>OU426904.1:11467500-12667500 GCA_911387775.1 Thymelicus sylvestris
TAATGTTATATTATTACGTAATAATTTTATAACATTGCAATTGTACACAGGGTTTTAGCTGGAACGCGTTTTCACTAGTTTAAACTGGGTGTTTCTAATAAATCTAAAATATACTTCTATAAAAATGAAATTTAGTCAAAAATAGTAGATACTAGACGAAACGCGTTTCCCAAAATAGCTGAAACTGGTTCGAGTGAAGTTAGGTTAGAAGTTAGGATATAAAGTTGGGTAGGAAGTTAAGTGGGAAGGTAGGGACATAAAGTTGGGTGATAACAATAGAAGCTGCTAACCATAATCAAGGCGAGGGTGATGCCCAGGAAGTAGCCGGCGAGCACGTCGCTCCAGTGATGCTTGTAGTCGGAGACCCTGGACAATGCCGTGAACCAGCTGAGCATGATGGCTCCAAACTGTAACGAATGGCGCAACACCCGGGTCCCTCGCCACACCATCCTCTTCTCTAGGTATAACTAGAAAGAGCAAAAAAATTTCAGATGAATTTCCTTTATTTCTAGTAGGGCATTGATTGATGTAGATAGCTGTGAACCGGGTAATCTTAAAGAAGGCGATATTAAGTCAACTTTTTTATGCATAAATTGTGAAATGTTATGTTAGTTTTGGAAACAGAGATCCGGTTAATAACATAAAATCGTGTTTCGCATAAAGGAAGGAAAGGAAAACCAATCAACACAATCTTATTGATTAGAGTGGACAGTACCTACATAGAGTATATAGTATATAAGTAGACAATTATTATATGAGAGAAACTGTCCCTCGAATAGTTGATGATCAAATGACATTGATTCGGAAGATAATCAAAGTACTGAACAGATAATGCATACTATAGAACTTTAATCGAATACATTGAAGTCATAAAATATGAAGCCGCGTATCTTTAGCTGTAAGTGAAGCTCCTATCGGATGATCATAGCAAGTTGTATGTATCGAAAAATACTCACAGCTAAATACAGCATGGTGAAGGCGGACCAGGCGGAGTGGCCGCTGAGGAAGGACATGTGCATGTCGTTAAACTTGTCCTGGTTGTCGGGCGTGTGGCCCAGGCACGTGTAGTTCTGAATGTACTTGTGCTGCCACTGCGCTGCCGTGCAGTCCACTGATGGCTTGCAGAGCTGGAATATATAGAGACTTATTAGGACGAGGGAATTTACCATCTGATGCTGACGTCTTGACTCTTGAGTCTTGAGGTATTGAAAAATCTGTTGAATCTTATTCCAAGTTTCAAAGTAAAGCTATATTAATGAAAACTGACGAATTTTGCATGTTATGTCGAGATTCTACGGTGATTTGAGAAGTATTTAACTTTGAAAATTTTACCATAAATACCATAACTTTATTTTTCATATCACTTTAATTTTTTTTCTTGCATGATAATTATTTATTATGGTATTAATTACTACATTGGAATAATAATTTTAAAGACAAACGCATCCGCTTGACTTGATAAGATGGATAAATAACCCTCTAGTGTTTCACAGATCGACGACACCAGATGGTTAACCCCTACGCCCTTCGTAAAATTCGTTACGTGAAGCTAGCCCAAAAGTTCACAGACCCCACATTGATCATTACTTAACTGAAACGTAACCTAAAGTTTCTTATCTAATGTCATGACTTTACTAATAATAAGTCTTGGAATATCTTAATTTTTATTTTTAGTTATAATTAATTTAATAATTAACATCCATGAAAGATACGAAGCTTATCATTCAGCTTGAAGTATTTTAATTCTTTCATCGTCACCTAGAAACATCTGACCTGGTATAAAAATATAACTAAATTAAATGTTGCTATAAGGTCATTGCCTGGCGGCCCTGAGAAAGGAGACGTGGCAAGAAACTTTTAGTATTTCCTGACATACAGGGAGGAGGTTATATTAATTGGAGTATCATTTCATCCGTATAATTTAAGATTTGATGTTACGTCTAGGAAAGCCCCCTACATCCTCTCTAAATCTCTTGAGATTCCAATTTAATTTTAATATGATGGAAAATTGCTTTAACCATCTGTGTCAAGCAACCATACCATATGGGGATACCATAAAGTCTACTATCTTTGAATATCTGACATAGGTATTATTATTCGAAATTAACCACGAAATTTTTATTTTTTTTCTGTTACAGTATTTAATTCTAAATACTTACATCAAAGAAATGTGGCCTAGGCCTGCCAATAACTTTCTTAGCGACATTAGTAGTGAGCTCTAGGAAGCAGGTGCCGAGGCCGAAGGAGACCATAGTGCAGTAGAAGCTTCGGAGCCATAGTGGAACAGAAAAGAACCAGAACTGCACGCTATCCTGCTCCTTGCGGAGAAGCACCCACTCACAGATCAGGAACTGTAAAGGTTAAGAGAAATAACTCGATGTTAAGAAATTACAAATAGTTGTTCAATTCACCTTACTATAAATCGATCAACATACTTCAACAACATCAACATACTACAGCTTTCAGTTTTATAAGGAAATATAAACTTGAATTGACTTTTTGTAATAGCGGAAAAACGAGCAGATGAATTATCTGATGGTAAATAGTAATCGTCGCCCATGGACATCAACAACATCTCAAGCATCACCGACTCTTCGTAGTCTAGAGTAATTAGGAAACGCCTTATTTCTAGAGATAACTAGATTTACGGCCGGTCTCAATAATGTACTAACAGTTAGAAAAATGTAGAAAATGCTATCATTAGTATGTCATCTGTCATATTTATCAATTTTTGCGTCTCAATAACCTTCGGTGGATAGAAAATTTCTACTCATGACATTCATCTACCGTTCGGAGGGCCAAGTCATACCGTAGGTATGTTGGTCCATACAAAAATAAATACTTGCGTCTCAATAACGCTTTGACAGCTAACTGTCGGTAATAGAAGTTACCATCTATCGGAATTTTTCACATCGCTCGATTTCGACGGATAATTGGTAGATTGCTCATATTGTAAAGAAAATTTATCAAAACATCATGGATTTATTAATCACTGATGAGTGATAATGAATTTTATGAAGCCTGTATATTTGATTCCGCCTTTTTAATACGGTACCAAGATCGCCGAAATTGTCCTCGTATAAAATATATGACTACATATATGACTGAATTGTGTGAATCCAATTTTGTTTATAGCTACCTAGATTCAGATTAAACATAAACCATAATCTAAATTTTACTAACAAAAAATAACCGACTTCAAAGTTACTCAAAAACTACTTGTCAGATCTTGTTCAAAATGTGGGACCACATGACAAGCACCAGCTTTCGATTAAAAAAAGAATTATCAAAATCGGTTGGCCCAGTCCAAAGTTCTGAGGTAACAAACATAAAAAAAATAGAGTCGAATTGAGAATCTCCTCCTTTTTTTGAAGTCGGTTAAAAACGGCAGTGAATGAGAATTGATAACAATTCCTATCTTTAAAGTTTTAGGTAAGTAGGTATTTTAATAAAACAACAACTTTTTAAGTTAGATTTATTTTGAAATTATAACACAAACATTTCGCCTTTTCAGAAATAATGGTGTATCCTACATCAATAGCTATTGGCTACTATTTTGGCCATATGAAGAAAGGTACTTCATCTTTTGTGAAGGGTCTGGACTTCATCTGAAAAAAAAACTTCCTTTAGTACATTTGGCAACAATTTTTTGTTTAAAAGCAAAAAGAAGCAACAACCCATAATTGCTGGACTCGGGGTCTCCTCTCGCAATGTGAGGGGTATTAGGCCATAGTCTACCACGCTGGCCAAGTGCAGATTGGTAGACTTCAAACACCTTTAAGAACTTTATGGAGAACTCTCCGGTGTGCAGGTTTCCTCGCGATGTTCATTGTTTTCCTTCACCGAAGCTAGTGATAATTAACTTCTAATACGCACATAATATTTGAAAATTAGCGTGCCAGGATTTGAACTCGGGCCCCGGACAAGTGGGAATAAACACTTCGTTCGGGAGACCAACGTTCTAACCGCTAGGCTATCACTTCTACAAGTACAACAATTTACAATTACTACAATTTTTTGTTTACTAAACATAATGATCTATTTTATTTTATTAACAAATAAAGTCTATACTCACGGTAATTGTTGAGCTATGTGTTTCATTATATAATCCTAGTTTATTCATAAAACTAATTAATATTAAGTACTAAAATTGTGAGAAAATACACGTTGTTTATATTTTGGGTAACCAAGCGACATAAACGAATGTCAAATGACAATAACATGTCATCGTCGTCCGGGATACCCATGAGTGATAAACGTCAAATGCTGCGTTTTGTTACTAGTGAAGCATTGTTCCAGGTTACACATAAAATTATTTTATTAACTTCATCCGCGAAATTTACAGTACATTTGGAACAAATTATCATTTTAATATTAAAATGAAATAAGTTTATAATCAAAAACACTGAGTTCCTTTTTATGATAAAAAATATAAAAAAGTATAAAAGTATAAAAAAATATATTGTTATGCGAAAACGAAATTTTCAGAGGGACTTAAGAACCAGAGGCAGAAATGTCACTGAAATATTATCTATCGATGATCTTACTTTTTTTTGCTTACTTTTGATTTGTGAGACGGCAGTTAGCGAGAGATCAATGTTTACTTTTTATCTCTGATATGTACCAGAGTTTCACTGACAGTATAATATTGAGACCGGCCGAACAGTTATTTCTAGAGATAACTAGATTTAACAGTTATTTCTAGAGATAACTAGATTTAATAAACCGCGCGTAAAATTGATGAAACTCACAGCATAAATAGGTAATCCAAGTCCAACAAGCCTGAGCATGGGCACCGTGACGGTGTCGTCGCGATACGGGAACATGAGGCTCTCATCGCCGCAGAAGAACCCTCGCTTGAACTGCAGCCACGCACTGTCCGTTATGTAAATCAGGATCACCACTAGACGAAACAAACAATATAAATTGTGTTAGTTTGGATTAAAGTTAGGTTTGTAGTTATACACTAGGGTGGAAATTTGAATTATGTAATTGATCATCTAGAAACTAATTTATTTTGGTAGGTACCTTCCAAAACAATAGGAGAGTTGTTGGTTGTTCATGAAAATTGTATATTTCATTTGCTTTGAACCAGTTCATGATTTTTGGTACCTATACAAACAAACGCAATAAAAAACAAAGCTATCATTAACGAAAGTAGCTTAATTAATCGGTTTATGCGTGTTTTATCAAATTGATGTTAGTCATAATATTTTAATTTATAAAAAACTCTTATTGATTTTTCGCCCCAATACTTTTTTATTTTATATGCCCGGCGGCGGGCACTGTCCGCCAAATACCTACTTACGATTTAAATTAGCTCCTTATTTGAGTTTGGGGACATGATGATTGGACGAGCTTTCTATGTGAGGCAACTTACATATGTCGATCGACCTAGAAGCACCAACTGTTGGTAGTTAACTGACCACCTTCTGGGCTCCTGGCCACTAAACCCTAAACCCTACCCCCCATACTTCACAAGGCTTACCCAGCCTTGTGGAGTATGCTCTAAGCCTCATCATTGATGAGGAGAGAGTGGAGAGAGATTAATGTGTTCTAGCAAATTTGAACTTCCGCCGAGTAACTACCGAAAAACTAGACCGTGACATAGACAAGTACCTAAGTGGTCCAATTAGGGATTTACTCTTTTAACAAAATTCAATTAATTAGGTATATAAGTACCAACAATTCGGAAAGTTGCTTTGTCATGGAGAAGAAGAAAAGATGAAAGAAACTTCTCAACACATCTTTAAATAACCATATTCATGTATCATGTGTGCTGACATGTTTATAAGGAGTAAACTTTCCATTAAATAACTTTCAATAGAAGGGCAATCATATGTATCTAACGACAGGGCGCTGACGGTCAATTTCCTGTTTTTTATTATAGTCAAAATTATCTAAGATGCCCATAATGATAGCTGCCATTTATTAATATGAACTAACATTGTATGGGCGTCTTTGAGCGAAATGGACTAATCATTTACTTGACATGAATAGTTGATTACTTACGGACGAAGGATTTTACCAAAATTTGTTAAAAATCCTTACTCACTTTCATTGGCGTTGATTATAAATCATAGTAAACGTTATAATCTAGTAAAAATCCCATCACATCATAATTTATGCAAAATTTATTAAAAATATTTGACGTCGAAACAATGATAGATGAAGAGGCCTAAAACAAAACTGACGCAAAGTGATGTGACGGCCTGAAACCGTCTCAAAAACCAATCATAATCGATGCATTACTATAATCGGAATTTAAAAATGAAAATTGATTAATTTAATTACTTTGTTAAAAATGATTTACTTGCATTTGAATTTAAAATTAGGTACCTAAGAATACCACGACGAATTGGATGCTAACAAAGGACATTTTCCATTATGTATGGGCACTTCGCCATCCATGGACAGTAAACTGCAGATAATATATTATATTATGTAATTATGTAGCTAAGCTTTTTGCGGTATTCTTTTTTTTCAACAAAATAATAATTATTTATACATGAATGTGTGTTATGAAATCAACAAGAATTTATTCACTGTAGTTTTTTCCCTGACGCTCATAATATTATTCAAAATATTATTATGAAACTGAGCGGATGAGTTCTTTCTATCATGATCAATCTTTCTTTCTTTTTCTACTCTTTCTTAGCCGGCAACGCATCAGTGATGCTTTTGGTTTTGCTGATGTTCATGGGCGATGACAGCCATTTACCATCAGGTGGATCGTCAGGTTGTTTGCCGGCTCGGCTATTTCCATGCATATCTAGCAGCATGAGTTGTTGGAAGAAACAAAAGAATATTTTATTGGAGTCGTAAATACATAATATTGATAATACGTGGTACTAGATATGTAGCTCAATCGAGGTAGTTGGGAGGTACCTAAATGTTACGGTTTTTAGTTTACATTTTAATTATGGAATCGATTAGAAGGTCTTACAATTTTGAATCGATTTGTTGCAAAAATTGGTTTCTTTCGTGAACCGATTTTTTTGTACATCTCTAGTGTCACTGTGATTGCAAACGACAAATTGGGCATCTTAGTTCGCGGGGACTATAGTTTACTATCATTTCCGTGAACTTCCGTGACATATAAATGATTATGCGCTCCGTTTCTCACGGTGTAAACATACAGAGTTTATTATGTATGATATTATACAATGTATGTATCATGAAATTCATGAATTACCTACTTAACAAGGGTTTATATTAAATTATACTTAGTATTGATTAAAGATTTAAACTTCAGTGACATTATTATTGTTCACGCAACTGGTAATCGACATCGAAATTAATTTTTGGTACCCAATAAAATGAAACAAGCAATATATTATGTAAACTCGATGGCAATTTTTTAAATACGATAAAAGAGTAATACGCTCTAATTAATAATAAATTAATAATTTAAATTATTTTTGTCGATGTATTATTAATAAGGCAAACTGTACTAAGAAAATTAAAATCATCTTAGTTAAAAACAATAATAAAATAAAGCCATGGAAATTTGACCAGATAAAAAGGTAATAAAGTATGTGTGTGATTTTGATTCAAATTTTATTTGATGATATTAGATGAACATTAATAATTTGAATATAAAATGAAAATTAGATGACTTAATTATTTCTGTTAAAGTAGAGCTAATTGACCAAAATCTTTGAGATTATAAAAAAAATAAAGTAAAAAATAATCAATAAAAAAAACTCACAGGCAACAATAATAGCGGAGTCGATGACCACTTTTCGCAGTATGAAGACCGAGGATTCGTTCGCCATGGCCACGGTGGCCACTTGACCTCTGGTTACTAGACCCTGGACACTGGACCCAATCCGTGGACACTGGACCCTGGCTGAGAGCTGTCTGTCTGCGGTTGTGTCGCGGTGCGTGCGCTGAGCGGTCTAGACATTGAGACACACGCTTCGCCTTAAGTACGAGTTGTGGGCCGTGGCTATCGTAATAGATAATGATAACAGACATGTGTGTGGAGAAAAGCGTGTCTTCTTCAAGGATGTCACTTCTTCATTTTCATTGCTTGATGCTTTTATTATTTTTTATGATTGGATTGCTTTTATTTTTGTTATGTATGAGTTTTATAGCTTTACTACCTGACCGGGCAAACGCTGTTCTGCCAAAAAAATTTTAGGGGTATGGGGAAGAAAAATAGATGTCCGATTCTCTACCCTAGCCGATATGCACGCAAAGATTCAGGAAAATCGGTCGAGCCGTTTCGGAGGAGTTCAACTTCAAAAAAGCGTGACACGAGAATTTTATATACTTACTAGCTGCTCGTACAGACTTCGTTCTGTCAAAAGTTTTTTTTTAGATGTAAGCTATCCTATCTTTCAAGTTGGATCAAGCTGCAAACGGTGTGCGAATTTTATTAAAATTGGTTCAGTAGTTTAGGAGTCCATCGCGGACAAACAACGTGACACGTAATTTATATATATTAAGATTATATACTTATTAGATATTTAACAATTTCGATTTTCGAATGAATTGAAAGTTTCTTTCAATATTTTAATATCGCGCTTAAGATTTTCGCTTCAGCTTTCGCCAACGTCCATACCACGTTGAACACACCGGTTCTCGTCCGATCACCGAAGTTAAGCAACGTCGGGCGCGGTCAGTACTTGGATGGGTGACCGCCTGGGAACACCGCGTGATGTTGGCTTTTTTGTATTTTAAATTTTTCGCTATGAATTTTTTTTTTAATTTCTAACAAATAGGTATATTGATTAAGGAAATAAATAATGTTGCTTTCTTTTCTCGCGGCTGTCATCGTATCGGTGATATCTTTAGTTTTACTGACGGCTATTAGGTACTTTCCCATAATTTTGGTTTCAAATTGTTACGGAGTAGTTTTATATCTCACTAAAGGCGACAGAGGGGCAGGATTGGTGGGGTAATGGGGTGTGTGGGCTGTGAGCAGAGCTATAAAGAGAGTAGTTAGAGAAGAGCAGTAACCACACAGCAGTACGTAGAGCTGATTGGCTTGTTGAGATAGAAAAATAAATTGGGTTTAAAAAGGACATAAAGAAATTTTTGTTGTTGTCAAAAACGTCATTAAATAAAATGGTTGCAAAGAGCTCTCCTCGCTCTCCTCAATAGGATCGTTATAAACCTCTCGAGTTTATAGCTATACTCAATGACGCGTGCTGATGCCACGCATCATCAGATTGCCCGTTTGATTATTTCACTTACCGTTAGAGTATAAACAAAAGAATGCGTTTTCTTGGATCTCTGGCTGCAATGCTTGCAGTAGCTACCACAAGAAGACGATTTTGCTAATTACATGTGCAGTGTGTTTTATCGGTAATAATGATAGTTTCGAAGCTGTGGTTATACATTTTTACTTAGATACAATTGGAAGAATTACTCAATGTTATAGCGTTAAAGCTTTTAAATTACTAACTAGTCTTACTAGGTAAGTAAGACCAATGATATTTAAAAAAATATACATACGTTATACCCTTACAAATCAATCAGTATAATACCCTGCCGATCCTACTATGCATAAGTACTATCGGGGTTGAACTGGGTGGTACAGACCAGAGAGCTCCAACAAGTGGGACCTGACGTCATAGCCTCGGCCATCACAAGCAGGGGAGGTTGTCCTGGACACTTTGACAGTTTGGATAAAAAAACACCGAGCCAAACTGGAAAAGCTTTGAAAATGCAAGCAGTTCACAGATGACTTTACTACAAGCATTTAAATCACTTAATGAAAACTTACATATTTTCCTTCTAACCTGTCTAACTTTCTAACCTCCCCGGTCGGATGACACGAGGATGAATAAAAAAAATTAAAAAGATACCAATCCAATCAGGGAAAATCCTTGCAAACATGTAAATCTATTGGCAGATTACGTCTTTATCAGTGATAGGTACTTAAACTATCAAAAACTAATTATTTTCCTTCTAATTTTAGTCGCTTATAATAACACAGACAGATAAAGATACAAAGTTTGAATGACGTAACTGGGTCCCGCGCCGTCATAGTTCGATAGGTTGCGTAATACAGCCAATGAAGCGCGGCATATTAATAAAATACTGATAACTTTACTACTGGGAGATTATAGAGTCCAGTTTAATGTTACTTGGCGGAAATAGCTTGATATTGATGACACGTTTATTTACTTTAGTCTGTTACATGTGTAGGGAAGCGGATTCATGTCTGTACTTTAGTAGCCGCAAGATTTCGCTGCACATATATTGCTCACTCATTCGGAAGTCTTAAGTGCGAGTGAGCGCGCAATATGTCAAAGAGTGCAGCGAGATACTGCGAATACTAACACAGAACTAATAGTACTTATAAATAAGTAACTAATGTACTCATAGGGGGCAGGGGCAGGTAACCATTTACCATCGGGCGCTACCTACCTATGTCAGTTCCTTTGACGGTGATTTTAAATGTGCTTTGGCGTTTCATGAACCCGAATCTCTTTAGGGAGTCGGTGAGCCCTAAAATGTTTTGTTTTTCTCTGAAGAACACATAAAAATATTCCTTAATTTATACATTCATTTTGGGAAATAATCGATAATCGTCAGCAAATAAAACATAAACACGGCTTCAGAGACGTTGTTACAAGAAACACAAAAAATACATTAAAAAATTAAATATTAAACCCTAAAACATTCTTAGCAACAAAGTAGCAAAATAAATACCACAATAAAAAAATCACTTAACATCCGCGAGTTTACTGCAGTTGATAGTGTAATCTGTGGCCACCACGAAGCTGCGTGCTTGGCCGCCATTAGTGGATGGCGGAGGCGTGACCGCGTGGCCACACACTGACGTCACACACATATCGTAAGGTAACCCAATTTGTAATCGTCTCAGTTAAACGAAAATAACATGTTTACAAGCTCTGATAAAATGTTGTATCTAAAATTAAATATGTTTATTAGATTGAAAAACACAGACGCAAGAATTTTTTAAACGAAGGGGACAGTTATAACACTTATAACCCAGAGTAGGTAAATGTAGCCTACATATAGCTTTACCAGGCTTGTTAGGCTCAGTTTACACTACAATGAAACTACTTATAAGAAAAATATGAATGATGATTAATAAAACACAATCGAAGAGAGAACGTTGTCAATAGTATAATTGAATAAAATAATTCCAAAGAAAGTGAGGGTAATTATTTTCAGCGAATATAGAATATTTTTGTACATAAGTTTTATGTAAACATGTCGTTGACCGTCACGACTCACGGCGAGGCGGCCGGCGACGTAGCGACGCGACATCGTGTGCCGGCGTGATAACCGTCCGAGACAATCGTGTCCGATTCGATTACCCGCTTTATTTATAACTTTCTAATCTTACTTGAACAATATTATAGTAAATAGTTTAGGATTTACTTTCCTGTTCCTCTCTTGAAGTGTTTACAGTCTGCTGTTTAACTTTCTTTCTTGGCCGGCAAGGCAATCAGTGATGCATTCGGTGTCGCTGATGTTCATGACATGGGCGACGATAGCCGCTTACGATCGGGTGGATCACCAGCTAGTTTGTCGGTTATTTCATAAAGCTTTTGGAGATAAGAGAAAAAATCTTTTGGAGATCCCCTTTGCACCTATTTTCTATCTGAACCCTGGATTTATCCGGCGTAGTGGGTAGGGTTCTAGGTGTAGGAAGCACTACGCCTTCGACTTTGTCGCATATTATAGAATTCGATACCCGCGATAATGTGTGGGTAACAACAGCCATGTTTCTTCTTTTCCACCTCTACCATATTATTATGATGTTATACAATTTATTATTATCTAATGATATTATTATCATAAAAAGTAAGTATTTTTTTACAATGACTTGACATGCACTTTCCACGGTGGCTTAAGTAAGCAACCATTTAATGTCTGTGTGATGGCAATAAAGATAATTTTATATTTATCTTAGGCGTGTTCCCTTACGATATGAATCCCTCCATCGAAGTTAGTGCCAATTACTGCCATTAATAAATAATTATAGGTGCACTTTAAAAGGTGATAGAGTTTTTGAAGTGAAAACTTCTTTAGTACGGGGGTGACTTGAAATTTTATGAAACGAAACTGTCCAGTAAAAAGAGACAAACACATAAATTCTAAAGTGAGATAGGAAGCATTGTACAGGGGTAGGGTAGAGGAGTGAGGGGTAGGGGAGCGGAGCGGAGTGAAGTAGATTAGTGAAACCTACATTTATCATCTTCCCGAAATTTTACATTCGTCTCATTATCTTGAAAACAAAAATTTTGAAGGTTTCACTTCCACCACGTGTGAATTGCACACATTTTAATTTTTTTTTGATAACAACAAAATATTCCTACTCTACTCGTATTCTGTTTTGTATATTTTGAAAATAAGAACAAGAAATTAATATAATTTGTTGTTTGGCCGAAGAATCGAATCGCTGCAAAACAGACTCCACGTAGTCTTGTCTGCCCTACCCCTAGAGTAGCGCTGGAGCCGTGCGTTACAGAAACCATGTTTGCTGCTTACTTGTTGCATACTGCATGCTGTTATTTCAAGTATCTATTACACACCCCTTTAAAGGGCCTTATCATACTGGCGGTTTACAAGCGTATGATAAGGCCCTAAGTTGGTGTGTTGTTCTTTAAACTAATATCTATTCCGTGGTTGTAACTTGCGTTGCGTCATATCGCTAATTTGTGAGGATTATAGTAAACTATGGGTATGTTTTATTTTAACTGAAATCACACTATCAGTTCGATACTTCGTCACATTCGTATTGACATCATTGACATGTATAAAGACCTCTTCTGGACTTCATGTTTACATACGTATTCCATGTTATTATTAATTGTAGTATTTATTTACTAAGCATCTGACGTCAAAATGACTATCAACTATAGGCTACAATTATGGCGGAAAACAAGATGATGAGCGATATGCATTAGTTACGCTACTGTTTATAAAATTACTACGACGTACACGTTTGAGACATAAAAAATAGTTGTACCACCAAATGTGCGTGGGTAAATTAAATAAAATATCATAAATATTATCACGTATTTATCATAATGGAATGTATATAACAAGAAAACGTTGTCAATGTGTTTTATGTAGTATTTTAGTATCCAGGATTTTACTTTGGGAGGTGGGAATCTTTTGTCGACATAGGTTTACTCACCAATCTTATAATAGTGGAGAAGGGGTGCTTGAGCCCAACAGCCTGATTTTTTATTTAAGGCATAGGTATACAAGACGTACTCATTCATGCAAAAGCTATAACTACTGCTCCCTTCATCCATCGCAGGTCCCTGGGTACTTTCCAAGAGTGCCCAGTTTAAAACAGGGGTCTGGGGTACACTCTTGGCAGGCCCCCTCAATGACGAAGAGAGACCTGCTTCATCCAGTACCTACTTATGATTAAAAAGCACGGGCGGATCCAGTTGAAGAGGTCCCCCCTAAAAATAAAAATCAGTTTAAGCCCCTCCCCTCAGATAAACATGGATCCGCCTGTAGATTAAAGACATGGCTAATAACAATCCAATAATCACTCTTAACACGTGTAGTCTAACTGGACTATCTTTTAGTGTATTTATGTTGTTTAATTATATTGTTATTATTAATTTACATATCGACCTGATCAAGGGTGAATGGAAAGTCTTCGTTAGTTTTCTTTACAATTGTAATCAATTACTCATAGTTAAGAAACAATATTTTATCAGTTGGATAATTATACGGTTACTATAGTACGTGTACATGTATTAATAAGATATTAAACTGTACATCGTCTAATCTACCGATCATACCAATGCTCATGTTACATCACAGTCCTAATAAGCGCGGATCCGCTATCACAATGTGAGGTATTCAGTAAGTAAATTAAAATTATCAATTAAAAATAAATAAATAAATATTGGGGCAAAGGTTTGAAGCATTTTTATCAACATTGCTATACCTACTGGAATCTGTGATAAGGGTTTAGGAACCTTAATTATTAGTATAGGTATGTGGGTGATAATCCCAGAGGCCACTGCGACCAAAGGTGATCTATTTTAGCCATTACGCCATTTTAGTCAACATTGCTATACCTACTGGAATCTCTGATAAGGGTTTAGGAACCTTAATTATTAGGATGTGTATGATAATAATGTGGCTGATAATCCCAGAGGCTACTGCGATCAAAAGTGATCTATTGTAACCATTATGCCATTTTAATCAACATTGCATACTAGAATCTCTGATAAGGGTTTAGGAAGTCGATTTTAAATGACAACAACAGGTAAAAAAATATTTTTATATCAACCACAGCACTCAGGTAACCAAAATCCAGGTAAACAAAAATATAAATATTAGTTCTCTATTATTTCTAAAATAAATTTATACATAGTTAGGGGGCGTCCCTAAATTACGTGAGGGGGTCGAGTCAAATCTCATCTAATCTTACGTTGGAGAGAGGGGGGGTCTCGGCAAATATCACGCAATTTTTTTTTCTGATTGAAACAAGAAAAGAAATACTATTTTGGTCCATTTAATCCAGATTGTACATGCAAGATTTAATCTTAAGCGTAATCGTAATACGATTAGGATCATTCACTAAATAAAAGCACGAAGCATTTTTTTTCTTTTTACAATACCTAACAATCCAACGCGTTTACATAAGAAACCCACATTTTGAAAAATCTCACGTGAGATTGGTGGGGGATGGGGGAGGGGGTTGAATAAAATCTCACGACATCTCACCAGGGGGGGAGGGAGGGACAGAAAATTAAAAAAAAACACCTCACGTAATTTATGGACGCCCCCTTACTCATCTTACAATATATTATTATACTTACTATTGTACTTTAAACAATACAGTCATAGAATAGAGATCTGCCACCTTATTGAATAACTTTAACGCCCCCTAGTGAGCATCTAAAATAGTTGGTCATTGAACTTTATCAACATTTTAACACATAATAAAATATAAGTACTCAATAAAGGAGAAGATAAGAAGGTTAGTTAGTATAGTATAAATAGTTAAAGAAAGATGTGATTCAAAATACGGTAGAAACTAAAATTAATCACTGTCGCGTAAAACTTAAAAGCAAAAAATTACCATACAACATACCTACCTATATTACAATCGGTCAGTAACAATTTATATTATATTGGTCGATTTACTAAAAATTTAAGGCAAAGATAACATTTCTGCTAAGTGGAATAATTACAAAATTGTACTTTTTAAGCTAGCATTATACATAAAATAAAAGCTAAGTTTAAACAACGATATAAAATGAATTCTAAGTTTAAGAGTCGAATCCATGGAGTAGTGAGAATTTTTTTTAAAGATCTATAGTATAGTCAGGTCTTAAAAAAATCTCACACTACTCTGCACTCTGTATTTGTACTTAATAATAATAATAATAATTTTAAATCTATACATACTAATAATATTGGAATGTTTAAGTTTTTTTTAGGTAAATTATGATACTAAACAATTGCGTGTCAGGCCACGCGCAATGTAGGGTTCCGAAGTATTAAGTTTAACGACTGTCACTCATTAATTACTTAATTATGCTAACATAGCCGTGATAGTTTTCCTTGTAAATTCATCATATAACCTATTTTTGAGAATTTTTTCACTTGTCCAACTCCAACTGTTAAGCCGGCATTGGGGGGGGGGGGACACTTGACTCTAAGCAAAATTAGCAATTTAACGCCACATATATCGCAAAAGAACGCGTAAATTCAATAATGGTCTTTAGAGACCCATAATAGTTTTGAAAGACCTTTGCAAAGATACCCCACACTATGGGGACGCAACGAAAAAACATTTCCTCCTCAACTTACCAGTAGGGAAGGTATCCAGAAAAAAAATATTTTTCAATATTTTATACTACGATTTTTGAGTTTTAATTCATAAGAATATCCATGCCATATTACAGCTTTCTAGGATCTCGGCGCTTTGCTTCGGACAGACGGACGGACGGACGGACGAACATGACGAAACTATTAGGTTTCCGATTTTACTTCGGAACCCTAATGAACGAAGACTACGTCCAATGAATGAGGTCAGTTTTAATTTTAACCTCATCGCAAAAACTAACGTGTATCTAGTGCAGAAGACAGAAAAAAGTAATTTTAAGAAAAGCACTCCGTATTACGTTATTGGGCTGTCTAAATTCTAAAATGTACATAATTAGTCATCGGACGCCTGTACAGGAACATTAAAATTATCTTGGACATTTTAAATATGTACTGTACATACATGGTATATCTGCGTGTTTGTTTCCGTGTCTGTTTCGTTTGTCTCCCTTTCTCTTCTGTCATCTCCCTCTCTCTCTTTATCAATAGCCGTGACTGTTTCGTTTGTCTCCCTTTCTCTTCTCTCACCCCTCTCACTCTTGTCTTCGGTAACTGATGGGGCTGTAGGTCACCGCACCAGCACGGGCCGTGGCAACATCTCTGGCTGCGCGATCTCCCAGGAGGGCGGCAAGGCCGGCCCGAAATTCTTGGGTTTTAACACGTAGATAAACTGGAAGGATACAGTACGTTTATTTAAATTACTTTTTTAATAGTCTATGGTTAGTGGTCACCGTCGCCCTTGGGCATCAGCAAAATCAATGCGCTACGCTTAATATACCGATAAGAGTGAACAATCACTAATATCTGACATTCACAATAACAGAGACATTACTCGAGATCATCTTTTGAATTATTTAAAGATGGTAGTGTAGTATTATGTGTATGCTGCCGTCCTCAAACTAAAAGACGGTTAAGTGACAAAAACAGTTTTTGAGGTAGAGCTAAAAAACGCACGATTATTTTGAAATCGCGCTAGTGATTAACAATTATTAATGTTGTCACATTATGTCAAACTCAAAAGATATATATTTTTTTGAACTTTAATATTAATAAAGTTCAAAAAAATATCAAAAAATGTTAATAAAGTAAATATTTACCAATTACATTTAGCCGCCTTTTAGCTTGAGGACGGCAGTATGTATGTACGTATGCGTGCGTGCGTGCCTGTGGGTGTGTATGTGTGCCTGTGTGTGTCAGTGGTGGATCCAGGATTTTTGGTTAATTTGTCTTGAATCGATTTTTGTTTTGGGACGGGATTGAATCAGCTCAGGAAATAAAATGTGTTTATCATTGTAGTTGTCAAGAGTGGACATAGATGATTTTGAGGAGCTTCAACCCTCTAGCCCTCCCTGGTTCCGCCAATACTATATGTATACATACCGTGACGAGTCCAAACGCAGCGCCGACCAGGAACCCAGCTCCCACGTCGCTCCAGTGGTGGCGGTGCTCCACCACGCGGGTCAGCCCCGCGTACCAGGCCGCCATGAGCGCCGCGAACTGCACCACGTGCCGCAGCAGCTTCGAGCCGCGCCATTTGCCTTTCCATTGCAAGAGCAACTGCCAAGACGGAAATATCTTACCCAATGGCAACCAGGTTCCTAAGTCGTACCAAAGCCATTTTTTCAGTTTTTTTCAGCTTGAAGTGCTGATGATAAAGCAGACGGGCCACCTGATGGTAAGTGGTCACAATCGCCTATGGACATGAGCAATACCAGAGAACTCATTTTACACCTCTGCTCCAGATTGGTGGGAAGGGAAACATTGCCCTCTACGTCATTCGTCTCCGGTAGAAACTGGCCATTGTCAAGTTACTTGATTTTTTCACAAGCAAATTACACCCTAACGAAATACTAACACGATTCATATTTGAAAGGACTATTTAAAATCTTACGTCATTTTTCAGAGCAAGATACCTGAGAAGTAGAAACCAAAGAAACCACTCACGATGAAGAAAACAGCAGTGTACATAGCGAAGCTGGAGTGTGCGCTAGGGAAGGAGAGCCGGAACTCCTGGATGAGGGCGTCGTCAGTCCCCTGGCAGGTGTAGTCTACGATGTAGCCCAATGCGTTCTGTGGAGACCCGGGCGTGGGTACTGGCTTGCACACCTGGAAATGGACAGGTTAAATTCAATCAATATCTTCTACAATGATTATGCGTTCATAAGTGGACACACGCCCTGCTAGAAGCTTTGGTACTAACGTCGTGTCAATGTTAATGTCGTTAACTAATTCAAATAATATTGCTGCAATCAGAGCGAATTCGCGTTAGGTGTTGCGGCTCGTGGCCGTGCAGTGAGACCAAACAAGCGAATCTTCAGTCTATCACTAAAAAAAAGATAGATAGCTGATGCCACTAAAACTAGTTGTTTTTATGAAAATAGCTGGCAAACGAGCTGACGATCCATCTGATGGCAACTGGCTATCGTCGCCCATAAACATCAACTACATGGCTAACAAAGAGGGAAGGAAAAAATGAAAGCTTGTGGTCTATTGCTACTAAAATTAATAATAACAATCGGAAACTGCTTCACTACTTGCCAAGCTACACAAAATAGAGAATCTCCTTACATCGTAGAAGCTAGGCCGCAGTCTCCCCAGCACGTACTTGGCGAAGTTAACAGTGAGTTGCTGGCAGGCGGCGCCGAACGTGTAGACCCCTATGGTGACGTAGCTCTCCCACACCCAACCCGGGAACACAGATCCGCAGAGAAACTTCTCGCCTATACCCTTGCCTCGCTTGTCGCGAACCACCTCTATGATTATAACCTGGAAAATAACAAATTAACAGTATTTATTAATGTTGTTAGGAATAGTTACTTAGGTCTTATATAAAATACCGAATATTCAATGAGGTGCGCGGCCGAATATCCGAAGAACCGGAATTTTTTCTAGGGATTATTCGTATGTGCGTGAAATACCGCATAGTATTGCAATTAAGTATAAAATGTGGATGATAAAAAATTAAATAACACGTAGAAAAGCACAGAGACTAATTAACAAATGAACAGACGAACCACCTCATTGTAAGTGGCCACCTGGACATCAGTTACACCAAAAACATCGACTTTCCGACCGAAAAGAAACAGGGGTACCCGCATTATTACAATTCTTTCTTTCTTTTTCTTCTCTCTTTCTTGGCCGGCAACGCATCAGTGATGCCTTTGGTGTTGCTGATCTCCATGGGCGACGATAGCCACTTACCATCAGGTGGATCGTCAGCTCGTTTGCCGGTTATTTTCATAAAAAAAAATGTTAGTAGATACAACTGGTGGACAGTTTGCTTTTTGGGGGTTACATTACCCCTCATCAAAGGATTCATTCTCACCGTAACTATAATGAACACGAAGCCAGCGACCCCCAACACAGCTTCCGATATGGACTGCTCCCTGTACGGCAGGCGGATTGACTCATCGTTCTCGAAGTACCCTCGCCGGAAAGGAGTCGCCCACAGTTGTAGTGCCAGAAGCGGGAAACCCACTGAAAGTGAAACGACATTCGCTTGTTTCAATATTACCTACTAACGTCAAGTAAACTAAATGATTTTATCATAAGTATATTATTGTTTTTAAAGGTGTATTAGATTCTATCGTTATATCTTCCCCAAAAGGCAACTTTCCGAACTTTAGCTAAGGAAGTAAAGTCCCTTTACTGTAATGGTTGAAGCACATTTCGTAAACAGGTGACAAATCTCGACGAAAATACCTCATAGGTACTTATCAGCAAATAGCTTCTATATCAGCAAATTTCACTTCGTAGTAAAATATGATCTCATATCAAAGCACACATGATAATATTTAATGAATAAAGATATGATAACCGGAACGTTCACGGTATGGCGGCTTGTATCAATTTGTGGGAATGGAGTTATGACCACCAATATACGGCCGAATTTAACTATTATTGGCATGGTTGGTATGGTTTTATGTCCAATACCAATAGTAGCTATTCTTAAACGGTTTCGTACTTCGGAGAGCACGTTAAGGCGACACGGTATCATAATTATCGTTTGCTAGCAGTCTTCTGACTAGAAGGATGTCAGAGGCCTTTCCAGTCACATCGCGGGGTGGGTTTTGTTCTTTTGTTATTATTCATGATGGCGCCCACGGATTGTTGCAAAATTATAGTCCAACTTTTGGGTTCTTTTCCCGGCCAATGTAAACAGTGTTATGCGTGACTGATACCTAAGTCTTTGTTACCGGGTTGTTATGAACCTTTTGTTAAAATCTTACTCGTGTGAAATTCATAGAAAAAAGGTTGTGCGTCATTTTTTTATGGATCTTTAAATAGTTGAGTTAGATTAGTAGTTAAAATAAGACAATAGATGCTGAAGATGTACTCTATTCAAACAATATTTATTAGGTTTTGTAAAGTATCTAATGGCAGTAATGGCTACAACGCGATCATAAACACTAAACGATTGCTTTACCGTTTACGGTCAGTACAGTTTTAATCTCGGTATTTATCTTTTAGATATGGTAGAGATAAGATGGCTTCAACCCATAGAAGCCCACAACTTGAAAGGTAGCCTCCAGCTTTTGAAGCTACAAATACCCCATGTATTTGTGGCCTCAACCTATTACGGGTCCACTACTGAGCACGGGTCTCTCCTTGGAGGCCAAGAGCGAGAGGGCGTTTAAATACATTACTTTTTACCCTGCGTTTGTCTGGAAGAAACGATAAAACAACTTTTTGAATTACAAAATTGTTGAGTGAAAATAAAATAAAATAATCCAAATTATTCATTGGTGTAGATACAAAATATGATAAGTATATTCAGATATTATAAAATATTTCCCAGAAAATAGATGGATAAAAAGATAAATTCGCTTCATTTTATCTTCTCCATTTGCATTATACAGGCAAAAAGAGGAACTTGTTTCAATTATCACTATTTATTTTCGAGTTCAAACTCGGCGAGGTTACGCGTCTCGCATGGTTTACGGATAAGGTCATGAATGTTGATCACAAACAAATCTAGGTAGCTGTTTCCTGGGAAATTTGTCTACACATTTGGTTTCATTTGTTGATAGTATAGACATGAGCGAGGTGTTGGTTCCTGGTGAGATGTCGTGAGATTTGGCTCCATCCCCCTTATCTCACGTAATTTTTCAAAATATGTGCTTGTATAGTATGCACACTCAACAGATTTTGGGTGAAAAAAAATCTAAATGTGATTTTTCATTGCATTTTAATTTTGTGCACTTTTTTTTAGATGTGCAAGGTCCTATCAGTGGTATCTTACATTTAGGAGAAGGAACCTATTTATTCGCAATTTCTTCACTGTTTCTTGCAAAAAAATAAAAAATTGTATTGTAAATTTATTTTTACATGTTGTATTATATGTTCACTTAAATACATTTCAGGATTATCTACAGAACTTGACACCCAGTTACATCATATCCCACTTCTTATACATTTTGGTATGTTTTGGTAGGTTTTTCAATCCCCGACCATTGTTCATACTTTAATCTATGTTGTTCATCGTGGTCACAATAAAATTAAGTAAGTACCTATGTATGTATTAGATACAATAAGATGCAAAGGTGGTCGTTCGTCAACTGAAACGTTGGTAAGTACTGGTTTACCTTGATACCATTCAAGCGCATCATTGTCTGACCGTCTAGAAAAAATGGGTTATCTAGGTTATAGGTATGATATCACTACTGTATGTAGCATAATATAATAGTATGCTACAGGCAGGGGCGTAGCTAGCGCCGTATCAGCCGTATCAATTATACGGGGCCCCCAGCATATAGGGCCCCCCACTAACACTCCCAAAAAAAAGCTCGTCAGCGGCCTACGACCGCTATAGTTGGCACTCCTTTTGACAGCTGACGTTGAGGGGGCCCCATAACAAATATTGATATGGGGCCTCCTTATGGCTACGCCACTGGCTACATGTACGTATTTCTTAATTAAAATGTAATTAAGTGTTTTGATTGGAAGTTGTAATATTCTAGAATCTAGACACATGAAATTATTTATACTATTATAGTATTAGCACATGAATACAGAATGTTAACTTCGTACTAACGCCACGCGCGAGAACACTACTACATGCACAGCTATGTGTGCGTGACCTGTCACCGACAAGACGGGGCAGCGTGCGCCGACCAATCAACTAACGCGCCGGCGCCCGCTAGGGTACAGTAAGGTGACAAGTTCAGGTGTGCCAGCGGCGGTGACACGGGCGACGTTTTATGACGACGACGTGACGTATTGTTTTTAAAGATGCCAAACTGTTGAACTGTTTGTTTAAATACCTAATGGGAAGAAAACCAAATAGATTTCTTTATTTGTATATCCAAAGGATTTTGACAAGTAATAATAGTACACATTTTTATGCTTATTAAAGAAGACTAAAAAAGTATTTAGTTAATAAGTAGGTACCTAATATCCAAAATAATTAAAGTGGCGATAAGGTTATTAGGTATTTATTATTCTTATCGTTTAAGTTCTGTTTACACGTATTAAGTAGTTAACTAAATTTTAAGCAAATTAATACGTGTAAACGGACAATTTAGTAGTTTAGTAATCAAGTAGACAAGTAATTTAGAAATTTTTCTATTTTCTGTTAATAAGGTGGGCGGGGCTTATCACTATATTTACCTATACATACCAATTACTGGATTTTGAAATGTGACGTCACGAAATTTAGGGGGGTCCTAAATCCCACCCCTTATTCTGTTTAAATAAAATATTTTGTTTCGAAAGTTTTTTTTTTCATTTCTAACAATAAAGTGTAAGTAAGTACCTACTTAATATTAAACAAACTGTTACATAGTCAACCATTTCATCTTTCAAAGCTACACCGTTTTTAATATACCAAAATTTTAAAACGGAACACATAATAATAAAATAATGTCCACACAATTACTGTCCATCCGTCTGACCGTCTGTACTCATTGCTGACTCTCGCTCGATACGTAGGTACTTGCCTGTTTTATTTTTATTTTCGGTAACCAAGTGACAACCCTATGAAAGTAGGTATGAATTTTTGTGTCTGTTAGGAAGTTAACATTCTGGTTGTTATTTATTCATGTGGTATTAGTGTTATTAGATCATTTGTAGATAGGTATACCACGATTCTTCGATAAAGCGGGTTAACTCCGAAACAACTTTCAGGAAAATTTACAATTTGTGAACGTGTGCAGTTGGTTTAATTCAGGCTTCAGTTGGCACAGATCTCGAGGTTGCAATGGGCTGGCAACATAGTTCGAAGGACCAATAAGCGAAGCGTTGGGGAAGATAGGTGCTCGAATGGCACCCACGTTTCGGAAAAAGGACTATTGGACATCCCTTGACCAGGTGGACTGACAATCCTAGGAAGACCGCAGGCATCCGTAAGATTCAGAAGGCTCAGGACCAGTCATAGTGGCGCAATTTAGGGGAGGCCTATGTCCAGTAGACGTCCAAGGGCTGATGGATGGATGCAACCGACACGACAAACGTGCCTCATGGTATTTCAGTGGGTATCATCACCCATGGACATTGTGTACCCTATTAATAAATATATTAATAAACCTTTGCAGACGTTTTTACTTTATTCAAAAAATTCACAAAATAGTGTACCAAATTAAATTAAATCAAAACATAATTACTATGAGATTTTAATACAAAGATAATAAACAATATTCACTTACCACAAGCCAAAACTATAAAGTCCAATATAATCTTCCATATCATTCGGTCCACTGCCATTCTTGCATTTAAATAACACTTTTGAAAATAGTTTTCTGTACACCACTTATTATGAAGTGTTTATTTTATTTCTTATCGTCAGTTGAATTTTTTATCTATGACTTATCTACAAAAACGTTCACAAAAACCCGCCAAAATTCACCTAATTAAAAATCAACAAAAAACACCAAGATGGAGTAAACTCAGAACAGCTGTTATCAACATTCTACATTTGAATATGAATGTGTGATTCGCCAGCCAGCTGCAAATTGAATGATAAACACTGATAAAGTGAGCAATCTGTGGGTAGGCTTTAGTCATACTGGCACGTCATCACTATCAAAATGAAGCACCGTTATTGAAATGGTGTAAGCAAAATGATCTTTATTACCTACGTGGGAAATACAGTTATCTGTCAGTACACCTGAGAATGAATAACCTTGCGAATAATATCTATACTTTTAGGTCAACATCCTTTCCATAATCTATAGTGAAAGAAAGAAGTTCATTCATTTGAGTCATTGCTGATTGGTGCATTTATCTTCCATCGTTTTACACTTTATTAAATTATCTCTTTCGCAACTTTGCTTTGTCTCACTTTATTACGAAACAAAAAGATTCGAGCAATCATGCAAGACATTGTAAACGCCTTACAAAAACTATCGCTGTTCAATGTTAGAAAGAGACACAAATACAATACAATGAACTGAATGAATGGAATGAAGTCTGTGTTTTTAAGTGTTATTATATCACTTTTAGCTAATTCTAACAATTTAACTACATTATTTTCACTTCTACGAGTATTTAATAAGCACAATATGCAATGTTTTTCGCGAACAGATTCTGTAGACTGATATGACTTGCTGTAAACTAAATTAAACGCCATCTGTTTCGGAGTTGTTGAGAACATTTTGTACGAGAAAAATATAGAGACAGTCTGCTAGATGGCGCTGGCAATGCTGTTTATGAAATATCCTGTGGTATTAAAAAAGTTAAATTAAAGATATCAAAACCTGTGCATTCACACAAACAAAATCCAAAAACCTTCATAAACGGTTTAGAAATATCACGAGATGGAATTATTAAGCAAAGAATTGGGTGACACTTTTCAACACATAACAACACATAACATGCATTTAACGCTAATTATTTGTAGGTATCAATGATTAATGATTATTGGTCGACGAAAAGTAATAAAAAACAGGACTTTTAAAATTAAAACCAATTTATTATGCTTTAGTTTACTTAAAATACAAGAATATAAATAAGCTGCCAAAAACTTGCAACGTGCGCTAATACCACAGAAGACATACACTTCAATGAACGTGCCATGTAAATAGCTAAATTAGATGCATCCATGACGTGTGTGGACAAAATGCATTGATTTTTACTCTACAACAGATGTAAGCAGATTTTTTTTGCAGTATGGACTTTAAGATACTTATTTCGCCTGTAGATCTAGATACTATACATTTATGTTATCTGATTGCTCACAAAATGTTTTGAACTAATTTTATTTTCTAACATTCCTTTAATTTATGCATTATTTTAAACCATTCCCAGAAAGTATCAAATAGTAAAATTATTATGTTGAATTCTATAATAGCAATTTGTAGTAAACTACTAAGTGCCAAATAGGAGTAATCCTGCCAGTATAAATGCTAAATGAAATGCCCAAAAACTTCCACAACATGTTGACCAATTAGGGGCAAAATCCATACTGAAACTGGGGCTTCATGACTAAAATGCTTCGTACATAGTGGAGCATTTTGTAGCTAAACAAACGAAGAAACTGCCACTGAATATTAATTTACCGAAGAGACCCACACCTTATCGTAAAATGCAACTAGAAGAATCAGATTTGAAATCAACTTATAATATTTATATGTTACAATATAATATACTTTAACTTTTTAACTAGCACCTATAACAACATCTTAAGACTATAGAAATATAATATAGAATATTCAATTCCATAAAAATCTTACAAAATGCCCAGCAAACATGTTTATTGATAAACTATAATAAAAATACATTAATTACAGGTTTTTTTTAATACAATAAATATTTAATTACGGACTAACACAAACAATGGCATTGTATGAAATCTAATAGCATTATTTTTTCGTTACTATGTTATTTACTTAGTTTTCAAAAATATTTTAAATCTTTCCCAGTGTTTAATATATATAATATACCTACAAATTGGCGCAATAGAAATTTTACAATTATGAACAACATTGTTTATTGGGCAAATCAAAAAATCTTTATATAAAGGGTACACGTGCTAAACCGACTGCAATATTTTTTACAACTCTATATCACAGAATTTAAAATACAGTGTCTTCAAGTCTTCAAGACCCAAAAGGCAACACATTATAATATTAATAAAGGTAAAAATAAATAATTCAGAGCCTTAAGGTAAAACACGAATAAAATTTAAAGATAAAATGTAGATTCAACCTAAATAATTGTACTTTAAATAATGCATATTCATACTTAACTAGAACACTCAATAAATAAACGGCTATAAATACATTTAAATGTACAAGAGTTTTAAGTAGTGCTTTTTTAATAAAAGAAATTGTACAATTAAAACTTAAGCAGAAATAGTTTCTGCAGACTATAAATAAAGTCATTAACCCTAAATTCATTAACCATCGTCTACATTTTTAAGCACCCCCAAGTGTAGGGTCACGTCATTTAGAATTCGTTCGAGTTTGGTCGCTGGCGTCAAATTCACAATAATTTTTAATTTTAGTAATTTCAGTTCTCAATGACCATAAAATATTTAGACACAGCGATCACAATGACATTACCAATTCGATGAGTATTCCAGAGTTTGTTGGTAGGGATAACCCCACAAATATCTATCTCATCTACGGTCATACAGTCGGCCGCAAAAGTAGCTTAACATTTTAGTACCTTGTCACATTACATTTCTTGATTTGTCATAGATGTTGCTAGGAAACCGTCGAAACAGTTACTATTACAAAGTACTAAAATGTTAAGCTACTTCTGCGGCCGACTGTACCTACTTCGCAAATGCAAGTTAAAGAACCTCAAACAGATCCTTAACTAGCCGTTTTACCCCCAACAACAAACGCGATGGTAAGTCAGTAATTAAGCGATAAATAATTCAAACCTTGAAGTACCCCCCGATTTGGGTATCAAAATTCAAAATGGTTAAATTATAAAGCCAGACAGACGAACCCGCGACGCAGGCCGCTTCTACATTTGACGGCACGACAACGACATATTTTATAGGTATGTATTGAGCAAACACACCCGAACTTATTAGTAACGCGAAGTAACAAGAAGCTATGGAGGATCTTTACTCCATCCATGCAAATAACTTAAAACTGCTGTCACGCCAGTAAATGTAATAGACATAGTGTAAGTAATGTTTTAAAGTATTCTTCAACTGCAATGTGGCAGCACCACTTAAATTACAAAGCTGTGTCGTTGTCTTGTTCAATGAAGAAACGACCTTTGAAGCACCAAAATAAGATTGGTTGCTTCCGTTCCGTTTGTATGTCGCGAATTATAATGAGAACGTTTAATACCTGCTAATGATCTCATACACTTGAATTTAAAATAAATGCAATAACAAACTTTGAATTTAAATTACAAATAATATCATGATAGTAATGTTATCTAATAATTTGACTCTTGAACGTTAAAAATAAAAATGCACTCTAAAATCATTGAAGTAAAACCATACAAAATGCTATTTTAACACATCAAGAAAATAAATCTGGACATGGTTTCTGAACGAAACGCTTAAGAAATTCATAATGTCGGAAAACACTTAACAATTATTCCTACTATATACATTTTAATACTGTACTTTGTTAAGTTTCAAGAATTGTAATTCCAATTAGGCATTTCTTACAAAGACGCACGAAAAACATATTCAAATATAATTACTTCAATGTGTCATACATTTCTTTATTGTCATCAGAAAAAAACTAAGTAGAAAATAAATATTTTCCGTGGTCAAATTTTACATAAGATGACTATTATTACTTGTAGTTAAGTTACTTTTATTATGCTATTTAGAGTTGTGAGACTTCACATACACTTCAATGACATTATTAATATATGTAATAATAAGTGTATCTATAGCGAATATATGGTCCTTCTATAATTTTTATTCTGTGACATTATGGAACCGTGGGTTGATTAAATGCAGCACATGAACTCACTAACTAATTTTGGGAATTTGTAACGTTAAGTTATAAATTATGATACTGTTCTCATTGATCTAGTTTCAAGTTAGTCGAACGCTTTTCGAATTGCTAATGAACAACGGTCTACGGAATAATTTTTTAAGTCTTCTATTGTGTTTTGTCTGTTGAATTTCAATGGTAAACTATAAATTATTAATTTATCTACTAACCTCTAATAATAAAGACTAAAGAGTTACCCTCAAGGTGCGTCTACAATGATAACTTTCTAAATACTACAAATCTACTTCAATTGCAAAAATATTGTGCATTAATGTTTTGTAAAATGTGTTAATACTTAACCCCTTAGGACTAACCTTCTATATAAAATTGCAAACCCCGTTTGATAAAATTTGATAAATCATCCCAAGTTATTATTTCCTTTCGTAATTAGCTTTCCACAATAGTTTTAAATATAAACTAAACCCTTATAATTAGTTATGGTTAGCTTAGAATCATATTAATATTGTGATATATTTATGACCCTGAAGGTGAAAATATCAGTGGAACGGTAGATGAAATTTCCTACCCTCTTTTCAATCAAAATAGTAAGCGAAATAGTTTGACAATATTTTTAACATCAGACTAACGAATTTCAAACGTCTTAATTTTAATTCCTTTGACTTTTTTACTTCTTACAATACATAAAATATACCGGACATTATAACAATGTAGATAGCAACAAAACCATGTACCAGAATCTCTTAGAGAGATTTGGTGCTGCCGCTGCGTCGTTTTATATACAAATAACCAAGCGATCTACATGAGCGATGCGGTGCCGCATCGTTGTTACTATGTAGCCGACACCACGCTGCAACACCGCATCGCTACCGCAACGCGCCGTGTGGACACGCGCTCATAGTCCTTTGAACGAGGGTTATTAAAACGCACGCTTTAAAATCATTTTACACAAGCTCAGTTGTCTACAGTGTCTGTATATTGTATACTTACAAGTAGACCAAATACTACAGTAGCATTTCACAACTTTCAACCTCAGTTTTAGAACTATTGTACTTTTATCAGCGTCACTAAATTCACCTAAGGCACTTAAGGCGCATTATCCGCAATACATTTTTGCCGCTGAAATACCAATGTCCTGCCAATCCTTTAAAATTTAAATAAATATCGTATTCTTTATTTATAAATACACTACCGCCAATATCTATGAAAGTCTCTTTAAATCAAACCACTTCAATAATCGTTGTCGAAGCTTCCTGAAACATTTGACTTCCAATCCACTTTTGAAACGTATTTACAATAACTGTAATTCCTACTGGTTCGTAAAGAGATTCCAGTTTCCAACACACTCTCACTCACACACACAAGGACGCTCAATCCTCAAGCGTTCCACAGGTCCATGTACTCGTGGGAGATCCACGAGACGTTCGGTGGTCAGAGCTCCTCCTCCAGGGTGTGGGGGGCGGGAGGGGACTGTCAGACACTCCAGCCGGGGCCACTGCGGGTGTTCCCGTTGGTCACGTGAAGCTCGTTGTCGTGACCCAACATCTGACGGGAGCGCGACGACTTGCGGAGGTCTGATACGAAGTAGTACTGCAAAGGGGATATTGTTTTATTAGCAGAGAACATTTCATGTTTTTCTGGCTCAATGGTGGGTGGTAGGTTCTTCTCACAGAAAAACATAGATCCAGAGTTGATTCTGAATCTTTATAAAATTGTAGATGGTTATTACTACAGCTAAGCCGGTATGGTACATACATACAGCCCTACTTTTTATTTGGGGGTTTAGGATAAAGAGTTTCTTAATTTTAAAAAGGTTTTTTTGCAAGAAAGTATGCAGTTGAGTATTGGGACAAATTACACGAAGTCTAAAACTCGCTAAGAATCAAACCAAAGGGAACAATTAGTAGAAATTTTGCATTAGTAGCAGTTGTAGTAACGATACTAAACTACCTAGTAACAATACACACGATGCTATAGTACAATAAGCTGCAACTTATTGAAAACAAAAACCTTCCACCTGCAGTACTTACATTAAGAATAGCAAAGAGAAGACCAATAGAGAATCCGGACAGCACATCGCTCCAATGATGCTTATAGTCAGACACGCGAGACATGACCGTGTACCAGGCCATCATGATCAGGACGAACTGGATGGCATGGCGGAAGAGCTTGGAGCCGCGCCAGAGGAACCGCTTTTGGAGATACATCTGGAAAATTTAATGACAATCATGAAGATGTGATTGAAACTCATTTGTTTTGATATTACGAGTACAATAACAATAAATGAATAATATATTATGATACAATAAAGAAGGTTATGAGCCTTCTTCTTCTTTGTCCGGCAACTCATCAATGATACCCATGGTGTTAGTGATGTCCTTATGCCACGGTGATTTGTCATAGTTGAATTCAAGTAGCTTGTGCGTTCATTTGTTAGTTATTTTCATAAAAATCTTCATAATCATACACTATCACGACTTAATTAATCTTTTACACGGTAGCGAATTAAACGACTTTATAAAACGCCACGTGCGTTTTTAAAATTAACACAATTATCGCAGAAGAATCGTGTGTTAATATAGTTACGCTACCATTCACATCGCATGACTTCCATCAGTATAATAACCGCGCGTAATACAATCTCTACCGGATATTAACTAAGAAAAAGTATGATCAAAGTTTGCGCAGTACGGAGTCATTAAGATGTTTTTACATTTTTGAAATCGGGTTGATTTATGACTTCACTAAAATTAAGTGTGACAGCCCACGTTTCATCAGAGGATTTAATTTCAGCGAGAAAATTCTGATTTGCTTGTATTTGTTTTAATAACTCACGAAGATATTAAAGTTGTAATTTATAAGACAAAAATGTCTTCAGAACCATAAGCTTATGGCATTTTCGAAATAATGTATTAATTTTAATTTCCATTGTTTTTGTGTTTGTTTTACTTACTGAGAAATAAAACATGGTGTAGGCAGAGAAGGAAGCGTGTCCACTGGGAAAAGACATGCGCATTTCTTTAAAGTACTTTGGGTCTCCTAGGCAGATGAAATCTTCAATGTATTTATATTTGTTTTCCGGTAAGTTGCAGTCTGTATCCGGCTTACACACCTGTAACAAGAAATATGAAACTGCTTTCAAAAAGAAATATAACATCTGAAAATATATAACAAATTAAAAACGGGGTGACGTCGACTTTATTCACCTGAGTTAATTCACCCAGGTGTCTTAAGTCTACTTTTAGTGTACTTTATTCACCTATGCACTCAGGTGATTTAAATCTACTGATCGAGGTGAATTGATATAAGTAGACTTAATTCATCTATCATTTTAGTCAATGCAATTAGTGATGTTGGAATGTTATTCCGATTCGATTTTGTATAACAATCGATTTTATTTATGAAGAAGTTTTAATCGATTTAATTTAACACTATTCGTTGATTTATGAGATACATAATATTTTATTACATACGTATAAAAACGGAGGGCATAGACATGGTCCCTGTAAAACTCCACCTTGAATCGATTTCAAGCAGTCAAAAGAACATATTTTGAAAGAAAATTACATCAATATAATTGTAAAATACCTTAAGCCTTTTAATGTGATAATGCAATGTTAATTTCAAATGTAAATATAGCCAATGAAGCACGCCTTGTAAGCTCAGCGTTATCTATAATAACATCAGATTCATATGCAAAACATTCTCTCGTACTTCATGATAGATAACCTTAAGAGGATCCAATTATCCATTACAATTTATAACCGGTTGGAGAGCTTGCAAATTATCAGCCAATTAATATTTTTGCGCTTAAAACAATCCTGTTTGAGTGATGGCTCTTTCGCTCGAAGGCAAATGTGCCGGTTAGCGGTGTGTTCAGAGAAATTCGTTCATGCCCACTTTACTTGTTCTTCGAAACTGATTCGCATAATTGTATGCTCTTAATTACAATTCAGACAAACAATTCGTTTAGTTAATACAATGATTGATCGGGATCAATAAGTTCAATTACAATATTTTATTTAATGTAAACTCCATGACCATTTCGTTGACGGATTGTAATCAAACAAACTTATGATGGATCAATTAATATTAACTTTTGATGCATTATGTGTCCAATTTTTGGTAACATGATAAACATATACTGTTTTTTTGCGGGCTTTTGTTAAAACAAGTACAATCGCTGTATCCTCAGGGTCTTTATTTCTATTAAGAATATGATGATAAACTGCAACATTGTGAATATGGAAATGAATGTATAAAATGTGCCGTGCATGTAAAAGAGGCAAGCGCAGGCAGATTCCACTTACGTGGTTAAGTTAAATTATTGAAGGTACGCTCGTGGAAATATTGATTTTTTGTCCTTATACGATCACGTCAATCATCCAATCATGTACTGGCGCCCATACCGTTGGCGCAAGCAAGTTGCTTACAGGGTTGCCTGGGGGAATACTTATGGAAAGCAAACGGACAATGGAACTCCGCAATATTACCTTAACGATGTTTCCGGGTCTTTTTTAAACCTTAAAAAGATATCCAGTCCCTGCCTTATTTTAAAAATTCGGAAAATATGTCTTATATTGAAGGCTGATAACACAGACCGAAATAGAGAGGGCATCCAAAAGATCCCCAAAACAGTATCAAATAGACTTTTTAGCAGTCATCCAGGTAAAGAGCTCTTGTGCAAAGTGACATGTTCTAGACCCGTTTACGCTAAATGTTGTTTGCGAATCATGGTCTAGGATTTAATAATCTGCTTCGTTTTGAGTTATTTTATGATCCAAATGATTTTGAATATTAAGAATTTATAATCCATATGATTTTAATTGCAAAATTTTAAAGCCACGTTGCAACCCTGCTCACAAACTACTCCGATCCGATAATGGTTCTTTCTTAGCGTTCGTGGTATGAAATTGCCGGCTTTATCGACCCTCTGTTCTTGCGGACTGGGAAAATATTTATTCTTTGGAATTTGCATATTATTATCGGACAATAATGCAAAATTACTTGTTAACGGGGTGTGGTAGATAGTGTTCAGCTGCCGTGTAAAATATACGATGACCTTAAATTACCGAATGAAGATATTAACCAAATTACAGGATTGGAAGTTGGTAGATCTGTGACATGACAGGATAATTATGCAATTAAAGAGTTGTCTAGTGAGTAAGTGCAAGTGAATAATATAACAAAAAACTTGCGTAGGTACCTACTGAATCTTCTCAAAAGTACGTTCCGTTTAGAAAACGTCAGTAGCTCAAATGAAATAGATTTCACTAATTCTAAGAGGATATTATGCGAACCCGACTATGGAGAGTGTTCAGGCATCATCACAATTACATTTCTTTGTGTTTCAATTGGAAGATTGACGACACTTGAATATTTGAAGATCAATCCCAAACATAGATGATTGAAAATCCGTGTGGCGCAATAGGTCACCAATGTCACCATACCGGACTGCCGCGGCACCGCTCCAATGGTATTGCGTTTGATTGGGAATCGAGGCAATGAATGATGAATTAAAATTTATTTTCACGGTCTGGATGTGTGTATTCTTGACTTGTGTTGTCCGTGGCATCCATCACATGGGGAATCCTATTGTGGGGCTATAAGCGTATAGCGTTATTTGTTTTCTATACGGCTGTGACTCAGTTTTAAAAAAAGGACCAAAGCAACAACTGAAATAAGGGACAATTCGTATCCCGTTTCTTATTCACTCATTAATCGCACAAAAATTAATTATTATTGATTAAATAATACGGTAGACCTTCTTATGCGCAAGAGTAGGAAATTATTTAGATAAAGATCACCTTAATAGCAACATGCATAAGGTGGTACGAAAGCTTGTAATCTCGATGGCAATATTTATTCAACTTAATTAATTGTACGCATTATGGCCGTTCAGATTACTGCAGCGAAGGAGCTTAATTATAATAAGCTATGTATTTTAGATATTTTAGATTCTAGTATTTGCTTTCTTGAACCTTCGTGCTTCATGATAGAGGCACTCTTTAAGAATCTATATAGATTGTGTCCAAAAACATGTCGATATTCTTAAAGAGTGCCTCTAGAAATATTTTTCGATACGATTTTAGGATTATTATAAACAAATAGTATCGAAAAAGCAAAATACATAGTATCGTTTTCTATAAAATCTCAACCACAAATCGTTGCTATTGTTAGAGAAAACCAAAAGACAGTGATATATATACTAAAAATGGTTGTGAAATAAGGAAGGACAGTAGAAAAGGGTGTTATTGTTTCAACAGAGCACTGTTTTAGCTTGTCGCAGTGAGTTATAGTGGCGATGGGATCGTTATCAACACTGCTAGTGCCACTGTAAATAACGCTCTTACAACGTTGAATGTTGACTCGCTCAGTACTAATGATTTATTTGATTTTGTCTCTGTAACCATTGAGACATCAAAAGATTTATCCATAGACCATCTAAACAAATTAACCGGTTACGTCATCTACATTCAACTTTCAACAAATTAATTAATGTTGATATCTGGATCGACGAATTTGGTAGATACATAAAAGTTAATTATAAGTAAATGTCCTTATCACTGAAACAAGTGCAAGTTAAATATTATTCAGTAATTAATTAAATATCCTTGAGCTGACTTTATTTAAACAGATTTAAGTTACTGTCGCCTATAGAATAAGGAATAACACATTTCATACATTCCTATATCAGTTTATTGGTCATGGCGCACGAGTACCATGAACGAACGCTGAATATTATAAAGCGCAATTTCAAATTGTACAGTCAGCGACAGCATACATTGCTAAACGAAACTATCCATACGATAGTAAGCTTAAAAACGTATAAAAATAAAAGGAAATTTGCTTGTGTTGAAATCCTGTGAAAGTATTTTTCGTGAGCACTGTATAAGTGGTTATACACAAATTGAAGCGCGTACTTTAGATTGCACGATAGCTTTATTATAATAAACGGTGGGTTTTGGGTGTTTTTGTATGCCGACGTTGTATCAAACGGTTGACGAGAGGCCTATCTTCAGTGGCCATCTTATTAGTAGTAGAATTGCGTATGGAGGGACCAGCATTATTCAGCTTCCATAAGGATCCATATTTATTACAGAAGCATTTAACCATAGTGTTGAAGGATTTTGTAATACGTATCTACCTACTATTGCAAATGATAAGCTCAAACTTTTCACGGGAGTTGGTTTTCTAATTCTAGTTCTGGTCGAACTTAAATCTGGAAAATAAGATTTCGCGCAACGAAACAGGAGTGCCAGCAGTAGCAGTAGCTAACACCTCGTTTACATTCAGCTCATTTGAGCAGGAAAGTAGGTAGGGAAGTGGGCAGGACGAGTATGTGAACACGATACTTCTCATGCTCCTACCACTGCTACTCGCGCTGCCCGGCGCTCCCCAAAAGAGCGGTTTTTTGTGCGGAAGTCAAAGAACGGGCAGCGCGAGCGACAGTGTGTGTTTACATTCAGCCCCGTCGCCCACTTCTCGCCAGGGTCTGTCGACTTTGTTCTACGAACATTAAGTAGGTGGGCGTAACGACAAGAGAGAGACAAAGACATCAGAGTAAAAGAGATGAGTATATCCATTTGTATAATGTTGCCACCAAAAATATAATTTCGTATTCTCCATATTATTGAGCTTATTCTTTAATTTTTTAAGTAAATTGCCCTTGAAAATCCCTTTTGCTGTTATTCTGATGCCAAACAAATGTATTTTATTAAGAAATATAACATATATAATTGATTATTACATACAAAAAAAAAAAGAAATTAGGGATAAAGTGTGGCAGCACTAATGTCCGCATGTCATTGAAACTGACGTCACAAGAAAAATGTCTGCCGTAGCCTGTGCACCATTTTATCTTGTACTTGTGTTTATTTGTAATAAATAAACTAGTTCCATTTAGTTCTACCTTCATTAATAACGTTGAGTTGAGCTTGCTCCTCCGTGGTTGTGTTTTGGTGAAATTAAGTGTGTGTTAGTGAGAATTAGACTCGGTGTCGAGATAGTGACTCTTGTGTGTGTGTGATTAATTTCGCGATGAGTTCGAAGAAAGAAAACACTAGAATCTGTTGCATGTGTGGGTCTTCACCTCATAAAGATCCCAGCATCACTTTGCATCGGTTTCCAAAACCTGGCCCAAAAAATGCTCTGCGGTATGTACTTACTTATGTACTTTCCATGCTATTCGTTTTAGGACGACAGTATACCGCAATTATTGTTTATCCAGCTTCTAACTACCACTAGTTAAAGTAACATGGTCAGAGGATCATTTTGGGGGCAGAGTTCATACTTACCTAATATAATTGATACCCTTTGCTAAAGAACCAACTTGTTGTCAAAGATCATTATAATCCGTTCACAAATCTTAGAGACTAAAATTGACGTTTCATGGGTGACCAGTTTCGGGTGCAAATTAAATAGTGATGACCATAAACCGAAAAGTAAATCGGAAAAATTTTCACAGCTTATAGGGAAGGTCGACTATTTGTGTGATTATTGATTGAGTCCCTAAATCTAGTACAAAAACAATTTTAAGCAACCATTATCATTCATATATCCATAATATATTTGCCCTTATTTACTAAATTTATAAGTTATTTTGTTTACAAGAACGAGTATTTGGCTATGGTTACATTCGGTATACAGCTAATTTTATACTATTTAGCCGAATACTAAATATCTAGGTAGATATGAGTGTCGCTACTAATATGTCACTATTCTTACGACATAGTTTACGATTCAAAAAACCGGAAAATTAGATCGCACAAATTTAGCTGGTATCATTATTTCGAACTTTGACATTAGTGGTTGTCATTTTAGTCTCTAAGATTTGTGAACACGGTATAGGTACCTACTTACTATGAAAACTTTGTTTGCTTACACCATTCCCGTATAACTCTTTCAATCAAAGAGAATACTGAAAATTTAAATTTTTCAAATCAAATCAAAAATAGTTTATTGTGGACTAGGTAAAATAGGGTGGTACAGTTTTAGAGATCTTATCGCTACGTCCTGCCCATTATGGGCGTACAATGTTCATTAATTTAAATATAAGTTTTAACAAAAGTAAACATAGAGAAGTCGGACCAGTCTATTTATTATTAATATTCCATCTTAAAAGTAAATGGCAATTCAATTAAAATGAAGATAATATCAGTAAATACACACTCGAATGTCGCATAATATTCAAAATTTCAAATTACCATAAAATAAATGTCAAAATATTAAAATAGTACAATAAATTATTAAATTAATACATAAATGTCAAATGATAATAATTATTGATAAAATACAATTTAGGATTTACTATAATTTGTCATTTAAAAAGTCACCTAGTTTTATTTAGATATATAGCTTTATTACGATCTGTTTAAGTTCACGGCTCATCTTCCGTGTGGAAGATGTCCAGTTCTTTGGTAGCATAGATGTAGTACCTATAGATTCAGCCACCGTGTGGCCACACATGAGACAGAATTTACGTTTCTTGGAGGTGGTTTTTAAAGAAATGTGACAAAATTTAACAATTTAACAAATTTTTGTACCACAGATTAGAGCCATTAGAGCTATTTATAAACTAAAATCAAGTGAGTCCTTGCGTGTCAAATTTAAAGAAATAGATATACTTACTACTTACTGTAAGCTTACTTACTTCTGTAAGCTTCCCAATATATTTATAATAATTTAGTCTTTATATGGAATAACATAACTGCACAAACAAAATTGTGACGTTTCAAATTGGCCAAGAAGAAGGATGCATCAATTGTTAACTTCTTTGTACCGTCTTTCTAAAGTGCAGTATTCTTTTATGGGGCTCGGTGTAAAATTTTATAAAAAGTCCCAAAGCAAATATTTGACATGCCGGTGGAATCTTTCAAGAAACATGTAAAAATTCAACTTGTTGGCAAGGGTTATTATAACATATATGAATATTTTAATAATAAGGATGCATGCAAATGACCAGCTAGGCAACCAGTTCTGCTCAGGTTAGAGAATATCTATTTTTGTAATAAATATAAGTTTTGTTATTTAAAAGATGTGCTGAGGAGTTTCTTTACGGCTTTTCTTCCCCTCCATGACAAATCACCTCCGAAACGCTCGTAGATTAAAAAAATGACGTGCATAAGTGTATCAGTGATACCTACATGAATAAAAGATTATTTAATTTCATTTCATTTCAAGTAGCGCAGAAAACTTATCCACCATCATACTTAGACTAAATATACTTAAACTAACTACGATTTTCTGCTTAAAAAACAAACTGAAACTTTAAATCTCCAAGTAGCCAACTCATTCTTCCAGCATTTAAAAAATTCAGCCCATAACAGTAAACAATAAAATAACTTTTCATTCAAATTGGGGAGAATTTGAAACTGAAATGGCATTTACTTGAAAATTTTCCCTATCAAATTAGCCTGTATTGTACCTTTTTTTAAATCTGCGTTTAACAGACAAGTTTTTAAAATTCTGGGCCATATTTGCCCAGTACATTTTTTTCAACCACCTCACATCAAAATTGTGTTGAACAAATTCAAAAACAAAAATATCTAAAGTATACGCTATTTTCTCAGAGTTTCCTCTCATAATTTCAATAAAATTACATATTGATTATTATAAAGCAACTATCTGAGAGCTCTAAGAAAAAAATATCAAAATATCTGCTCATTTGTGGACTCAGCAGGAAAAAGTAGGGTAAAGGAGCCGAATTTTCAAAATTTTTAAAAAGGTCAAATCTCGAAAACGGTGACACTTTTACTAAGGTCATTTTTTGAGACAGGTCCAACGCGCAGAGGGCCCTTTGAGAACTTTAATCCTCCAATGCCATTGATCTTTTAATAGACAGTAAAAGTACCTTTAGAAACAGAGTGCATGCTTACATTTTGAACACAGCCGCTGTTGATTGGGCGGCATGCCAGTGCCGCCGCCATTGAATTTACTTGGTTTGTAGGTTACCTAGTTGGTAGTATGCAGCTTATGATGTACCATATTATTCTTATAGCCCCAGAGCTACCGAACCATATGACTATCCCACTTCCCACAAAGCTAGAAATTTATTAAATCATATTTTATTATCAGTCATTTAAGAAAGTACCGTTCTGGCAGGCATCTCGCGGTTGCGTCATGGTCCCTTAAATTTTTGAAAATGCAAAAAATATTTTTTTTTCATCCCACTCCCACAAGGCTACAATTTTAATATGTTGCAATTTACATATGTTTAAGTGTAAAAAAAAATTGCCAGAACATTTTGAGGGTTGCAAGTATGTGCCAGAACATAGCAAAGTTGTCATCGGGAGAGCAATTCGTAACCTACTCGCACAAGGCTCAAATTTTCAGGGAACATTTTTTCAATTGTTTAAAAAATATATGTAAACAGCCAGAACATTCTAGCGGTTGCAAGTATCTGCCAGAAGAGTATACAGGGTGAATTTTTCAAGTGAGCGTGGATGGACAAATTCAAAACTATGAGGAATAGCGAAAAGTGGTCAAAGGAGTCTCAGGGCTGATTTTGACGAAAACCAAAACGGCATAATTAGATTTTTGAAAAATCAATATTATTAGCCAGGAATCAAACCCGCTGATTTTGCCTCATGTTTTTTTTTTTTTGTAGGGTAATACTGCTTTCTTCCACCAAAGTGTACAATCTGTGAGATCCAACGATAGTCCTGTACATTTAAATGACATCAAAAGCAGGCTAGAGCTTGAAATTATACGTAGAAGGATACATTTTTATGAAAATTATTATTTTTTGTATGGCAATACTGAAATTTATTTCCACCAAAATGTACGATCTGTAAGATCCAACAATAGTCCTGTACATTTAAATGACATCAGAAGCAGGCTAGAGCTTGAAATTATGCATAGAAGGATACATTTGTATGAAAATTATTATTTTTTGTATGGCAATACCGAAATTTCTTTCCACCAAATTGTACTATCTGTAAGATTCAAGAATAGTCCTGTACATTTAAATGACATCAAAAGCAGGCTAGAGCTTGAAATTATGCATAGAAGGATACATTTGTATGAAAATTATTATTTTTTGTATGGCAATACTGAAATTTATTTCCACCAAAGTGTACGATCTGTAAGATCCAACAATAGTCCCGTATATTTAAATGACATCAGAAGCAGGCTAGAGCTTGAAATTATGCATAGAAGGATACATTTGTATGAAAATTATTATTTTTTGTATGGCAATACCGAAATTTCTTTCCACCAAATTGTACTATCTGTAAGATCCAAGAATAGTCCTATACATTTGAATGATATCAAATCAGACTAGAGCCTGAAATTATACATATAAAGATAGAATTGCAATCCCGATGACAACTTTGCTCTGTTCTGGCACATACTTGCAACCCTCAAAATGTTCTGGCAATTTTTTTTTTACACTTAAACATATGTAAATTACAACATACTAAAATTGTAGCCTTGTGGGAGTGGGATAAAAAAAAATTATTTTTTGCATTTTCAAAAATTTAATGGGCCATGACGCACCCGACAGATGCCTGCCAGAACGGTACTTTCGTAATTGACTGATAATAAAATATCATTTAATAAATTTCTAGCTTTGTGGGAAGTGGGATAGTCAAATGGTTCAATAGCTCTCCAGCTATTATATCTTTTTGCGCATCATAATAAAATTGTTTGCTTTACGTTATAATTAAGACGTTGATAACTGTAAATGGCATACATTAAGTAAATATGTAAATTGATTAGTAATTAACGCTGTTGTTATCCTGAATAAAATAAAATAAAAAAACTTATTCTAAAATGGCATGAGGGGCACCAACCGGGGACTATCCACGGCTGCACTATTGGAGTACAGTCATGGACCGTCTCAGGTGGGTTTCAAAACTATTGCAAAGTATGGTAAATAAATATATCTGGTCTATGAGAAGGGGTGTTTAGTGGATTATTATTAGAATGATTATTATGGTGTATAATTTTGATATTTTTTAATTTCCAGTTGTGAATTATGGGCAAAGTATTGCTTCCCAAACGAAGCCTGGTCTTCACCAAAATTCCAGGATGGACTCCATTCTAAGCATAAGATGCTTTGCAGCAAACATTTTAGAAGCACATGCTTTTATGAGAAGAAGTTGTTCAGAACAGCTGTACCTGATGTTCAATACCATAAGGTTAGTACACTTGAAAAGTGTATATGTATTAAAATACATATTTTTTATCAAGTTTAATTTAATCATACCAATTTTCTTATAGGTGGCTTACCTAAACTATGACTTATTTGAATCAACCTTTCATTTTCAGGAAACAACAATTTCTAATCTGTCAGATCAACCTGCCATATTTGAACCTGTTGCCGGTCCATCCAGAGTTTATCCTTTAAGAGAACACAATGCAAACATTATCACTCCAACCAATTCAATGTTTCTGTGCAACACTTCAAAACAAGAAGGTGATCAGAAAAGCAAAATTTTGATAAGGAAACTGAAAAGTAGTATGAATAAAGTATATAGATTACAAAAAACTGTAAAACATTTAAAAAATGAAGCATTTTTAAATGTTATTTGTAACAATGAAACAGTCAAAGAAATATTCGATAAAAAAATTAGTTCAACATTTGCACTGTTACTGCAAGGAGAACTGCAGAATTATAAGAGGAAGAAACCTGGGCGTAGGTGGAACATGGAGGCTAAAATAATAGCATTGAGGCTCTACAAAAGGTCACCAACAAGCTACAAATTGTTGAGGAGAATGATTTGTTTACCAGCACCCAGCACATTAAAATCCCTCTTGAGTAAATTTAAAATGAATGTGGGGACACACAAAACGATACTTACAGTGTTGAAAAACACAACAAAACACTTTGGGCCTTCTGAACGAGAGTACATATTGTTGTGGGATGAAATGTCCTTAAGAAAAAATTTATGGTACAACCCTAAGGCGGATTTTATTGAAGGTTTTCAAGACCATGCTACACAAGGTAGATCTCCACAGGCAGCTTCATATGCCCTTGTATTTATGGTAGTTGGAGTAAGGAAGCAAGTTAAGCAGCCAGTGGCTTATTATTTATCAAGTGGTTTTGTCACAGCTGACAGACTATCTGCTTTAATTAAGGAGGTATGCATTTCTTCTTCATTTTTGTTAGAAATTATATCAAAAAGGTTTTAATAACATAAGACACTGGCTCTATGTAGTTTACTTCTTTTCTTTGTAATGTTCGTATTTCAAGACTTAAATAAATCAGTCGTTTGTTGCAAGTCAACCTTGTTTTTCAAATAATTTTGAATGATGGTCAGTCTTTTTTAACTTTGCTGAATTATGTTAACTAAAAAAAATGTTTTAAGTTTATTTGTCACTCTCTCTATAATATATCTCCCTTATAATACTTTCAGGTTTTAAATTGTTGCTTTGATGCTGGAATCAATATATGCGCTTCAGTTTGTGACTTGGATGGAGTCAACAAAAGAGCTCTATGTCTTTTAGGAGCTTCTGTAGAGAATCCCTACATAGAAGTGAACAATCACAAAATTGTCACACTATTTGACACACCACACCTGCTGAAATGCTTCAGAAATCTGTTCATGAAGTATGATGTAAAGTTTAGGACCAATATAACATCAGACACCAAACACGGAATTGGTAAGTCATTTGTTATTTAGTTTTTTTTGTAGTGTAAATAGCCGGCAAACGGGCTGTCGATCCACCTGATGGTAAGTGGCTATCGTCGCCCATGGACATCAGCAACACCAAAGGCATCACTGATGTGTTGCCGACCAAGAAAGAAAGAAGAAAAAGAAATAAAGTACTGGCTCTCAAGCCCCCAGCCGGAACACGACGAGTCGTTTGGTGGCTGACTCATGCTCAAGGGTGGAAGCTATCGAGATGAACCCCATGGAGAAATAATAATTGTAATAGTGGTATTAATTAACAATTAAAATCAATATTACCAATATAATTCCTCGAGGCCTACCACCAGCGGGCCGGATTTAGTCGCCTTTTACGACACCCATCCGGCGTGGGATTAGGGTTAGTATTTTAAGCCACCCCAATACGGCAAAAAGTTAGTTTTAGAAAAATAATTGTTTAGTTTACATGTATATGTATAAAGAGCATAATATTTTATTTTATAAATGAAAGTAATTCTAATGTACTTTTAATAATTACTTAACAGGAATCGCTAAATGGAGCCACATCAGGCAATTTTATGAATTGGACAACAATAATCCCAATTTTGTATTTGCACCATGCTTGAGTAAAGACCACCTTGAGCCTAATTGTAAACAAAAAATGAGGGTAAAACTTGCGGCACAAGTTTTAAGCCACTCAGTTGCAGCAGGAATATATACCAAAATAGCAGGAGGTAAGAAACCTTTTACAGTCAATGTCAAACTCATTTATTCACTCTGATCATAACTGTGCATGATACTTATGCACATTGACACCATCCTTTCTTACACATTAGTTTCAGCGGTATTAAAAGTGTGGGATTGTCTCTTTTATAAAGGGTAAAACCATCTTGTAGTTATATTGTACTTTTAATTATTTTATTACTTAGTCCTGTGTTGAGCCAGTAATGGTTTTTTATCATTTAAAAAATCATTTACATTATATTAATCATTTGTTTCTTGCTTAAGGGTGCTTAAAGAAATGTAATCTTAAGATTATTTGTCAAAGATATTTAACAAAACTTTTACTTTAAATTTAACTAGAGTAGAAAAAAAATATTGTATATTATACTAGCTGTTTCCCGCGGTTTCACCCGCGTTAATTTGTGAAAAAACTAACTACTAAAATATATGATACTAGCTGCCCGGACAGACTTCGTTCTATCAAAAGTTTTTTTTTGAGATGTAAGCTATCCTATCTTTCAAGTTGGATCAAACTGCACACGGTGTGTAAATTTCATTAAAATCGGTTTAGTCGTTTAGGAGTCCATCGTGGACAAACAACGTGACACGTAATTTATATACATTAAGATTATATAGCCTAAAGCCTTCCTTGATAAATGGACTATCAAACACAAACATACTTTTCCAATTCGAAAACAGTATTTCTTGAGATTAGCGTGTTCAACCAAACAAACTCTTCAGCTTTATAATATTAGTATAGATCAGTATACCTATATCAGCAAAGCCGCAGGTGGAACGCTAGTCAGTATTAATAATAATGATATCCGACATGTGTACCACGCAGCAATACAATAATGTTTCTCAAAGGGGCCTCTACGTGTTGGACCTATGTCCCCACGCAAGCCTTCCAAAATACCGGGTCCGCTTACATCTTGGACCCGAGATCCAAATTGAGATACATAATAATAATAATAATTTTTATTTCAGAAAAACATTCCATATTGGTAATTTGTTACACTTGAAATTTGAAAATAAAATGTTTAACAAAATTAAAAGTTAAAAAGCTACATCAAATTAATAAAATAAAATCTCGTCCTAAACATTAATATAATCAAATCCAATTTCAATAAATTAAAACAAATAAAACTTAAATAAAAATTAATTAAATACAATTAAAAGTACAGATAAATTAAAAATTAAAAACATTAAAAATCATCATGTCAAATTAAAATTTAAAATCACAATTAATCCAATTATATTAAAATAAAATAAAATAAATTGATTTAAAATAAAATTAAAATTAGAATTAAGGTCATATTGATTTAAATTGTTTGTTGTGATTTTCAGGAGACATGCCGACTGACGCCTTGGCAACGGCCAATTTAATTTCAAATATGGACGAACTGTTCGATGCTGTAAATGCGTCGACACCAGACCTTAGAAGAGGCAAAAAATTTTCGACAAATATAAAAAAAACTTCAGAACATCTGCAAATGTTCGAAAAAATGAAATCATTTTTTAAATCCCTTGAATTTTTGGGATGCAGGGGTAATCCGCCATCAAAAGATGGGTGGATTTGGACCCTTAATGGAATCGAAATGGTTTGGAGAATCCTTAGTGCCAAACATAAATCTATTAAAAGTCTGGCTACAAGAAGACTGCAGCAGGACCCACTGGAAAATTTATTTGGGTGCATACGCTTCAACTGTGGGTCCAATAGTAACCCGACAGCTGTACAATTCATTGCTGGACTTAAAACTGCTGTAATAAGCAATATGGCACATACTAGCTCAGGCAATTGTGAGCTAGACAGCAATCTCTTACGTACGCCTCTAAGAACTTAATAGAATGTGTGGAAAAAAGTGCAAGCTTAATAAATATATTTTTAGAAAAAGAGGCGTACAAAGAGAACATCAAAATGAAAATAATTCAATCGTTAAAGGACTCTATAAATTATGACTTCCTCGAAAATTGCGTGGAACACAAAGAATTAAATATAAGTTACATAATAAATAGTGTCTTCCATATTAGTATTAAGAGATACTGTATATTAAAAAACAGAATGTATTCTGAAGAGGCGTGTAAATCTGCACTAAAAAGAAAAATGAACATAATTATGCATAAATAAATTTATGTCAGTGGTTAGGCTCTTACAAGGGGACGGCAAGGGTATGGGGTACTGAAATCGAACTGTGGTTCCACATGTATGTACTACTCAGTAAGAGTATACATATCCTCAATCCGTAGAGCGCACTACTTTGTCATTGCCGAGAAAAAAATCCTAAAGTATGATTTTTTTTATAAAAATTTAATAACTCGTTATAAACAATTTCTTTTTGACTTTTATACAGTATTGAACGGCGAATTGAATAATTTATAACTCTTTAAACATCAAACACATGGAAATTTAAAATTCGCACGTGATTAGGTATTCTTAAATAAAATTTAATATATCATACATAATATGAAGAATTTACAAAATACCAATAATTATTCTTCCATGATAAATATCATCCAGGTTTGTGTACTTCTTAAGATGAATGAATGAAAAACATTCTGGTTTAAATAATTTTTATCACCAATATTCATTGCACTTATTAATAATATTAATCAATAATTTATTGTATTTAATGATACACTGCTTTAAAAAAAAATGGTTATGTCTAAAAGAACCTTGGCTTTTGTATTTCTTCTATATTCATTCCTCTGTCTTTTATAAGTAATACTTATTAAAAAGTTATAAATTATTCAATTCACGGTTCAATAATGTATAAAAGTCGAAAGGAAATTGTTTATAACGAGTTATTGAATTTTAATAAAAAACATTTTTCATACTTTAGGATTTTTTTTCTCGATAATGACCAAGTCGAGTGCTCTACGGTTTGATGATAATATGAATACACTTATCGAGAACTACACACACACGCGGAACCACAGTTTGATTTGGGTACTCCACACCCTTGCCATCTCCGTGTTAATTGATGAATCAGTCAGTCAGTCAAGACAAGATATTAAAGATTATGTTCATTTTTCTTTTCTTATTTATTAATTATTATTAATACCCTATCTTATTAATGGACGATGTTTTGCATGACGCCTCAGTCAATGCTGAAGATAGTGTAGGTATCATTAATAGACGTGTAATCATACTATTTCCATTTCTTTATTTTCTCGATGACAGCTCCTGTGAAAACTTGAACGAGCGTCTTTTTTACATTATGTATGCATTATTTTATAAAAATATGACGTTTACACACGTACAAGGTTATACCAGAGTCAGAGAAACTGAGCTATATCGATAAACGTAACACGTAACGGACCCGATTTTTTTTTACAAAATGTAAGAAACTTTACTACTGCCGGATACTTTTGTACAAAATTAACTTCAATACATTAATTCTTGATTGATAATGCCAACTTCTTTAAAATTTTTGAAGCCGTTGTAAAATAAGTAGGTATAGGTACTCGACAATGAAACGAAATAATTATAACGACAAGTAATCTTTATTTATTTATTTTAATCAAAATCTGATGAATCGTCACTGTCACTCGATGAGCATTTTTTATAAGTTACTGTACTTGTATATTATCGAATGCCACATAAATTTCCCAATCCGACGCTATAATGTTTTGGGTTCTTCTCACATTTTCTTCCCAGTTTTCGGCAGTTACTTCCGCACATGCATTTTTTAATAAATCTAACATTTTGTTTGCCGTAAAAGGGGGATAGGTATTGTTTCGAGCGGCGTGTCCTTTGATTTGTGCCCATATTAGTTCTATACCATTGTACTGGCAATGATACGGTGGAAGTCGAAGAACCCAATGACCACATTCGGCAGCTATTTCATCGATAACATATCTTTTAGGGAGGCTTTTTTCGATTTTAAAATATTCACTAATTGTACTTTTAATAAAGTACTATCCACATTTTCGCCATGACGTTGGAGCCAGTCAATTATCTCTTGTTTTTTATTGGCCTGCGTCGGCATTTTATCAATTTGTCTACACAATAACACAACACTACAACTATCAAATTAGAACTGTCATCGAGAAAATAAAGAAATGGAAATAGTGTAATATTGTTTAAACATGAAACAAAAATGTTAGGTTTGTCTGTCTTCAACCAAAATCTTTCTTCCTATTCATTTCTTTAAACTGAAATAATATGTACAATATTAAATAATATGATATAACGATTATACAATGACTGTAAGCTTGTGTTTGAGCTTGCCTAGGTTTTGATGTTCAAATTGTATTTTGGTCTAAGACATCTGCAATACTTAAACTGAAATGTTCTGTATAATCTGATTTACATGTTATTTTAAGAATATTATTTAATTTGTGGTGCAGATTTACCGTCAAAATTTGTGAATACCTTTTGTAGCATATTTCTCTAAATGAATATTATACAGTTGTGGTCATTGAATTAAGAATGATTTGAAGCTCCAGATTTTTTTTAATCTAAATCATGTCATGTGTTGTTATGTGTTTCTTCTTAGAAATAACTATTTATGTTATGAAATAGCCCCATTAATGGAGCAAACGGGATTAGCAATATAGAATTAAATCGCTATTTTTTTACAAATTATATTTATTCTCTATAGTAACCGATTAAAATAGTGATGGAGCCGGACAAATAATTAAGAACAATTTAGTAAAGTGCTCGAGAGTTGTTTTATATGAAACTTAGATTAAAATTAATCACATTAATGTGAAGTACGTTAAGAAAAGAAGCAATTAAATTCATTTTAAACTAGAATTAATAGTAAAATGTCGACGACTTTTAATTACTACTTTACACCGGCAAGGTATTGAATCTATAAATATTGAATCTTTTCTTCTACGAAAACGTCGTACAGTTCTCTTTAATTGCCACAATGTCGATTTGAAACCTTTTTTTTGATTCCCACCAAAGATGTTCTATTGGGTGTAGATCAGGGCCGCTAGCTAGCCAATCTAAGACAGAAACTGAATGCGATTTGAGGAATTCTTTAACGATGCGTGCATTATGCTTTGGATCATTGTCGTGCTAGAATGCCCATGTTTCCTTCTATTAGCCTAACAGGTCCAACACCATGTCCAGAAAACCACCCCCGAATTTTCATATTGAACATGGTGGGTGCTTTAATGCTACTTGGGTCGAATGCTTTATTCGGAGGATATAGTAAATAACGTTTTCCATCATAACATACCCTGTTTATTTTTGTCTCGTCAGAAAAAAGAACATTTTTCCACTGTGTATCCAGTTTTATCTAGCAAATGCAAGTCGGGCTTGCCTATGACATTGTTTCAACATGGGCACCTTCCTTGCTATCCTTCCGTGCAACGTTTATTCTACCAAATGCCTTCAATTAGTGCGTGCTGAGATTGCTGATGGTTGTTGAGATTGTTTTTACCCAAATATTGTTTTCTCACACACAAATTTTATTTTTCCTCTTTGTTTTCATATGAAGCAATCACCTTTTCTAGGGTTTTCACCTACTGACATGAATTTGTGCACCAAATGCGTTTTATTTAAACAAACTACTAATTAAGGCAAAATAGTAAATTATGTTAAACGGCTCAAATCTATTCTTAGAAATAAGGTTGTTATTGCAAAGTGTTTGAATGATGACAATGTTATTTAATTTTGTTTGTTTCCACATATATTCGGAGCTTAAAATTGTTATCGATCAATATGTATTTATTGAAGAATTCACAAATACCTTAATGAGAGTTTGTCTAAATAAAACGCATTTGGTGTACAAATTCATGTCAGTTGGTGAAAAACCCAAGAAAACGATTTTAATGGTTTGTTTACATTTTTTTCGGCTGCAGATCGATCCTAGTATAGTTAGTTATACTTGTTACTTTGAAAAAAATCTTCAGCGTTCTTAATTATATGATCACCACTGTATAACTCATAATAATATTCATTTTCAGAAATCTATAATGTGAAATAAGGAATAATGTATGTTGCCTAAATGAATATCTAATTAATTATAATTATTATCATGCTAAATAAAAGAGTCAAGTACAAATCTTTGTTTTATTAGACTGCTCTATAAAGTTTTAGCATTTTATGCACAAGTACACTGTGTTTCTCGATAGTGATTGCTTAGATGTCAATTATTGCTGAGCAAAACTTAGCTATTTTGTAGAAAACTATCGAGAAACGCACTGTACTTGTGCATAAAATGCAAATACAAATTATCTATAAAATTCATTAAAATTTGAAATTCCCGCCATCTTCTACTCTCTAATTCTTGAGGGCTGCATATAGATGGCGCTATTCCGTCCTCATATAATTTGTATGTACTCGTTATTCTTCCCTCTAGGGTATAAGTGTTCTGTGCTTCTCGCTGAGCGCTTGATCGAAGTGGACATGCGTGCCGACTTGTTTATTTTACGAGACTCATCAATGACCAATGTACTTCTCGTTTGGAGCAATGAACAAACAATTATTTTTTTAGAATTGCTAGAAAAAAACGAAAAAAACTTAAGTATATAAAATGCACATAATTAAAGAGTTCTATTACGATGGACAGATATATATCATTCACCATCTTCTATTTTCGTGTATAGTACTAGCTGACTGGGCAAACGTTGTTCTGGCAAAAATATTTTAGGGGTAGGGGATGAAAAATAGATGTTGTCCGATTCTCCACCCTAGCCGATATGCACGCAAAGATTCACGAAAATCGGTCGAGCCGTTTCAGAGGAGTTCAACTTCTAACACCGTGACACGAGAATTTTAAATATTAGAATATTTTTTTTCTTTTTTTAACTTAAAATCTTTGTATTGCTAGAAAACAGCGCGGACGCAGTCATATTTCGACGTCTGCCATTGCCGAAAGTCGAAAGCAATGTGAGTGGTAGGGCAGTATGTAAACACTACACTTCTCTCGATCCTGCCACTGCAGTAACAAGGGGATTATTGCCGACAGCGCGAGGAGCAGCGGTAGGGGCTGAATGTAAACGAGGTATAAGCTTTACCAACTACATGTCATGTCTGTGTTTATCAATGTAAATTATAATTGATGTTTGATTTTCTTTGAACAGATATCCAGGACACCGACGGCTTTATACAAATGTTCCTACGTTATTCAAATGAGCTATGATGGCTGACAACGCGTAGTAATCGATCAATCCTTGTTAGTGCTCATTACATATTTATAGACTTGTGGTATGAATTGATTGATTGATCAGGTAAATTGAACCTGTGTTCGGCCAGGGATTTGTTGGATACAAACTTACCTACTACTGGAGACATTCCACTGTCAAAGATTTATCACAGCCATAAATAATTTCTGTAGTATTCTATCTTTACGACATTATTCAATATTATTTATCACCTAAATATTATACCATTGGAGATAGTTTGTTGGTCACTACTTATTCAATGTTATGAATCATAAAAACATTTCTCTACGGCTTGCAAAAGCGCCACAATAATGTAGCTACATTATTGCCAGCTTGATGTAAAACCACGCTCACAACCAACTGATGGACATAGAAAGGAACGATAAATAATAAACGACTATCAGCGTTTTGAAAAATCGATTTGCTTGTTGTTATGGCTTCAACCCAATAAGGGCTAGTGAGCACGGGTCACCTCTTGAAGAGGCCTAGAGCATATTCCACCAAGCTGTAGTGCGGATTGGTGCAGGGCGTGTTGTGTGTAGACCAGGGTAGTCTTTTCTCTGGTCCTGTGTATTTGTTATAGTTAGTAAATGTCCCTTCGCAAAAAAACCGGGAATCCTAGTGCGGGGATAAGAGTGTACGAACTACGACATCGACACGAAAACTAAAGATAATTTCGCAAAGTCGCGTCCTACTTAACGATGAACAACAGGCGAATGTTTAGCGTAGCTAGCATGGATTAATTAAGCCGCCAGGTGACCATATCAGATCTGTTGACTGCAAACTGCACGACTGCACAGTCGATCTATAGAATGCACTCGGTTGCCCAATCGGGCATGAACGGTAGGAACATTCGCATGCATACGTCAATGCTTGCACTAGAAGTGACAACTTAATACGATAGGTATCTATTAGTGTCAGGCACTTACGTGTATTTAAATTTCAGTCGTATATTTTCGAAGCGTTTTTATTCAATTTTGTAGATTTGGAGGCTTTTTTATGGAAATAGCCGACAAACTAGCTAAAGATCCTCCTGATGGTAAGAGGTTATCGTCTGATGCGATTCTGGCCAAGAAAGAGAGAAGAAGAAAGAAAGAACTGGCTCTCATACCCCCAGCATGAACTTGACGGCTTGTTTAACGGATGACTCCAGCCATAGGGATTAGGGACCACCAGTTAGTTTTACGGAGTGTAATTATATTAATGACAATAATAAATTATTGATAATATTATCCTTATTTAAAGCCCAATTAACAATATGGTCATATGTTTAGTCGTATTTGATGTGTCGATGTGTTGATGATACTCTTTGACACCAAAGAGTAGTAAATAAAAGAAAAAAATGAGGATGAGAAATTTATCAAAATAATACGGACTACTTTCTCTCTCTCTAATACTACTTTCTCTTGAAAACCATACGGAATTCCAGATGTACATACATATTATATTAGTGGACACGAAAACACTTTTCTTTAAATAATTTTGCCTCATGGCCGGATTATTAAGCGATTGTATTTCCAGAGGTAAGTTATAAAACACTTAGATATTATGTTACAACTACAGTTAGACTATAAGTCATTGTTCTTGAATTTATGTTGCCATTAAAATATAAGTTATACTAGAGGTGCGAAGTTTAACAATTCCTTACAAAAGCTTTGTATGGAAGCTATAAAGTGTATAAGAGTAATGAAACCTGTGGTTTACCGCGCTACCAGCATAGCTTAGAGGAACTATTTATTACATAATTATGACATCTGAGAAAAGTTTTTATTCTACGTATGTAATTGGTAATCAATTATATAAATCTTTTTGTTTTAATAATGCTTAAAGTGACTATTAGGTCAGCTTCATACTCTACATGAGGTGAGGTATAAAACATATCTTATACCGAGTTAAAGCTTCAAGTTTAGACAGTTATGGGTTTTACATAGTGATGAATGATAGAAACACTTACACAATTCAAATGCTCACAAAAGCAGTTCCTTAGGCGATGCCAAAAGTTAATCATTTTGGAAAAACCAGGCCAAGTAAATATAAATAATTATTCAACCCAATATTGAGTATACTTCACGTTCACATAAAGATTTAATCATAGTGAATGAAATAATCAAATAAATTGCTTCTTACAAGATCAAAAGCATCTATAAACTTCAGCAATATTGTTTCTAATTTACTGTAAGCAAAAGCAATATAAGTCTCATACGATGTCTTAATACCGCGATCCAACGTATAATAATGATAATACCGGTTCGTGTAACGAATATCTATGATTTACCACCCACAAACAACCTCTATGGGGCTTTATGAATCAATTTAACCATGAAGCTAAATGTAAACTGAATACAGATGATAGTATGAATACAGTAAGCCACGAAAGTTTACACGTTATAGATCAAAGGTTAACCTTAACAAAATTAATCTCACGTAACAGAATAGCCATTATAATAGAAGCAGAAAATATTCATCATTCTAAGTTATTTTCAGTGGAGTTGATGTAAAACTAAAGAATGAAATGAAATTAAAACCATTTATTGCACTTAAAATGCTAACGCAGCAATTTCTTACATCTAATCAAAAGTATCTAAATACGTAAACGATAAGAAGTTAATAACATGACTTTACGGCAATATTGCATTTCATTCAACAAAATACTGAAATTGATGATTTGCAAATAAGCTTATCTAACTGAACCTTTTGTTCGCGATTACTAGAAACAATTAAAGCACCACGGCATGCGACGTAATTATAATTGATACAGTAGTTTTAAATTGTGGTGCTTCTTTTAATCTATTTTATTTTATATCAATGATTGACGTCAATATAAAATATCGATTTAAGGAGTTATCCTCATCATCAAATATCGAAACAGAAAAAGGAGTCAAATCTGAGGTATATTAGCTACCTACTACAAAAATAGGGATTACTCTTTCACAAACATAGTATAATAGAAAAGCAAAGTAGATAAAAATCGAGTTAGAATATTAAAGCAAGGGGTAATAACACCCCGATTAGACATTTTTTTTATTTCGTGAACTACCCAACATTTAAAACATTACAAACTTTGCCAACATAACAAATAGAGAAATCGGGACAACCAATCCAAGCAACTAGTATAATTAAGGTAAATTGAATCAAGATGAAGAAATAAAGCAACACTCGCTAGCTATTATTAAAGCAGAATGCCTTTCCTCAAGACAGCCACGATAGACTGTGAAAATATTATGGCGTTTATGATAAAGTGCGTTATTGAAATGTCTTTCAAGTGCCGCGAGCCAAGAACAGGTTTGAAATGGCGCAGATTGTTCGTATAGAACTTCAAATAAGAAAAGGAAATATTTAAATAGGAGATGTTATTAAGAAATACTCTGCACGCAACAGCTTTAAAGGGCCTATTTATTTAAAGAAAAGCGAGGTAAACGTAATTGCTGGTGATGTTTTAAATTGCTATACTTATTAAGATAAGTAAAAAGACGGCCTGTAAATGTAAATAGGGCATAACATTAATGTGGAAAGATCTCATACGATTATTGAATGCAATTTCTACCACACCTAATACATATTAAGATAAAAATAAAATTGAATGAAAACATTAAATAAATCTTGATATTTTATTTAATAGTCGTTTTAATTAAGAAATAAATATTCAAGCCTAATCAAAATAAAAATATGTAAATATGATCTTTAGAGCAAAGCCAATCCTCATGAAGCAGAACATAGGATCGCATGCAGGGAATTTTAATCCCAATATGACTTGACAGTTGCAATGAGCTGTGAAAATATTGTGGCGCGTATCAACACTGTATAAAAAACGAAAACCCAACGGTGTGAAGATTAATTCAATGTGTAAAGCACATACATTTTAATTGGATTTTTTTGTGAAAGTATAACGACAAAGAAATAGATATTTGGAATCGATAATTACCTATTGGCGGAGATATTAAATGAAATCAATTATTGATTGAACGACGCCGATTGAATGGCAGAGCTAGTTAAAATATAGTTGAAATAGAGAATGACACAGCAATTGATCTACATTTAAGGCGAGCTTATTCGACCGTTGTAGGCATTTTGTTCACTCCCCTATACCCCGCTCCCCTGAGTGTAAACTCGACCGCCACGCCGTGAGCCGGTCGCGCGCGGCCGTGAGGTTCATGACCCCGTGCGTAGCTTTAGATCCTGTAACCTAGTTGGTAGTGATCCTGCCTGCGAACTGCGAAGCGAGGGGTTTCGGGTTCGATTTCCGGCGGGGCAAATATTTATGTGACAGATAAATATTTGTACTCGTGTCATGGCTGTTATTGTGATGTGTTATATGTGTAGTCCATGCCACCCGCGATACAGGTAAATACTTGTAACCTACTGCGGGGGTATGAGTGTGGAAGGGTTTTTATTATTATTATTAGTAACTGCTCTGAGTTGGGGTGAAAGTATACTTTATTTTGATTTATTCATTGGAATTTTAGGTGCAATAAAATAAGAGTAATGATAATTTTAGCTTAATTTTGTTTTTATTATTTTTTACATAATTTTAGGTATTTTATTTTAAATTATTGTTATACTTTTTATCATTCTCAATATACTTGTAAAATATCTTATCCAAAGGGTTTGAACATTTTTCTACGGAACCTGGCATACCTACAAGTCTGCCATTTTGAAAAAACCTCGTTTCGATTTTTAAGTTGGTTATTTTTTGTAGGTATTTCATTGACATAAATTATATGGACGCGCTCTTTCTAAGGAATTTCGTGTCACGCTTTCGTGCCACAGAGAACTCAATCACAGAGTCACTATGCGCCCAGTGTTGCCAACACCCTACTCCGAAAGAGATCATGGATACATTACTATAACTGGACATATACCATGGATATATTACTCTGTCTGGATTACATTGTAGAGGTACCTGAGGATTAATTACGTCATAACGGAATGACCATTTCTGTAGTGTTCATCCATTCATCAAAAAAAAAATCAAAAAATCGTTTCTTATTCCAGAATTTACATTTTATTACAATATGCGTGGGATCTTTCCATTTAAGTATATAAAACTTGTGTTATCTATAGTCCCAGGATATATCATTCGATTGTGTTAAAATATTTTTATGTGTGTTGTGCACTTAAAATAAAAGAAATGTATCGTAATAAATTACACTGTAGCCTCATTGAAATATTATAGTGTATTTTTGTAGAAACATCAAAAAGAGGAATTGGCAATTTAAATACTTTAATTGTCGTTTCTTTGTTTTCCAGGTAGGTTTGTGTGATTTAGGTTGTATTTAGTGTAACTCATAATGTATGATAAGCTTAAATAAAACTTTGTTTTTCAGAGCAACACGTAGTTTATTATCAATTCTTTAAATCCCGACTGATTGTCATATATAATCACATTAAGTACTTCACCTTATTGCACACATCTCTCATATTTATTTACCCAATTACTTATAGTTATACACAAAACTATATATACACAGACATACAACATATATATAGGATAAACAACAATTTTTGGAGTTTATTTATTAATTTTTTAGTTTGATTTTTTTAAATGAAATGTAGGTAATTTCTTTCTTTCTTTCTTTTTTTTTTCTTTAAATATTAAATTGTCATTGGTCCTCAATAAGTCCACGAAGTTTGAAAGAAATCTGAGCGTTTCAAGTGAGCCAAAATCAAGTCCAAAGAGAAGTTACAAACAAACAAACAAACAAACCAACAAACAAACATACAGGTGAAGTAATATAAAGCGTTAAAACTTACCTGTGGAAAGTTATTCTTTCAGGTAATGTTTTCGTTTTTTGCTCATAATTTTTGCAATACCGCAATGTATAAGTTGGCATTTTCGTTAATTCAATAGGTACATATAATATCTAAAACAAATAAAGTAAGTCAATTTCATATAAAAGTCACGTATTGAAATCACTTTCTAGTTTCTACCACAATTTCCGCATCTTTGTCCTTTTGTTCTCTCACTCCGCGACGTCTGGCAACCCTGTTCCGTAGTGATTAAGTACTCTGTGTTCGTTCTGTCAAGTTTGGTTCAAGATGTCGGTAATAAATATTTGACACTAAATAATTTTTAAGACTGTAAATAAAAATATAGTTATAGTATATATAGTGATTAAATAAAGTGAAATAAAGTTCAAACGTAAATAATGAGAAAGTTTTAACTGTGCACAATACAGAATAATAAGTGTTCTTGAACAGTCGGAGTTTTTCGAAAGTGACAGGCGACAGCACTTGCTCGCAGCCGACTAAACTGAGTTGGCCCCAGTTGGGGTCAACACAGGTGAACAAAATGTAAGTACTGAACAGCCTGTCTATATAATTTATGTCAATGAGGTATTTACATGATATTAGTCAAAGTATGTAAGTACCTACTTATTTGTTCTTACTGATTCTTTTTTTAATCGATAGCTGGTGTTTGTCATGTGGTTCCACATAAATTTGAGCGAGATTTGACAAGTAGTTTTTGAGTTTTTTTGAAGTTGGTTATTTTTTGTAGGTATTTACATGATATTAGCCAATTTTGTATGTAAGTACCTACTTATTTGTGGATGAACCGATTTTGATGATTCTTTTTTTAATAGATAGCTGGTGTTTGTCATGTGGTTCCACATAAATTTGAGCGAGATTTGACAAGTAGTATTTGAGTTTTTTTGAAGTTGGTTATTTTTTGTACGTATTTACATGATATTAGCCAATTTTGTATGTAAGTACCTACTTATTTGTGGATGAACCGATTTTGATGATTCTTTTTTTAATCGATAGCTGGTGTTTGTCATGTGGTTCCACATAAATTTGAGCGAGATTTGACAAGTAGTTTTTGAGTTTTTTTGAAGTTGGTTATTTTTTGTAGGTATTTACATGATATTAGTCAATTTTGTATGTAAGTACCTAGTTATTTGTGGATGAACCGATTTTGATGATTCTTTTTTTAATCGATAGCTGGTGTTTGTCATGTGGTTCCACATAAATTTGAGCGAGTCTTGACAAGTAGTTTTTGAGTTTTTTTGAATTTGGTTATTTTTGTAGGTATTTACATGATATTAGTCAATTTTGCATGTAAGTACCTACTTATTTGTGGATGAACCGATTTTGATGATTCTTTTTTTAATCGATAGCTGGTGTTTGTCATGTGGTTCCACATAAATTTGAGCGAGATTTGACAAGTAGTTTTTGATTTTTTTTGAAGTTGGTTATTTTTTGTAGGTATTTACATGATATTAGCCAATTTTGTATGTAAGTACCTACTTATTTGTGGATGAACCGATTTTGATGATTCTTTTTTTAATCGATAGCTGGTGTTTGTCATGTGGTTCCACATAAATTTGAGCGAGATTTGACAAGTAGTATTTGAGTTTTTTTGAAGTTGGTTATTTTTTGTAGGTATTTACATGATATTAGCCAATTTTGTATGTAAGTACCTACTTATTTGTGGATGAACCGATTTTGATGATTCTTTTTTTAATCGATAGCTGGTGTTTGTCATGTGGTTCCACATAAATTTGAGCGAGATTTGACAAGTAGTTTTTGAGTTTTTTTGAAGTTGGTTATTTTTTGTAGGTATTTGACATGATATTAGTCAATTTTGTATGTAAGTACCTACTTATTTGTGGATGAACCGATTTTGATGATTCTTTTTTTAATCGATAGTTGGTGTTTGTCATGTGGTTCCACATAAATTTGAGCGAGATTTGACAAGTAGTTTTTGAGTTTTTTTGAAGTTGGTTATTTTTTGTAGGTATTTACATGATATTAATCAATTTTGTATGTAAGTACCTACTTATTTGTGGACGAACCGATTTTGATGATTCTTTTTTTAATCGATAGCTGGTGTTTGTCATGTGGTTCCACATAAATTTGAGCGAGTCTTGACAAGTAGTTTTTGAGTTCTTTTGAAGTTGGTTATTTTTTGTAGGTATTTACATGATATTAGTCAATTTTGTATGTAAGTACCTACTTATTTGTGGATGAACCGATTTTGATGATTCTTTTTTTAATCGATAGTTGGTGTTTGTCATGTGGTTCCACATAAATTATTCTTACGATATAATTTTTTTTTATGGAAATAGCCGGAAAACGAGCTGACGATCCACCTGATGGTAATTGACTATCGTCGTCCGTGGACATCAGCAACACCAAAGGCATCACTGATGCGTTGCCGGCCCTTCCCCTCCCTTCCACCTCCCCCGCTACCTTCCCTCTACCCTTCCTTCCCCTGTTTAACTTATATACAAATATACATATTATACTATACATATAAAAAAACAATACTCAAAAACAATATAAAAAAACAACATTAAAAAACAATATTCTTACAAAGTTCTTACAATAGAAATAATAATAGTAATTATGGCATTAATTAACATTTAAAATCAATATTACCAATATAATCCCTCGAGGGGCCCTACCACCAGCGGGCCGGATTTAGTCGACTTTTACGACACCCATCCGGCTTGGGATTGGGGTTAGTATTCTAAGCCGCCCTAATACGGCAAGAATTATCGTGTAATTAGCACTTGACTTATACCAATACCTAAATACTATAAACAGTAACTAAAGTATAAAAACGAACAATTTTTATTATTTCAAATTACAGCTGTGTGGATACTTTGGACAGTGTAATATAAGTTCAGAAGGCGCGCGCGCCAAATTCGAAATTAAAATTGGTGTCGGAAATTCGACAACGTGCGGCTGCGATGCCGATTAGCACAGGTCCTACCTCGAAGGCGACTGGCGCGAGAGTAAAATTGAGTAAATTAACGCGTCGGGCGTTTCGTAGCTAGTGGAAAGGGAAAAAATAGAAATTGAAAGGGAAGTTTTTCAAAATTTCAAATTATGATCACCAAGGAATATCGGTATCTTTAGGACCTATACTGTGGTATATTTTTTATTATCTGGAAGCGATTAAAACGCGAATAAAACTCCATTTTTATGCCAGATTAGACCCAACTTTGTGATTTATTTCTATGCAATGAAATAACGGCTATCGTGTATCAAGTATGAGGGAACGAAAGAACAAAGACTGTAAAATAACATATATTTTTTTTAGAATTGTATTATGTACCATTTATGAACAAAACACCTTCAAAAATACCATTTTTTGGGATAATATCGCCTTAATCGTTGAGTATTTCTTGACGATAACACAAACTCAACATTTAAATGTTTTATTGGGAATGCTCTACGCTGATCCAGTACAAGTTTACAAGATAATGTTGAAACGGGTCCCTAAAGCAGCGCAGAACTGGTTCGAGATGCTGGCGAGATAAATGCAATTACAGAAGGGAATGGATAAGATAATATCGGACCGCTTTCGATACGGTCACTTGTGTCCGACGATAATGTTGCGCGACTGTGTGAATTGATGGCGTCGGATATTAAACACATCTGCATTTTCAATTGACACACTGATATAAATTCAATTAATGGCTGCTTTTTTGAATTTAAATTAAATTATCTATACTAATATTATAAAGAGGAAAGCTTTGTATTTTTGTATTTTTGTATGTTTGCAACGAATAAACTCAAAAACTACTGAACCGATTTAAAAAATTCTTTCACCATTAGAATGCTACATTATTCAGAAGTAACATAGGCTATATTTATTACTAGAAAAAATTAGGGATCCTTGCTAAAACATCAGTAACGTGAACCAAGGTGTGAAAAAATTTGCTTAAAAATTTCTTTCATCGCATACGCTGCGGAAACTATTGACGATAGAACAAAAAAATGTTCTACAATATTAGAGAACATATCAATATCTACAAAAAACCTCGCGATACTATATGTCCAACTATTGTCGTTATGTCACTATAACCACTTTTTACATTTTAAAAGTTAATAAAAAAGATGACCAAAATCAGAGCATGAAAATCATACCTTCGTATTAATCCTTATCCAAATAAATCATTTCATATTCAAAACTGTTTCAGTACCTATAGATAACTTTTTGAATTACTCAAATCGGACATTCCGTTCAGAAGATAATACGAATAAACACCGCCGCGCCGCCGCGGCCGCGCAAATACCAGTGTAGCCCCACGCAAAGCAGCTTAGCGTAGGCCTTTATGGCTGGCTTCAACCCACTAATGGCCCACTACTGGGCACGAGTCTCTCCTCTTGAGGAGGCCTAGAGCATACTCCACCACGCTGCTCCAGTGCGGATTGGTTAGTGGCCTCCAGGGTTAGTGGCCAACCCGAGTGTCGGAAGTTTTCAAACCGCCCGAGGGCCTCCGACATGGCTTTACGACTGTTATCTTATGATAACAACCGGGACCGACGGCTTTACGTGCCCTCCGAAGCACGGAAACGCTCAAGAAATTTTTGCCACTAGCGGTCACCCATCCAACTACCGACCGCGCGCGCTGTTGCTTAACTTTGTCGATCACATAGGATCGACGCAAGCCGCCGGGCTATGAGGGCTTCAGGCAGTTCGTAGGCCTTTATACTTAACCAATAAAATGTAAATAGATGTATGTATGTACAAAAATGTAAATAGAGGAATGTAAAAAAAATGTTCAAGTAAAAAAATAAACACATTACGAATAAATTACTTGAGTACATAAAACTTAAAAAACAATTTTGATAAAAATGTATAGTATGTTATAAAAAAATTAAAATGGGTTGGCAAGTACAAATTTACAATTTATAGAAAAAAACTCATAAGTAAGTATATCTTAATATATATAAATTACGTGTCACGTTGTTTGTCCGCGATGGACTCCTAAACTACTTAACCGATTTTAATCAGATTTGGACACCGTGTGCAGTTTGATCCAACTTGAAAGATAGGATAGTTTACATCTCAAAATAAAAAACTTTTGACAGAACGAAGTCTGTCCGGGCAGCTAGTTGTCCTATAAAAAGATAATAAATAAAAACAAATAATAAATAATAACGTTTCACACTCATAGCCCCCACACTAGGATTCCCTGTGTCGTGGGTGCCATGGATAACACACTAGACAAGGACATTCACACCCAGACCGAGAACAGAAATTCAAACTCATCATTCAAATTTCCGCTTCGCTGGGAATCGAACCCAGGCCCCTTGGCGCGGCGATCCAGCATGGTAGCCATTGCGCCACACGGGTTGTCAAAACATAAAATCTATAAATAAGTACTATAATAAAACTCAAAGGGCAAATTTTCTGTACATTGAATATTTTTTAAAAATTTCGATTATTGAAGTACGTCTTAGAGCACAATTTTTTTTTATTATAGTCTGTCTGTCCGGGCATCACATGAAAACCCTTGAACGGATTTCGATGAAAATTGGTAAAGTTATTTTATTACTAATACTCCGGGTCATATTTTAGGATACTTTTTATCCCGGAAAATTAAAAGTTTTCCCCGGGAAACGGAATGAAAGTTTGTATGGAATATTTTTAAAACATCAACTGATTTGCTTCTTTGCAACAAATGTTCCTTGCTTAAATTCATGGAACATGTATTCTTCAGTTTTTCAAAATTTTGCAAAAAAAGAAAAAATAATAATGTGAATATTGCTTATTTTTCATAACCCGCTCCTGGTCCGCTCCGCTTCATATCCCTTGTGATTTTATGGTGGGGTTTAGTATTAAGTTAATGAATATAAGTACTTATATTATATTCACCGTTTTTTAAATTTTCTTCTGCAAGAGATATAAATAAGGTAAAACATAATTTCCGTATGCGAAGCTGCGGGCAACAGCTAGTGGACAATAAAATGGCTCCATAGCAATTTATTCTATGCATGAAGCAGGTAAAAAAGGAATTTCCCTGGCGATAGTTAATCACTACTAATTATTGACGTCTAACACTAGGAGTACCAGTAAAGAGTTGCTTGTGGAGAAGGAAGCTATAGCTAGCATTGTAAGTCCATCAGTATAGGAAATCACAGCTTACCCATACGAAGTAAGTGCGAGTAAAGTGAAACCCACAGTATAGTTGAATCCCGAATTAAAAAAATTATGTTACAGACATTATGGGAATAACATTGTATCACCCTATCACTGCAGAAGCACGTTCAAAATCTAGAACGTCTGGCTTGTACTCGCCAATGGCTTCAATCCATTAATGGCCCACTACTAAGCACAGGTCTCTCCTCTTGAGGAGGCCTAGAGCATACTCCACCACGCTGCTCCAGTGCGGGTCGGTGGAGAACTCGCCAATACTACTGCATAAATTAAAATTTATCGACAATTTTAACCTTATTGAAAATATTTTAATTCTATAGGATGTCAAAAGAAGCGTTTAAGTACACGATCTCAAGTCTTTGACGTATTTTGGATATTTAAGAAGGCTCTTACACAATGCAATGAACATATTGAACGTAACATTAATAAAACAATCTGAATAAAAAAATACGAACATAGCGATTGTCCTCATTATATAAAACTCCATAATTACAAATTTACCTCAGACACCAATTACTGCGAAAATACAAACAAATGTCTCTCACATTTGAAATATAATGTAAGCATTTATGTAAGCATAATATATCGTTACGTGAGTAAACATTTCACGCGTTAAAATATAAATTGCAACGCAACAAAGATAACAGGAGGCTGTTAATTTCACGATGCACCACTCAAAGGTTATCCGAGGCTTGTACTTAAGAGGGACGTGAATACATTACCTTTATCTGTAAACATTTCTAGTGCCCAGTTACTAAATTCTAATGTATTTGTTAACCTGAGATTAGTTTGAGACGCGAATAGACGTGAGTTTACTTAAACGATTCTTAAAGAAACATAAGACATAAACAGAAGACAGTAAGTATCATACCGGCCAATGAAGAAACGTTCTCAACGTATAAAATCGATATAATATGTCTGTTTTAAAATACATAAACATACATACCTAAATAAAATGTTATTCGACTTTGTTTAATTTCTTATAAATAATTTTATGTTCATGCATATTGGGTGGAATGAAATCTGTTTAACCTGTATTTAGAAAAATAATACGACCAAGTTGCAAAGCATCCATTAACACATAATTAACAATGCTAACAATTACAATTAAACACATAAGCTTATCATAAATAAACCTTATGGAGATGAAAAGTAATCAATGGGGTTTACAATGGGAAGATAGAGGAAGCAATCGACATTAGGGCAATGACGCAAGCAGAGACAATGGCGATCATTGCCGATAGGGATCTGCTATATACATGCTTTATATCATTTACTATGGCAAGTTTGAACCTATTGAAATTATTTGTATAATATCGTTTCATTCTCATTCCCTCTAATCATGTATGTAAAACCTGTAAAGTGTAAACGGTATGTAAAACAATCCTTGATCTATTTGAAACTTGGTAAATTTGGTGTTACTAACAATACGTGATGTTATTGAAAACATAGGGTTTGTAAAGCTTGAAAGTTATAAACTCTTGTACATAGAAAATATAGAGTATAGGTACCTGTCGCTAAATCAATCTACAGCAAATGGTTTGGTAAGTGCAAGGATCTTTCTACGATTCTACTAGTGATGGTCATGTAGTATTCTCTCTAGTAGTATTGCTGCTATCGTCATTATAATATTTTCTTCTAATTTTACAATTTTGCTGCAAGCTAGCTATATTGTGTTGTCATTGTTCTTTAAAGCTGTACTGTATTATTCAATCACATTCCAACTGTAATCATGCACACAGATAGGGTTCCTGGCTAGCTACTACAGTTTTACTCGTAGGATTAACTCTTCGTTGCGTGATTTCTCGCTTTTCCGTATGTTTGCTCTATGAGCTATTAAAAATATCCTGCTCGCATGTCAATAAAAAGTCATAGGCAGTAGATAAGTGCATTCCACAATCAAAATTCAAACGTGGTTCAAGTAACTGATAACTGACTCTAATTGACCTGTAGATGCAGTAGTGATGTAACGCAATATAAAGTTCGTTAATAAACTGTAACCATACACCACCGACGCTGGCTTGTTGAGCAAACCGTCTCAAGTTTGAACCGCACTGCTTTGTCAATAAACTCATTTGCACATACTCTTTGGTACAGTCGGTATCATACTGCATCATGGTAAGGGGTAAATGTTTATATTGATTTATTAACCTCGAGGCAAAGATTCCGCTGGATTCAGAAGGCTTAGTAACGGTCAGTAAGGGTTTAACTTAGGGGAGCTTATCCGGCAGTGGACCTCCAAAGTCTGATAATAAAAAGATGGAGGCTTCATCAGTACCTAACATCTGAGTATTTCAAAACCTTTAGAGTACAACTGAAACCTGAAACACGTTTTCCAACATTTAAGTCGCCAAAATATTTGGCCAGCAATTTCTGACATACACGACATGGATTTCCTTACGCGGCCTCGGAACTTTATTTCAGGATAATTCTACGAGTTATATCTATCACCGACGCGCGACGCTAACTTCGAGTTTTCATAATTTAATATTTGGTCTCGGGCAAATCATAACTACGGAGATTTGAGGAGTATATCTTTGTGTGCTTCAGAACATGTATCGTTATCTATTTATTTTAAAATAACTACTAACAGTTCAGTTAGAACTTTGAAGATAATATAAACATTGCAGTAACCAACTGTACCATAGGGCTGTCAAGCTCAATTAGTGAAGACCAACACTCGTCGCCTAATGTACCATGATTGAGAATTACAAATTACAGTCCCTATTGAACTTTGTAATCGAAAACGCTCTAGGTCACTCAACTTGAGTATTCTGGTCTTCTTCAAGACCTTTTTGCTGTCAGTCACAAATGCACTGTTATTTTTGTGGGACGAGAAAGAACGAGTTGAATATTTATAAGCATCATTCTTGTGTTTGAATGTTCAGGTTCTTCAGTTTCAGCAAGTTCAATAATAATAAATATTTATCATCAGCTTCCTAATTTGAAGTATAATCATGTCCCCTATCAACTAAACATGAGGGTAATTGAAACAACTTACCACACTTCTAAAGTATCACCTCCAAAAACATCAGTAAATAAATCAGTTCCCGATACAACAAATCAACTTTTCCCATACTCTTATCGATCAACTGTCCCCTTACGCCTTTATTTATTTACAAATAAATTTATTTATTAGTGAACGCGCAACCATTGAAACTGTCGCACGTCTTCCCCGCGCTTCGGTAATCACCGTCAATTGTTATTAATAAAATTCCATCAACAATCACACACGATCGGGAGCAGCTGTTCACACCACGACGCCTGTGCTTCGCCTATGCGATATTTCTCGTCAATAATGTAATATGCTAGTCGTGTGGAGTGCAACAGTCGGTCTCCATTAGCTAAAGCCATCGGGGCATGCGTCAGGGTCAATATGACCATCAAAATGCGAACGCTGGTGTGAATACAGATTTTAATACTAACATCATATAATTTGAAACATGTGGGTTTTGGTTCTTATCTATAAAGCAAATTCCCTTCAGCAACCATTATATCCTTACACATACTCATCCATACACACAATACATATACTCCTTTAAGATCCTCGCAATAAATAACAAGCCATCGCAAGACAGGTATCACAGGCCAAGCGAAAAAAGTATCATTCCAACAGAAATCTTTACAACTTTATTGGGCAAAGGATGGAGGAGCATTTTTAAAGTTCTATGATCCGCATACTCGTAAAAAAGAAAACACGCATGATCCACCTCGAATCTACTAATCCGGTCTACCCATCACGCGACAATACAAAAGGATAAAAACGGCAGGACGCGGCCTGTCCTTCATTCATGCGAGCAGACATATTGTTAGGATTAAAATACATCAACCAGCCAATCGAAAGGAGCCGCCGAATGAATGAAAGGTTAAAAGAGATGTGGAATTGACAGGAGATCAAGTTATGCCGGTTGATAACGAAGGTCATACTAGGGGCGAAGAACAACAAATCAACGTATTACCGCTTTCCATAGAAGCCCTTTGTGTTGAACCAAGAACGTGGGGACTATGGTGATGTGTCATAAGTTTTAATTAAAATGGAACATTAAGCTGGACCTGCTGTCAAAATGAAATGTATGAAAGTGATAGAAATATGCAGGAAGAAAGAGAAAAGAATAGTAAGAGACGATTCAATAAATGCTTGGCATGAAATTGATTGTGCTAATGGGATGAGAATGGCCAAGAGTAATAAATTGTACCTATTCGAAGGGACAACAAATGTTGTTACGGACATAAATATAATTTATTTAACGAGCCTACTGACTGTTACTGATGGGTTTTAATAATCGGTGGCGTGATATTACATTTAAGAGTTAATTTCACACTTAGACCACAATCCACATAGAAGAAATAGTTATATATCATGTTAAAAAAGACAAAGAACAAGGCCCAAAAATTATTTTTATTTTTTGTAGCGTCTTAAAACGTCAGTTATACCGAAGCAAATCAATATTTTTTTACGTATTTTAATATTAATACCTGTACCCGTATTACCCAGGGTAAAATAATTTTATTAATAAGTGATGAAATGACTATAATAATAACAATGATGTCGTTATTGTCCATTTTCATTCGGTAAAAATGTTACCATTTCATACTTTTGTACTCTAATAGTAGAAAATATATTTTGATAGTTGTACGTATTTTCTGATTTTAATTATTTCAACTTGTGTAAAGTGAGTAATTTGGGCAATCTTTATTAAATAAATAACATTCTGCTTGAACTTTTTTTATTTTTATATTTAAAAATATTACCTTTCTCCATGTTCATGAAATTCTTATATGTAATTTAATCTTTCAGTAGTAGAAAAATGGCAACTTTTGAATCGTTTTTAAAATTGACGTTGACGTTTAGTGATCACATCGGGCGCGTTCCACTAGACGCTCAAAACGCTCACAACTGTCAAATTAGTATGATATTTTGATCGTTGTGAGCGTTATGAGCGTCTAGTGGAACGCGGCCATTGTGACATTCGTGACATCACATACTCTTCCGGCATCGTTGTTTTGTTGTGTACCAGCTACTCTATGTATAATACTTCTATGGTTATAAAACATTCAATATCAAAATACTTTGGTTCTGGGGTGTGCCTGCTGAAAATTTTTATATATCTAAGCTCAGAAATTAATGCTGCATTTTTTAGAATATTTTTTATTTTAAGACGCGCAAGTTGAAAATGAAATAAAACCATGTATGGCAGTTTGGCATTGTTCTTTACGTATGCAGACATTGAAAGAAATAAAAAAAAAATTTAAGGAATTAGAATTTAGACAGAATTACAAGTCGTACCTGCCATTGTGACAGCTGAGTTAGGGTCATTGTTCACTATGAACCACTTTTCAAAGCAGAACATACCATATTGATTGGCAGACTTTTAACCCCTTTGAAAAAAAGGAACTACACTTACAAACTTTTGGTTGGACCGTGATAATTGAAAAAACCTAAATGTTTTGTTAACTTCTCCATTAGAATTTGAATCTGAAATTGACTTGAATATGAATTAACTGATTACTTAGGATTAATGAAATCTGGAAAAACTTTAGTTACTACAGCGATGTTTTTCTGCTCAACACAGATTTCAGTTTATGTCTTTATTTCTTATTTGAGTGGTTTGAAATTTTGAATTGTTACTTCAATTATAGGCCAAGAATATATAAAACTAGCGATCTGCCCGCGGCTTTGTCAGCGTCTTCTGGGATATTTAAGTATCCTATATCTACGAGTAATTCCGGCTAATGGTCTACCTACGTACTAAATTTCATGAAAATTACTTCAGTAGTTTTTTCGTTTTTCAGTAGAGTTACAAACATTTATACAAACTTTCGAAATAATATTACTAGGTTTAGTAGGATTACATTCATCCAAACTTTCACATTTATAATATTAGTAGGAAGTAGAATTCCATTCGGTAATCGGGGTTCGTTAGTTTTATGTACATTAGCAGCTTATCGGGCAACGATTGGTGCGCCTGCGCCGACAGTGCCCACACCTGCGTGCTTTACGGTATTCTCACCAAATGATAACAGCCACAACTGGAACTTACTGTTAGAATTAATAAATACCAAGGAATGTACAGGTTTTTGATGCTAAATGCATATGTTCATAAATATTTTAACGACATTCGTAATGAAAAAAATTTGATCAGTAATTTTTAATCGACAGACACTAGTTTAACATAAATTATATTTTGATATATTTTGATCTATTCTGATAAATAACCTAATAATATATCTTTATGAGGAGGTATAGCTACTCATAAAATACAAGTAGGTACTTAAAACCGTAAATTGAATTATTTCATTACAAGGATATGAAATTACACGCAAGGCTTCTTACCGACATTATTTAGGGCAAGCATATTGGGTTCAACTTAATTACATAAGCTATGCGATTAAAGAAATTTACTGTTTACTTCAATGTGTAAACAAGATAGAAATGTGCCCTACACCCACAAAATAGAAAAAAATAAAAAATAGAGGTAGTGATTCTACTACTACTACTTTCAACTTGTCTCCAGGGAGGAGGAAATTCAAACTAGATGTACAACTACTACTAGTAATACCTACTGTGAACTATAAATTACTAGGTAGGTATAAAGTTCATGAACTAAAGCCGATGATTGCTAGTTTGTACACACAAAAGTTAGTAATTGATTCGTCGTCGATAATAGTTCGCGTGTCGGTGATCCCGGACCGGTTGGCTGGTCCACCGTGGGAGAATGCTGCTTGCGATACTTGCCGTGTTAAAGTTGACTATAGAAACAAACATAACGTGTAGTTAGTGGATTGGTGACGTCGACTTTATTCACCTGAGTTAATTCACCCAGGTGTCTTAAGTCTACTTTTAGTGTACTTTATTCACCTATGCACCCAGGTGATTTAAATTTACTGATCGAGGTGAATTGATATAAGAAGACTTAATTTGCATGTAATTTAAGTAAGAAACAACGCAACAAGAATAAGAAACCTTGGCTATGAAGGCAACATTTACGTATTTTATAAGGCACAGGTCTGTGACTAAGTTTAAGTAGGTGTAAAGAATCCACTATACTTGGTATAGTATACTAGCCCCCGTCTTTACAAACGACATTTGCGTAAGTAGTGATGCAACATGTCAACGCTTTTCAAAGAACGCTATTTTTCACTGTGTTCGTTATGTTAAGCTTTCCATTTCACAGACATCACTTAAGTACTTGGCTGACTTGGCTCTCTCGAAGAGCTGAAAAATGTTAATAATAGTCCAGCCCGTAACTTCAAACGTTAAGCACCTACCTAGTAACAATTTTACTAATTAACAGTAAAAACTGACAATATGAAGAACGCAAAAGATTTGAACCAAAATACGGATTTTTAAATCATACACATAATTCCTCCTTGCTCCTTATTACGTATCTGTAAGTCGATACAAAATTGTGTATTCCATAAAACGAGAAACAATCAAACATTAATAAAATTTGTAACTTCCCGAACCCACTTACATAAATAAAGCAGACACTATAAATATTTTATACCATAAAAACGCGAGCTAATAACACAAAAAACCACGTAAATTAACGAAAACGACGACATTTCAAGTCATAAACGAGTAGAAAACACACAATAAAACAACAAGAACACATCAACAACAAAAACAAACGACAATTTAACATACATCCGAGTATCAGGTCATAAAAACTGGGAAGTGGCATAATATATCCAGCATGCCGCTAATAAAATTAAATCTCTCAACTTTAACGACAATAAACATACGAGTTTACAATTATGATAGGGTTGTCAATTCTTTCCCCATAGCTAGATGATCTATGCTTGGAGCGACAAGGAACAATGGATAGCAATTCCGTGGAATCACTAAGGATAGATACTGCTGTTTTTGGCTGGTCGGATATTGAGAAATAGTGTATCATATGAGAGCAGAATAATTTATAATGTGTGCACGAGTATATTGCATTTTGTTTCATACAAAAACCTGTTTGTGTAACCACGCGCCGACTTATAATTTGGCTCAATAATAAACGACTTTGAATTTAGGCCTGAACAGGTGACGATTTTATATAGTTTAGCAGTATTTTAACCCTAGTAAAATGACGCACATTTTCCTACAATAAAAAGTATAAAGAGGCAACCCTAACCGCAATACCAAATGAGGTTACTCACACTGTGGTAATTAACGTCAGTCTGTATATCACTTGTCATACCTACAGAGCTGAGTGACACTGGCAAAGGATAAGAGATGGGCAATAAGTTTACCTCTCTCGCGCCTTTCAGTTATATTATGACATTTTGTGACGTCAACTTGACAAATTTTACATGTCCAAATACGTCAACAGTCCTTTGAAGATGAAAATATTTATTGCTGCAAATATTCAACAACGCATTTGCATACGTCGTATTTTAACAAGATGAATGGCTTATATTATTTTTCTTACAGATGAATGAAAATAAAAATAAATGGTCACAATGAAATTAGCCCGTGTATAAATAGTTTTTAGCGCTTTCAGGTTTCAATTAGGTTGACCTAAGGTAACAAGATGTAGTTTAACAATTAAACTGCAGATAAACAGTCATAAAACCACACACGATGGTTCCTGATAGCGAATAGCAGGTGAATAGTAAACACAGAATAAAATACATAATTATCAACTAAATATCTTTGATCCAAGAAAATTCATCTATTATGTCATAACAGGGATGTTGACTAATTTTAGGATTCAATTTGATTTAATACACAGAACCTTAAGATTCACGAAAAAAATATTATAAAAATAATAATCTTCATTTTAAAAACAAAAATTGATAAATAAAAATCATTTTCAAATTTCCCGCCAAAAACGTCACGTGACGTCACTAGCCGATATTCAATACTATCTGTCGACTGAAGTTAGTTGCACTTCCATATAAAATAGGAACAATGACGTCATAAGCTCTAAATGGCGTTTGATGTCACGTGACAGTGAGTACTATTTTTAACATTTTAAAATAATTATATTTAATTTGTTGTGATTGATTTCGACAAAAGAATAATATTTTAGGTTTTTAAATGTTGCCCTTGTTACTTTAAACATAAATTTATTTTAATTTACTGATAGTGTCAACATCCCTATTGCTTAACCCAGCCAACAATCGAACTTGGGATCCGAATCACTTCTATCTGAGCTAGTGCTTAAACGGTCGACTACAATATGTAACTATACACACACAGGTATATCCATAGATTTTCATTGATCTATGGTTACTTTCCGGCTTTCATTTAGAAAGTTAATTTATATAAACAATACACATGTAATAAATCATTCAAACCTACGCTAAAAGCTCTTAATAGAAGGCAGTACGGCAATAAAAGCTTTCTTTTATCTACTAAGTAAGAGTACACTGAAGTTCTACTATAAATCTTTAAGATTACATTAAGTACGCATGACGGCTCCAATAGAATGCAAAAATCCAAACATTGCATAAACTGTATCAGCTGGAACCACACTACAATAACAACGATAAAAGTATTTTATGTGTCGCAAAAATGTTCCTACCGTTGGACTGGACGCTAACCTTCATAGAAGAGATTTGAAGCAACTTATCTCGCTTTGTAATATTTAAATCAAAGTTCTCTCTCGATTCGATTTCTATTCGATTCAATTACTAACTCGTGTTACGATCCGTGAGACGGGTTGGTTCAAGTCAATAGCGTCGGCGTTTTATTATAATCTAAATCTAGACACGCGGAGCGTGTCAAGTCAATTTCTTAGCTAACAGAATTGACGAGCAGCACCGTGTGTAATATTACACGAACCATTTGGAGCCACTTTTGACCACCTCATAACTCAAAAACTATTCAACATAAACCTGTCAAATTTGGCTCATTTATTGAGACTTGTGAAATACATACGTGTTCCAAATTTCATAAACACATCTCAAACGGTTATTTAGATATTAACGTCCAAAAATCGAGAAATTTAACACTGACTGACCTATAGATCAAAACTATATCCAACTTCCAGGTGACCTAGAAAGTTAAAATTTGGCATGCAGATAGGTAGTCGGGTGAATACAAAGGAATAAATCTGAAAGTAGTAATTTTTTATCATTTTATTATAATTTTTCAAAAAATTTATTCTATTAGAAACACTTACTTAAAATGCCTGAAATTTAAGAGTAGCAATCAAAATTGATGACATCTGGTCATTATGTGGATTCCAAGGTGAATATATAACGAAACATATCAGTTTTAGTACTTTCTGAAGCTTTCAACGGGAGGAAGATGTTCAGTGTCCCAAGTGCCTGTGAGAAGTGCACAGCACATATACATTTACGTGAAGATTAGTGGTTCGTCAGGAGACGTTATTTCCAGTGTATTACGTCGTTTTATTTTTAATGTGTGAAAAATTATTTTTCTCTAATCTACAAGATTACACCACAAAATTTTGTATTATTTCCGTAATAATTATACCAGTTTAAAGTAATTCGAAGTATTGTTTCAAAATTTATTGTTGCACGATGTCATCGAACACAAACAACTTATCTGTACTAATAGTTTTGATTGTTTGTTTGCATTGAATAGGCTCCGAAACTACTAAACCGATTTGAAAAATTCCGTCACTGTTGGGAAGATACACTATCCCCGCGTGACATAGGCTATATTATATTTTCAATAAATTAGGGATCCTTAATAAAACTCCAATAACGTAACCCAAGGTGTAAAAAAATAAGAAAACCAAAGCAAAGCGAGGGCGGTCACTCGTAACTAATAAGAGTATAGTCGACTTTTAGCCCAGTGCCGATAGCTCTAAAAACGGTAAAAAGTGGAAGAAAATTATAGTAGAATGAAACCTATTGCAAAAGGAAGAGAATATAACGAAGATTATAGGAAAAATAAATTACGGGCGATCTGAGGTCGGGAAGGGGGGGGAAGGGGGGGTTTAAGGGAAAAAAATGGTTTATCTCGATTTCCGGAAAAACTACAAGTCCTATTGAAAAAAGTTGAATGGCAAAGTTGTAGGCAATAAAAAGATCTACAACTTTTGTATTTACACTTTTTTACATAACCTCAAAATTTATGTGAAAAATTCAAAAAACCACGTTTTTGGTTTTTTATTTTTATCTTTTACAAAAAAATTTTTTTTTTCACGAAATTTGGTGAAAACTTACCTTTGTATGTCCTTAACATACTGAATTTTTTTTGATTCAAAAAAATATTTTTTTCCACCTTATTTTGACCTTAAATCAAAAAAACAACCTTATTTTCAGTCGAAAAATCTCACGTCAAAATATCAGATTTTTTTAAAAAGTCGGGAGTCCTTTTGTTCGTTGGAATCTCTACTTTCTAATGGTATATAAAAACTTATACACTACTATGGTAAATGTTCTCAGAAAATGCAATGAAAAGACTACTATTTTCGCATGTTTTTTGCAATCTTATATGCAATCAATGGAATCCGAATTTTTTTTGCGAAAATAGTTGTCGTTTCATTGCATTTTCTGAGAACATTTACCATATTAGTGTATAGGTTTTTATATACCATTAGAAAGTAGAGATTTTCGCAAAAAAATTTCGGATTTCATTGATTGCATATGAGATGGCATAATACATGCGAAAATAGTAGTCGTTTCATTGCATTTTCTGAGAACATTTACCATAGTAGTGTATAGGTTTTTATATACCATTAGAAAGTAGAGATTCCAACGAACAAGAAGACTACCGACTTTTGAAAAAAATCAGAAATTTTGACGTGAGATTTTTCGACTGAACAAAGGTAAGTTTTCACCAAATTTCGTGAAAAAAAAAAAATTTTTTGTAAAAGATAAAAATAAAAAACCAAAAACGTGGTTTTTTGAATTTTTCACATAAATTTTGAGGTTATGTAAAAAAGTGTAAATACAAAAGTTGTAGATCTTTTTATTACCTACAACTTTGCCATTCAACTTTTTTCAATAGGACTTGTAGTTTTTCCGGAAATCGAGATAAACCATTTTTTTCCCTTAAACCCCCCCTTCCCCCCCCTTCCCGACCTCAGATCGCCCGTAATTTATTTTTCCTATAATCTTCGTTATATTCTCTTCCTTTTGCAATAGGTTTCATTCTACTATAATTTTTTTTCGTTTCAAAAATTATCTGCACTGGACTATTTCGTATTTATTACGATATAATAATTGGGATTTAGTATTAATTATTATTTCAATATTTAGCGGACATCAATAGTGGAAGATCATTACTTATAAATAATGAAATAATAGGTACCGTATTTCGGACCACGGCGCACTAACTACAGATTTAGTTGAGGAGCACGATACCTCCTACGTAAGTTGTTGTATCCCGAAAATCACAATTTTACAGTAGAGCATTTTAAAGATTCAAATTGGAATAAAAACTGCATTTATCATTGTATCTTTGTGAAATTTGGTATATGTATGTAATTAATGGTATTCTTGATTACTAACCAAGTCAAATGTAAAGCTTGAATTAATTGCAGTTAATTTCTATACAAAAAGTAATGATATCCCATCAAAAACATAAATGTAAAGTGAGAGTCAATTTAAAAAAAAAAAGAATTGAGATCTAAATGGGTGCCAATTTCTGTGTAGAAAAGCCTAAAATTTTAGTCACAAGAACATGTAATTGAAGCTTTACATTTGACTTGGCTAGTTTTCATTAGTTAGCAACCAACAAACCAAATTAGAGAAGAGTGTCATAAGTCATCAACGTAACAGATTTGACGAAGCTAATTAAATAGATATAATATAGCCTAGGTAGGTACGTGAAAACTAACCAAGTCAAATGTGGAGCTTGAATTACATGTTCTTGTGACTAAAATTTTAGGCTTTTCTACACAGAAATTGGCACCCATTTAGATCTCAATTCTTTTTTTTTTTGAAATTGACTCTCACTTTACATTTATGTTTTTGATGGGATTTTACTAACAAAAAATAACCGACTTCAAATTCTCAAAAACTACTCGCCAGATCTCGTTAAAATTTATGTGGGACCACATGACAGCCATCAGCTTTCGATTAAAAAAAGAATCATCAAAATCGGTTCGCCCAGTCCAAAGTTCTGAGGTAACAAACATAAAAAAAAAAAAAATACAGTCGAATTGAGAACCTCCTCCTTTTTTTGAAGTCGGTTAAAAAATCAGTTATACGCAGTTGGCTGCAGTTGGTAAAACGCATTAGCTTAGTAAAAGCCTTTTCACTCTTGCTTTAAAGACACTTACATTATAATCGATTACACTTACATTATGATCTATTGCTTATTTCAATAAAAACCTCACTTTTAAATTCAGTTAAAAGTAACATTTATTACATTTACCACCCGCTAGTCTCTCGTCCCTCAACGCCAACCACCGCGATGAGCCTCAAGGCTCAATCGTCACCAGATAACGCTAATTGGCCGTCTGAGCGCACCGCTAATGCTCGGGCGCAATAAATCCGATCTATAGATCAATGAGTCAACGAACCCGTCAGCTGATCGGTACAACTGACGTAGATCTCCACGACGATGGATAAGGTGCGATCGCGCATACAATGGCTTGGTTTATTTACACTGAGCTTAAGAAGTTCGTTCATCTTGTATGATTACCATTCATACGCATCAAATAAGATGTATCTAGCTCTACATTGAGTATTCGTAAGGAGATTACTATGAAAATGACTTTCAAAGTAGCAAGTTGACTTGGTTGCGAAAGCATTGATAAAACACAGAAAGATATATGTAGAATAAAAAAGTTAATATCCTTCCTGGCAAAAAAGTGTAGGATCAGGTTTTGTTTAACATAATAATGCACTTTAGGGATGGAAAGGGCGGTAGGTCTAATGCGGACTCACAAAGTAACAAATACTGCAATTTCTATAAAAGCCTGTAAAAACAAGCACAAATTGGGTTCAAGTTCAATTCAAGTAGTTAACGATTACTTAATACGTGCGTAAACTTAACTACAATATTGCGATAAGTTATCAGGGTGTTATTTACAAATGACACAAATTATGAAAACAATTACCAAACAGTAACTGATCACATAATAGCAGGTAGTAAGAAGATAATAGGTATGAAAAGTGAAAACTGTGTCCAAAATAAGAGGTAGAAGATTCGATTTCAAATTTTTTTTCGCCCAATATCCTACATAATAAAAGTTTTTTTTTTAATTTTTGTTCGCAACTGTATGTTTTGTACAGAATTTGAATATAGAATTGCATATAGAAAAATATATGCAAATTTTCCAAATAAAATTAAAACAGATAATATTGACGAGAATTCTGGCAATCACGAACACGATGAAATTAAAAGGTTATCAAATTGATAAAAAACAAACGTCACATGTTTATAATAATAACATGCGTGTTTTATTAAGCTCTGTTATTGTTTGTTGGAGGTCAGTCAATATTGTGACAGTAAATCAGAACGAGAAGCGATAAAACTGATTGCTATGACAAATTGACATCTCTAGACGTTAGTGGGTTATCCAAGTCTTATTCTCTCACGGAAAATTGTAATTTTTCTGTCAATATCAGGCCAATGAACAGGCCTGATGGTAACTGACGTGGTGGTCATTGAAGTTAATTGTAATAACACCAAAGTGAACCTTTGAGCAAAGAAAGGAGCGAAAGAGAACAATTACAGAGAACCGAAATCTTCAAAGGACGTGAAGGAGAAGAAGGAAGGACAAATCAAAGGTTATAAGGTCTTGGGTCTTGGGTTTTGAATCCTGCACGCACTTGAGATTTCTTCATAATGGTCTAGAAGACGAGTAAAGAGTGTTCAACGCGAACCTACTTGTTAAATTTTGAAATAAGCCTACACACACGTTATTATTCGAAGGCAAATTACACTAAGTTATATCATCAAAGAAACCGAAGAAAGATAACCTTTAAACTGATACCCAAAATTAATGTAACATTACATAATTTGTAGACACATGTACATCATATAACTAATGAAGCAATACTAAAAATAATTGAGCATAAATAGATAAAGCTGCCTACAAACCACCGACTTTATGAACTTTTTACTAAGGTTAAATTCCTGAACTGATATAACTATATTTGCTTTTAAAATGCTAGTGTTGGTCCCAAAAAGGGGGTTGTCACGGGAAATATTCTATATTCGAAGTTCTGCATTAGATGACGCAGAACATGGAGAGATCATTAGTGCTTGTTCACACTGAACTCGCGGGCGCGGGCGCGGGTGCGGTCGCGGTAAACGCTACATACACCGCGCGCGCGTTTTGGTGTGAACACTTTCATAGTAGGTCATATGTTTGATATTTCGCGACCGCGTCCGCGCCCGCGCCCGCGAATTCAGTGTGAACAAGCACTTAGAGGTCTAAGGTACCTGTTGAGTAACAATAAGGAATCAGCCAAACTTTTAAAGAAATTGAATTGCCCTTTGAAATAAGATTGTCTTTTGAGACAGTTGGAAATGAATCCAAGCGACACAATTTAGGAGAGGCTTAAATCTAAAGCAGTTTCAAAATATACAACAAGGTATTTGCTAAAAAGAAGAAGACAAAATCGCAAGTTTACAGTCGGCTTAAACAAATATGAACTCGGGTTCAAGTCTATAAAGACATCATTAATTCCCTAGATTTATTTATTGCGTCGAGCGATGAATTTATGCTACTGTTGCCACAAAACAAATGATGAACGGCCTTGAGTTGGTCACGAGACGGCAATCGCAACGGTGATTTTGGTTCTATTCTTTCAAAGAGTCGTCTACAAAAAGTCGTCGTCGGCGAGGGCCCTAATTCTGAAATAAGGTTTAGACGTAGCCAAGTTTTACGACTGTAGTTATCATTGACCCGTTTCCTAGCAACAGCGATGTTTGGTAGATAGTAGGAAAATGTTACTGCGGTTTGTGGTGTGCAGATACTCGGATAGTTACAGCCCTTTGTTCTTTTATCTGAGGTTACAGCTTAGTAGTTTGAAATTTTATCTTACACTTAGAAAATTTAGACCTAAAATTTAGACCTATAATTTTTGGCACCCAGAGACAAACATGGATGAACACAGACGAATAGACGAAAAAACGTGTATTGTGTGTGTGTGTGTGTGTGTGTGTGTGTGTGTGTGTGTGTGTGTGTGTGTGTGTGTACGTATGTAAGCACGTAAGACGTTATACTTCTTTGGCGTAATAGAACAAAAGTAGCTAAAGATTTCATCCCGTATGCCGCATCAGCTAACTTCATCATGTCGCTTTGTGGCTGTCGGTGTGCGCGCGTATCGTAAAAATGTTACTCTCATAATTTTTCCCAACGCGCCAAAAAAAGTATAACTTCAAAAACAAAATTTGTCATGTAATTCGAACTACATTAAAATTTTCAAAAAAGCTTTAATAGTCGTTACTAAATTCACAAGTAGGTATTGCATTCCATTTGCTTTTTTTTTCTTAATACCCGGCAACCGAACAGACGAACCACCTGATAGTGAATGGTTAACGTCGCTCTTAGAAGTTAGACTTAGACACCAGCAATCGACAAAGGCGCCTATGGGATGCCGACCTAGAAAGAAATAAGAAGAAAGAAAGAATGCAAGGCTCGCAAATCACCGCCCTCAGCCAGAACGCAATAGCATAAGCAACATAGTTCTCATAATAAACTATAGCTTTTTTGTTCTCCGTGTATACTAAACTAAGCAACCAAACTACGACAAGACGATTTATTTATGTCATATTTTAACAAGCCCCCACACGCAAAATTGCCCACAACTCCATCAAAGTCGCGCTTAGCCGCCCTAACAAATATAAAATGAAAGGTGCTTTAAATCTAAACTCTTGTTACTTGTGTGGGGATTTGACGAAAATACCCACGCTATAAACCATAGAGGGATACATGAGGGATACGCGGTGCTGGAGCTAATATCATTTGTTAAAGGATTTTACGCACTATGGCGTAAGTACTATAACATGACCGGGCTATGAAGGTTTCAGGCACGGAAAGCAACACGATATTCTCTACAATGCCAACTGAAACGGATCAACGGCGTTCTATGACAGTAATTGAGTATCGTAACTATTATATTTTTGTCGAATATTTAGTCGGTGTCTGAACTCTGAACGGTTTAGTGGGAATAGTATCATACTTTTCAATACAAATAATATTTTTGTTGGTCTGAAAAGTTCCTATCACGGTCATGGTATGATACGCTATAGTGGGCAGATTCCTTAAGTAAGAATATCTTCGTGAAAACGGGCCGCAACAGAAAATGAACATTTATACGAGCAACAGGACGCCGAGATATTTATAGGATGACTTGTAGAATTATTAGAAATCCAATGCGCAAAACTTATATAAATGCATGCCGAGTGTAGAAGAACTGAGATAAATTGACCGTAATATAGGATTCATATGTACCTATTCAGTATTAAAATGACGGAGACAATATTTTCAACGAGATAATAATAAAAATAGTTGTGTGTCAGCTCCGAGGCACGACTGGAGTTCAACGCCATGGTGATGATAATGATGATGATAATGATGATGATAATGATAATGATGATGCTGATGATGATGTCTCACATAATCAGAATAGGATGTACCAAGATTATTATTATCAGCCATCCAATCTAGATGAGATTCTGTGTTACGAATTACAAACAACGCATAACTTAACGGAATTTGATTTTACTTCCCATTATATCTCATAGGTACTATAATATATAGGTAGGTAATAGGTAGTTTAAGTCCAAGAGACTTAAACTCCAAAAAATACTATAAGTAATTTGATGTTAGCAATAGGCCGAGAAGCGATGAAAGCTCGATGGCTTGTATGGACCTTTACAGAAGTTAACTTAGTTTAGTTCACTCAGCCGAGATTTTGGAGGCGCGATCCCCAATCGAATTGGTGACCTCGCTAGTGGCAAAAAAATCTCCGGCACATGAGTTAGCCCAGCTACGATGTAGTAGCGTGCTGGAGTGCCGGTCCCGGGTTCGATTTTCGGCTGAGGCAAATAAATGTTTTCCTGTCGAAGTTGTTGTATTTATGATAAAATATATCCGTATCCTTTCTCTAACCGCAGATATCGGCAGACCCTGGTAGTATGTGGCAAAAATAACATCTTAAAATAATTATATAAATTACGTGTCACGTTGTTTGTCCACGATGGACTCCTAAACTACTTAACCGATTTTAATCAAATTTGCACACCGTGTGCAGTTTGATCCAACTTGAAATATAGGATAGCTTACATCTCAAAAAAAAATTTCACAGAACGAAGTCTGTCCGGGCAGCTAGTATTATTATAAATTTTAACTCGATAACGTTTTGCAAATCACGATCGTATCGTATTTGAGGTATTTATACATTCAATGTAAGACACGCAATGACGGGACACTTTCCGAGAGCACAATCTCACGTACAGACACTTCAAAGCGATATTGAAATACCAACAGCGATTTGAAAGGCCTTTGTTAGTTGTTACTTTGTATAGTATTTATTTTACACGTTTACTATATTTGTGTTGTGTGAGTCTACTCTGTTTACTAAAAAGGCTTTCAGTTTCATTATGAAGAAGATAGAAAGAATAAGAGATCGAAATATTTTTTAACTTTTTATATGAAACTACTTAAATAAAACTAGGTATAGGTAATATGCTAACCATGACTTAATCCAAGTAAATAATGGGCTATCAAATGGTAAGAGATCCTGTAGTATTTTAATAATTCATTTAAGTACAACAAATTCTAAGTTTCAATTAAACTGAACAAAATTTATTTTTCAGATAAGATAAACTTTTATACTTTTAGGACACATTGTATGAAGGACCCTTGTACAAAAGGTCCATTGGATTTAGAAATAGGCTAAGGTTTTGGCTATCGGTGTCTTGGCAGTTGTCTTGCCAGTTTTTCTGTTTTTTTTTTTAAATCTTAATACTTTACACATAAGTTATCCAAGTGTGTCACATACAAAAATATACAGGCATAATTCTATTGTATTTTCCGTCCTTTGAACAGCTTGAATAGTGCCCAGTTCACGCGTGAAAGGATTCGAAAATGACTGGCAAATGGCAATCTCCCATTATAATGTCCACGGTCGCGCTCGCGTTCTCTTGCGAAATTACTATCCCGATGGGAGTTACGGATGATTTGCAATTATGCGAATCGATATTATGAAAGCAATACATAAATTTGATGATTCATCTAACTTATCATTGGTATTGCTTACTTGGTTAAAGAATTAGGAGTGCTTTCGTGAACACTGGTTAACTATCTATACTGCTAATCAGTGACCCGTTTCCAAATGGAACTTGATCCAGTGTAGTAGTAGGTTGAGTGGCTACTATGAAGTAAACATAAGTGTGGTAAAAAACCTAATGTGCAACTTATAAATTCAACACACAGCTACAGACTACAAGGTACGTATTATAGGCACATTACAGACAAAACATAAAAATTACAGATTTTATTACAGATTTTATAAAGAACCTTGTCTGTCCTCGGCATTCAAATTACTGCGTACCTGTACAAAATACCAGCGCGGCCTTTTCGGGCTTTTTGCTACCATTTACGCCTTAATTCCAAATTTTTTGACGTAGTTAACCTTTTGCGCAACTCTAAAAGTATGCATTAACACTGTTATTGCAGAAAACCTTTCACGATACTGGCAAAATAATTTTGCACTTACAACAAACACCAGTGCCTAGAAGCTTTACTACATCTACGTACGTAGAACCGAAGTACGTGAAAACCAACAGAAAACTACATCAGTTGTGAAGCGCAAGGAAGTAAACTTGCGAGAGAATCTGGAAAAGCTTATATTATGGCATTGGTGCCATTGGTGCAATAGATAATCTAAATTTTACTAACAAAAAATAACCGACTTCAAAGTCTCAAAAACGACTTGTCAGTCAGATCTCGTTCAAATTTATGTGGGACCACATGACAAACATCTGCTTTCGATTAAAAAAAGAATCATCGAAATCGGTTGGCGTGATATTGAGTTATTCGTCAATTTGTCGCGTACATCTTAACACAAATTTACGACTTATGTGGTTTTATCATGGATGTCATTGTCAGATATCAATAAAATTTATATGGGACCACATGACAGCCACCAGCTTTCGATTAAAAATAGAATCATCAAAATCGGTTCGCCCAGTCCAAAGTTCTGAGGTAACAAACATAAAAAAAAAAAATACAGTCGAATTGAGAACCTCCTCCTTTTTTTGAAGTCGGTTAAAAAATCGGTGACCTTATGAACTCAGGATGACCGCTGTACGAGCCATAAAAGTGAGAAAAAATCTCAAACAGGCTATAAAAAGATTTCCAAAAGTATGATTACATGCAAGCAATATTCCATCTCGAAATAGATGGATAAAATAAAGCCTTCAGGACCACAATGCTGAATTTGCAGAATGGTGCAGTCTTTTCATGTAAAATTCGTAAAATTTTGTATCCAAAAATGAACAAACCCTTCTTTAGAATTGTCTACAATCAATCATCATTCCATTTCCTTGAATATTTCATCGCTGTTTAGTCTTTTTGCAGCCGTTGCGTTCTGCTTCGCCGACCAAGCGTTTCACTGCGGATGCACCTAAGTCACAAGTTATCCTTTTTGCCAAACACCCCAGTGACATATGATACGGACTTATTTTTTTTTGTATTTATATAAACTTTCGTTAGTTTATTTAAGGAGTAAAATGTTGCTGGATTTTGTATAATTTATTAGTAACCTGCGCTCTTCTTTTATTTGCTTTCTAATGTGGTTCGTTTATTCAAATGTTCACTATGGAGGTCATACACAATCAAGTGTACTTGTCAAGTTTGCAGTTTGACTTGTTAAATTTTCAGTCAGTCTTGACGCGGCATCCAGTGTGCATGAGATAGCTATATGGCCAGATCGCTATACCGTGGCCATACACGATCAAGTATACTGGTCACTTGATCGTGTATGGCCTCCATTAGCTTTTACAATAAAAAGTGGATGGTAAAAAACCAATGAAAAATTCGACCAATAATTGTCAAAATGCACACATTTTTACAAACGCACTTTTATTTTTTTCTGCTGATATAGCATTAATGCTATAATATGTACCTGTATTAGCATTGCAGTTACAAATAACGTTACCTAATCTACAAAATAAACAACAATCGTTATCAGATCGATTGAAGAAACACCGTATGAAATAGATTCGAGATCATTTACTCCAACAAGAACGCGAGATGAATGGATTAATCGCGGCGTTTTTGTTCAGACATCCATTTGCATTGTTACTCAAACAATGGAATGATTGATGTCATATGATCGAATTTTTGATAGAGGCAGTTTCATGAAACAGAAGTTCGATTCTATGTTGTTACAAAATATTAACCCGTCATAGAAGTGTATAGGGGGACTTCGTTAGTTATCGACACTTAGTCGAGTTACCAACTTTGAACACCGAAATATTTTTTTTATTTAATCAATTTGAAACTAAAAGGTCTCTCTACGTATTGAATATAAATATTTTATTTTAATTTAACGTACAGGGTAAATTTATTTTTGAACAGGGTATTGTTTAATAATTATTTAAATATTGTTAATTTACTGCATACCTAATTACGTATGTAGAATCCAATGGTCGAGAACTGGATGTATTCGGTGAACTGACGAACCGACCCTATGTTTGTATCTAACGTTAGGAATGGCCTAATCATAGTGTTACAGGCCTTTCTGCTCGTATGCCATCTACCACAAACAAACAAATATGATCTACAGCACATTTCAAACCGCTAAAGAATCTATATACAAAAAAGCGGCCAAGTGCGAGTCGGACTCGCCCATGAAGGGTTCCGTAGCAGCAAGTAACATAATATACCTAAAAGTTCTTGAAGTTCGTTGTAACTTTGATCGAGGTAAATTGCGGTTTACGATTTATGACGTATTAAAAAAAAACTACTTACTAGATCTCGTTCAAACCAATTTTCGTTGGAAGTTTGCATGGTAATATACATCATATATTTTTTTTAGTTTTATCATTCTCTTATTTTAGAAGTTACAGGGGGGGGGGGGGGGGGACACACATTTTTCCACTTTGGAAGTGTCTCTCGCGCAAACTATTCAGTTTAGAAAAAAATGATATTAGAAACCTCAATATCATTTTTGAAGACCTATTCATAGATACCCCACACGTATGGGTTTGATGAAAAAATTTTTTTTTGAGTTTCAGTTCTAAGTATGGGGAACCCCCAAAATTTAATGTTTTTTTTTCTATTTTTGTGTGAAAATCTTAATGCGGTTCACAGAATACATCTACTTACCAAGTTTCAACAGTGTAGTTCTTATAGTTTCGGAGAAAAGTGGCTGTGACATACGGATGGACAGACAGACATGACGAATCTATAAAGGTTCCGTTTTTTGCCATTTGGCTACGGAACCCTAAAAACCACTAAGCTACTGTTTTCCCGCCAAATGGTCGCGAGCCGTTACAAAAAATTTGTATATAGAATCCTCAACCCGTTCCATATGTTGATACTACCGTTTGTCTGTCCGTCCAATACGTCAAAATTACAAGGAGCGCGGCGGCGAAGCGTGTCGCCTCGCATTATTTATACCGGCTGCTGCCACTTAGTGGGAGCATACGGGACGATACTGTGTTTATAGACTCGCTTTAATCCACTCATTGATTTGAGGGGAACAATATAATCATATCGATTTCATCGAAACATTACACTACAGAGAGTGGAATAGCCTTTGAATAGACTTTACAAGACTTATTACGATAAAATAAATTATCAATGTTTTTCATTATTTGACGTTCTTTTGTAATTTCATTAGAGACAAACTACTTGATCATTTTATAGGTACAACTAGCTTTTGCCCGCAGCTTCGCCTGCGGTAAAGATCGATTATTTACAAATACTACTTACTTTAACTTAGTTATATTTAGTTGCCTATGACTTAAGTAAACATGTATCATTTGATAGCGTGATTCAGAACTTGTAAATAAATTTTACTAACGCCATCTATTAACAACACCCGGAACTAAATATCTAGCAACTAACAAAATATCGATCTTCCCATGGGGATGTTTTACCGCGGTAAAAAGTACCCTACGTTACTCTCCACCCTCCTCACTATTTCCACACACAAAAACTATACCATATAACAGCTTCGTTGCGACGTGAAGGACGGACAAACAAACAAACACACTTTCACATTTATAATATTAGTAAGGAAGTAAGGATAGTAAGGATATGTGCAATTAACTTACAACAACAACGAAAACTTGACTTATGACTATTTAATTTCATTACATAGAGGTTAGCTTTCTGTACACCTTCGTGTACAATTTACAATCATAAACTATATCTGTTATCGTTAATTTTCCTGCAGATAGGGTTCGAACGATACTTTCGATACTGAGTAGGTATCGATACTTTTGTTCCCGATACCCGATACTGAGTACTCGATACTCTTACCTGGTACTCACTCGCAAGTACTCATAAGAAACGTCGGTATCGAGTACTTTTATTAAACTGAGTACTTTGCAGTGTTGGCAATGCAAAACCATGTAAATTACTGTGGGCCGAGTCTAGTGCTATCATTATGTGTTCAGGGCTCGGACTAAAAAAAAAGGTCATTGGGCTTCGATTTCTGGAGAAAGTGATATGAAATGTACTGTCGATGACCTTTTTTTTTTAGCTCCTAATGTGATGCTCGCAAGTACTCGATACTGAGTAGTATCGATACTTTGGGGTTCGATACTGAGTAGTATCGATACCTTACCCTCGATAGGTACCGCACGAGTACTCGGTATCGATACCAGAGGCCGATACTTCGAACCCTACCTGCAGACTATCAAATATCCTCTTCCACAAAACTCAGCAGAACCGCTCATGAAGTCTTCCCGTGAGTTCTCAAATCAACGCTGACATCGACGACGAGCCACCCAGACGGTAAAACGTCACTTAAGACCATAGCAAGTTCCCGAGTAAATATAGACAGTGGGATTTAAATAAATGTACATCGTTCTAAGATTTATAGTCGCGGGGCTCACAACATAAACCTGTCCCGAATGTAACGACACCAAGTGTCAAGTGTAAGGAATAAGGATTCAGCGTTCACATAATACAGATATTGTGACTCATATAGTAAATCATATAAAATATAAGTTGATGGGCTCTTACTGATATGTATGATTGGGCTAATATTTACAGTTTGTTTAATTCAAGAATGTTAGTGAAGTCATCCGTGTAAACATATTTGAGTGTAAGTTAGATACACACTAGTACTGAATAATAAAATTATAATATTTTAATCCCGACACGATACCAGCTCACAATCTGAACCAGCTTTCATACTCACATTATGTTATATGTATATGTATCATACAATAATATGCACTACAAACGCAACAGGTCGAATGGTGCAATTTGTTATTTATTACATTTGCATTCGCTATTGATTCAATAGTGTTTAATCTTAGAATATAAGCCAAGGATATTGGCAAGTAATTCTCCGCGTTCTACTTTCAACTCCTTTCCAGTTTAAATATTTAGAATTTGCTACCAGGTTCCATACTGCTACAAATCATTACGATAAGCTGGATATGATGCTTTCGAAGGGTCCTCGTGATTACATGAGAGACAAAAGTTTGAATGGTTAGTTTAGGCTTCTGTTTTTGATCAAGGCATAATTAAGTGTTCTTGTCTCTGTGTGTTGTCCATGGCATCCACGATACAGGGAATACTTATGTGGAGCTATGAATGTATAGCAATATTTAATTATATTTCAAAACGTCCACGTAAGGTTTAAGGGCTACCATTATAAAACGCATCAGCTTTTTTGCTGTTGAACAATTTTGTTTCCGAGTATATAAGACTATTAAAATTTACTATCAGTTCAGTATACGGCACACTAAAGAAATATGACTAACAGAATTGTAGTCTATCAATTTAAAAATCTATAGACTTCACCGACAACTTTGTTACACACTACCTATCAACACTATCTATGATGTGTGCTGTTGCGCTAGTAACAAATGTAACAATAAACCTTGGCATTGAGCAGTTTCAGCGGAACCAAGCAACAAAGGCGTGGAGCAGCGTAACAAAATGAATATAACAGTTCTGTTGTGTAGTGTACAATATAGTTACTTCTAAAATTAAACTAATAGCAACTATAAAGTATTACTGAGGTGACACAATGTACTTTAAATGTATTTTGTTATAATTAATTGTACTTTAAGTGTTTGGCTACTTTATTCAACGATTTTTATGTAAATAAATAGAAAATAAACTTGACAACTTGACAGTTGTTTACTTTATACCTACGTCTTTGGGTCACAAAAAAGTACATGAGTACCAAATTTCAACTTACATATTTGGTCCAGTAGTTTCGGAGTGAATTGGCTGTGAACGGCGGTCGCCAGACGCACGAGTTTAAAGGGTTCCGTTATTCGTTTTTCGTACGGAACACTAAAAAGAGCACAAGAGTCTGCTACTGGTAACTGATCATAGATATGAGTAACACTAAATATCGATCGTTGACGGCCAAGAAAAAGAGAACAGTTAACTGGTTGTCAAGCCAGTCCTACTGACATAAAATATTACGCTAAAAATCTCCTTTTATCTTAAAGTAAGCATGTAAGCGTGTCTATCAACTAATTAAATAATTATGTTTACAAGTTACGTCGTAGCTACTTCGTTCCTTCATAACAAGCTTCCTTCAGCACCTCTAATTACTAATTAGTACAATATTTATAACTAGACAGTCTGGCGTCCCACCGAGCGCTAGAAAATTTTACGATATACCTAAAGGTAGAGTTAAAAACAAATATAAAATTTTGTATTCGTGTCCATCAGATATTGGAGCAGTTATGCCACATGATGATAGCTAAAATTTTTTCAGCCACGTCTCTAGGAGAGGCAATGACTCCATTGTACGTCTGGTGGTGCAAGGCAGAGCAGACCACGCGGTAGATTGCCCATGCGATGTACCGACCAAATCAAATCTGCTGTGCGCGGCCCATTGCATGAGTGCACCAAAATGACGACAAATCGAGAGAAATGGCGAGATAATTGTAATTACATCTGCATAAAGCGACTATCCGTCAAGAGCGAAGCGATTAAGAAGGAGAAGAGGTGTGACCGCCAACCATCGATGTCAGTAACACCAGTTATCACTAATCACCTATGCGGATTTTTTAGTCTTGCTCTCTGAATAGTTTAATAGTGCATGCTAGTGTAATACTATGTGTGTAGTGTTAATAGTTTATTAGCTTATACTCTGACATTACCTTTCATAGCACGTGTTTATGATTTATGTCTGAGGATTTAGATAATAAGTAATAACGCCTTAGAATGTTAAAAACTCGCAGTGCGAACTACTAATTAGTTGTATTTTTCTTTCTGATTAAGTTAGTTTTATTTAAATAACATTTAACTTGAGTTTGAGTGAGAAAGATGTTGTGGAAGAAGTGAAAATTGGAAGACTTGGTTATTTTGATGAATATATAGACATGTAACTCAAAGAAGCAGGTTTCCTTCATCTGTGACGTCTAATGAATTGCAATGCCAGTGAGACACAGAGTATCAAGACCGGAAGTTGTTTCATGTTTGCTACATGCGTGCAGCTACTTATATATGTAAGTTTAAACTGCAGGTGTTGTTCTAGATTACGATATTTACGTTAAACAGCTGTATGATATGTATGATAGGTGCTACTACATTCCGCACGCGGCTTCGCCTGCGGTAGAGATGTCATAAACAAAAATGAACATCCAAATCATCACCTCAGCAGGTGTACCCTACAGGTACTCTACGTCTGTACCCTACAGGTCTTCTACCAATTCGAGGCTACGTGCAGTTACGCACGCTCCATATGGAACACGTGTCTACAGTCTACAATCACAGACCGTTATCAATACTGTAGTAATGTCGCGGAAATAATCAGGTGTTTGCACATCTGTGTTTTTCCATTAACTGCCGCGCGACTATTGTGCTGTCAGAAAGTGATTTTGAATGCATTAATTTAGAATGAGTTTTTAAGGAATATAAAATAAAATATCATTACGTAAACATCGTTACGAACGCATTATTGTTCAGCGTAATATACTTATGGTTAGTGTACTTTATTTTAATGTCTACAGTATACGTTTATTTGTCATCAATATAATATAACAGCTGTGACATAATTATAAAACGACTAATACAGATGTTTTAAAAGTGTAATGTATTCAATTGTTTGTTTTTTATTTAAATAGCCGACAAACGAGCCATCTGATAGTTGCAGGCAAAGAAAGAAAAGAGAAGAAAGAAAGAAAGAAAACAGAAGAAAGAAAGAACTGTCATTCTCAACACGAACGAGTTATTTGGTGGCTATTCTACGTAAATTAGGAGGAAGTCAAGTCTCGCTTGGCCAAATTTGGAGCTTAGGAACCTCCTACATTATCTGCTCCTCCTACTATTCATAGGTTTTAGTGATAAAATCAATAGGTCTAGCTACAACTAATCATACTTGGTAGCAATGACGTTTGGAAACATATACCTTAGCCGCACTACAAATATCAATAATCACTATAGACCACAAACACATACAGAAACCACAAACACACATTACAACCATTGTAGACCACAAACACAGATGATTAACATTACCACTATACCACTAACACCGTCTGGATTACTTAACACTAACTAACTCAAACTAAGAATTAACAAGCCAATGAAACAATCGCGTATGAATATGGAAGGGATGAATGAATGGTCTTCACCATGAGGCTGCTTTTCCACCAGAGATAGGCTGCGAACGAGGTCGAAGCTAAGCTACGAAACTATTTGATCGTTCCACTTAAGCTAAGCGTCACGTCACGGGTCCTTAGCTCGCATTCGTAATTCAAACACGTAGCTCGTATGTTGTACCTTCATGTAAAATAATAGTTTGGATGCCATTTCCTCCAGCGCTAAGCTAATTTGAGCACTGAAAATTAATCCTATCGGCGTATCCACACATCCCTAGCTTAGCTATTATCTCACATCTCTGATGGAAAACCATCCTGACCCATAGATTATGCAACAAAACACGCAGCCCACAACTGGAACGCAACCCGTACGAGCGACTATGCGCCGCGTATTACGGAAACATCGTATTGAATATCGCACTGCATCCAGATGAACGGGTGATAGAGAGAAATACGATCACGTATCGCGAGCCCGTGGGTGGCAATCGATTCCAGTATTCATATTTAATGTCCAGAGGCTTCTCGGATGAAAACGGGATAAAGTTTGATGTTTACTGGAATTATACGACAGTTCTCCATCCCCGTCCCATCGAACATCCTGACGAACGACGAATATCTATCCTAACGTCGTAAATATACCGCCAGTACAGATGACGCGGTTAGCCTCGTCTTTGGTCATGCGCGCCTACTATTGATAAGTAGCAATTTCTGAAAATTCTACTGTATACTTTTAAACATGTTTGTGCTACCTACCTACAAGCAACGTATTTGAGTTGCTTCAAACAGACAACCATGATGATATCGGACAAATGCACAAAAATTTCCGCATTTATGCATAGTATTTATGTTTATTTGACAACCAACTAATCTTAGTTGGCTGTCATCTGACAGAAGACGATTCCGAAGAGAATTACGATAACTCAACTGCCTGCGGGTGGGTGGCTAGTCGCTAGTCCTACGATCCTAGACGTAGATACGAATGATACGATATTATAAATTGAATGAAGGCTGTAAGGTGAAGCGCAATAATATATTTGAATTTGAAACATACAATTACAAGCTACGATCGCTTTAAAGATTAAAATTTCAATGCACTCACGTGCATGGAGAGGATTGCATCTAGATTTTATTGTATCAAACCAGTGTATTAACTTATATCATACCTGTCACAGAAAATATAGTTAATATATCACAGAAAATATTACAAAGCGGCTAATAACTCCAACAACCTATTAAGGTTTTCAATAATTATGTAATTGAATGAGACATTGGTAGACGATATACAAATCATGTATGTAGGTAATTCATTCAAAATAATTGTGAAATTTGCTATCACTATTACAATAGTACTCACGTCAAAGAAGTGTGGCCTTAGTCTTCCAATGGTATACTTAGCGATGTCGGTGCAGAGTTGCTGGCAGGCACAGCCGAAGAGGAACACGCCAATCACCTTGTAGGCCTCCCACACCCACGCAGGGATTTCCAGGCCGAATATGGTGCGAGATCGTCCGCCTTTGTAGTCGCGAAGCCTTAGCCATTCTGTTAGGCACATCTGTAAACAAAGAAGTAGATTGAAGTTGTCTTCTTTTCTAACCGACGCGATGTCAGATAACAGGGGCTTGAGAAGAAGGATATATCCTGCTGGAGAGAGGATAAGATATTTGATTATTAATTTATATATTATTTTGAGTTTATTCGAGTTTCTGCTATAGCTGCAAGAGAAAGTATCATCACTGGTATCATCTGAGTACATTGTAACGTTACCATTCAAGGGTAAATCGTGGACATCATTTATGTAGATGAGAAACAATAGGGGACCAAGAATGGATCCTTGTGGCACACCGTATTAAAAGTACTATTATTCCTTCTGTGGTATCATGTTCAACTTCTTGTAGAACACTAAAAAAAGTATCTTCACAAAGTAAGCACGAAATTGCTTATACGACGCACAGACATCTCTTACCAGATAAATTAATTTTGTTGCTTCTACATATAATTCGCACGATTCTTTTATGATATTTTTTTGATAAAATGACATCATACAGCATACTAAATTAACTTGACCTTTCCCATCTGAGTAAATTCGAGGGGCCCAGTTATTCTAGAAGGTTTTACGATAATGGCAACAGAACAACCTAGTTTAATATTTTACTGTAACAATACTGCCAATCGATGCGAGGGAGTCAGCCTTGTTTCATGAAGGTCGGGTCGTACACCGTCTGCATAGTAAACTGTAGAATTTGCAAAGTAACTACTAGTCATATCGAGTCGTGTACTGACATAAGCTGAACAGCTTGCTCGAGTTTCTTCACGCTAATCTCTGAAACTACCGGTCGGATTTGATTTATGTTTACCTATAAGCCTATTTCTTGAGGAAGGATATTGACTATTTAATTTCACACTACAAACCTTAGAAGTTTAGCAGAAAGAAAAAAAACAAATAATTCTAGTTACAAAGTACAAACCAAGTAATTTTTGGGTATCACCACATCATTTTTCTAGGCACGTAATTTAAAATAAATAAGAAGCTTTCTTACTACTTACAAAGCTTTAGTTACCTTACGTAACCAAAAGTCGTGTTCCGACCATAAACTGTGAAATGTATCATGATGAAAGCGGCCCCCGCGCAAAGTACACATGCGCTAATAGGGTGTGAATAGCTCGATAAGGAGCGCAAACAAGATTCCACGGCACATTGTGCACGTTTGTACATTAAACATGATTGAAAAGCGAAAGGAAAGACACTATATCTTAGCTATGGCCGAGAAAACAAGCATGGACCTATTAGGAGGCTTTGCGTCATTTAATTTACCAGTGAAGCATAAAATAGTAAATTAATTAGCAGCTTTCCTTCTTTAGAGGTTCAAAGTCTATAAAATTAATTACAGAATACTGTTATGTCAATATCGAAGTGTAATAACATATTTTACTTGTACGAGATTAATTTTGGGTGTTGGTGGATAAGTAAAACTATACTTTCGGCATCGATCTAGTCTGGAGGGTCTGGAGCAAAAAATATTCGAAAAACATAGCTTATCGGGATAGATAAGAAATACAAACTACTTATTTCGATACCCAATATGTTTGTGCACAAACAGAACGCTTCTTACAAGTTCCATTATGATATGTAAACAGGAACCCAAAAGATGGTCACCAACGAAAAAGAAAAGACTCTTGCCAAATATGTGGCTTTCAATGAGGGTTGTCAATGTTGTCATAAAAACTTTTAAGTTAAAAACGGAAAGTTTCACTTAATAAATCATTACAATTTTATTCATGTTCCATATTATTATCCATCCTACTGAAATAACAGATAAGTAGGAATGGTATATAAAAAACGCTTACACACTCATACTCCCGTAGTAGGTTTTCACCTATGTCGCGGGTAGCATGGACGATACATATAACACATGACACTAACACCCATGATCCGAGTAGGTACAAATATATTTTATCCGTCACATTATCTGCCCCAGCCGGGAATCGAACCCGGGAACCCCTCGCTTCGCAGGCAGGGTCACTGCCAACTAGGCTACAGGGTCAACAGGGCATTATCTCTACCGTAAATTGCAAGTAACTGAATTACTATCGCGCTGTGTGTGTAAGATCAAGGTGATTAGCATGCTTGTTAAGTCAAAATTTCAAAAATTATGCACAACAACATAATTCCCTCTTCTCTCATTCATTCAAATCAGGTTCCGCGGGTCGGCAACCCGTTTGAATAGCTAATCGACTGGTATGGACACAATGGCCAATCGCGAAGGACACATCACTGTAGAATCAAGGGAAGAATACATCTGGGGAACTTGAATATCAATTATGTTCTTGTGAAGTTTGCAAATCATTTCTTATTCATATGCAAGGTCTATAAAATAAATTCGAGTCTAAAGTATGTTTATTTATAAACAATTTATAAACAATAGTTTATTTATAAACAATACTCCAAGTTTTTGTCTCAATTGCATGAATAATGTCTTGTTAAATGTATATAATTTAACAGGTCTGTTTCAGTATTTAAAAAAAGTCTTATGAAATTGTAATTCAAATAATTTCATTCATATGGCTATCGTTGATACCGTTTTAAAAAGATGCGTATTGATAAATGGCGATAAAGTTTCCTCCAATCCACACTGAAGCAGCGTAATGGATGGAGCATGCTCTAGGTCTCTTCAAGAGGAGAGACCCTGCTCAGTAGTGGGTCATTAATGGATTGAAGCCATATCCTGCCATGGTACTTGGTAAACTAGAAAAATCACCCACAACTGAGCAGGTAACTTAGTAGCTTTCCAATCCATTCAGACTTGGCAAAGAAAGAGTCATAAAAAACAAATCATTCGACCGATCGCTTCGCAAATGAATGTGAATAATGACATGAATCGTCTGGCAAATGATGTGTGAAATGAAGTCCTCAGTTGATTCACGAGACAAGATGCAGCTCGAGGTGTAGCACAGATCACCACGAGGGCGTGACGTAACCAGCGACAGAATGCCTGATTAGTTTGTTCTTACTGCCGCGTTTTCTTTCGCGAAGTCTTTATGGAGTTCGAAGAACCATTCATCTAGGCTTGCAATTCACTTTAGATTAGCATCTTTTCCTTGGTTTCCATTATCTTTTCCTTTCCTTTCCATTGTAACAGATTTTGCGCTAATCTGGAATATTTGGATTACCAGGTATTTGATTTTACAGTATTCAGATAATGCCTGATTAATGTGGCCATATTGTCGCGATTTCGAGTCTGAAGAACCATTTATTTATTTATTTATTTTATTTATTTAATCTTTTTTGCATCTTACATTATGTATAGGAACAAAAGGCGGACTTAATGCTAAAAGCATTCTCTCCCAGTCAACCTTTGGGCAGTGGGAATACTACCTACGAAGGCCATTCATCTATGCTTAGGGAACGTTCCCAAACCACGTGACACTTTTAGGGGGGGGAGGGGGGTCTGCAAAACACCACGCTTGGTCACAGGGGGGAGGGAGGGGGTTTAGGTTTTTGTCACGTGGTCAGTATCCACTAAGGGAATCTCCCACTTTCTCGAGCTATACTTACTCACCTACAGGAAGTTGGCGCCACACTTTTAAGTTACAAACATTTTGAAGGTTGTTCTAGGTTTGTTCTACATTGTTCCAAAACGCCATAGGGCTGAGAATGAAACTTTCAGAGAAAATCCAAAAACGCGAGTTTTGAGCTGGCACCACACTTTCAAGGTATCGCGATTCTGGCGACGATGACGATGCACAGAAATTGCCTTGAATGGCTTTGATCACAGACCATAACGCTCGGCTACCTTCTTCTTGAATAATTTTAAAATTATCAAATAATAGAAAATATTTGCGATCCTTACAACAAGCCCTTTCATTTGACATGCCACAAGTGACACGACACGATACAGTTTACAAAACAGTTTTTTTAACCGACTTCAAAAAAGGAGGAGGTTCTCAATTCGACTTTTTTATGTTTGTTACCTCAGAAGTCAGAACTTTGGACTGGGTGAACCGATCTTGATGATTCTTTTTTTAATCGAAAGCTGGTGCCTGTCATGTGGTCCCACATAAATTTTATTGAGATCTGACAATGGCATCCATGAGAAAATCATATAAGTCTTAAATTTGTATTAATTATGTGTGCAACAAACGGACGAATAACTCAATATGACGCCAACCGATTTCAATGATTCTTTTTTTAATCGAAAGCTGGTGCTTGTCATGTGGTTGCACATAAATTTGAACGAGATCTGACAAGTAGTTTTTGAGTAACTTTGAAGTCGGTTATTTTTTGTTAGTAAAATTTTGATTATTAGGGTTCCGACACGAAAATAATCATAAACCGAACCGTTATAGGATCACTCGTGCGTCTGGGTGGCCGCCGTTCACAGCCAATTTACTTCGAAACTTTTTTGTGACCCAAAGACGAAGGTATATAAAGTAAACAACTGAATTTTGAAAAAAAAAATTGTCTGTAAAGTCGGTTTACGGACGATAGTTTTACGTGATAATGTCGTAAAGAAACATTGATGAAAAATTGCATACTTTTATGAATTGAATTGAAATATTATCATTGAATTATCATTATTTTGTATAATACTAAGAAGGAGTTAATTGAAAATTACAATTTTTTTTGCGCGAGAAGAGAGATAAATGTGTCACAAGCCAACGCTTGGGCCGATCGTGTCTCTCTATCGCTTGTTCTGCGATCTCGCTTGCACGCTCAGGCTCAGGCGGAACGTGACACTTTTCCGTGCGTGCAGCCAGTGTTCATCGATTTATAAGACGTTATAAGACTTCAAAATAACGTTTATAAGACTTCAAAATAACTCAAAAACTACTTGTCAGATCTCGCTCATATTTATGTGGGGCCACATGACAAGCACCAGCTTTTGACTAAAAAAAGAATCATCAAAATCGGTTCACCCAGTCGAAAGTGCTGAGGTAACAAACATAAAAAAACAGTCGAATTGAATACCTCCTCCTTTTTTTAAATTGGGAAAAAGGGCTTGTTGTCAGGATCTCAAATAATATATTTTAGTTATAGTTCTACAATGGAAAGTTTTAAAATTATTCAAGAACTAATGAAAATTAAAGCCAAAAATTGACTATCCTTATCTCCGAAACTACTGACGCTTGAATTAAAATAAAATACAGAGTTCTTTACTTAAATATTACAGGAAAAATAAGTCAATGGTCTTAAAAAACGAAAAAAAATATATAAAAAATAGGAAAATAACGGTAAATACATAATCAACGGACGAAACCCTCTTGTCAAGTTTATTTTATTATAGTTCTGCAATAGATAGATACTAATTTATATATTTTTAACTGTCTGCAAAAAAAAAATTGTCACGTGAAAACTAGGGGGGGAGGGGGGGGTCTTCTCATATACCACGGTTGGTCACCGAGGGGGGGGAGGGGGGTAAAATATGCTAAAAAATGGGTCACGTGGTTTGGGAACGTTCCCTTACAGTCAATCCACTTTCGATTGGCAACAACTACTACTACTAACTATTAAAACAAGACACTTCAAGCATTTATTCTGAATAAAAAATAATAAATAAAGAAACTATGTCAATCTCACCAAAACCATTAATGTGAAATGAGAGCGAAGTTAAAAAAAAAAATTGAGGACTAAATGGGTGCCAAGCTCTGTGTAGAAAATCCTAAAATTTTAGTCATAACAACATGTAATTCCAGCTCTACATTTGACTTGGCTAGTTTTCATGTACCTACAGGCTATATTATATTTGTATAATTATTTTTATCTGTGTAATTTCCTGTTACTTTTCTAAAACTTGTTTTGTTGGTAGTTAACTATAATGAAAACTAGCCAAGTCAACAAACCTTTTATCTAGAAATTATTAATATAGTTTTTCCTTTGTATACGCCTTATATACCTTGATGCCGAATATTTATATTGTTTCTAGGTAATCTGAAAGTACGTTAAGTTTTTGATCCTTTGTCAGTGATTTTACTCCCTATAAAATTTCATAACGTGGTTTTAAAATTAAGTATAAGAATCGATAGATAAGGAGTCAAATTCCAATAATAAAAAATGTTTGCAAACCATAAATGTTCAAGCCATTCATACGTTCCACGATAATCTTATCATAACAATTGATTGCGTTATGTAATGTGATTAAACTTGGCATATAGCAAAACAATCGCCTAACGACTATCGAATTATTGATCTTCGTTCAAAGTTAATAACCGCTAACTAACTTTATTATACCCGTTAAAAGACGTCATAGCATTTAAAAACATACAATTCTATTGTTCGCGATTATCAGAATGGGAAATGGTTTAGTGGGTATTAAGTTTCAAGAACACTTCCGACAATTATGTTTTTGCGATTGCGAATTGATTACGGTTTATTTATTAACACACATTTTTTTTACTAACATGGATCTTTTCTTTCATTCTTTCCTTCTTCTTCTTTCTTGGCTACAGTATTACAGATGCAGTAAATGATAATGAGCCCTGATATGAAAAGAAATGATGTGAAATTAAATTTACATATTTAAGTTGTTTTTACAAACTACTTTCGATGACTGACACAAATCTTTACCGCGAGTCCTACTTGTTACTATGTAGCTGCAGACATTTCATCTCTATGTCAGCAATAAATTGCATTAACACAGTCAAGAGGAAATAAATAGGTTTTATTTATTTATTCATTTATTTATATTATTGAACGCCAACATAACAAACATTATTTTTAGCACATCATATTCAACAAATAGTAAATTATCTTAATGTCATTATAATTATAGGCGCAGACTACATCCACATAGGGTGAGTATATCGTTAAAAACAGAATGAATACATATTAATTAGTCAAAATCGTAATAGAATCGTAATAGAGGTTTTAATTAAATTCTTCATTTTTAAAATGGGTTCATAAAATAATGCAAAAATCTGATCAACGGTCATTTCTATACATTGTGCGTTCCCTTACTTGTTCTCCTTTCACCCAAGCGCTTAACATTTAATAAAAGGCCGTCATTGATTTGCGTGCGCGCACTGACAAATTATGCACATGCAAATTATGATAAGCGCTTATTGCATAACAGCTAAAGTACACGAACTATCTGCATAGTGAATGCAAAGTGTGTAATTTAATAATTATCGATAATGTGGTGAAAAAAGTGCAATGCGACAAAAAACTGTGTCTATACGATACATAATAATTATGTCAGTAATCAGTACGTTGTCTGTCATTGGCTTGTAAGACTCCGTCCATACCGAAGCCCTGGACAACGGACGACGGTTTTGCCTTTAGTCCTATTCTAGTAAGACCTGTTTTAATAGGACCAAGCTCCAGCTTTGCATCCTGTTTAATCCTGAGGTCGTTCAAGATGAAGTAGGGCTCTTTACTTGCCTGGCTAGCTACCACCCTCCTCATAGATTGAATCGTGAAATGTTTTTATCATGTTTTAGTGCTATGTTGGAGAGGTAATACAAGAGAATCCTAGCCTCAGCCGGTTATACGTCGTTGATGTATACTTATGATATTATGGGCATCCATGGTGATGATTAGGAGACTCGTCAAAACTAGATCTTCACCATATTAAGCAGCTTAAATGAGGTTAGTAAGTCTCGTAAAAAATTAAGCAGCTTAACTGAGGCAACAAAAGCTAGAAACATCGCTGTTACATCAAGCTATAAATGTGCTCTCAGCCTATTGTTCATTGTACATCGATGCAACGACCTGTAGCAGCGTTTTTGCGACGAATACCGAACGAGCAATGGACCGGCAGTCAACAAATTGGATGGCTTTCTATTTGTCGCTAATATTTAAATTTATTCGCATAAGCATGGCTTTAATCTAATTTTTATGAATTATTTATTGTGAGGCCTTTGGTGTTGCTGATGTCCATGGGCGACGGTAGCCACTTACCATCAGGTGGATAGTCAGCTCGATTGCCGGCTATTTATAATCTGAAAACTACCCGTCACATCTCAATCAATCAAGCTCAATTTCAATTTAAGTGGGACCACACGACAAGCACCAGCTTTCGATTAAAAAAATAATCATCAAAATCGGTTCACCCAGTCAAAAAAAAATATACAGCCGATTTGAATACCTCCTCTTTTTTGACGTCGGTTAAAAACTAATTTATTTCAGCATTGTCCTTTTGCACCGTGTTATTTGAAGTGTGATTTTACTGCGGCCCCTAAGCGCTGGAGATTACGAGTACAGGCAGTCCTCGACTTACGTCGTTTCGATTTGGGAACGTTCCCAAACCACGTGACACATTTAGGGGGGGGAGGGGGGGTCTGCAAAACACCACGCATGGTCACAGGGGGGAGGGAGGGGGTTTAGGTTATTGTCACGTGGTCAGTATCCACTAAGGGAATCTCCCACTTTCTCGAGCTATACTTACTCACCTACGGGAAGTTGGCGCCACACTTTGAAGTTACTAACATTTTGAAGGTTGTTCTAGGTTTGTTCTACATTTTTCCAAAACGCCATAGGGCTGAGAATGAAACTTTCAGAGAAAATCCAAAAAACGCGAGTAGCTGGCACCGCACTTTCAAGATATCGCGATTCTGGCGACGATGACGATGCACAGAAATTGCCTTGAATGGCTTTGATCACAGACCATAACGCTTGGCTACCTTCTTCTTGAATAATTTTAAAATTATCAAATAATAAAATATATTTGCGATCCTTACAACAGGCCCTTTCCTTTTACAAAACAGTTTTTTAACAGACTTCAAAAAAGGAGGAGGTTCTCAATTCGACTTTTTTACCTCAGAAGTCAGAACTTTGGACTGGGTGAACCGATCTTGATGATTCTTTTTAATCGAAAGCTGGTGCCTGTCATGTGATCCCACATAAATTTTATTGAGATCTGACAATGGCATCCATGAGAAAACCATATAAGTCTTAAATTTGTATTAAGTATGTGTGCGACAAACGGACGAATAACTCAATATGACGCCAACCGCTTTCAATTATTCTTTTTTTAATCGAAAGCTGATGCTTGTCATGTGGTTGCACATAAATTTGAACGAGATCTGACAAGTAGTTTTTGAGTAACTTTGAAGTCGGTTATTTTTTGTTAGTAAAATTTTGATTATTAGGGTTCCGACACGAAAAAAATCAAAAACCGAACCGTTATAGGATCACTCGTGCGTCTGGGCGGCCGCCGTTCACAGCCAATTTACTTCGAAACTACTGGTCCAAATGAGTTGAAATTTGGTACTCATGTAGGTACTTTTTTGTGACCCAAAGACGAAGGTATATAAACAACTGAATTTTGAAAAAAAAATTGTCTGTAAAGTCGGTTTACGGACGATAGTTTTACGTGATAACGTCGTAAAGAAACACTGATGAAAAATTGCATACTTTTATGAATTTAATTGAAATATCATTGAATTATCATTATTTTGTATAATACTAAGAAGGAGTTAATTGAAAATTATATTTTTTTTGCGCGAGAAGAGAGATAAATGTGTCACAAGCCAACGCTTGGGCCGATCGTGACTCTCTATCGCTTGTTCTGCGCTCTCGCTTGCACGCTCAGGCTCAGGCGGAACGTGACACTTTTCCGTGCGTGCAGCCAGTGTTCATCGATTTATAAGACGTTATAAGACTTAAAATAACGTTTATAAGACTTAAAAATAACTCAAAAACTACTTGTCAGATCTCGCTCATATTTATGTGGGGCAACATGACAAGCACCAGCTTTCGACTAAAAAAAGAATCATCAAAATCGGTTCACCCAGTCGAAAGTTCTGAGGTAACAAACATAAAAAAGCAGTCGAATTGAAAACCTCCTTTTTTTTAAATTGGGAAAAAGCGCTTGTTGTCAGGATCTCAAATAATATATTTTAGTTATAGTTCTACAATGGAAAGTTTTAAAATTATTCAAGAACGAATGAAAATTAAAGCCAAAAATTGACTATCCTTATCTCCGAAACTACTGACGCTTGAATTAAAAAAAAATACAGAGTTCTTTACTTAAATATTACAGGAAAAATAAGTCAATGGTCTTAAAAATGGGCAAAAAAAAAAAAAAAATAGGAAAATAACAGTAAATACATAATCAACGGACGAAACCCTCTTATCAAGTTTATTTTATTATAGTTCTGCAATAGATAGATACAAATTTATATATTTTTAACTGTCTGCAAAAAAATTTTGTCACGTGAAAACTAGGGGGGGAGGGGGGGGGGTCTTCTCATATACCACGGTTGGTCACTGAGGGGGGGGAGGGGGGTAAAAAATGCTAAAAAATGGGTCACGTGGTTTGGGAACGTTCCCTTTACGTCGTTTCAAGTTACGTCCAACAATGTTTTGACACTATTCCTCAAACATACGTCATTTGTTTCGATTTCCGGCATAGGAAAAATAACTAGCAATTTCATAAGTGCATATAGGTACCTATAATTATTTTAAGAACTTACTTTTGATAATAAAGTATGTTTAGCCTTTGTTATAAATGCAGTTTTTTTTTAATTTCGAGTCCGTGTGGAACCTAACCCTTGAGTTTTACATGTAAACATAATATGAACAAATATGTCTCGACTTACGTCGTTTCGATTTACGTCGCGTATTTCGAGAACCTAACATACCGTAAGTACCTAGAAGGACTGCCTGTACAGACTTATTTGTCAGTGTAAGCTAGTTTAACATTCCTAATTCACAACTAAGTCGCTCTAAGCAGGTATTGTCTACCAAATGCTTATTTATGCATCTGTAAAGAAAGCCACTTTATGGAAGATTTTATTGCTTATTTTACAATGGGCTATTACTACTCGAAGACGACTCGAAACACGAAAGGATTTCTATTTTCCCCCTTAATTTATAACACAATGACATTAATTAGATTGTGAAGGTGCCACTTTCATGTCGTTAGTAATTTGTCACAGAGGGACATATTGAGTACTTCGGTTTTTAAAGTGGCATTTTAACTTTACACTGCATTAATATAAGACCTAAATTCTAAAATTCCATAAAAACAACAACTCTATTATATTCGTCATTTCAAAAATATATGTTTTCTTTCTTTCATTATCATTAAGAATATTAAACCGCAAATGAAATTAAATTCTAAAAATAAAACAACAAAAAATCAAGGCTAAGGACGTAAATTAAACAAAACAGGTGTCAGTATCGACATGTTGGATCCATTGCCGACACTAAAATAGAATGCGTTGTTAGGCCCGCATACGCGCGGTAGTACACTTATCTATAATTAGAACAGTGACAATGACACGCTTAAAGCTTCCGATGTTACCGCCCTCGCTCCTTATCAGCAGAGACCTGACACGACTAGGGTACAACCTTCAACGCGAGCTATCTCTAACCGCCCGGCCACAGCTACTAGCGGCGCGGATTGCGGCGCGGTGAGCGGCGCGGCAAGCGGTGAGCGGCGAGAACAAATGGTAGACAATGTATGGAGCATGCCACAGCTACAGCGGCGCGTTTTGCGGCGCGGTGAGCGGCGCGGTGAGAGTCGCGGCGGCGGCGGACTGCGCGGTGCGCGAGTGAAACAAATGCCGCGCGCGGCCGTATCGGTGGACGAACTCAGCATGTATTATATTTTTCTTATTATTTATTATTTTTTATTCTGGATGTATTATATTTATCTTTATTTCATGAACGATAGTAAAACAATCGGTTGCTTCAAAGACTAGTTCTCATCATATTTTCTTAATAATCCATGTGACAGCTCATTCCATCATACACTTTTGTATTCGTTTTTCTTATAATGACAAACATGGCCGGTATCTTAATTACCTGCTTACATTGTTATGTTATTTATTTATTTATTTATTACATTTAACACTTTATTGTTTGTACACCAAAACATAATATACATAAAGAGCACAAGGAAGGAACACAAAACAATGTTACTATTTATCTACAGATTATTTGTCAATATTATTATATATAATATTATTATATAGTAGTCTAAGTACGTCCACCGCTGACGCCGCCGCGGTCGCAACTAATCTAGCTGTGGCATACCACCGCAAATCGCGCCGCTCGCCGCGCCGCTCACCGCCCCGCAATCCGCGCCGCTAGTAGCTGTGGCCGGGCCCTAAAATAATCACATCGACGCTGGAAAGCAAACACGTAGTAATACTCAAAGATCAAATTGTTAATCAGAGCCGATAAACTTTTTGATTTCTCGAAAAACAAATCATTACTTCTCTACTAAAACAGAGAAAAATTCATAACTTCTCTACTAAATAGAGAATTTATAAAAAAAATTAAAATGTGTGCAATTCACACGTGTTAGAAGTGAAACCTTCAAAAATTTTGTTTTCAAGATAATGAGACGAATGTAAAATTTCGGGAAGATGATACTTGTAGGGTTTACTACTCCACTCCACTCAACTCAACTCAAGTCAAGTCAGTCTCCACTCATTTCTAGTCTCCACTGGACAGTTTCGTTTCATAAAATTTCAAGTCACCCCCCGTACTAAAGAAGTTTTCACTTGAAAATTCGAGAGATCATAAAGTTTTTCGGCTCTGATTAACAATATGATAGTTGCGGGTTACTACGTGTTTGCTTTCTAGCGTCGACATGTAAATTAGCCAGATTGACAAACCTGAGTACTTGAACCTGAGTATTACATACAAATATCGATCGAAATGTTAAACGTACAATTTAATAAAAAAATATGTGTCATGAGCAGCACAAATTAGACATCACTATAACACCCATGACCCGAGTACAAATATTTATCCGTCATATAAATATCTGGCCCGATCGGGAATCGAACCCGACAAATCTCGCTTTGCAGGCAGGATCACTACCCTCCAGTCTATGTGATTTTATTTGGAGAAAGCTGTGGAGTATTTCCATTGTATCAATTGTAGATACCTTGCATATTATAACTATCCATTCGATTCTATTTGAGATTCGTCGTTTTGATATCATTGACGACAAATAAAGAAGTAATTTATTGGTCTGAGACACTAACATTAACACTAGTTCTTAATCCACCTATTAGGTATATGTATAACAACATTAATCAATCGCGAAGGATTATGTCGTAGACGTCATAATTTGGCTGAAGTCTCCGGCCGGTCTCAATAATGTACTAACAGATGGAAGACTGTGGATAGGGCTACCATTAGTATGTCATCTGTCATATTTGTCAATTTTTGCATCTGAAAAATTGATCTGAAGAATTGACTGTGGATAGGGCTACCATTAGTATGTCATCTGTCATATTTGTCAATTTTTCAGATGCAAAAATTGACAAATATGACAGATGACATACTAATGGTAGCCCTATCCACAGTCTTCCATCTGTTAGTACATTATTGAGACCGGCCGGTATTGGCTGTCAAATAAAGTCAGGGATTATCTTAATTAGAATGGGCTCGGAATACAAATGAGTAATCGAAATATGATAAGACAATGTATGTATCTATTAGCGAACGAGACTGAACTTTGTACATAGATAGATTAAAGAGAAACAATAGAAGAGAAACAATAGAACAATAGTAATGATTAATGTGAAAGTTTGTTTCTCAATCGCAAAAACGGCTGAATGGATTTGGATGACATTTGGCACACACATAGTTTTTGACCTGTACGAGGTGTGCATCTGGATTGAGGAATAAAAATATATTGAAAACTAAAAGAAACACAAGCCAAAATTACTAAATAAATGTATCCAAAATATTAACACTACGCAACTCCACATAATAAAAACAAATATTTATTTTGAATCAGTTACAAATCCATCAAAATATTACGCTAGAATTTGTAGCAATAGCGATAGTTTAGAGTTTAGACTTTAGACTATTAGACTATAGATGAAAATAACACATTGACGTGATGGATGATAATCCCGTGAATCGAGATATCGTTAACTGACGTTGAGCTGGCAAAACGCCAAGCTTTAGCTTTTTCTAACGGTCAAGGTGAACTCGATGGGACCGGCTTCCAGTAGTTAATACCAGCTGAACGATGTATTTGACATTATGTGTGAAAAATAATAATATCCAGCTCGCTATTATATTATGAAGCGATACCAAGGACATTTGGAGGAGTTTTGATTTTCTTCTGAACAAAGGCTTAACCTAATATGGTACAGATGACGATCTGTACCTGAGACTAATCTGGAGTGATACTTTTTTAAATTTAAGAAGAATTCACCAAATCGGTAGATAAATGACGGAGTTCTGAGGTAAAAAAAAAAACATTAAAAAAAACAACCGAATTGAGAATCTCTCACATGTTACTCAACGTTAAAGGTAAGCTTTTCCTTTAACATTCCCCATGCGAGTGGTCGCCCCTATTTAAATAAGTTACAAAGCAATTTAGTCCCAGCTTAAGGGATTTGAAACCCTGTAAGCACATGAAGCCATCACTGCAAACTTATGAGGACGTTGTACGCATTTGTCAGGTAAATCCCTAGGATGTTTTAACGGTTTTTCAGTTACCTACTGGAGTTGAACTATTAGGCATTCCTAACCAAATGCGTTTAAAATGTAAATTACGTTTGAATGTCGTATTTACCGACTGAGCGCGATTGAGGCCTCGGTTAAGTAAAATAAAATTAACGCCTACACACTCATACCCCCGCGGCCCCGCAGTAGGTTTTTACCTGTGTCGCGGGAGACATGGACGACACATTTAACACAAATCACAATAACACCCATGACTCGAGTACAAATATTCATCTGTCACATAAATGTCTGCCCCGGCCGGATTGAATCGAACCCGAGACCCTTCGCAGGCAGGGTCGCTAACAACTAGGCTACAGGTAGCGATGGGAAATATCGTTACTTTTATTTCACTATCAAGTCCGTGAAATTATTTATTTTTTTCACTGTTAAATCACCCGTGAAAAATCACCACTGGTATATTTCATTATTGACGAGTATTGTCACAGTGGGTGCATTTTATTCCGTCCGTTACATTTCGCAGTGATAGTGACTTGATTCAGTCATTACCAAAGCTCAGCGGTCAACTTACCGGCGACGATTTGTTGACGTTGTAAAAGGGGATTCCCTACTCAAAAAATTATTCCTTCCCCATAACTAGACACAAAAACCCACGATGACTTAAATCTCACAGACATCCCTCTAAATGTATTTATTATAAACTCCCACAACCCAACCAATTTCGAGAACCGAATTCAACAAGGTTGCAAACTAATTCACAGACCTGCACTCACACCTTGACCTCTCCCCTTCCAGAGGGCTGACCCATACAATATTTTGAATTTAAATGGCTACACTCCCGTTGGCCAGTCAGTCCCAGGACCTCTGACTACTTTATCCTGCCCAATGAAAAAACAATATATATGCCCAATCAATTTCCCAATATAGCAGACCCCGATATTTGGGAAAAAATCTACGCTGTTAATCCCGACTGAAAAACCATCAATCACAGACACGTCCCACTACCACAGACTATATCGCCTCCGGCTATGGTCCAACCACAGACTCAAAATCAAGGGAGTGGAATGATTTAATATTTTATTCTATAAACAAGTCCTGAACCTTCTTAAAGAAATTACAAATTCAGAAGTCCCATCTAACGAAAAAATAAATACTCGCCACAAATTGACAGAGACAAGAGGCTGAACAGACCACAGACTACAGAACCTAACGCAGCGATTTAAAAAGTCACTCTAATGGCGACCGAGGATTGGTCCATCTGTCTGACAGCGTCCTTGGCAACTACCACAGACTAGCCGTCAAACTGCCGCCCGTCAAAACTCCTCAATCAACAATTGTCACTGTCAACCGGCTTGTCAATACTCGAGTACACTATTATCACAGAGTACTTTGTAATATACTGAAATAGAGACCAAACTTCGCGCCTAAGATTAGAAATGTGCGTCAGTGGCGCCATTATAGAGTGTTCTGGAACTAAAAGTCAACCAGTGTTGCCAGGCAGCACATAATTACGTAGATCTACCGTAAATCCAATTTTACAACCTGGCAACACTAGCCAATAGAAAATGTTCCTAGTTCTATAGTCTATACTACAGTTTATTTTATGGTATTTTGAAGGAGGAACCATTGGAAATAAAAAATTGAATAATTTTTAGAATTTATTTATGTTTTCTTTCAGAGCATCCAGGTACACAGCAATGCTTAATAATAATTTGTAGATATTGTAAAATCAAGGTGCACAAGGAAAAAAAAAATCTTGACTCAAAACCACGCACAACACTACACAATATCTCGGATTTTTGTATGATAATAACTGGAGGAACTATTACAGCAGCATTCGACTCAAATTACACACAATTCACTTAAAATTATATTTTTTAGGCGAAAACCACGGAAAAACGCAATCAACAACAATGTCAAATTCATCAAACTTGACGTTGAGAGACCAAAGACAAAATTAAAACATTTTTCTTGTCTATGGTCATTGCATTATTATAATACAACATTATATTTTGTATTTAATAATATGTCTAATAACATTTATCTAATTCATTTATTTTTCAGCATTCCGATTGAATAAAATATAAAAAATATTTAAAAACAATATTGCTATTAAGCTAAAAATAAATATTTATCTCCGTTGCGTCCATCTCTATAGAACGAAAAAAATAGGAACAAGTGCTGCTATCTGTATAAATATTATGGAACTACAATTATAATGCTACTCAACCGAAAAAACCTCTTGCAATGGTTTACTGTTTGTAATGAACATGCGTCTTTATTTAGTATCATAATATCTGTCATCTTTCCCTGTTCATTGTACTAAGTTTGAGGACCCTGACTATTATCTATCTATACTACTAACTAACAGTATTCATTCATTAACTATTATCACTAGGTATGTTTAAAATATCAACGAAACCGTGCGCGAGACGGGCGCGCAGAGTAAAGATTACAAATGATTATGAACTGTGAAGCGAAATCTCACCGAGTCACCGTATCGTACTTCGTTTCACGAAATTCACGAATTCACGAGACACGACGTGGTTGTAAATATCAATTACCTACATAGTTTAATCAAAACCTTACAGTTTAAAATAAGACTCACTTTCATTTGAAGTTTTTGTACCGTAGCGATATTATTAACGAAGCAAGTTGAAAGAAATCAGACAAACTTAAGTCTAATAACGTTGAGAATAAGATGCAATTTCACTTAAACAAATTCTCTCTTCTAGTGTCTGTGTCGCTCTCGCTCACGCACGGCTCAAGTCACAAATGTAGCTTTCTCTTTTTCGCACGATGGAATTCTGTGAATTTTGGCCGGTGGCCGGCGTTAAGTCACAGTAAAAGGAATACTGTGGTGAATTCACCGTCCCGTTAAATGTAACAGACGGTTTCGATGCATGTCACAGGTGTGAAAAGGTGAAGTTTATTTAACAAGTGAAATATCCAGTGATAGGTGAAATGTGCCATTCCTAGCTACAGGGTCGTCTCGAAACTAGTCGAAGAATTCGACTTAAACATGCAAGTAAGCCGTAATTTACAGGCATTTTATTCAGACACGAATCTTACTGTACCTGTCAGTAGTGACATTGTCTGAGGTCTGAGTATAATTATAACGTGTTATAAGTGTTACAACTGATCGATCCCCTAGGCCCTAGGGTCTCAGTAGGTATTAGGGATCAGACCTGAATAATAAAATTCAGTCTCTGCACATAAGATTCCAGATGCGAAATTTTGTGAGGATGTCTGAATATTTATTACTCTTTCAGGCGTACTTTAGAACGAACAGATTTTCATGAAATTTAGCACACAGGTATACCATAATCTGGAATAAGATATAGGGCATTTATTATCCCATAAAACGCGGGCAAAGTCACGGACAGAGAGTTAGTTGTAAATATATTGCGAGCACCACGCCTCTCGTCCATCCTCACAGCATTGTAAACATCTTTGTAGGCCTAATGGGATATGAAATTGTTTAAGTTATTGCTTTTACAAAACGCTTAAACAACAAAACACGATCGGCAGAGCACTTATTAAACAGACAATAAATAAACTGTCTCGAAATTAGAGCACTAATTGTTAATTTATGTTTTGTTTTATGCTAAGAGAAATAAAATTAATTTATCGATTTTTATTCACTTATATGTCTTAGGGTTACGTTTTCTTCTTTACTGAAACCTTTACTTTAACTTTACTTATCTTACTTTAACCTTTAAAATTGTGCAACACTGATGTAGAAAATATTGTATGTATTAATCCATACTTATTCCATACTTTATATACTTTATACTTTATTACTTTATATATTATATATTATTATAAATGTGAAAGTGTGTTTGTTTGTTTGTTTGTCCGTCTTTCACGTCGTAACGAAGCTGTTATATGGTATGGTTTTTGTGTGTGAAGTTAGTGAGGAGGGTGGAGAGTAACGTAGGCTACTTTTTACCGCGGTAAAACATCCCCATGGGAAGATCGATATTTTGTTAGTTGCTAGATATTTAGCTCCAGATGTTGTTAATAGATGGCGTTAGTAAAATTCATTTGCAAGTTCTGAATCACGCTATCAAATGATACCTAACTAAGTAAAAGTAAGTAGGTAAAGTAGGATTTGTAAAAAATCGATCTCTACCGCGGGCGAAGCTGCGGGCAAAAGCTAGTGATAAATAATTCATTTCAAAATCAAAATACCGTATCATAAAATGTTTTCCTTTACAAGCACCCTAGCGAAACACGAGCTCGAGACGATGAGTAGGTAGGTACGACATTATGTATATGACGGCGAGCGGCCTCTTTGGTTCTACAACGAGATGCTGTCATACTAGAAGTCATGAAGAAAACTAAATAATATTTAGAATAAGGAATGTGTCAATCTATTGAGAACAATACGTGTGGGGCATTGGAGGGGATTCGAGGAGTGATCACGGACTAGTACAGATTGTTATTCATGTGAACGTTAGGAAAACTGGAAATATATCATGGAACAAAGTAAAAGGAATATTATTGAATAACCAACACCGTAGATTACCCTTTCTGCGTCATATACTTAATAGCTATTTAAATTCCAGGCATATTTCTTGTATCTCGAATATCAATGTAGGTAATATTAAATTTTTATTGTAGTATTATTATAATGTAGTATTATTTATTCAATAGAAATCACCTCAGATGCTATCTGGTGTACAAGAAGGAAAAAAAATAGTGTGATACTAGTAAGATACCTACCAGATAAGCCTGTTCAGAGGGTCACTACGATTTAGATTTTAGATATTCCAACATTTAAACTTCGATATAGGCCTAAACCATAGAATACATAATAGTACAGTCTAAACTCTAAACTATACAACTAACCGACCAAACTTTCTCAATTTTTAAAATAAAAATCTGAATAAATCTAGAGAAAATAAAATTATAAAAAGCATTGATCGTTTTGATAGAGATTGAAAAAATCAAGGCATTCAAGTTTTTTGATTAAGTACAATAAAAACATACATAACTAATTCCATATGCAATAAAAATATATTTCATTGTACGATATTGATTTTAAGTTTTAACTCATGGTCACCCTTCTTAATGAGATCCATAGGGCCGGCCATTGATAAGTCAAGCCGTACATAGTAGACATCGGGACCAGATGTGTATGATGTCACTTATATCTGTACCGAACGCGGATCGGTGTCAATAGAGCTAAAGTGGTTTATGTAGACCGGTCTATATTTGTACTTGAGACCGCGATTTCATTAGTCTATGGCTCAAAATCACGAAGGTGGCGAATTTCAGGTTTGCAATTTGAGCATAAAATGTTAAAAGCAATAGCCAATTAAAGAAGTATAAATGATTGGTTTGTTATTAATCTTAACATATTTAAAAGGGGCGCGCTTAGATTTCACAATTTTTCAAATTGCAGTGATTTTAAGGTAACTCGACAGCAAAAATCGTCATTTCGGGAACGTAGCTAAATATTTATTTTTAAATATAATGTTTATAGAAAACAATAAAATAATATTATTTTTAATAGCAGTCTACTATATTTTTTTAAATACAAATGGAAATTTGGTGAATATACATGGATATTTATAAATGAAATGAAATGAAATGAAATGAAATGAAATTAGTTTATTCGAAGTAGGTTTGTTACAAACACTTTTCGAAAGTCACTCAACGCCATCGCTTCAACAAATCCCTACCGTGAGTGGTCCCGGTAGAAGAAGCGGCAAGAAACTCCCGGGATTATTTTTTTTCCTACTCACAGTTACAGACAGTACTTACTACTACTTATTACATTATTTAATTAAAAAAAAAAAAAAAACTCATGTCCAAGCAGTCTTGTCATTTAAATACTCATCAACTTTGTAATATGCTTTCTTCATGAGAATACCTTTTACATGAGTTTTTAATTTACAGTATGGCATTTCTGTTAATTCTAACGGGATTTTATTGTAGATTTTTACACATCTACCCATGAACGAGCCACCAGTTTTGTTGAGTCTAAAACGAGGCACAATCAGTCTAGCCTTATTTCTTGTGTTAATATTGTGAACATCACTCTTTTTAAGAAAAGTATCGGAGTATTTTTTAACATACATAATATTTTCCAAAATGTATTGTGAACTAACAGTTAGTATATTGATTTCTTTAAAGAGTTCTCTAAGAGAGTCCCTAGGCCTGAGGTTGTAAATAGCGCGAACTGCTCTTTTCTGTAATACAAAGATTGACTCAATATCTGCAGCTGAGCCCCACAACAACAAACCGTAGGACATTATACTGTGAAAGTAGCTGTAATAAACTAATCTTGCTGTTTCTACATCAGTTAAGAGCCTTACTTTCTTAACTGCATAAGCAGCGGAACTGAGCCTCCCTGACAAGGCTTCAATATGAGGACCCCATTGTAGTCGAGAGTCTATGGTAATGCCGAGAAATGTTGTAGAATTTACTAGTTCTAATACTTCCTTATTTAGGACAATTTGAGCTGGGATCTGTTTCACATTAGGTAAGGCAAATCTGACACATTTAGTTTTTTTCGCGTTTAACATCAAGTTATTACATGTAAACCAGTGTAATACTTGCGAAACAGTATTATTTACGTCGTCATAACATTTTTTCCTCCTATCTACTTTAAAAATTAGAGAAGTATCGTCAGCAAACAATACCGTTTCACACATGTCCTTAGTGAAATATCTAAATATAAAAATCATCAAATTGAAAATTAAAAAGTAATTAAGTTTCAAATTTCAAGCACAAAATTCAAAATATAACAAAATATAGATGACCTAATAAGTAAATTTAGATATTTCTATATTAATAACTTTATTATGTTTGTATGTGCATATTTACATGTTCCATAATACTTGAAATTAGTATATAAAGGCAAATAAAAGTAGAGTTCCCGGAATGACTATGGTGATTTTCTTACAGGTAAAGGTATTTTTGAGTAATAAATGCGACAATTAACTTGTGTAATTTCTATAATCTTGTTAAGAAATATTATTTGTTGTAATATTATAATCAATATTAATAATAATAGCCACAAGAAAATAAAATAATTAACATTTCTCAAATATATCAACATTAGACTTAAAATAAGATAATACTTGTACTACACGAGGTACTGGAACTGGTATATCTTTGATTAAGTCATTCACTTTGTTTTTTGGAGTCATCTGATCACTGTTCTTCTTTTTTTCTGTCTTTTCCTTTCTGCTTATTATTTTATTCAATTACGTCTCATTTCTGTTATTATATCTTGTTGTTCTTTTATATATCTGTATGTTTTTGCCTGGTCTTTTTTCACACTTTTTCTTCCGCGCTGTCTTCTCACCCAGTTTTGTGTTTTTATGTTTTTAAGTTTTTTTTAGTTTTCTTCTTTATTTCACCTTCGTTTGGTTCCATTTTTACTGAAAACAAAAGAAGATCTTTTAATTTAAACAAATGTTTATTAAATATTCATTCACCATTAATAAGTCATGTCAGAAACCACTACGTTAATCTGGAACCGCGTCATCATGTCCGGGAACGTCCCTTTAATGACTGTTCTCGAAATGACGTTTTTGAAATTTTGCGCCTACAATTTCGATGGTCGCCATATTAGACATATTATTTCTAGGTTATTGTGAAGTAAACAATGATAGTTTTACAGAATACTTATTAACTAATTGTTATTTTCATATTATTTACTATTGCACCCGTTCCCGGGTTGACGTATAGTTCATGTACGGTGAAAAATACATGAACATAGCAGTACTTACCACTTAAATTGTTATTTATTTACGCACAAACCAAATGACGCCCACTTCACAACACTATTGCTCGTCACTAAAACACACTAGCGCCTTAAGTCGCGTTTAAGAATAAAAGTTTTCACTGCCTAATGCTGCGTTCACGGATATGACGTTTGATTTCTCGGACAAACTTTTGACAAATGCCGTGTTTAAAATGATTTTATTTTCTATATTCTGGCTTAGAATAATAATTGTTTAGGAAACAAGCAAACTCTAATGAAAATTGAGAATATAAAAAGTATGATTTTACTGTTTTTTAACGCAAGTTGAAGTTTGAAGTTTTTGTTTGGGACGCGTTCCCGAACTGACTTTTTACACATATTTCTTGTTAAATTATTCAAAATTACTTATTTTTCAAATCATTAATTTTACGTATAAATACGTCTAATTGATCTCAATAGTATTGAATTCTTATTTACTGTTATTTATTCGTATATTTTATTTTACGAGCTTCCAAACCGAATTCGCCACCTTCGTGATTTTAAGCCCTATATAGATCTAATCCTTAAAATTGTGACGCAGATTATGGACATATTAACTGATTTTTAAAATAGTTAATAGAATCAGGCATTACTTTGCGGAAATCCATTGTTATTAAGTTAGTATTAGTATACTTTGCAACAATCCGCGGTTAACATGTGTGATGGTATATATACCTTAAGACATGGGTGGCACCTCCCTCCCTCCCACAACGGAAACATGCACTAAAATAATTTAAAAGTAGGTATATACCAACATACATGCCAGCACCAACAAGTGTTTCGTACCGACACGAAGCATCATCAGGGTAAGTTGACTCTACGATGGTTAGTCGCAAAGCTTTTAAAAGCTTTTATTTAGCTTTACCCCGTTTGCTTGGGTCAAATCTTGCAAGCCAATAAATTGGACCTACTTTCTTGAAATTTTACATATTATTCCTTCACTTCTGATACTACACCCAGGTTTGACTCCAGACGAGGGAACTCCTTTGGTTTGTTAACCAACCTGTGCTGTTGCACAGTCATAATTTTCTGGTTTCAGTACTTTAACACAAAAAAGCGTGTATTTAGTTTAAAAACTATCGACTTGTTTAACACTGTCGCAAAGGGCTACTGTTGAAACATTTTTTTCGCACCTTCTTATATCAATATTTTAAACGTGCTCTTCATTAAGGCATATAAGTAAAAATGTTACTTAACCAAACTAAAATTTATTTAACACTTACATTGTTCCATGTTCCTATCATACTACAGGTTGTCGCTCAAACTGCTGTTTATAAGAGAAACATCAAAGTCAAGATGGATTGGAGACGAGAATTTATCTAGGCCTGTCTACAAATGGGTCTTAACTTTTACGCAACAAGAAAATCGTTGTCCATCTTTGAAAATAAGGAAGGCGACGCGAGGATATAAATCACTGCGATGTAACTCCTTAAGTGATTAACATTATTTTTAGAAAAGCATATCGGTTTACTACTCTCGCCCGAAGCACTTTAGCATCCTTTCATCACAGCATCATGATTGATAGTTATGGCGGGAGAGAGGTATCGGGTATGGGATACCCGAAGAATAAATTAATCATTTAAAAACTGATTTAAAATAGAGTCTTGGACAAACAGATAAAGTTAGTTTCATGTTCTAAGATCGTTAAAAAAGCAAAAGAAGAACGGAGAAGGAATTTAACTTAGAAAGGATACAATACTAGGTGTAAGCAATTTCAATAATGTAATAATGGCTTTAACCCATTAATGGCCCTTTTGATGAGGCCTAGAGCATACTCCACCACGCTGCTCCAGTACGGATTGGTGGACGTAATGTAATAAATAATACGTAGGCATAACATTTACTTACAGTCTTTTAATAAAACACTAATGGAGATTCCTTAAAGCCAAGGAATGGCATAAAAAGCGTTGAAATTAATGCAACATTACGATTTTAGTATGTCTTGGGAAAGTAGCTTATGGTAAGGGCTTTAAAACAAACGCACGTGTTTCACGAAGTGACTGGCCTAAGACTACGTTTTAGATGAAAGGAGGCGAAACCAGCAGAGGCGGATAGCGAACCGTTGAAAATCCGTTGTAAAAGGAGCAAAAAATGTGCTCAAATCATGGCAACATATGGTATAGCCTTCTGTTTCAATCATTATTGTAAAAACATGGTGGTTTAAAGTTTATTGGCTTTTCAATTTTAAGGAAACTTGTCGCGCAGTAGGCCGCTGAGGTCAAAGCAAATGATGTGGCCATATGTTCGGATATCCTAATGCTTGGCTAGTGTCTACTGCTTGCCATTAGTAAAGCAGTTCCCCCCTAAAAAATATGCACTAAAATGCCGAAACCCCTACGCAAATCGAATCAGTGATTTTTGAGAAAATCGCACTAAATACAAACATACATTCATATTTACATACATACATAATATGTAACTATATATATTATGGGTCGAGAACAAAAACTCCTTTTTTGAAGTTGGTTAAAAATGAATGTAAATTGTATAATTCTCGCTGCTAACTAACTCATCACCGCTTTCCGCTGTCGGTCGTTGAGAACGCGGTCGAAGAATGCAATGGGACTGGGACGGATTGTGTAACCGATAAGATTTAATGGGGAACATTACCGTATCTCACTTGGGAGTTATAGACGGTTTTATCACTTATCGGATCAGTAATGTCGATAACTACGCACCTGCCATTGATGACTATTAAGTTTAAGAGTTAAGGCCATACACGAATAATTCCAAAAAAGTGTGACATTCACAATCTCTATCTCGTTCCATTGATAACAAATAAATAGAGATAGGTAACATGACCTCACGCAATAATTCATTAGTTGTTCATGTAATTTTGCTAACTATAAGTTGAATTATAGTATTTTTGATAAAGAGAAATCTAGTAGACAGATCATACTAAATTCCTACAACTCAGCTTCTTCGAATATTGAGTTTATCCTGTGATGTAAATAAAAATTTTAAATGACTAAAACGACTCAAGTACATATCATATTATAGAAATCATATGTTAATTTCAGTAGGAGGGATGAAACATTTTCCACGAAGAAATATGTATTAGGTCTTCAAAACTTTAAAATTTTCAGTAACACCGCTAACCTTATATCTCATATCATAGGTTATGCTCTGTAAAGTGACAATAACTAATGGCATGACAAACAGGGCCATGATGCCCATGATCGGTGCAACTGCAACCACAAACAAATATTGATCGTCGATCCACACGAAGTGTTCACGTTATAATTCTCACCTTCACCATTTCGTGTGTCGGTAACATGTAAGCTAAAGGTGAAACTTGTTTACTTCCTGTTTTGAGAATTCTGTATCTATTTCAAATTCCATTTACTGAAGTCTTCCGTAAAAGAACGAAAGAAAAGGAATTTCGATTTGATGGGGGCTTAGAGGCAGACTTTTTACATGTTTAGAATGAAAGCCATACCTTATTTTTCGTGTACCTACCGCTCTTACAAGAAAACTTTTGAATAAGCTACACCCATGTATTATGCAGAAAACAAAAGCAATGTGAAGCTTTATCTCACCTGAGTCCGTTTTTATTTTAAACTACCTATAAAAAGTCACTTTCACTTTCATATTATTTACCTTACATATTATCTGTATACCTTTGATACCTAATTTATCATCTTCATCATCATCATCATCATCATCATCATCATATCAAGCAGAATCTAGTCCTGTTGAAATAACCGTAAGGAGATAATGAAATAATTAATCATCCATACATACTAAATTTCCTAACATCAAATTCGTAATTGAGTAATTAAAAGTCACTTTCACTTTCATATTATTTACCTTACATATTATCTGTATACCTTTGATACCTAATTTATCATCTTCATCATCATCAACATCATCATCATCATATCAAGCAGAATCTAGTCCTGTTGAAATAACCGTAAGGAGATAATGAAATAATTAATCATCCATACATACTAAATTTCCTAACATCAAATTCGTAATTGAGTAATTAAAAGTCACTTTCACTTTCATATTATTTACCTTACATATTATCTGTATACCTTTGATACCTAATTTATCATCTTCATCATCATCATCATCATCATCATCATATCAAGCAGAATCTAGTCCTGTTGAAATAACCGTAAGGAGATAATGAAATAATTAATCATCCATACATACTAAATTTCCTAACATCAAATTCGTAATTGAGTAATTAAAAATCTTTCTGATTTTCAGTGAAGGTTACGTAAACATTATGTTTATTTTCTTTAAGTCTCTCAATAATTCTCAGTCCCTAATTTACTGCCTGTTAAATTATTACTATTTTATGACTTAACATAAGAAGCAACTTGTTTTCCAAAAATAACTCAACTATATCGTCTTCTTCCATATTTATTGTAAAGATTTGTTGTAGGTTATAAAAAAGCTATTAACTTATTTCAACCGTAAATTGTGGTTCACGGCTTTGAGAATAGATCGCCTATACTATAGCAAATGTAGTACATATAGTAGGCATATAATAAAGTTCATGCTGAATTATTATAGCTGTATTTATCACCTGTTATATAACACAGGTAAGCTGAATTATAACACCTGTCCAAATGAAAATATTATTTACTCTACGATACTGAATTAGTTACGCACGGGGAGTACTTCGGGGAGCCTTTCTTATTTGAATCAATATAAGTTCCAAATCGATTGGAAGTATGTAATGTTTAAGAAATGCTACATTTTAATATAATTAAACAATATTTTATAATTAGGTACTCACCGTGAAAACAGGAAGACAAATCCCAACGATGTACAACATGATGTTGGTGACTGTGGAGTCCTTATAAGGATGCTTGAGGGACTCATCGTCGCAGAAGAACCCTCTCTTGTAAGGAGTGCCCCAGAGGTAGAAAACGAGGATGAGGAAACCAACTGTAACAAGAAAAACAAGATATAAATACACAAGCATATTTCATGCTAAACATAATCACAAGTTAAATGTGTCCTAGTTAAAGATAAATAATTTGAACTAAAGCTAAATGTTTGATAAGATACTGATAAAATGCTAGCACATCTCATTTACACAGGATACGGCGTGATATTAACTTCAAATTAATTACAAGCCGTCTTGTTAACATTCCTTAAACACTCAAAAGCCATTAGAAAGAAAAAACATGACAAAAAATCCCCAGCCACAGACTAAACATTTTACACCTAATAACCACTTTCAACCAAAGAGAATAGAATTAGAAACGACAACAGATCCTATAACAATGATTCCAACAACGATAAAAAATGTGTAAAATCCAATAATAGTGGCAACTCTCTCTGGATATAGATCACAAAAACATCCGCATGATAAATCTTCAGCGTCGACGTCTAGGAGCATCTAAAAAAAGGACCGATTAAAATCAAATGCAACACGTCAGTTAAGAATTTAAATTGGTGAGACGGGAGCGAACCCAATAGCATCAGACTATTGTTTCAGGGAGTGGTTCTCCAAACACGAGTTGGCTGACAAAAAACAGCAGGTACGAAAGAATAGAGCGATGAACCCAGAATTAAATTGGGGAGAAATGACATGCAAACTACAGTTTTAATATCTGATGAATGATCATGCAGAAAGTAAGATATTGGGAAATTGAAAGCTGAAAACCTTCAGAGCGTCTATGTTATGCAATCTTAGTTTTTTGATACATTACGGAAAACGAAGTAAAAGAAATACCCGAAAAGTTACATTACAACATTTTCATGAAGATTTATATTTCCAAAATTCTAAATCATTTATTCATTTAGGTATCACTAATACAATGATACACATATGTAAGTTTTATAGATAGTATAATAACTTTAGATATAATCTTTACATATAATCTTTATGTCATAATGTAACTCTAAAAACTTCGCTTCCAGAATAAAAATATAACAGTTTTTGAAGGAGAACCCTCTTGTTATTGATCCGGATAAAAATAACAAACACCATGTTTATGGGCACTCCATTATCGAGTTACGTTCACGATTACGTTACCGACTCGACCGAATACGGCGGCCGAATCCGAACCGAGTTTTAACGATAATTTCTTAATTATAGTCGTTTATCCTCATGCCTTGTGCCCGGGTTAACGATCAAGTATATGAGAATTCCCGGATTTGATATGCAGAAATATAATAGACACCAAGTCTAGTAGAAATTGAATTATTCAAGTAAGATCGAATATTTCATGATTTTCTTTCAGAATAAAGTAGAAGACAAAAAACATATTTGGAACTAAATTTAGATTAAATTTAGAACTAGATTTATCATTACTCAAAATATTACATTAGATAATGAAATGCATTTTATTTATGTCCTTTCCCTTCTTTACCAACTTCAACTTCAACTTCTTTATCAATCGTGTTTGCTTTTCAAACACTATAAATCAAATTTCAAATCGATCCATCTAATCGCCAGCTGACAAGATCGATCATCGTTAGAAACATGACGTATTACTGAACAAGGATAGTGTTTTTAATAAAAAGGATGAAAAGTTTATTCTAGATGAAACATATGCGTACTTAAACGAACAAGCTATGGATAGTTCATTCAACGCGGTCAGATCACAAAAACGAACTATGAATCATTTAATCGCCTCCGCGGTTTGTGTTGTCTCAATAAATTAGGACGATGACCCGACTTACATAATAGGTCCTAGAGACACCGCATCAGGTTACACAGTAGTGGGTTGTAATTCCAACGCCACTGTGGTTAAATTTTGGGTAACCACTGAAGTAGAAAACTTAGTAGACAGTATAGATTTACAAAACCGTGATTGCTTAACGCATGAAAATTCAACCGCAATTTATAATCGTAGCGCATTTAGATTTATTTTAATTAATGTAATGAATTGCCAGACAGCAATGAAAAGATCTTTGATATGATAAGAGTAAATTAATTTACACGTAGTGCGCTTTATCGTGTTCATAAATTGTACAGTAATAAGTCAAACTGTAGGCGTAACCTGTATATTTTTTTTTTCCATTTGGGTTTATTAATAGAGAGGTCAAAACTCTCTAACACTTTTGTTCACTGAAACGTTATTACACGAACTACGGAAACTATTAAACAGATCAAGTTAATACTTGATATATTGCAGCGAAACATTAATTCTTTATATCCTGAGAGAACGCTCTATTTCCGCAGGATATCGCATAATTGTTAACATTAATATTCTATTAAGGAACTTTGAAATTAATAGCGAAAAATATATGAAGTAAGAAAAAGAGGAATTATAATATTGTGATGCGGGTATGATTTTTAGACTTCTTGAAGAAGATCAATTCTTGAGGCGAGGCGAGGGCGGATAACTAGTGGTCTATTAATGTGACGAGGGCTTAAAGCATTAAGCGCGCTGCATAAGCTAACACTTAAATCACTTACATAATTTGATTTATGATTTAATACCGAATGCGATTATCGCCACTGCAAACGAACTAAATTCAAGCCTTCGTATATTAGCAATCTATATTTGTAATCTATGTTTGTTAGGAAATGTATGATACAATAATAAATTAGGTATATTACCATAAAAATTTTCTGAATTCGATAGTAAAAACACATCTCATTTTTCTTATACATCAGACAAGTTATTAGCCGAATACATCAAAGATGATGACAAATGATGAACACAAAAGACGTACATAAAATTTCATTTTAACCGTTATGAAACTCAAAAGCGAAATCCTTTTGATACCTGATATGCCTGATGTGAATTATGTTTTCATGGTTATAACAATCTGATTTTTATGACAACATTTGACGCACACTTATAACAAAAAGTAAAATTAAACTTACCATAACTTACTTGTAGTTGTAAGTTGTAACCACATCAATATGAGAACTGATTCAGGCGAAAGAAATTATAAATCTTAATCTTAACAAATTCATAATAGAAAAACAATGTACTCAGTTTTATAGTGAGACTGTAAAATTGTAATAGTACCTACTATGGTATTTTTGAAAAAAAAGTAACATATAACCGAGCTTTATAATACACTGTGCACCATACCTTACATTACACACCCGGTCAATTTCCTGATGGGAGTTCACACATTTACCGTAAACCGGATAGCCAGTTACGAAATTGGATTCGTATAGGTCGACTTCGGGATAACAAATTAAATCTTAGGTACAATTTAATGTTTGTTGCCTTTCAGATGCTTGTTAACCTTTCCTGACCTCTGCGACTGTTAATGCCAACAAAAGTTAGTGAAAACGCGTAAAACCTGGTCTTTAGTTGTCAGATAATTTTGTCGTCAGATAATTTTGTCGAGCTGCAATTACCTAATTTATCGAGTTTGTCGTGTATGAGAGCCCAATGTAAATTGTAGTTTCGTAAAGAATTACCAAATACCAAACTCACACTAAAGATTTTGAGACTTCTTGAAGAATTAATGAATAAGTATTATAATTCACTACACATCCAAATTCAAGTTGGTTTCTAATACCCTTTCTATAACAAATTGTCGTACATAATGTTAATTACAACTGCAAGAATTTAAACATATATCTAAGGTTTAATCATTGCAGTGAACTAAACTGAAACCATTAGGAGCCAGTATTGATCACTAGTAAGGCAACAATGTACAAGAATTGTAATAATGGAACACTGTGCCCCCGGCAGTGAGCGTTGTTAGTAACAATCGCTATTATTATCGGTTCTAGCTATGTGAGTATGGGTATCATTAGAATATATAAGTAATGGTCCATTGTAGTAGAACTTAGTAGGAGGCAAAATTGTAAGTACAATATTTACAGTATCTTCTTTCTAATTTTATAAAAGTACTAGCTGTTGCCCGCAGCTTCGCACGCGGAAATTATGCTTATCATATTATTTAGTATCCCTTACAAAAGAAAATTTAAAAACAGGTTCATTTATATTGAAGTACTTATATTTAGGAATTTACATACTGAAACTTATGATACAATCACAGATCATTCCTCCGGGAGCGGGTTTGGAATAGTAAACAACATTAACATTTTTTTTTCTTTTCCCTCTCCCTCTCCCTCTCCATCTCCCTCTCTCACCTTGCCGTCTTCCTCTCCCGCTCCCTGTCCCTTTTCCTCTCCCGCTCCCTGTCTCACTTCCCCTCGCTCTCCCTCTTCCTGTCCCACTCCCTCTCCCTTTCCCGCTCGAGTTCCTTCTCCCACTTCGTATCCCTTTCCCTCTTCCTCTATCGCTCCCAGTCCCTCTCCCGCTCGCACCCGCGCCCTCTCCCGATTTCTGTCCCGCTCCCACTCCCTCTCCCGCTCCCTGTCCCTCTCTATCTCCCTCTTCCACTTCCCTTTCCTGCTCCCTGTCCATTTTTAACTTAAAAAATGACGAAGTTGCTTACTAACGGCCGGTCTCAATAATGTACTAACAGATGGAAGACTGTTGATAGGGCTACCATTAGTATGTCATCAGTCATATTTGAAAATTTTTTAGACGCAAAAATTGACAAATATGACAGATAACATACTAATGGTAGCCCAATCCACAGTTTTCCATCTGTTAGTACATTATTGAGACCGGCCGTTAGTCCATTCCCCTAAATTAACTCTTTAAGGGATGATTTTCCGAAAAAAAATATCTAAGTTAACTTTTGTTTATTACTATAAACTTACATAAAAAATTTCATATATTTTATAACTCTTAAACTGGCGAAGTTGATTTGTATGTAGTTGACTACCAACCCCTATTTTTAGGGGATGAATTTCGAGAAAACAGTGGTACAGTTATTTTTTGTGTCTAACTATAAGCTTATATATACAAAATTTCACCCTTCTTACTTCAAAACTGACGAAGTTGGCATACTAACTTGCACACTCTTATTTAACCCTTTAGGGGATGACTTTCCAAAAAAACGTAATATGTACTTCCAAATTTTGTTTCTAATCTGGAGCTAATATATAAATTTTCATGTTTTTAACTTTAAAAATGACGAAGTTGTGTACTAAATGAAATCCTCTAAATTAACCCTTTAAGGGATGATTTTCCAAAAAACCGTGTAAAAATTAACTTTTGTTCACAACTATAAACTTACATAAAAATTTTCATATTTATAAGTCTAAAACTGACGAAGTTGATTTATACGTAAATGGCTTCTAACCCCTATTTTTAGGGGATGAATTTCAAGAAAACAGTGATACATTTATTTTTTGTGTCTAATTATAAGCTTATATACAAAATTTCACCCTTCTTACTTTAAAAATGACGAAGTTGTATACTAAATTAAATCCACTAAATTAACCCTTTAAGGGATGATTTTCCGAAAAAAATTGTTAAAGTTAACTTTTGTTTATTACTATAAACTTACATAAAAAATTTCATATTTATAACTCTAAAATTGGCGAAGTTGATTTGTATGTAGTTGACTACCAACCCCTATTTTTGGGGGATGAATTTCGAGAAAACAGTGATACAGTTATTTTTTGTGTCTAACTATAAGCTTATATACAAATTTTCGCCCTTCGTACTTCAAAACTGACGAAGTTGCCATACTAACTTTCGCACTGTTAATTAACCCTTTAGGGGATGATTTTCCAAAAAAACATAATACTTACAAATTTTGTTTCTAGTCTGGAGCTAATATGTAAATTTTCATGTTTTTAACTTCAAAAATAACGAAGTTGCCTACTAAGATCAATTCAGTAAATTAACCCTTTAAGGGATGATTTTCCAAAAAAATATATTAAAGTTAACTTTTGTTTATTACTATAAACCTACATAAAAAATTTCAAATTTATAAATCTAAAACTAAGAAAGTTGGTTTGTATGAAAGTGTCTTCTAACCCTTATTTGTACCCCTTAGGGGATGAATTTCCAAAAATCCGTTCTTAGTGGACGTCTCCTTAGCATAAACTATCTCCCTGCCAAATTTCATCTTAATCGGTTCGGCAGTTTCTGAGATTTTTTGTTTAATCAGCGGTGTGTCGCTTTTCAATTTTATATATATAGATAAACTTTAACACGTAAAGTTATTAACAAAATAAATAATAACATCCACACTAAAAAGCACTTAGCATTAATTGGAATGTTAGGGATATATTGAAATACGAGCAAGAAAGCATAGAGAAGGAAGTTAATAACTCGAATTGGACACTAACGAACGCAGAGGCGTTCAAAAACTGGAGATGGAACCACTGCCTCATAGAAAGCTAATGGTTTATAGCGATACAACAATTAAAGTGATAATGAGAACACACAATCATTACATGTCTCTTCCGTGACTGTTGGTGCAGGCTGAGAGAAAGCACTTAAGTTAAAAGCATTCGTAATCTGCAATCAATGCACCAGTGCTTCGCCAGATCTAGATTTTGTAACATAAACATCTAAATGTATCTCCAGGTGCATTACGGCTCATGAGAGTCATGAGTAACATAATCATATGGACATAAACATTTAACGGAAATAACAGTTCTGAAGAGAAATTTTACAATACATAAACATTTACATTACATACAAAAACAGTTTTTAAAACTTCTTTCGCTTGGAAGTGGCCACTTTATTAGCGAGTAATATAAGCTGTATAATTTTCAAAAATTCATAGATAGTACAAAAGGTAGGTATCAAAAATTTGTATATGAAGCGAATCTTGTTTCTTTTTGTTGAAATTGTATACGAGTACAAAGTAGTGGCAAATTAAAACCTGCAAAATATATTGAAATAAATATATCTTTCTACCTCAGATACAAAAAAGAGTAAATCTTTGTTGATTAAGTTTAGCAAAGAAATATTTATAATCATTTAGAAGATTAACTGGAAATAACTACTTATCAAATACACAGTGGGTACTAGAACGAATCGAGATTTAACGACAACCTAGTTAATCTAAGATCTATCTAATAGTCAGCGTCCTACTCAATGTTCTGAAAGCGAGAAATGAAGGAAATTAAAACAATTAAGTTAATAACATAGTTCAACCAACATTATCTCTGCCTTGAGAAAACCGCCGGAGATCTGATAATGTCTGATATCATCTTAATTTTAACACCACAATAAACACGAAAGTATGTTAGGCAAAGCTAAAGCAAAGATCGTCACCTACAACACCCTACTCATATTGGACCCTACAGTTAACGATATAAGGTTGAAAGTCCAATTAGTGTGTATGTCCAGTAAGTTACGTATGATGGTTAAGTTGAACTTGAGTGATGTTTTCAGAAGCAAACAGTTGCCAAATAAGGTTCAGTGACTTCGGAACGGAATATGTAAACATCTATTTGTGACCTGGGTCCTTTTACATGTAGTAATGGGTACTATTATTTATTCTGTGGTAATTAATGGCTAAATATTTTGTTATTCAATGAACGTTATGTAAAGTGGAAGACTTATGGTTACATGGATAGTAACTCGGTAGAAATAGTTTTTTTGTAAATAACCAGCATACAAGCAGATGAGTCAATGGATCACCGATTCCTATGGACATTCATAAGACCAAAAGCCTCAACGACGCTTTGCAGGTCGAAAGAGTCGGTTGGACACATGAGCTGACAATTTTCATGATGGAAAGTGGTTATCTCCACCCGAACATCTTGAAATCAATGACACCAAAGGTATCGATGATGCCTTGCCAGCCCAGAAAGAAAGAGAAGAAAAAGAAAGAAATACTATAAATATTGCAAATACTGCAAACGAAACACATATATTATACATAACGTTAAATTTTCGAAAGCAGGGTGGTAGGTGGCTTAGCTCGTAAAATACTATACTACCATGGTGAGTAGTTTATGGTGGCGGGATTTCACAGGGTGGTACAACTGGTACAGGAGTTACAAAACACTGATTTTCAATAGGTGAAACTTTTTCCGTTGTTAGTCAGGTGATGTTGACTTAGATTCATTGGTTGGAGCCACTTACAACCTTTGGTTACAGAAGATCTTTCCTGAATAATAATTGTGAAATTATTATTTTACCATCGGTATTTAACGTGTCCCAAATTCCAAACGAATCAGCCGACGACGTAAGTGAATTGAGTCGAAAGAACCCATTACAACAATACAAGTGATGGCAATATAAAAGCATGATATATCAGAAACGAAATCCAACGAATGACGTTGGATTTCGTTTCTGATATATCAAAGCTACCTATGCAGTATTATGTCTTTTATGTGCAACAATTAGGTACCTCTATCAAGTTTTTTGACAGCGATACGCGCGTGGGATCTTACATTTCGAAAAGGATACGTTTTTTATTTCAAGTGCCATATAGGTTGAGTCTTTATGCAATTGAATATAAATAATAAACTTCTGTGATATTAAATATAAAAAATAAAGTTTATTAAATTATGATGTAGAGTCATGTGGAGCAAAAGTGCGCACTTTGTATTTAGACCTCTGTAAAATAGAAAATAACAAAAGAAATGAAATAAATATGAGTGAGATTGGTAATTTAACAATTTCATTACGTCTTACTATGTCCCAAAGTCATACATTTCGAACAAACCTGAAAATAAAGTACTATCCAAATGCGTACACTTAACCCAAGGTAAGGGTAAATGTGCGCAGTAGTGTGGGTATAAGTAAGCAACAATATTCTTATGCTAATTTGTGGCTTAACAACTTGAGTATTAAAAAATGATCACATTTATAAAGTAGGCAATCTTTACGGCAAACGAATCAGTAATTATTGTAAAATCTTAACAAAATCAACATGTTTTATTAAATTCTTAGAAAGACAAAAACAAATTCTAACAAAACCTTTTCGTTTGGAAAGGTCTTGTGGCAAAAGTGTCTTTGCCGCTTCAAAGATTTTCCGACGCAACGCATCGATTTGGAGCTTTTAACCGTTTAATAATTACTAGCATTGCGGACACTTACCCGCTGAGCAAACTTTACCTGCACTACGTCTACTTATTATTTTTTCTTTGAATTTTGTTTCTTAAAGCATATATTCGAAGCATGGGAGGCGTCACAAAATGCAATAGGTGTATTTTGTGACTTATCTAAAGCATTTGACTGTGTTGAACATGAAACATTACTGTTAAAACTTGGTCATTACGGAATAAAAAATAAGGCTCTTAGCTTGATCGCGTCTTATTTGAGTGATAGAATACAAAAAGTCAGCATAAATGATATTAAGTCATCGGGGTCACCGGCGGTGATGGGTGTACCACAGGGCTCGATCTTAGGTCCTTTTCTTTTCCTGGTATACATAAATGACTTACCTCATTATGTAAAAAACCAAGCGGATATTGTACTATTTGCTGATGATACATCATTAATATTTAAGTGTGATAGGAATAAAGAAAATTTCGACGACGTAAATAGTACTCTTTCGTATGTCTCGCGTTGGTTCACTATTAACAATTTACTGTTAAATGCAAAAAAAACTAAATGTATAGAGTTTGTACTACCTAATGTTAAAAAAGTCAATAAACTTATTAAACTTAATAATGAAACATTGAATATGGAGGAATCCACCGTATTTTTAGGGGTGACCTTAGATAATAAACTTCAATGGGACCCACATATAACAAATCTCGCGACTAAACTCGGTAGGGCTGCTTACGCTGTTAGAAAAATAAGGCAGTATACTGACATCGAAACTGCTAGGATGGTTTATTTTGCATATTTTCACAGTATTATGTCATATGCCATCTTGCTGTGGGGCAAAGCAGCCAGTATAGAACAAATTTTCATACTACAAAAAAGAGCTATTAGGGCTATTTATAAACTTAGATCTCGTGAAACTTTGCGTGACAAGTTCAAAGAAATAGGTATACTTACAGTAGCCTCACAATATATCTATAGTAACGTGGTTTTTATACGGAATAATATAAGCGCGTATAAACAAAATTTTGATATCACTAATCGCCAAACAAGAAAAATGCACCAGTTAGTAACGCCATCTTACCGTCTTTCTAAAGTGAAGCGATCTTTTATGGGCCGTGGTGTACAGTTCTATAATAAAATCCCAAAGTTAATACGTGATTTGCCAGTGGAATTATTTAAGAAACATGTAAAATCTCAACTTTTAGGCAAAGGCTACTATACTGTAGATGAATACATAAATGACAAAGACGCATGGAAATGACCAGATCTGCAACCAGTTCCGTACAGGTTAGTGATACTTCTTTGTAAAAAATATACCAATGTATTTTATTTTTAAAAGATGTGCTGAGGAGTTTCTTTCGGCTTTTCTTCTCCTCCATGACAAAGCACCTTTCCGAAAAGCTGGTAAATTAAAAAAATGACGTGCATAAGTGTATCAATGATACCTACATGAATAAATGATTTTGAATTTGAATTTAATGGGTTGTCTGTATCTTCTGGACTTCAGTTTTCACTTAAGTAAATAATTGAGCTTCAAAATTAAACTTCTTTTTTAGGTACTACTTTGGTAATAATAGTTTATATTCACATTACACACCTAGAAAAGAATATTTATAGTAGATAAAAGATTTATTTATAGTAGATAAAAGATTTATTTATAGTAACGAGTATTAAACTAGAAATAAACCATTCACCAATATCATATGAAATACTTTTTGTATGACTAAGAACAATTAATTAATTACTAATCGTTACCGAACATTAGATTAAAGTCACGTTCGATACTTTCAGGAATGCAAAACATCCATTGATTTGTGATAACATTAGATTGTACTTTCATAACCAACCGGTTACCGTAGGCGTGACACAAAATATTACTTAACAAACTCATAACATCAATACCCGTCTCCCGTTTCAGGATATTAATAATAAAATTGCTCTGTACTGTTTGTACGGTGTGGGGTTCCAATAAAAACAACGATTACTGCATGAATGGAGCGCTGTTTCCAGCTTCGGGTATGGTATTACGTGTATGTATAGCCATTGGTTGATAGCAACTGGGATTTGTATAAGATTCTAATGAGTTATTAAGATCTTCGTACATTAACCAACTCGAAGACGACTCCACTGATACATTTTTTTTTATAATAAGACTTTATCATAATACTAGCTGTTGCCCGCGGCTTCGCACGCGGAAATTATGCTTATCATATTTGTACCCCTTAAAGAAGAAAATTTAAAAACAGGTTCATTTATATTTAAATAATTATATTTAGGAATTTACATATCTACTTAAAAGATACAATCACAGATCATTCCTCCAGGAGCGGGTTTCGAATAATAAACAACATTAACATTAATTTGGTTTTTTTTTCTTATTCATGAAAAAAATTTAAAAACTTGAAATCAGGTATTTCATCAATTAGGAGGAACGTTTGTTGCAAATTTAAAGCAAATCGTTGGTATTTAAAAAATATTCCATACAAAGTTTCATGTTGTTTCCGGGGAAAACTTTTAATTTTCTTGTGACGAAAAATTTTCTAAAACTTGACCCAAAGTATAAGGAACAACTTAACTAATTTCTGTCGAATTACTTCAAGGGTTTTCATGTGGTGCCTGGACAGACAAACAGACAGACAGGTCAGACAGGCAATAATTTTAAACAGTAAAAAATATTTTTAAAACGGTTCTGTTGTTTCCATCTGTTCAAGAGTTACATATACTCTCTCTTCCTCTTCTTCTCCATCTCCTTCTCCCTCTCCTCCTTCCCTCTCCCTCTCCTCCTTCCCTCTCCCTCTTCCTGTCCGACTCTCTCTCCTCCCGCTCCCTGGTCCTCTACCTTTCCCGCTCGACGTTCTTCTCGAGCTTCATGTCCCTCTCCCTCTCCCACACTCAGTCCCTCTCCTGCTCGCACCCGGTCACTCTTCTGCTTTCTGTCCCGCTCTCACTCCCTATCCCGCTTCCTGCCCCTATCCCTCTCCCTCTTCCGCTCCCTCTCCTGCTTCCTTTCCCGATCCCAGCCCTCTCTCGCTTCCTGTCCCTCACCCCTCCCCCTCCCGTCCTTAAAATTCTCTACAGAATTTTTTTGTTTCTCACTATAAGCTTACATTTTAATTTTCACATTACTGAGTTCAAAAATGACGTAGTTCTTAAATATTTACAACCCCTTAGTTAAACCCCTTATGGGGATGAATTTCGAGAAAACCGTGATACAGTTATTTTTTGTGTCTAACTATAAGCTGATTTATATACAAATTTTCACCCTTCTTACTTCAAAACTGACGAAGTTGCCATACTAACTTGTGCCCTCTTAATTACCCTTTAGGGGATGATTTTCCAAAAAAACATAATACTTGCAAATTTTGTTTCCAATCTGGAGCTAATATGTAAATTTTCATGTTTTTAACTTCAAAAATGGCGAAGTTGCCTACTAAGTACCATCCATTAAATTAACCCTTTAAGGGATGTTTTTCCAAAAAATGTGTTAAATTTAACTTTTGTTTATTACTATAAACTTACATAAAAAATTTCATATTTATAACTCTAAAACTGACGAAGTTGATTTGTATGTAAATGACCTTCAACCCCTATTTGTAGGGGATGAATTTCGAGAAAACAGTGATACAGTAATTTTTGTGTCTAACTATAAGCTTATATACAAATTTTCACTCTTCTTACTTCAAAACTGGCGAAGTTGCCATACTAAATTGCGCCCTCTTAATCAACCCTTTAGGGGATGATTTTCCAAAAAAACATTATACTTACAAATTTAATTTCTAGTCTGGAGCTAAAATGTAAATTTTCATGTTTTTAACTTCAAAAATGACGAAGTTGCCTACTACGTACCATCCATTAAATTAACCCTTTAAGGGATGATTTTCCAAAAAAAATTGTAAAAGTTAACTTTTGTTTATTACTATAAACTTACATAAAAAATTTCATATTTATAACTCTAAAACTGACGAAGTTGGTTTGTATGAAAATGACCTCCATCGCGTATTTTTACCCCTTAGGGGATGAATTTCCAAAAATCCGTTCTTAGCTGACGTCTCTTTAGCATAAGCTATCTCCCTGCAAAATTTTATCACAATCGGTTCGGTAGTTTCTGAGATTTTTTGTTTAATCAGTGTATCTCTTTTCAATTTTATATATATAGATTCTCGAAAGTCTGCAATCCCTATTTTTTTTTGGATTGCCTAGCGGTCATCATAGCTTCACGGGGACAGAAACAGTAAACTATAGGAATGTTCAGAGAATACCTAAGCCAGCCACCCCTAGTGTAGCTGCTGTTAGCGCCCCTATCATTTCAGCTCCCTTTTGTCGACGAGTAATCCGAGACAAGAAATCTTATTACTGGACACTAATTAATTACGCAACAAGAGGTAAAATTCCGGGTCAATCCCAGATCTGGCAACGGAAGTCTACAGTTAAAGAATTAAATAAATAATAATTAAGGAAATTTTAACTAATTCAAATTGTGCAGTCGTGCTTATATAATAAGTTACCAACAAAACATGAATTTCCATTAAAATAAATCAGTTTCCATCACGACACGCAATAAGCGCTGGTCACTTAATGGAGTCGATGGCGCAATGACCCCACTCCCGCGGGATGTGTGATGGCTGATGGGAGCCTGGTACATTTGTTTTGGAATATAATCATCCAATAAAACTCCATAAAGAATGATTGGGACTTTCTGAAGAACGATTGGATTTATGATTGAAGTTTCCTTTTTATGTTTCGGTAATGATATTGACGTTAATAATCGGCTAAGGTTATTATTATCAGGTATCCGATACGATAGCTCATACCGATATGGTTGGTAAATATTTAGTAATGTTATACAAGATAAGATTCTAACTTGACGCTCAAAAGAGATGTTTAAATGTAACAGATTCTTGCCACGATTAATCCAGAGTCAACAAGTTTACAACTTCTAAACTATCACATTGAGCAACAATAGAATAAAGAAAGGTTTGAGGTTAATTCCCTGACAAAAGCTCACAAAGATAAGCTATACATTAAGCATAGATAAAAATAAAAAAGCTTAGATAAAAAATAAAGTCCACAGTTATTCTAGAGCAGTATGGAATTGTAGCGCACAAAAAACATAAAGTTTACAGCAAGCCGAACGCCAAGTTTCAGAGAAGACTATGTTTTTTATACCTAAGGTTAATAATTATTTTGGTAGGCGTACAAAACAGTGGGTCACTCCAACCTTTTGTAATAAGGTAGCAGACATCTATGATGAGAGATATCAAAGAATGAATTATAAATATGGAATTGTCATCGGTCCTCGATAAGTCTACGAAGTTTTAAAGAAATCTGACCGTTTGAAGTGGGTCAAAATGAAGTCCAAAGGAGTCAGTTGCAAGTTACAAGCATACAAGTGAAGCTAATATAGAGTGTGTAAAAATTGTTTCACCTTGAAACTAAAAGACAGTATTTTTCAATGAATTAACTTTTACGTACTTGAAAGTAAGAAATAGGGAAGACAAGATCAACAACTCATTAAAATTAAAAAAAAAAAACTAAATTACGATCATAAGAACTCAAGTTTTGTATTGCAATAAGACAATATCAGTGGGGTCTATTTTAAAATGTTTCAGGCGATTCAAAATTTTCTGCAAACAATAACCATGATTAAACATAAATCGAGCAACATTCCTGTTTATAGAGTAGTAAAATTTATTTTTACATTTTTATGTGCAGACAGAAACAATTTATGAACAACAACCATTTTATTACATCAGTCACAGAAGCTAAACAAAACTAAACACGAAACAATAAGTCTTAGCTGACAAAAAAATATTATTTCTGAAGCTTGCCCTTAATATTGCAGAACAGCAAACGACTTCCATCTAAGCGTGGAGTGAGAATGGTCTTACACGTCGCCAGTTTTGAAACAGTATCAGACAAAACGCCATTAAACAAGGCCTGCTTGTACTGCAGTGTACTTGCTAATGAGACATCAGACGAGCCTCGTCACCGGTATACAAGTGGTGTGTTTAACATAAATTACAATAACAATGCCCGTTTACCACCGAGCAGAGCATTTGACAAGCCATTGCGACTTTTTAAAAAGACACTGTTCTTGTTCTTGTTAGGCGACTTTCCGTGGAACTCTGTACCATACCCAGACGAAGGAAAGAGAAAAGAATTGTCTAGTTAAGATGTGCGAGCAGGATGAGAGAAGATGCAGTAATTGTCAAGTTGCTGAGCATTTGCATGGTCATTGTCATGCATGAGCCGGAAGTCTGCTGTCATCTAATATTGATATAGTCTTGGAAAGAGCTTATTATATTCAAACAACTTTAAACATTATTTAAAATCAAATTACAATAAAAACAGTAGTTTAAATGATGATACAGAAAATACAATAAGGCATCTATCTATACATAAATAGTTACTCCTTAAAGACTAACGCCCTAACTCAGAGTCACTAATGGTTACTTAAATCTCTCCTTAGTACAGAATTTGTATGGTGATTCTTTACTAAGGAGCAATTAAAGTAACCGTTAGTAACTCTGAGTTGGGGCGTAAGTTAGCTTATGTGCAAAGCTAATTGCCAGTTTTAACTCTCAACAGCTTAGCAATAAATATTCATTAGATTAAATAATACCAAAAGAATGTACAAGTTTAATATTAACATTAATCAAACGGCTGAAACGATCGCGGTAGATGCGTGTGAGTTGCCGGCGATAATTGCACCGATTAATTTCTTTCGACGGTTGCGCAACATATATCATCATTTACGGTTGTGCAGTTTGATCTTATTGCTGTGAGTTAGTGTTGTGTGTAAAATACTATAAAACCTAGACAATCAATTAAAAATTTCGTTTATCATCAATGCGTAAAACTTTTTACTGTATGAATGTACCGAATATATCCGTAACATAGGAGAAGAAAATTTCTGAAAACAAAATAATATTTTTGAGATAAGGAGACTCATTATTGACGTAAAATTTAAAAAAAAAACTCAGATGCATCATACAGATTATCAACAGAACCATCAGCATTTTCTAGATTCTAACATCCTAAGTGTACATTGCGTTCCGGATATGAGCAGATCTAACAAGGTCTTGCGCTATGAAAATCAGATCTCTCGGTATCTCCCAGATGGCAGATAGGTTAATTATAGTGATGGAGTGAAGTTGCTTATCCTCAGATAGAAGATTATTTTACGCTTGGATAAGTTATTGATCAAATAGGCCAATATGAATGATATCTTCTGGGATGATTAATGATAATAGCAAACTGAATGATAATAGCAGAATGAATTTGAAACTGAATTCAATAAATTATTTCTCCGATAAAGAAATGATAACGAAACTGATATTCAAAATCTGGTATTCAAAATCTACATTGCAATGGCCCGCCTTCATATCTATTACATATTATGAACTGATAGGATACATCCCAATCCCAATAGCTTTAAGGAAGCTCGTTTATAAAACGCAATATTCATTAAATATTTTTTTAAATTTCTGGTTTTCTCAATCCATGAATTCAATTATTTCGTAGATTTAAGGAAATTTTTCAACGGTGCTACACATCTACGCCAACATTCCTGGTAGAGCAATCTCATTGATGCTCTATATTTTCGTAACGGCCAGCTGTACTCCTGACACACCTGGCAAGGCATCTTAGTAGATCAACTGCACATACACTAATAGACATTTGCATACCGTTACTAATAATCCTGCTTTAGACCAACATAACGATAGACAACCATATAATTCAGAGTTAAAGTTTAACATATCTTTTCTGAAAATGTAATAATTAGCTCGTGGCGTCGTCTGTAGCAACTAGCAATGCCTAGATTTATATGAATATTATGAAGATGGATCATTATATTAAAAGATCATTATTTTAAATTCTACAATTATGGAAAAATCTTGTAAAAGTGTAAACATGATTATACATTTCAAAACTTAAACCTTACATGAAATACTGTTTTCAAAACAATGAAGAAAAAAAAATGTTTTTCAATATTTTCAAATTTTTGACTCTACGATTCTAGAGTTCTAATATGTATATCCAAGCCAAATTACAGCTTTCTAGCACTAAGGGTCTCTTTGCTTTGCTTCGGACAGACAGATGGACAGACATGACTCATGACGAAACTATAACGGTTTCAATTTTACTTCAGAACCCTAAAAATAAATGATAGTCACTCCAGCAACACTTTAAATAAATTAGTGCCCCATTGAAGACCATATATTTCACAGAGCCAGTTTTCGTGTCCGGATTACAAATGACCATAAATACTACAGCATCGCACACAAGATCTAATTCAACATATCCTTTCACACCATAATAAAACCCATCGTAAATTCTAATCTGACTTGTTTCATTCCCGGAGAAGACACCATTAAACAACGAGTAACAGAGTGAATTTTTTTTTAAGTTTTCGTTACTTAGATCTAAGCAATACGTTTTCTTATACAAGCGTGGGATCTCCCGTAATAAAATAAAAGCTTTTCGTTTGTACTGCGCACAAGTATTAATAAATTATTTTTTATTCATTCCTTTATTCATTCATTCATACATTTCAGTTGGCTCATATTGTCTGCACCTGATCATAGTTGTTCGTCTTACCCGTGGGGTTAGGGCGACTAGATTATGGATTATTAGATTTTTTGCTTATTCTCAGATCGTCTGTCAACACATTAGTATCTTTTGAGCAATAAGTATTGCGTTTTATTTCATTAATCAAGAGGATTCCTAAAATATGGACTGATTTAGGTGGGATATTTTAGGACTTACTGGACTTACCAGCACTAACAGGGCCATATCTCGATCTATAAGATCTGGAGCTTACTGAACTGCTTTACTATGTATTTAAAAAACAAAAAGTATTTGGCATCCATCCAAAAACCCAAAGACAAAGGAATGTCTCCTAGTAATGCGAACCTCTTCCCGCTTCGTTAGTTAAATCAGCAAGCAGATTTTCTTATGTTTATTCAATGTCTTCAACAGTGTTTGTCAGATACGCCACATCGCATAAACAGTACAATTCACACTCATCTACGTAACAACGTATTGTTTGCGCGTTATTAAACTGTCATCCACTCTGATACCTTCATCAACGAGATAATTTCATTGTAATCATTGTTATTTCGCAATGACGTATTGTTCATTTCGTGTAGTTACATGAATAATAAAAAATCGATCTAGTCTCGCTTGATAACACGCGTCTTTGTCATGTGTACTCATGAAATTGTTGACATTATTTATTACGTCCCCTAATATATGTACCCTCAGCTCAGCACTAGGATTCTCTATTTCGCACGTGAAACGGGTTATCATAATTAATACATTATGTATTGAGAGATCAAGCAACCGTGACCCTGGAACTAAAATTGATTGGCCATTATAAATGTTTGTCACTGACGAAAATGAATCCTGGCACATCACCTAAAGACAGGGCTTTATGCGTTTTGTGTTTGAGCGTATAAAAAGTTATTTAATGATTAATGTCTTAAAATGAGGTAAAATAAGGAACAAAATTTAATATAAAGGCCAATTCGAGACACAAATTACTCGTAACAATCTCACAAACCTATAACATTTCGAAGTTCAGGATTCCCTATGTAGTGAGCCAAATAGACAAGACATCTTGAACACCCATGACCCGAGAACAAACATTTATCAGTCAGATAAATGTCTGCCGTAGCTTTAATCAGGCCTATGTCAGCAAGCGGAAAATCCCATTTAATGATAATGTTTATGAAGCAAACGTTCATGAATATTTGCCACTAATCGTCTCCCGACCTCACACAACGTTTCTTCACAGTCCATAACTCCACCAGGCGCAAAACTAAAAGCCTTTTTTCTGACTCACAATGTCACAACACAACATAGCGATGGTGCAGTAGCAGAAAAAAACAAGTAACAAGCTAAGTAGTACATTAGTATCACATCGCAGATTGAGACTAGTATTTCTTGCGCCGTCGTTGAAAGCGACACCGATACGCATCGCATCAAACATGTTTGATGGATGTTTTTTTGCTACCTGCGTACATTGCGTAAAGCGGCAGGTTTCCGCCGTTCAAGTATCTGCTGCCTCCCTTCATTCGATTCGAAGGTAAACTGTCCTATTGAGAGTTTCATTCACATCCATAAATGCACTGCAGATGGTTTTACTTTGCAACTAGTAATCCGCATTCGCTTCAGTTAGATAATCATGATTATTTTTCAACGTTTGGATCAGTCCTTCGTAAAGTCGAATCTATTACAATGATGCATTTTCACGACAGTTGAATGTTTGTGTGAAATTTAATAAAAATCTTTAATCGTTATCGTCGTAGTCAAAATTGTTGAAAAAGCTTTCACAAGATAAAACAAATGAATTTGCAGGGTCAAGTTAAATAAAACCCCTTAAAAGCATGACAAAAAATTGCTCAATTCTTATCGTTAAGGTCAGTTAAAGTTAATTTGATAAAATAACGGTCTCAAATCTTGTCTTGAAACTTTAAAAGTCATGCATAGGCGTGTCCTGAATTCTGATATTGTTCATGAAACATTAATACGCGGTACGTTGGATATACAGCAATATCGTGGACTTATTGTTTTTTGTTCTTACAGAAGGTAACCTACTTCACTTCAATCCACTACAAGTTTCTTGGGTCTTATTTACGAATCAAAGTTGGAGATCATAAAGCTTGGCAAGTATGGAAAGAAGGAACAATTTAAATAGAGATTAATAGAATAAGTCTTCAACTAGATAGAATAGTGGTTTGAAGAAGACAGGGATTCCCAGAATTTCCATTGGATCCAGTAAAACTTAGGATCGGTTCAATTTTTCAAGGGTTATATTTAGCTTGCCCTGTTTATTGTTGGGGTCAAATATTGCAAGCCTAATTAGACCTACTTCTACGGACTTGAAATTTTACATATTTCTTTAGTTTTAATGACAATTCATTTTTATGATAAGCATGACATGATACTACACACAGGTTTGGCTCCAGCCGAGGGAACTCCTAAATGGTTAACAGCACAGTCCCAATTTTTTCTTTAGTATCTACATTGACACTAAAAATACATGGCATTTAGTTTTTTAAACTATTAATTTTATCAAGTTAGAAAAGATGGTATGTGTATCCAACTTTGGGCCTTCGAATTGTGTTTTGTTATTAAATAAATCTCCTAATATACCTACCCACCGTCAACGAAATCATTTAATTAATTCTTAAAACCAATTCGTGACATCACGTCACGACGCCACGACTAGACACTTCATCATCGTCATTAAGAATCAAACACATTGCTTCATTATCATCGACATTACCTCAAATGACGATCGTTAACTTACGTTTATTCATTCAAACAATACGTCACATTTTGACTAGTCAAATCACTGTCAAACGCACCGCTTAATAATTCATAATACGAACGATAACTGAACGTGAGCATCAATTTTACTATCGCCTTATCATCTTGGAATTGATGTATTGCTATTCGATGAGATCGGTGTGTAAGCCGCAGATACAAATATGTGCGAGACTGAGCGTAAGTTTTGGTTGGCAACAATGATATTTTTACGTATAATATCATTGGTTGGTAACAGATATAAAGGCTAAATAAAATTTACCTGGAACCAAAAAGTTTAAAAAGAATATTGTTGACATTTGAATAAGAGTAAAAAAGGTAACTGGCCGTAGCGTTGCGGACGAATTCTGGATGATGTAGATTCACTTAACAGCGAGCATGATTTATTTTATTAAACAGGAGCAGATAGATGGTAAGCATAAAGGGATCGATGCCATAACTGTGTATTAGTTACAACACCAGGAGCGTCACCAACGTGTTGTCAAAGCTCAACAAACTATTGTTTATAAATGTTCTTGTTTTCTTCGTGATTCGTAAAATAACGTTGCGAGAGATGAATATATCAGGACCCGAGAATTGCAACATAATGAACTCTAGATTGACTGCATGTTAATTATATCTGGAAAGAAATGAAACAATGGAGCTGAAAGATCAGTATAAATTAATAACCCGTCTGTTACAGCGGCCATGACACACGGGTCAGCTATGGCCGGACAGATTAGCATATTAGGTCACGCAACTGTCACTAATAAGGCCACGTAATTACGATAACTTGAAACATGTGGATTAATTACATAAATGCTGTTTGATGCCGATTGCAGGAAACTGGTGTAATGGAGATAAATGGAGCATTAAACAGTAATGACCAAAGACCAAAGTATCCATACTATCCATACTTCCATACTAATATTATAAATGTGAAAGTGTGTTTGTTTGTTTGTCCGTCTTTCACGTCGCAACGAAGCTGTTATATGGTATGGTTTTTGTGGGTGGAGATAGTGAGGAGGGTGGAGAGTAACGTAGGCTACTTTTTACCACGGTAAAACATCCCCATGGGAAGATCGATATTTTGTTAGTTGCTAGATATTTAGTTCCGTGTGTTGTTAATAGATGGCGTTAGTAAAATTAATTTTAAGTTCTGAATCACGCTATCAAATGATACATGTTTACTTAAGTCATAGGCAACTAAATCTAAGTAAAAGTAAGTAGGATTTGTAAAAAATCGATCTCTACCGCGGGCGAAGCTGCGGGCGAAAGCTAGTTAAAATATAAAGTTATCACGTGACAGGAAAACTTTCTTAAGTTCTGAATTTCAACCCAAAACAATACAATACACAATAAGCGCATAAAGCAGAAAGTGGCGAACCTTATGTAGGAAATAACATTTCTCAAGGGCTAAATAAAATTTTGCATAAATATAATGTAACTACTAAATCGTTTATGGAATTACAAGCGGCGCGTGGGCCTTCCAAATGAAACACCATAACTCTAGCGTATTGTGAATTTATATCCACGCCTTACAAAGGCGTATGTATCTGCCCTTACATTAACTACAATGACGCCAGATAATTCATCTTGAACGTGTATTCATTTCATTGTATCATAAACTATACAATGGCACATCCTTCACATAAGAGTTTTAAAAGACAGATTTATGCATTTTGCGTCAAACTCTTCGATTACTAATAACAGGTCAAACTAAATTAATTTTATCGCTATCACTTTTTACACGTCTTCTGCATTGACAGCTTTATTTCTTGTTGTTAATCTTATTATTTCTTCTTGCATTTCTTTTTCAATTACAATTTTTTTATTCCTTTATCAATGTCCATCTTTTATTTTTCCAAATTAAGTATTTTCAACTCTTTCTACTTATCCTGACCTTTAAAAAATAATTAATAGCAACTCTAGTTACTACGTCACAATGACTTTTCCTAAATAATAAGTCATGAAATACTGCGTAAATACGAAGGGAAACTGTTAATTATGAAATGGGACTTACCATATGTTATGATACAATCTTCCTCAAAAGTGGAATGTTGTCATAGGTTTGAATGAAAATTAACTCTTGTAGGAAAGATTCCAGTAGTAACTAATTGTGGCTTTTACTCTGTCGTTAACTACTGAAATACCCATACAAATATCTGCTACTATTGATAACGAGTATCGTGATTGGATTCCTATAGCAAATCATTGTTACTTACTGTTTATTTTTTTTCATTGGGATATGTTGTCTTTTAAATACCAAAGTTACATGTCAATCGTTGATAACTCTAAATGAATAAACAAATAATTTACATTGATTATTTTCTCCATTAAATTCTAAGTAGTATCATTTCCACGTAGTCAATAATTTCCATCCTATTGAAGTCTCCGTACTGCCGCTAAGTAAAGTCGGATATTGATACAGCCTACGAATTAAACCATCGTAAATCACCAAGCCATTAATTAATTCTTCCAGCAGGGACATTCTATAGGGTTTTTATTTCATTACACTAAGTTTTTTTACTCGCTCAGATAAAGCTTGAAGTTGATTTATGAAGCTTGATTACGCTCGGGGGTAATTAGAAACGAGCCTGTTTAATTTTTGTTTGTATACAGAAACTCATCTTGTGAACCGTGGCGGTCTGCAGCAACGGTTGTATTTATATCTTTTTGTGTGGGTCTTAACTTAAACTGGTTTCGTATGTATAATTCATTTTTTTCAATTCAATTTATTGTGTGGGATTCATTTTTATTTGTCAGTCTTTGCAGATTATTAATGTTGATTGCATTTGTAAAAAATGAATGTTTACAAATTACCCATAATTAGACTCGCCTTTTGGACATTTATTACTGTTGTCTGAAGTAAAAGATAATGTTGAGAGTACTTGAGAGTAATGGGAGGAAGTTGTGAATAAAAACGCGGTACGGGAATATTTTCAAATACCTAGTAATATGTAATGGTAATATTGTCTGTTTTTAATTTTCATTATGTTGACGCAGTAGCTACACTGTCCATCCAAAACTTAATTATCTATGCGCACGAGTATAGTCTGTAGCAGCTGCCGGTTGCCTATTCGTCCGCGACTGTGATTGCTCCGCGGCCCAGCCAATGGATGGCCGCTGACCACGACGGGACATCCCCACTCTGAGATGAATGTGCAAAATTTGAATACTTTTGTAATTAACTTATTCGCTACTTGACTTCGCTAACGACTATTTCCTACTATACGCAATATTTTGATTGTAAACGCAAAATATTCGAAAATTATACAATTTCTACACACATATTCCGGTCTTTTGTTGTGGAAACCCCTGGACGGCCGGAACATTGGTCCTTCAACGCCAAATAATACGAAAAAGCGACCTACTCGAAGGAGAAAATTGGAATCACCACCACCTGGAATAACCCACAATTGAAGTCTGAGGACCCATTAAGAAGAACTAAACGCAAGGCCTGAATATACGGTGGACACTGCCAGCCAAGAAATAAAGCGCTAAGGTACGGTCAGTCAGCCATCCTATTCCCAGTCCTATCCTCTTCTTCTTAGTATTAATCCCGCACTTCAAACTGTTTTCAGTGTTTTGGTGAATGCGACTTACCCGTTCTGTGATCCAGCGATACAGAGTGCCGCAGCTAGTACCGGTATCAAGATCTAAACGTGAGTACTCCAGTTTTCCATTGCCGCCAAAATGAGCCTTTCCACCTCAGAAAGTGTAAAATCCCGCGATAAATCTCCCTGTGTGGCTAGTAATGATGCCAAAGTTCGTGAATTTGTCAAAAAGCGCGGTATCATAAAAGGCAGATTTACTAAGTTCGTTAACTTTTTGAATTTATTGAGTTCCGAGCCAAGTTTAAATAATCAACAAATTGTTGATCTAAAGTTGCGCATGCAGAGCATTAATAGTTTATTTATGGAATACAATAACATACAAACTCAATTAGAGGAGTACGTTCCTGATGCAGAACTAGATGAACAGCTCACAGAGAGAGAATTATTCGAAAACAATTACTATAGTGTTTTAGCTCAAGCAGAATGTCTGCACACAAAAAATAGCCTTTCGAATGATTCTCAACAATGCAACAACAAATATAATTCTATAAAATTACCAACAATAACTATGCCTACCTTTGACGGTTCCTATGAACATTGGCTGGAATTTCGAGATACGTTCTTATCATTAGTTCATAATTCGAATGAAATCAGTAGCATCCAAAAGTTCCACTATTTAAAGTCGTCTCTAAAGGGTAGCGCAGAATTAGTGATAGATTCGTTGGAATTCTCGAGTGACAACTACGAAGTAGCTTGGGAACTATTATTAAATAGATATAACAATTCCCGGTTATTGATACATAATCATGTGAAGTCACTTTTTAATTTGCAAACACTAAACAAGGAATCGCCGGCACTAATTAGAAAACTCATCGACACGGTGCTAAAGAACCTACGTGCGTTAAAAATACTCGGTGAGCCGACAGACTCTTGGGACACGTTAGTCATTTACATTATCGTCTCGAAATTAGATCCGACCACCGAGCGTGAGTGGGAGCAGCATAAAAGCACATTGTTCACCGGCGATTCAACAACAAGGCTAAAAGTCGAACATTTGATTAAATTTCTTAAGGACAGGGCTGATGTACTAGAAACGTTGCTAGTGTCACATAACAAAACTCAGAGTACAACACGTTACACTAATAAACCTACGAGCAACACTCACTGCAACGTTTCTACTCATAAGCCGCGGTCCCGTGATAATAACTCCAAACGAACTTGTCCGGCCTGCGATGCGCAACATCCAATTTATTCTTGTCAGAAGTTCATTAATTCCAACATTCAATCGAAGCTATCACTAATTAAGGCTTATAATCTCTGCGTTAACTGTTTGCGACCGGGGCACAATGTTAATGATTGTAGATTCGGACCGTGCAGATTATGCAACATTAAACACAATACGCTAGTTCATACCGATAGCATGAATAACAAGTCCGTGTCACTTCATTCATCGCAATTGACTGTTGACCGGCCGGCAACGGCAGCTATAACGCATTCATCATCGCACCCCTCCTCGTCTCCTGCGCCGACCCCCGAGTCGAACGACGCGCGCGACGGCGTTATCAATGATCAGATGCAACACATTCAGGTGAATAAGGCACACATAGATAATACGCAGCACGCATCGCCGCCTTGTGTGCAACCTGTTTTATTATCAACGGCGCTAGTCGAGGTAGCAGATGCGACTAATAATTATCATTTAGCGCGCGCACTACTTGACAGTGGTAGCCAGCGATGTTTTATCACAAAATCATTATGCAACAAACTAAACACTACATTAATTAAATCTACGATGGAAATTAGAGGCGTTGGAAACTTAGTGACACAGACTTCGGAAACCTGTGACATTGAAGTAAAATCGCGCACCGACCCCAGTTATTCCACTCATTTAAATTGTATTGTTCTAGCGAATATAACATCGTCCATGCCGCCCGTTTCTAAACAATGCGCGCGGCTCATTGTACCCGAGAACATTCAACTAGCGGATCCCTATTTTTATGATTCTCATGATATTGATTTACTAATAGGCGCTGATAAATTCTGGGAATTATTAAAAAATAATAAAATAAGGTTGCCCAGCGGACCATTCTTACATGATACGCACTTAGGCTGGATTATTTCAGGTCCACTTAATTATAATTATCCACACAATAATAATCGTTTTAATTGTAATTTTACGCAGTCAGTCGACATTCAACTACGAAGGTTTTGGGAGCTGGAGGAGGTACCTAAATCTGGCATCGATACGCGAACTGATGAGGAGCGTGCATGCGAGAAACACTTCGTCGATACAACGATGCGCTATGATGATGGAAGGTTCTCGGTATGCATTCCTTTTAAATTGTCGCCTGATAAGTTGGGTGAATCCTTCTCCAGGGCAGAGCAACGGTTTATAGCTTTAGAGAAACGCTTGCAACGCAACCCTAGCTATAAACAATTATACGTAGATTTTATTCATGAGTACATCGACTTGGGCCACATGACTAAAGTATCCAGTTACGGCCATCCTCATTATTTTATGCCACACCATGGCGTGTTTAGGGAGCGCAGTACAACCACAAAATTACGAGTGGTGTTTGATGCTAGTGCTTCTTCTAGTTCTGGCGTGTCACTGAATGATCTGCAAATGGTAGGGCCACCTATTCAGGGGGATCTAGTGCCGATTTTAATGCGATTCCGACAACATAAGTACACGGCCTGCGCAGACGTGGAAAAAATGTATAGGCAGTGTTTGGTCGATGAATCTCAACGTGACTTGCAGCTCATTTTGTGGCGCGATGATCCATCAGAGCCAATAGGTATTTATCGATTAAATACTGTTACATACGGGACGACATCGGCGCCATTCCTCAGTTGTAGATGCCTTAAACAACTAGCATTAGACTGTACAGATCCTGATATCAAACGTATTATTAATGAGGATTTTTATGTCGACGACATGATTACGGGTGACGATAATAAATTTAATTTATTAAACAATTGCGCGAAAACCGCTGATGTCTTGCGGTCTGGTTGCTTCCCGTTACGCAAATGGTTATTTAATTTTGATAATGAGGACGCAAAGGGCTTAGGTGGCAGTGCATCATCAAAAATGCTTTCTCTTGGCGATAACGTCAATGCAAAAACTTTAGGCTTAGGATGGAATAATTTAAGCGATGAATTCTATTTTGATACACAATTTCAAACCACATCACAAAAGATAAATAAACGATACATAATGTCAGTCATATCACAAATTTTTGATCCACTGGGATTACTTAGTCCTGTTATTATAACTGCTAAAATAATGCTGCAGCGGTTATGGTTGTTAAAGATAAACTTTGATGACGAAGTGCCTAATGATGTTAAGCATGCTTGGTATCAGTTTGCTAGTGCTCTGCACATCCTCAATCAAATACGCATACCACGTCATGTTATAGGTGCAAATCCCGAATATGTTGAATTGCACATCTTTACAGACGCGTCGGAGTCAGCGTATGGTGCGTGCGTCTACGTACGAACGGTTAATGCTGATCATACAGTTTCGTGCAAATTATTATGCTCAAAAAGTAAAGTAGCACCACTGAAGCCGGTAAGCATTCCTAGGCTTGAACTTTGTGGTGCGTTACTTGGAGCTAGACTGTATGAAAAGGTGAGTGAGTCGCTTCGTTGTGAATTCCATAATATTATCTTTTGGTGCGATTCTACAATCGTGTTAAGTTGGTTACGCATAGCACCCAATTTATTGAAAACTTTCGTTCAAAACAGGGTTGTAGAAATTCATGAATTGACGAAGGACTCAACTTGGCGTCATATAAGCGGTAAAGACAACCCGGCCGACTTGGTTTCGCGCGGTGTTCGGTTAGAAGATCTCTCACATTCCTCTTTCTGGTGGGAGGGGCCAGCGTTCCTTCATAATTACGACTATAATAGTACCGTGGTAGATGTGGGACAGTGTTCTGAAGTATCGGTTGAACGTTTACCTGAAATAAAACCTAAAGTTGTACAGTCATTGTTATTAGACGCAAATGCTACTGATGAATTATTTCCTTTCAGGCGCTTTTCTCAATACAATCGCATGAGACGCGCTGCTGCGTACGTGTTACGGTTCATTAATAATATTCGCCGTAAAAACACCCGCAAAGCAGGTTATCTTTCTCTTGATGAATTAAGAAATGCTGATATTATGCTCACACGCCTTTCTCAATTAGAATCATTTGCACCAGAATACGAATTAATTATAAATAATAAAGAATTAAAATCTAAAAATAATTTATCTAGTTTAAGTTTATTTATGGATAATAATAAAATTTTACGAGTAGGAGGACGTCTTAAAAATTCTTCTGACTTCTCATTCGACAAAAAACATCCTATTTTAATTTCTTCCAAGCACTGGTTTTCAGTATTATTGTTTAGTTACGAACACAAGCGATTAAAACACGCAGGTCCGCAAGCGCTTCTTTATAATGTGCGTGGGTCATACTGGCCGATAGGAGGCAGGAATCTTGCTAGGCAGGTCGTTCATAATTGTGTTACCTGCAGGCGGCTTAAAGGTAAAACTCTGACTCCTTTAATGGGAAATCTACCTGAAGAAAGGATAACACCATCTTTTCCCTTCTTGCGATGCGGAGTAGATTACGCCGGTCCTGTTCATATTTTGAACCGAAAAGGTAAAGGCTCAAAACTTATCAAGGGTTATATTTGTTTATTTGTTTGTTTTACAACCCGTGCTGTTCATTTAGAGCTTGTCAGTGACCTTTCTACAGACGCATATTTATTGTCTCTAAAAAGATTCATTTCACGCCGTGGCAAACCTATGGAGATATTTTCTGACAACGGAAGGAATTTTGTAGGCCTTATGAACGAATTCGCTAAGTTCCTTTCCAATTGCTCTGCGGACATTATTCAATACGCAACCAGTCAAAGTATTAAATTTACTTTCATACCGCCATATTCTCCTCATTTTGGTGGTTTGTGGGAAGCCGGGGTCAAATCATGTAAACATCATCTATTAAGATCACTGGGTAACGCGCATTTAACATTTGAAGAATTCTCCACAGTTCTAGCGCAAATAGAAGCTATTCTCAATTCCCGTCCTTTAAGTCCTCTCTCCACAGATCCTCAAGACTATTTGCCCTTAAGTCCAGCCCATTTTCTGATTGGCCGACCACTAACAGCGCCAGTGACCGCCGACTTGACTGACATCCCTATGCTGAGGCTCAACCGTTACCAGCGAGTGGAACAAATTCGCCAACACTTTTGGGCAAGATGGGCGAAGGAATACGTATCAGAACTACAAACGAGACGCAAATGGACACAAAATGAAGCAAAATTGGAACCAAATACTCTTGTAGTCATCAAGGATGACAACTCCCCGCCGCTTAAATGGACCTTGGGCCGAATAGTGGCTACCATTCCCGGACATGACGGCGTCAGCAGAGTAGCCGATATAAAGACGTCTACGGGTGTGATACGAAGAGCGTTTTCCAAGATCTGTCCCCTGGTTGACTCTTCATCTTCATTGGAAGTTGGACCTTCCAAGGCCGGGGGCATGTTGACGCAGTAGCTACACTGTCCATCCAAAACTTAATTATCTATGCGCACGAGTATAGTCTGTAGCAGCTGCCGGTTGCCTATTCGTCCGCGACTGTGATTGCTCCGCGGCCCAGCCAATGGATGGCCGCTGACCACGACGGGACATCCCCACTCTGAGATGAATGTGCAAAATTTGAATACTTTTGTAATTAACTTATTCGCTACTTGACTTCGCTAACGACTATTTCCTACTATACGCAATATTTTGATTGTAAACGCAAAATATTCGAAAATTATACAATTTCTACACACATATTCCGGTCTTTTGTTGTGGAAACCCCTGGACGGCCGGAACACATTATATGCTTACTAGTTACTACTTCAAAAGACCTGTATGATATTTTCTGCATCAAATCCTAGACATTTTACCCATGGATTCCGGTACTAACAATATGCTACCAGGCGTTCATGACGAAACAGGCAATTTTCATGTTCTTCTTTCCTTTGATGGCGCCCGAACGAATCGTTGGATACAATTAGAGTTCGGCACGGATGTAATAATTTCGAGACTTCCTCTCTATAGGAGCGTATTAAGAGCAATCAAGTAGCGGCAATTGCAGTGAAAAGTGCACTAACAATGGAGGATGGTCGGTAAGTATGGTTTTGGCGCTAATGCGGTACGAAGATCGTTTGCGATGCTGCCTCTATAAGTGCCCTTTAGTCATGGAGAATTTTAGATAACTAGATCCGATGATAATTACGTTAATAATGCATACGAGCCAAGAGTTCCATTTGTAACTTCTATATATATAGTACTCTAACCGCCGCGAAATATGATCTTTCCGTTCATTATTATGTAGTAATCTCATGTAAAACATTTTGCTCGTTTCTATCAGGCGTGATATTAATTTTTAGGTTTATTTCATACGTCCATATCTTTTTGTAGTCACTATATTATTGTATAACCCATATAAAAATTCTAACATTAGTTTTAGTCGTGCGTGATATTGTCATCAGGTACTTTGCATGATTTGTAGGTTAGTACCTGCAGTACGAACTATTTTACGTTTTTCCTAAACTTTTCCCACTCGCACATAAAATAATATGTAATTCAAAGGTAATTGACCTTACTTTCTTGGAAATTTTCCAACAAAATAAACGAAACGTTCTAAGAAAAGGTAACTTTGCCGTTTACCTATAACCGTGACATGACTACTAATGAACGTTAGGCAAATTACATAACGAATAAACTGTAGTGTGTTTAGATACTTTGTTTAAATTAAACTCTAATAATGTTGGAGAACAATTTCAATGGTCATGAAATTTTTAACCTTACGGTATGCCAAATTGGTAACAATGTTAGTGCATAAGTGCATAAGAACCGAACCTATTCATATTTTATTCCATAAAAGTTAATGTAATTCTACCCTGGACGGAATTCGAATACAAGAACCTTTATTCGGCAGGCAAAGTTCCTTAACCATTAAGTTACAGGGTCAATTAAAATTGGTAGTTTTTTTACCAGATTTTCCTGCGAAAACTTTAATCTATTGATCGCTCAAAGAGAGTGGCGACATCAAATCTATTTATTGATCTATTCCTATTAATTTCCAAACGGAAGCCCTCAATTACGAAGCACAAGCCGGTCTCTATCACATATTAGTATTATAGCTAATCTACAGCATAATTCATTAGCCCAACTTGCTAGCTCAATTGTTATGATGATGGCCACTAATTGCTAATAAAAATTGAAAACGGTTTTTTTAACAGTCGATTGAATAATCAAAGCGATGAGCGCTTCTTAAATATCTTTGTAAATCGTACGATATAGTTTATAGCTAAGAAACCGATTTATTAAGCAACTTTGAGTGCGATCAATATAAAAATGAGTAACCAATAGCTCAAGATTTCATAGGAGCTTCCAGTACTGCAAAATCGTCAAGTCCTCGGACTCCGCCATCAACAGTGGAGTATGCTATAGATCCTGACTTAGAGGAAACTGTACCTCCCAGGGAGCCGCTAACATCTTGACACCATAATTTCTTTTCGAATTTAAATTCGACGACCCGTGTGGTGCAATGGTTACCATGCCGGATCGCCGCACCAAGGGTCCTGAGCTCGATTCCCAGCGAGGCGGAAATTTGAATGATGAGTTTGAATTTCTGTTCTCGGTCTGGGTGTGAATGTCCTTGTCTATGTTGTGTGTTGTCCATGGCACCCACGACACAGGGAATCCTAGTGTGGGGCTATGAGTGTGAAGCGTTATTTATTATTATTATTAATAATAGAAAGCGACAAAGATAAGTGCAACATTCCCCTCAACACTAGACAGACAGAAATAAAGAACAGACAAGACTAGAGACGAAGACAAACTTCAGTCAACTAGTGCTACCAACGTAGATATTCATAGAGCTCAAAAGTTATCTAATTAACACCATTACCTAAGTAATTGACATACGTTCTAGATACCGGATCGGCAAACGCCCACACACAGAATGCAGGATGACACTGCTTAACACTTCTGTATGAGTCTGGTGTACAATTGAGATGATTCATTTCGCATTATATTACGTAAGTATTTTATGAGATACAGACAGATGCATAAAATCCTGAATGACTTTTCCTTCAGGTTAATTTCTAGGGGTTAAACCCTTATTACACTGTAGTCACATTATTTGAGAACCTACAGTCGTTAGAGGAGATCAGTACAGTCAGAGGACGGCTATGGTGAAGAGAGGAAATCAAGGTACTAAAATGTACCGATGTCATTCTTGAACAGTTGACATGACAAAATTCGAAAACTTAATAGTTTTATCATTCAAATCATCCCCATATAATATAAAAGCCTTTTCTGTTTCTGTTGATTTGACGCATTTGATGGTTTTATGATGCTGAAGATTGAAGAAAAACCAGGCAAGTGCGTGTCAGTCTCACTGACTACTTATGCTAACATATCCGTGATAGTTTTCCTTGTAAATTCATTGTTCAACTAAAAAGCGACAGATTTGTAAATTTTGCTAGCCTGAACTCTCTCCGAACCTATGTCTGCGTAAATTAATTCAGACAGAAGTAGAAGAAAGTGAAAATTGAAATGAACATGGGTCTACACCCATGTACTACTACATTCTTGTTTTAATTTAAGCTATTATTCATCCTCAATTCCCGTTGCTTGGTGTTATTTCAAACGATGTCATCCTGTTTTAGATTGTTAGCGAAATTATTGACCCTTATTCCGGATACAAGATCTTCCTACTGTGTCAGTCATACAGTATTTAGTTTTCATACGCATTTTAGTTTTCATATCATGGCAGATTATTTTCAATTGCTAGTAAACCGGCGTCGCTACCAACTATGTCATCCTGTTCCGATTGTGGTCTATTACATACATTCATACATAAAAGTCGTCTCCATAGCATACTATAGTTGATCAAAAATATGAAAGAAAATAATTACAATAGTATAGTAAATTTTACAAAAACGAAGCCAAAAATATGATGTACATGTTATCGTTGGCCATGTTTACAGCAAGGTTTCTTCTACAAAGTTACACAAGATGTAAGTGATTTCCCAAAAATTTATATGCTGCTATAGACTAATAGTTTTGCTCCTAAGTGTAGCTCATTGAAATCGTATTATACGCCACTGATTTATAGTTTTATAACTTATTTTACTGCCTCCTATAAACAACAGCATACACAGCAATTTAGTCATCAATTACTGTTCTAATCTAAAAGATTATATAGAAAGTGCGCCAACTAAAATGTCACGTTTGAGAGAGTGCATTGACAGCCATGAGTATGACATGCAAGATCACCGTTTGCAGTTTTCCAGTATTCTACAAAGCCTGTTAATACGGTCACACGCAAATGTGCTGGTTTCTCCAATTACTGGCACAGCTCATTAATAATAACCTATTGTGTGACAATCATGGCATTTAATTACGTCATGTAGTTTTACTTCATCATCATCATCGTCTAGGAAAAATATAAGCAATATTGAATCTTGTTTTCTAGATAGCTTCAATTGGCTAGATCAGCATTCAATCCTCTAAGTGAAACATATTGGAGAATTTTTAAATTAGGTACTTGAAGTTAGATTTAAAAATTACTTAATAATCTTAAAAACTTACTTGTACTTTAAGAAAAAACGCCTGGAGCTCTCCATCATACCCCATTTAAAGCAGGCTGAAGGTGCTAATATCATTAAAGTACACATTGAGACATAATAATACCCGTTGTAGATTATACGACACCACTTTCACTATAATGGGCACTACGCATCACTAAAAGACACCTACTGTGTTCGTAATCTGCATAACCGATTTGATCGGTCAATGCCAACATAATGTATGCGCGAGACGGCGAAACATTACAGTCGACGGTCCCTACGTATAACTAGTATAAATAAAAAAATAAAAAAAAACCCGCCTGCTGTCAAAAAAACTATCATGATATACCTTTTTGAAATTCTTATGGTGAGCTCTTTAATTTGATACCCATATTGCATTATTCGATTTATTTTTATTTTTTGATACTTCAAACAATGGCATCTCACAGCCACCATATTTGTTTTTTTTTTAATTTCACTTATTTAAGAACACGGGTAAAAAGACATGTCAAAAATGGCAATTTTTTTATTGCATAGATAGCTTTAGATTGACAATACGGTCATACTTATGTAAGATTTTTATTTGAATATAATGTATTTTAATAGATATACAAGTCGTATAAGAGGACAAATATAGTAATTACTAAGAATAGGTGCCGTACATTCGGATATGTAATACTTTTTTAATGTTTGAACATTAAAAACGCTCTCCTGTAAACCTCAGTTTTTGACATGTCGCTTTTATACGTAGGGACCGTCGTAATGTTCCATAGCAACCGCACACTTACATAACTAATGCATGCCATTACGGTTCAAGAATTCATCAATTTTCAACTTAAAACCATTGGAAATAAGGAATACAGGGCATGCCTTCATGAAAAGTTAATAAGCATCGTTTAAATTTTTTACCTTAAATATTTGGTCAAAATCTCATAAGATGATGGAAATTGTTTGGAGGTCAAAGATATCACATGTGAGTAAAATGAATACATTTAATAAGGCGTAAGGGAGATAAACTCTAACCTGTTGATGATACTGAGACAATAACAAAAATTATTCAAGGTAACTATGGCCTATAAGTATAAGGAAAAAACAATTTCCTTATCATAAATAATATAATTACTAGCTATCAAATCAAGATAATTTAGGACAAGATAATGTAGTTAAGCTTAGCAAAATCCGTAGATTTAGATGGAGCTACTAGTAGTAATTCCACTAGCATTTGTATCACGTGAAACAGCCTTTCCTAGTAATGTTAATTATTAGATAGCGGAAGCTAAATCTTTCCTTAAGTAAACGGGTCTTTAGCCTAAGGCCTCGTGTCGTGGACAAAGTCTGTCGTCGCATCATTATAGTCATCTTTACGACCCCATTAAAACCAGCTATTTGGTGGAACTACAAGGAACGTTTAAGGAAATCTTACAAGGAACGCAAATTGCTTGGATTCCACTTCTGTAACCCTTAGGAGTACCTAATAGGCTTAAGGCGGAAAAAGTTCAAGATTTTTGATGAGTCCTGTGGTGCCAGAGCGTCCGATACATAAGAGACCCTCGTCTTTTATGGAAGATCTTTCAAATTCAAATTCAAAATTATTTATTCATGTAGGTATCATTGATACACTTATGCACGTCATTTTTTTAATGAAACAGCTTTTCGCAAAGGTGCTTTATCATGGAGGAGAAGAAAAGCCGAAACTCCTCAGCACATCTTTTAAAAAGAAAAATGTCGTTCGAAATAGTCAAAAATTATGTTTTGCTAACACATTCAAAGATTAGTTGTTAGACGATGTGAATTTAGGAGACAAAGCGATATTAGAAACTTCATCGTATACCCGACATGGCGCCTGACTTATTAACCCAATTCAGAGCACAGACCAACAAGATCCAATAAGAACCAATTTCAGTACTACCAAGGACTTCAGTTATTTTAAGATTCAAGTTTCATAAGCTTTCCTTTTTACAACCACTTAGGTTGTCATAAAATCATTATCCAGCGACGCGGATACTACACCTGATAATGTAAGAGCTAATATTGACTAGCGTGCACGTGGGAACGCACATTACCATCACGTATCAGTATGATATCTTCTTACAAAATGATAAGTACTTCTGTTGGCTTTATGTTTCCAATACAAAGTAAAGGACACGATCCACCATCATCACAAGCTACTGCTAGGTTGGTTTCCTCGCAGAATGATAGATGTAATACCACCGTTTACCACATTGGCAAGCAAGTTGGACAATGCAGCAAACCCTTTGAGAAGATTAATAAGAACCTTCACATAAGAATGGTTTGCTCACGAAGGAGTGCTGCTTTGAATTTCACCCAACCGATAGCCGAGAATAAAACAAACGCGGCTCATGGAGGTACATGATACGAACGCATCCATGTCCAAGGTACACCACAAGCAGGTGACTTGTCTTGAAGCTTTCTGGTACCATTGTATTGTTTGCTGTTCAATGCGGCTGCCCAGAAAGGTAATTATTTATCTTAGAATCGTAGATGGATGCTCTCCGAATTTCCTTCCACACCAAAATATACACGCTGAATCTGTACCGATTCTTGGAATTACAAATATCGAAAGATCAACCTCAAAGATCAAACCTTAATGAACAAAACCTGCATTCCGAGATTAATGTTAAATTGACACATCATTAAATCCCATTTAAGATGGACACGCGTTAATCGACAAAGGCCTTATCAGTTGATCACTGTAAACATTGCACCGAACTAATTGCTAGTACGAATCAATAAGCCATTGACATTTTACCTTTGAATGGCTATGACAACATTGTAAGTGACCGATAAAGTAATGAAGTCTTCCGGTGATTGAGTACCTATTAACTTAATTAGCGCGATATGAGTTCAAATATATCCTTGAAAATGCTTCAGTCATATGTATTATTAAGCGTAACATATTATTAGGTATAGAAGTTGTTAGTAGTTGTAAGTTTTTTATTAAAACCATACCTGAATGTGCAATTCTGCGAAAATATGATTTTATCAAAAAAAATATTACTCATTCTCTTACTCATAAAGTCTCTATCGATAGCAGAACTATCTATACATTCATAAAGATATTGATTTAGCTATCAGAAAATTGTCACCGAAATAATCTTCATTGTGACAACACGAGCTTATCCACATATGTATTTCCATGTACCTAAGTATTTAAGGATAGATTTAGTTAAGTGTAAAATATTTTATGAATGTCAGATTTTTTTACCAGGGTTGGGACCACATACCATACTGATGGTAACAACACAAGAATACTTTTCTTGAGAACATAATGGAAAACTCTATGTAGATATTGCCACAGTGATATCCTTACCGAAGCAAGTGATAAGTTGCAATTTTTAAACATATATTACGGAAACATTATGGTGGTCACTCACGGTCATTCCATCGCGTCATTTTTGGAGCCACGCCAAGCGACATATGTCAAAATGGCGCGATTGGACATACAATTTTTTTAAATCACGCCATCAGTTTTTCACATTCACGATCAAATTTTGGCTGTATATCACGCCATTTGACGCGATGGACTGACCGTGAGTGGCCACCATTAGAGGCGCAAGACTTGTCAAATGCCATCTGATAGGATTGTGTCAACTTCAGTTATAATGGTGGTCACTCACGGTCATTCCATCGCGTCATTTTTGGAGCCACGCCCAACGACATAATTATGTCAAAATGGCGCGATTGGACATACAAATTTTTTAAATCACGCCATCAGTTTTTCACATTCACGATCAAATTTTGGCTGTATATCACGCCATTTGACGCGATGGACTGACCGTGAGTGGCCACCTTTAGTAACCAAATATAAAAAATATAAGATTCGAACCCGAGTCTATCAATAGGCCAAGAGTCCATAACCTAGAAAACCAAAAGCACTGGGATAGAAGGAAGCCCCTGACTGTATTAAATCCTCTTTAGAATAGCTGCAAACAAAAAAAGTAAAATCTAAAAGTATCTTTCAACTGTTACTTTCTGTACCTTCTACACTCTTTGCCCGTCGGCTTACCATAAAGGAAGATCCTGACGGTAATTGTCAAGACGCACCATGCTGGAACCGTAAAGATAAGCGACCCATTTACTCCGCACCGCATCCACTTAAGACATGTAAATGGTACTTAAACGTTTAAACTTGAAGTACAATCGGTGACCGAATTAATAGCTCGTAAAGTTTTGAGAGCTCACCGTGTTACTTGTCTTGGTTACAAATGTAGATCTTATAATTGGTATTATGTATCACAAAGTATCTAACTCCAGACAAATCATTTAGATCTTATACCTGGAATGACGTATTCACAAAGTGTGTAATAACTCCAGTATAATTTTGTTACGGCAACTATAAAAAGGTTTCAGTTAAACTTCGGAGCTTCGGGATTTCCAGCTTCAGAGAAGTGCTTTAGATGAAATACGAAGAAATCCTTGCCTTGAATGACCTTTAATTGAGATTGATAATTGATCAACATTATCAATCACAGAACTAACTCTTTTATCAAAATCTCCTCTCTTAGTTTTCGATACTGTTCTTTCACAAAAATCAATAACAACGTTATGCACGATCAACAATTTTCCAATGATATAAACGACCAGCACAAGACGTATCAGAACAATATTTCATTCCAGACTTTCACGATAAAAATACGCAAAACTGAACGAAACGAATCGACGTCTGATTCACGTCCAGACTGTCAGACATCTCAAAATAAGTCTCGCTCGCTACGCTATAATTCGCGGCTTATTTTTTAATTTTCACCCAGGGGCATCCTGTCAGGTTAAAATATAAAGGCTGCTTAACGGATACGGTTAATCTGACAGGTCGCGGGCGTCGGATGTTTTGACAGCAGGCCAATTACCTGCGTGCCCGTGTTTGACTGGGTGTTACCGCCGTGAGCGGTTCACATCCTGCGTTCGTTGCACTGATATGACCTGTTGGGGAACGTGATAACTGACTTGTTGATGAGCCAGAAGCGGTTGTGACACCGTTCCCATATTTGGATCATTTGGGTTGGGAATATTCCGCCTATCCAATGCTAAAGACAATATTTGTTTCGCTTCTGATTCTCCCCCTAGATTTATGGTTTATTCCTAAATTCACTACCAAGCCGTACAATCCACTTAATACACGTGTTGAAACTGGATGACGTTTGCAAGCATCTAAATATCATCGACAATAATTGTCAAGTGCTTTGCAAGTGGGCTATAGTTAAAACAATATCTATCAATTATCACTGAAGAGTCTTGTGTATTGAACTAGATATCATCTACCAAGTCTGCCAATCCGCACTTGGCCGACGTTTTAGACTATAGTCTGTACCCCTCACATTATGGAAGGAGACCCTGAGCCCGACAGTGGGATAATTATGAGTTGATGATAATGAGGTAAATAATTGAAAATTAAGCCTTCAAGACATCAGATTGCCCCAGCACGACCGTTTATAAACAGTTGACAACACAATTGATACCAATGCAAAGGCCAGAAAACTACTTGCTGATGAACTTGCAATAATGCAACCTCTTCGTTATGCTAAGTAACTTCGATACAACTGAACATTTTGTTTTGAGATTTTATTCTAATACTTTGTTGGCCACATAAATATGCCTACATGCCAAATTACAGCTTACTAGGAAGTCTCTGGCAAAGTCCTCGAATGGCGGCCACGTCTCGGAAAAAGGAGCACTGGTCGCCCCCCGATCAGGTGGACTGATGACCTAAAGAACGCCAATTAGGGGAGGCCTATGTCCAGCAGTGGAGTTTAAAAGGCTGTTAGATAGATAGATAGGAAGTCTCTGAGCTAAGTCGAGGAAAAAGGAAACTATAAGGGCTGCGTTTTGACTACGAAGCCCTAAAAATAGTTACGCGATGATATTAACGGGTTCGAAGTTGAATAAAGATCGGGGTCGAGCGAGCTGCGAGCTGCGAGCCCGATGGACGATGAATGGCGTGCACTCGAGGATCAATGCGCCCCTTGTGCACATGGGAACTGCAACATCGGATGCGCGCTAATGCGGGAGTGTAAACTTTGTTAATGCGTACACATTCACTTCGTGTATAGTGTATAATACACAAGGCAATTTGGTAACACGTTATAAAGTGTTTTGTTGACGATTGTACTTTTGGGAAGATTTGGGTACGTACAGTCAGCAAAACAGGTTTGCAGGGCATGATACAAAAAAGGTCCGAAATGTTTAAAGTCACAGAATTTTTGTATTAACTTTAAATCATATGTACGGTGCAACCGTTCATCTGCTGGGGTCAGATTTTACGCGAGCGCGTGCGACTATGTTTTTTAGTTAGTTCGTAATCAGCCGTCAAGGGTCGCGCGTGATCTTTTATCACGTTATTGTCAACAAGTTTAATTAAATTTCATATAGATTTAAATACAGATTTACAGTAATACAGTTCACTATAATACAAAAAGTCTTATCATTTTATTTCTACTAATATACATAGCTAACAAGAGCTCGTACATCATAATTAGAGGTATCTTGCGTATATTGATAGCTCACTGTCAAAGTTAAATCTTTCATAATAACACAATCATTCTATACCTAATATTAAAAACTACGAATCGTCTTTTTGTTTTCGATGATAATCAAGTAGCAATAATTTCAAAAGGAACGAGAGTTTACCCTGTCTCTAAGCAGTAATGTATAAATCAATGCCCAGTATTAGCATTATTGTCTCTACCTTGCCTAGTGGGTTCGATTCTCGGTCGGGACAAGAATGTGACAGGGGGACTTAGAACCCTGGTTCTCAGGGCGTGGATATTAGTGAAATCTTATTTGAGTTGTCCTGCTACTTGCGACACAAGGAATCTTATTGCTGAGAAATAAGTGTGACCGTTTATAATTTCGCACATATGGGTGAAATGTTCCACCACCATAAATGGATTTCGCTTCCATAGAAAAAACTTTTAAACAATTGCTTGTCTCTACCATTAGATAGAAGTCATGAAATATTCAGAGAATCAGGCATAAGTTAATTAAGTACTGTCATTTAATTCAAAAGAAAAATCGAATTACCATTATAACTTTAAATAATGACTAACACTATGCAAGATTAAAAATTCAAATTGATTGTATTTATCTAATTATGTAGTAATGTACCTGTAGGCAGTTAATTACAATACTTATTACTAATTACTTACCTGATCTGTAAAATAATTGACAATAATTAACATAGTATAGACAGACCTACTTAACAATTAATAATAAAGTTTGCATGTGAACATTTGTTTTTGTCAATACTAGGTACTGAATCATAGAATAAAATCTAGGACTCATATTGTAGGAGGACTCAAACAAGTCACTTTTGTCCCAACTCAGAGTGACTAACGGTTAAATCGCTCCTTAGTAAAGAAGTACCATACAAATTCTGTACTAAGGAGCGATTTAAGTAATTGTTAGTGACTCTGATTTGGGGCGTTTGCCTGCTAGTTTATAAACTTATTAATTTTAATTCTGCTTACAGAAGAAGAGTTATTATAATGGCTCAATATGTAATCAATGTATTAATCTGACAACGCTGTTGGTAGTAAGCAAAGCTTTTTATAAATAAAATACAAAATTAAAGATATCAGAAACTTAGAAAAAACTCAGAAAATTAAGGCTTAGTTCCATGATAGATAATGATGTGGGAGACACATACTCAAACATCCTTTATAGGTACCCAAAATTAATGAATGCTCTGTTGAATCTCAACACTGCTCAATAGCTACTTCCTTCTTCCTAAAATTTACTGTATATTGTTATAAGGATATGTATTTGGCTATATTTGGAGAGCCAGTAAAAATATCAATCATCTAGCTTTCTTTTTCAAGGAGACAAAACATGAAAGGAGAATTGAGACCATCAGTAATTCAGTGCAAATAGTGAATATGCTATGTTATATGCTATGTTATAATTATCAACCCAACAGTGTGGCCGACAAACCAACTGATCTACATCATAATATTATGTACAATAAATAGATGTCCACTATGATTATACAATCATTGTCCTACTTTTTATGTTGCCATCAGCAACCTACACACATCCTTCTATTTAATTAGGTACACTTGTATTGCAAAATCTTACATTAAGTTTTCTATGTAACACAAATAGTAGGTATGTTTTTTGACTATTATGATAATTTATGTATCAATATTTAGTATAAACAAACAACATTAAATTACTTAACAGCTGTTGTATGAATATCATTAAAAGAGATCATAACACCGTCGCGTATCATAACTAAAGGAAAAATGTTGTGATAAAAACAGCAGTGGATTTGAATAATAAAACTTAACATGTTATGAATGTTATCATTGATGTATAACTTAACATTGCTTAGCTTGTCATATTTACAACGCTATTAAACTTCCTATGGCATAATGACCAGTAAAATTAGACAGTAATAAAATAGTTTATAACTTACCGCAGAAGAGAATGAAGAAATCCAAAATTAATTTCCGCAAAATAAACGACGAATCAGCGTCAAGGGTAATAGAATGGATTCGAGAAGTCGCCTTAGGTTCGTTTCTCTCCATTTTTATTGATCTAATTGTATAAAACACAGGTAAAATGTACGAAATAAATTAATTTTACCACACCGATTACGCAGATGTTACGAAACGTCAAAGCTACGCCCGTGCGTGCTCACACGACTGTCAATCTAAACACACGTCATGCACATAGCGCATGCGCGCGCCGACTGACTGACTGACTGACTGAACTAGTGAAGTGCCTGAAGCAGTGCTGCCAATGCTACGGCAATTACCGTGTTCTACGGCTTTCAGGCGGCTTCAGGCCCAAAAAAATCATAAAATCTACGGCCTACGGCTGCCCTACGCCCTTTTTAATTAGCCAATTCTACGGCTTTTCGCAAATTGGCAGCTGTGGACACGGCCCACAGTTGATCTTTTTCCATATAAACACGGCTTTTTTATCTAATGTACACGGCAGCCTAAAAATTTGCATTGGCAACACTGGCCTGAAGTGAGTGAACAACCGAAAATGAGAGCCTAATAAAAAACAAAAGAACGAGTATGGGAGTTGCCGAGTTGGTAATAAATAATATTGGTAATTGCTAACCGCAACATGGAAATCATTTAAATTAGTTTATCGTATAAATAATCGTACACACAATTGATATGATAAGACAATAAACATAGGTAATAATATGAATTCTGCATGCTGGTGTGATTTTTAGCGAGGCCTACATACCAATGTGTTAAGAACTTTTATTTCTGCATTTTAAAATAGAATTTAATAAAAATAAATTATTTAAAAATGCAGGAATAAAAGTTAATTAATTAGGTAGGTACCTACCTATTTAGAATTAGTTCAAACCTACTATTTACTTTTTATGCGCCGGCTTACTTTTTATATATCTAGTCTAGTCTATTTCCCGAATTTATTACAATCACAGTAGATAGGTACAAGCAAATTAAAATTCCTTAGGTAACTGACATTAAGATAAGCCGTGTGAAGCTATGCACAGACATTCCAGACAGAACCAAGTGGGCATTAAGAATTTTATTGAAAATACAATGCGACACGGCACCTTTTGATCCTTACTGTATAATGCCTCGTAAAAAAACAACACAAGGCGGCTCCTATAGTCATCGGTAGCTATTGAGCCGACACCTGTGGAGTGTGGATTTAGCTATTATTTATTTTACCACAGGCTCTTAAAAATTAAAGCATTCAAAATGAAATAGGTAGATACATCTGACAAAACGAATACAAAAGCGCTTAATTTGAATAATTTTTCATTTAGTGAGATCTTAGTGAGATACCATCCACATTGATCGGACAGTTTTGCCAGTTGAGACGTCTGAAAATAATAACCGATCTAGCAGCGGAAAGTGAGAAGGTAGGATTAAAACTGAACCCAGACAAAACAATAGACAAATGGTGGAAAACATTAAACATCCCATAAATTTAGAAAACACCCAAATTGAATACACAGAGGAATATGTCTATCTTGGACAGCTTTTTATGTTAAGTAAATATAAAACATGTTGCAGAGCAACGTCTGCAGAGTCAGCTAGTTACAAATATAGCTAAGAACCATCCCGATTACGTCAACTTTCAAACAAAAAACACCGCATCATAATCGGTCCATTCCTTTAGGAGCCACAATTCTACAAACAGACACGTCGAAGTTACACCACTACTTTTGCGTCACTCGGGGTTTAATAAAATAATGGTATTAATAATTAGGTAACTATTAAAATCAATATTACAAATAAAATGAAAACCTCCTACATATACAGGGGCGGGAATTAGTCGCCTCTTACGACACCTATCAGCGGAGGTAACACAACAATCACCGGCGTTAGCAATACGGCTATTGTGGTAATCATAATAGTAATGAAAATCCGTTCAGTAGGTAATTTTGCGTTGAAAAACAAAACATCCATACATTCTGTCAAACTTTCACAATGAAAATAAAATAATAAGATACCTCTTATTGCTGTTCGCGCCTTCTGTTAGCACAGTGGAGATCTATTTAAGTGTATTGCCCGACTGGAGAACAGATGGTTTTCACATTTGTTACAAGATGGCGCTTCTCTGCAATACGGAACAGTGCCATCTCTTGGCTCTTTTAAAACCAAATAAAGACTTCACTTCAGTCCTATGATATTATAGTTTTCTAACATAATAAAAGATGGCACTTCTTGCAATAAGGTTTCACTAAAAATGATTTTGTATTAAATTGTGATGATGAGTTTTGTAGACTTTAGCTCTTTGTTATTTAGTACCAAACATGACGAAGTTATCTTTAAAACTTCATACTAGTTTCCGCTCAGGGCTTCGCCCGTAGATGGTTTTACAAAAGGAAATTAAAAACCTAGGTACCTACCTACAACCAAGGTTAAATATTTATAAAATCCAAAATTCTTCACAAAATTTCTCATTTTTATGAGGTAAGTAATGGGTAGGATGAACTTGAGCATCCCATTCATCAGTATTTTGTTACGAGTTTTCTATGAGCAAAACAAAGAATTATAGAATAATGGTAGGTTCCCTGTTTAGAGTACCGACGCTTTCTACGCCTTATTACCACAGTCCATATTTTTAGATGAGTCCTACCTAAACAGAACAATATTTTTGTCGTACCTAATTTGTAATTAAAAATAAGGACGAGGGATGAAAATGAAAAAGAAAAAAATATGCACTCCCGGTGGTGCAAGGAAGGAGCGATCTCGGAGATCTCGGAGGAGGAGAAAGGTAAGTCTGTTTGAAAAATTAAAGACAAAAACAAAAAAAAATTAAAATGTGTGCAAATCACACGTGGTAGAAGTGAAACCTTCAAAATTTTTGTTTTCAAGATAATGAGACAAATGTAAAATTTCGGGAAGATGATAAATGTAGGTTTCACTACTCCACTCCACTCCCCTCCGCTCCGCCCTGCTCCGCTCCGCCCCGCTCCGCCCCGCCCCGCTCCACTCCGCCCCGATCCGCTCCGCTCCACCCCGCTCCACTCCGCCCCGTTCCGCTCCGCCCCGCCCCGCTCCGCTCCGCTCTCCTACCCGTCACTCCCCTACCCTACCCCTGTACAATGCTTCCTATCTCACTTTAGAATTTATGTGTTTGTCTCTTTTTACTGGACAGTTTCGTTTCATAAAATTTCAAGTCACCCCCGTACTAAAGAAGTTTTCACTTCAAAAAAAAAATGGCGTAATCTCACTCGGTTACAAAAAACTATACCTACCTATTTTATTAATACCAATAGGCTACAAACAAACATGAAAATGAGGACGAAAACCTAATATGTACTTATAGGGGAAGGGGGGGCATGACGGGGTCGCGGGGCACGACGGGGCCACCCACAAAAACAAGTAACGACGAACACTAGACGTTTGCTGTTTTCACTAATAGATGGCCATTTTGTATCAATCTTTAATCCAATCGTGAATGGCGACTAGTCTGCACGCGTTTGGTTTTTATGAAAATAAACTTGTTGAGACGTGTTTTCATCTAATTTTGAGTGAATACGAAAACAAATGTAAAAAGGAAACTGTTTTCATTACTATTATTGTCTATATATTGTGTTTTTCTAGAGATATTATTTATTGATATATTTTGAACAAAATCACTTTAACTATTATTCATGTTTTTTGTCAATTATTTCAAATAATGTTAAGTGTGGGGGCATAACGGGGTCATGGCTATGGGGCACGATGGGGTACCCCAATATACAATAAAAAGTATTACAATATATTAGATCCGAGATTGAATAAAACCTCGAAAAGACAAAACATCGATAAAGCTCACTCTGATATATTCAAAACGTAGACGAGGATACTTTATGCCTGTATTGACGATAACCATACATTGTACTATATTTTAAGTCTGCGGAGGGTTGGGTGGCCTGCCAGCTATGTAGACGTTTGTGTCATACAGACTGTGCTGGTGTTGACCACTAGATCCCAGAAGAAAGCCACATCTGCACATATTGTGAATAAAATAACCATGTACCCCATACTGCCCCGCACTAGGGGCACAATGGGGTTTTCATGAGGGTTTCGTAAAATTAAAATTAAAACATTATTTGATTAGTTGCTTCGCCAAATTCTATGCCAAATGATAGCCTAATATGTAACCAAAGTGATATGATTAATGTTAATTACTTAATATATTTTGTTTGTTCTTTTATTGGCTATTTTCCTTAACGTCCCCGTTATGCCCCCCCTTCCCCTAACAAGTTTTACCTAGGGATTCTTCTGCGATTCGTTGCCGCCTGCTGGCCAAGAAAGAATACGGAAGAAGGTTGAAGCCAAGTTAATTAGGCATAACATCAGAATCTGCTTTTTACGTGTTAAGTATACCTAGCGAAGCTTCAATAGGTACGTCCATAACCCCTTACAAGGGTCTAGGGTCCTTCCCTTATAAGGATGGATAGGATAATCCAGACAAGGTGCCGCGTGGTTATCGAAATCGAAGTGTTTGCCTACCGCCTTACCTGCGACATACGAGTACGAGCCTTTGTCGTATTATTCACAGAGGTATGACGTTCATCTTCAAAGAGGATGAATTTTGTATCGGAATCTGCCGGTTGGGAACATCGTCTATAGATTTAAAGGTTTATGAATAAGTTAAACGTTCTCTATATTCTGTCGATTCATAATATTCATGTCATTTAATTTTGTTACCTATAGTGTTAGTTTAATTAATTAAAACGGAGGAACGCAAGCGGCAGGCAACACAGCTGTATAAACCAGGTGAATGATTATGAAAATCTACTGAATATTGGAAATCGTAGGGCGCTGTGAACTGTCATTGGGTAAGACCTTTATTCAACTTCTCCTGCAAAACATAATTATCATACGAAATCCATTGATTTTAGCTGCTAGTACCAATAAGAGAAATGAAGATTTATTTTGTGTTAAAATCTAAAATATGCATTAGGTAACATAGACTTAAATATAAGTCTATGTTAGGTAAGTCTTGTACCTACCTTCGTACAACTTTTGTACTAAATTGTGATTACTTTGTAACGTCATAAAATTTCGCCAGCCGCTACTTTAGGAAGGTACCTACTTACTTAATATAGTAGATATTATTACACTTTTAAACTATCTAGACCTATAATTCAGGCCTTTCTAGACCTCTTAATGATCCGAAATTCAAATTATATCTGTTGCCTAGAATACGTCTGTACGACTGTTTATAACGACTTTGAAAGGGAGTTTTAAGTGTTAGTTTTCGAATTCGCCCCTATATGGGTTGATAGGTTACGTTCTATTCTATGGCTTCAGCCTTCAAACTGTTAACGATCCACTAAAGAGCTGGCGTCTCTTTGTGCCGGAGAGGTTAGCTAGGCAAACGAGGTAAGTTTGCCGCCCAAATACATGGCTTATCGTCTTTTAGGTATATAATAATAACAACTGGGTCTTAACCTGACGTGCCTTCCAAAGCATGGAGGCTCCCAAGAAACATTTTACAATAACGGTAATCGAGAAAGCCTTTTGCTTGAGTCAGCCGCCAAACGTCGTGGTGTTCCGTTCCAAAAGGGGGGTTAAGCTTTAAACCAGGTCTTTATTTCTTCTCTCTTTCTTGGCCGGCAACGCATAAGTGATTGATGCCTTTGGTGTTGCTGATGTCCATGGGCGACGATAGCCACTTACCATCAGGTGGATCGTCAGCTCGTTTGCCGGCTATTTCTATAAAAATCCGGCTTCCATTACCACACAATTCCATAGACAATATTTTGACGTCTTCTTGAGAGGTAGAAAAATTGTTATAGATCAATTCACTCTTGCCACAAGCCGCGTTGATGAACATAATTCCAAAAATGCCAAAATTTGCAACAAAAATTAATTAATAAGCTTAAAAAAATTTATTAAAAAGTTTATCATCGCGGATAAAGTTTTTAAATTACATGTTCTAGGTAAATATATTTCTTATTTTGTATTAATAAAACTAGCGCTGTTTTCGCCTTTTTCAGGGCAATATGTAGGTAAGCTATGTCGTACCTATTCCAGATCTACCCATAGATATACTAATCAGTAATTTTTTCCTGAAAGAGTATAACCGATAAGTATCCGTTTATATCACATCATTATAATATCATTGTATAACATTAATAGATTAACATAACAATACTTAGATCATTAGGTAGTAGTACCTACTTACTTGTGGAAAGCTGTCGTAATTTGTCCCAATGCCACAGTACCCAGTGTAACAAAGCCCCTTGCGAAGGGTTCGGAGTACCGACTACCGACTGTGAACTGTGAAGTGCGCCTAGATCTCAAACGTCGCCAATACTGCAATCACTGCAATAATATGGACCGTTACGAGGACTGGTAACTGTAGGGTCTGTAGCTTGTGGCACGTGAAAAGGGTTTGTAATTTGCTAGATAACCCACGCTTTTTTACAATAAAATATTTTTTTAATACAGTTGCTCAAAAAGTGGCGTATTGCAGGGACGTATAGCGTTCGGGATGTGGGCTATTGATACATACAACATCATTGGCTATTACACACTCGTGCCTTTTTCTTTACCTTTTCCGCACTCGTGCGTTCTCTTTCCCTAGTGTCAAAATAATGTCTATTAAAAAGAAAAAACCAACCACGAAGTTTTTATGATTCATGCAAATATTTCTAAAAAGAAGCTACTAATTTGTTTCAATATCAGATTTAATGATTTGATTCAATGAGTTAGGTTAGGTTTCAATTCATTTCATCTCATTAAATTTCATTTTCATTTCATATCAATAAAAAAAAACTACTGAAGACTTGGCTGTATGGGCATAGTTTCCTTTGCCTACCCAGAATGGGTGAAGAAAACAAAAAAAAGATCTCTGCTTATCAGTGTTGCCAATGCTACGGCAATTACCGTGTTCTACGGCTTTCAGGCGGCTTCAGGCCCAAAAAAATCACAAAATCTACGGCCTACGGCTGCCCTACGCCCTTTTTAATTAGCCAATTCTACGGCTTTTCGCAAATTGGCAGCTGTGGACACGACCCACAGTTGATCTTTTTCCATATAAAAAATGGTTTATCAAGACGAATCTAACGATATCTTAATTATATCAATTGGTTCAGCGGTTTGAAAGATATGAGGTAATAAATAATACGCATACCTACATACAAAGTTGTATTACAAACACACAACACCTCGGCAGTAGGCTCGTGTATAGCTTGCCTTAATCACCTAAGTGAATTTAGGTCTACCGATTTAGTATACTTGATTCACCTGCGGCCAGTAGACTTAAATCACCTGGGTGAATTAACTCAGGTGAATAAAGTCGACGTCACCCAAAAAACGCGCGAAAAACATAACCTTTCTTGGCAGTCGGGTAAAAAAGAAGTACGTGTGACTTTAAAACAATAGCACAGAATACATACATAATAATGGCCCTGTAGTCTAGTTGGCAGCGACCCTGCCCGGGTTCGATTCCCAGCCGGGGCAGATATTTGTGTGACAGATAAATATTTGAGCTCGGGTCATGGGTGTGATTGTGAAGTGTTATTATGTTGCCATGCCATCCGCGACACAGGTAATACTGCGGGGGTATGAGTGTGTTAGCGTTTATTTTATTATTTTATTATTATTATTTATTAATAAAACAGGTAACAATTAAATAGTAGAGTTACACAGCTCACGATAAGTACTGATTTTAACTAAAGCTTTTGTTGAAAAGATAACCCTCAAATGTAAAAGACGTGCTTGTGAGAGACTCTACAATGCTCTACATTGTTAATTGCACAATATATGGCTTGAAAAATGGTTGAAAATACGTTGAGGATTTGTAAGAGTCTAACCAACCAACATTATACCCGAAGAGTAGGTATGCAATTATATAATTTAATAATTTTCGTTTATAATTTTTTGTAATTGATCAATTTTGTTTGGTTTAGTTAATAATTTATTTTCAGTTGTTCGAAATTATTCTCGCTCTCTTCAGTCTTGCCTCAATACTGCAGATTCGAAATTATTAACTGTGTTTTAATAAATATAGTAATGTACAGTCAATACAGTAAGTATACTTAGGTACAATAATTCAATTCAATAAATCAATTAATTTAATAAATTCTCATTCAATAAATAAATTCTCATTCATTCAATAAATACTCATTCAATCAATCAATTCATCGTGCTAATTAATAAAATAAATAAATTGCTTAATTCGGTCGAACTTGCGTTCAACAAAAGCCGTCGGGTTACAACGTGACAAAGTAAATCGAATAAAATTATTATTTTCAATTAAAGTGACTAAATATTAAGTAAATAAGATGTCGGTAGGTCTGGAGGTTTACGTAGATATGTATAAAGTATCTACATACCTACGAAAAGGTGATTAGTGTGATTACAAATCGCCGATACATTTTGATTTCTTATAAAAAAACCAATTCTGAATCATCTAAAAAATCTTATTTTCCTATTATTATTGTAGATTTCATTTTAATTTTGTAAGCCTCTGGCGATTTGTCTTTGTTTATCTCGTCTCTACTAATCACCTTTAATACCTATGCCTCTTAGTCTTACATATTATTAAAAAAAATGTTATTAGTAGTGATGGGCCGACTATGGGTTTTGCCGATCAGCCGACCAGCCGATATTCGGTGGGAAAATTGCCGACTAATCGGCCGACTAGTCGGCAATGCCGATCAACCTTATTTTGGTCAAATATTTATGAAAATAAAAGGAATCGATTGCTTCCTGATAAACCTGAAAGTCTGACGTTTCTCCACCATAAATTGCTTTAGCTTGATTGAATACTATTTGATAAAATTTTACTGAAAATATGACTAAGTACAAATAAAAGTACCTACAAACTTGTATTATTATTGCCACATATTAGTGATGCAACGAATTTTCACATAATTTTTGACATTCGTATTCGCAAAAATCATAGAAATGAAAAAAACAAATTGTATTAAGAAAAATAATTATTTATAACAATCGGGGAACATAGTTACCTCCTTTTCAAGTCTGTTGAAAACGAGTTTTCAACAATACCATTGGTAATAAGTATAATTATAATAAATAGTTGAGTTTTAAGTATAATTGAGTTTTTAATGTAGAAACATTAGTTCGTTGGCGCCACTGGGCTTTTTTGAACCAAATCTTTGAAGGTCAACATTTGCATTCGTGAATGTGACAAATCCAACATCCGATATACCTATTACTACTACATAATAAAATATTTATTTTCATTATAATCGGATTTATTAAAATAAATCTCATTAAAAGCTGATTGTATAATTTTGTTATTTTGTTATTTTCTTCATTTCTTTTATTTTTTGTAGCGAAAATTAATGCCGACTATTCGGCGATTTTTGCCGACTAATTGCCGACTAGTCGCCGACTATAAAACATGCCGAATAGTCGGTTTTCCCGACTAGTCGGCGTGTAGTCGGCCCATCTCTAGTTATTAGGTATTAGGCATACTATACCTATGTACTAAACATACAAACAAACGCTATTATAATTTATAATTCATACCTAGATACATTTTTCAGTCATTCAACAAAGGGAATCAAAATCTAACTAGGATGTGAAAAAATTGCGACGAAGAAAATTGGATGTTGGTGTTAACTTTGTTTATACAAATGTAGATAGGTAGTCACACTCAGGAACAAACAGCCTTAGTTAGTATAGACTAGTTGGCGCCCGAAAGGTTCCGAGTTCGGTTCCCGGGCAACCCCGACTATTTCAGATCATTGATATTTCTTGTCCTCAAGTGCAAAGTTATTTCAATTTACTACATTTGTTGAAGGTTGTTACTTTCAATTGTGTATGTCCATAATATGTCGGTAGATAAGCGCTATGCATATCGGTAAAAATAATTTAATATAGCTACTAGTATCTACGTATCTACCTACTAAAATGGTTAATCAGCTACCAGTACGCTGAGGAACAACAAAAAGTTATTATTAAACAAAATTATTTATAAGCCACGACAAAAAGTAGCGCACGACAACCAAAAACGCGAGACAGACAAACCCGCGCGACGCGCGCAAGCGAGCGCTTTCTGAAAATTGTAGCTAGAACAACTCGCGTAAAATTCCTTCATTACAGTCAACAATGCCTCCGGACGGCTACATACAAATAACTGCCTTCCAATTTAAATAACAGGCTTGCAAAGCTGAAAAACAACCCGTAACCGAAGTTGGGAATAAATTAGCAACGGGGGGTTCGCAACCCCCCTTTACCCCAATGTGTACATTGTGCAAAATATTATTTGCCTTGCCAGACAATAATAGGATCTAATGCCACGCCCTGACATGTTAGCTTTGGGGGGCCCCGCCCAATCAGCTCCATTTCTCGATTGGTCGTGAGGGGCTTCCGTCTCGCTCTAACGAATGTGCCGTCTCGCTCGCACATGTAGCTTTTCCCTCAACGCCTGAGGGGTAAATGTTTTGCTAGAAAACATATACGAGGGTTTTTTAGAGCCCCGCTCGCATTGTCAGTCGTTTCGTTTCGCGAATATTTTTTAAGCGAGTTTTATTTGAAGACGTCTACCTGAATGGTGTGTGAGAATTCGTTTTATGAGATTTTTTTCAATAGGCAGAGAGTACTTTAGCGCGGGATTATACGATCCCTCCATACGTATCTGTAAACAGTTTCCTTTGGTCGGTTTGTTGGATTTTATCACATTTTTATTACATTTTTTTCATCGCTTACCCGTGTCTCAGACGGCTTAGGCTTTGGATAAAATGCTTTGAGTATCTTGTCTTTGATACTGTACAAACTGTAATAATAAATAAATGTTATTTTTAAGTATGTAACTAACTTAGGTAATTAGGTAAGGTAGTTTATTGTAGGTACCTAGATCTTCATAAATAGTTAATAAAATAATCATACAGTACCTATAATTGGATATTAAGAGCAAGCAAAACTGCCGTTAGGTACTTTATGTTATACATTAATAATTAGTTAACTAGGTATTATAAATTAGCTACAATAAAATCTATAAAACCATTAAAATAAAACCTTACCTATCTATGTTATACCTATAAATAAGAACAAAAACCAACCCAAAGACCTACAACTTTACAAGTGTCGAAAGATCGAACACGAAAAACGACGTCGAAAAGAGTCTGTTCAAAAAATCTCGCCTAACTCTAAATAAATACCGCAACAAAGTTGAATCGATAAGCACGGGCGGTCTGATAATTATTAGTCGACGGCCTGAAATTCATGCACAAAGCTCCGACCCGCAGTAATAATAACGACAATTGTTGTGTTTACTGAAACGTAAACGTACCGGGGCGGTGGGGGCCCCCCCGGCGCGGGGGTCTCGGGGGCGGAGCCTGGCGGGGCCTCCTCCGCGCGGCCGGGGCCCGCTGCAGTCAGTGCCGCGCCACGCGCCCCGACGCACCTCTGACATGTGACGTCAGCATGGAAGATTGTGATCTTGGTCCCTACCGCGACATGATCATCGAAGGTGAGCTCCCGCTCGACCTGCGGCCGCCGCCGCGCCTCTACCTGCCGCACTACCTGCACGACCGCGAGGAGTACCCCCCGGACGACACCTACGTCTCCGTGGACGAGGACACGCCGGACTTACCCCCGCAGTCCAGCGACTCCGACCGATACGACGCCTCCAGCCCCACGGAATCCAAGCCCAGCTCTCCCAAGAAGCCCAAGCAAAAGTCATCATCCCAGCTCATCAAGCCGCCCTACTCGTACATCGCTCTCATCACGATGGCCATCCTCCAGTCTCCGCACAAGAAGCTGACCCTCAGCGGCATCTGCGAGTTCATCATGACGAGGTTCCCGTACTACCGCGAGAAGTTTCCCGCGTGGCAGAACTCCATTCGGCACAACCTGAGTCTGAACGACTGCTTCATAAAGATCCCGCGGGAGCCGGGTAATCCTGGGAAGGGGAACTACTGGACGCTAGATCCGTTGGCGGAGGATATGTTCGATAATGGGAGCTTTCTCCGCCGTCGGAAGAGGTACAAGCGACCGGCGCCGTCCTTGCAGCACGCTCATGCTGTGGTCGCTATGCTGGCGAGGGAAGCTTACGCGCCGCTGCTTCCGTTGCCATGCTATCTCCCGCCGACGCCGCTGCTAACCCTCCCTCGCCCGCCGCCGGCTGCCTTGCGCCCGGTTCCTTTACCCCCCAGGATCGCGGAGACCACGGACACGCGTACCAAGCGTTCCCGGAACGGTTTCTCCATTGAATCCATTATCGGGTCTCAGGAGAGTCCACCGACTCCGGAGCGGCGGAGTGCGTTCTCTCCTCTCCACCAGACGGGGCCGCCGGACGACTGGGCGAGGTGAACGTACCCTTGGTTCTTGGCGGGTCCAAACTGAAAACACGTCCCGACGGAAGTGCATGACATGGTGTCCCTATAGTTCCGAACGATTAAATTGAAGTGAACAGTGACATGTACATTTGTAAAGGTTCCCGACTTTTAATAAGCACTTTAAATAACGAGTTATTGTATTTAACGACCAAACCATCTTTATAGTTACCGGTATGTGAGTGATTTAAAGGGATTGAATCAGCGACAAGATTTCCTATTGATACGCGAATAATAATTTATACATTGTGTTTCTTCAAAGTTGTTTTTGCAAAGTATTACAAAGTTCGTCCGTATAATAAACTTAAGCTAATGTTATGTGCCAAAAATTATAATGACGTTGCAACTTTTTAGAATAAAAAATATCTCGGAGTTTATAGAAAAATGTTTATGATTATAAAAATACACTTGTGTTATTATTTTGATATTAAATGTATAAATTATAACTTCATTTTGATTTCACATGTATTTTTTATTCATATTTGTTATTCAATTTTTATGTTATTGTTATTCTAAAAAATTGCAATAAGCATAGATAAATCTAGTCATTCCTTGTACAAAGTAGTAAATAATATCAATGTAAATATTTTGTAAATTCTTTCACTAAGTAGTTAGTCAATAGGTATTCTAGCGATTACTACGTTGCCGAACAAATGCTGTATTATTTTGAATGTTGTATTGTAATTGTAGTATATTTTTGTGTAACTATTACTTAATATAAAGTATAAAATACATAAATATACTGAGCATTCAGTGTTTTTATTTAAATATTTTTTTGATACGAAGTAATTAAATGTTATAGTTTTTTTGGAGTAATTATTATTATTAAGATTAAAGTCATTAGCTAGTTATTTTATAAAACCGAAAGTTATTTTCTACAACGGAATTGAGAACCTCCTCCATTTTTTGAAGTCGATTAAAAAGATAAATAAAAATTTTATAATAAGAAAGTAACCAACACGCAATATACTCGTAGCTGCCATTCATTTACTATATCATTATATTTTAGGTACTTTTGATCGAAGTTGATTCATCTGTAGAAACAGATAAATATCCTGAAACCCATAGTTGGGAAAACTCTTTATTAAGGTCTGAATCCAATTTTTTCTTATAGGTGTTATAAAATCTAAGAATTTCTTTAGGTATAGTACTATTTAGAAATAGGGGTGCCAAAAACCTTCTTTTTGTAAATTTTTACATCTCAAAAAATTAAAGGAGGATCTTTTAAAAAGTGAAAATTACAAGATTTTTTAATAAAAAAAAATTTTGTTTGTGAAACTTTTAATTGATATTTTTAAGATTATACTTTTATTATTTTATGATCACAAAGATAGGTATTGATTGATAGTAGCAGTAGTTAGCAGTTCCAGAATGCGAAAACCGGAAGGAAAATTAAAATCGGACAAAAAATCCTTAACTTCCTTGCTACGCCACGATAAACGCTGGATAATTTTCAACCAGATGATCTGAAGAAGATGACCTGAAGAAGTGAGTGATACAGTTAATGACATCTACCGTAGATAAAATCTACGGGAAAAACTGTAATGAAGAAAACGTACCTAAGCTAGCCGCGCTAGCTATGAAAGACCAGTGACGGATTAAGACTACTTGATGCCCTACGCCTATGGGCCCCCTTATCCGTATGTCAACGTGGTTTTTTGTGGTTTTTTGTGCTTCTTCTGGTGCCCCCCCAGACGTGATACCCTAGGCAATTGCTTAATTTGATTAAGGGTTAATCCGTCACTGTGAAAGACTAGCCTCACCTGACCAAACCAGGGATCTGCAACCTAACAAACCCTTATACAATACACCAAAACCCTTCAGCAGCAAGCGGGCGCATACCTCGTCTGACTCTGTCTTAAGACTCCTGCAACTTAAAAGAACTTATCCTCTACTGTCCAAAGGGGTGGATATGAGAAAGTCTTCGCAGCGACCATCAAGAGGATGCTAACGCTAACGCCATTGCAACGTTCAGCAGAATTCATCATGAATCACTCATTGACCCGTCTTACGCAATGGTTACCATACCGGACCCGGGACCGTCATTAAAATGGTCCTGGGTACGAGTCCCAGAGAATCGGAAGTTTTAATGATGAGTTTGAATTTCTGTTCTCGGCCTGGGTGTGTTCTTGTCTTCGTGTGTTTTCCATGACACCCACGTCACAGAGAATCTAGCGTGGACCTATATGAGTGTGTAGCGATTATTTAATATTTAATTATCCATGGATTTTTGATTGATTGACACATAATAATATTCCAATCATGATAGATTGAAAGGTTAACGTGCGTGACACGACGCGAGCTGTAATTTTGATATATTTGATACCCGACCATGATATACTTGATAATTTCCTTTTCACGTCTCGCTGTGATAAGTTGATAACGCTAAATAAACCACAATTTCTCCTCTACTTACTCAGCAAATATTTAACTGCAACAAATTAAATGTAGTTATGTAGGGTCATACTATTGTAATAATAGTTCTGTTTTATTTTTATTTTTTATCGTTATAAGTTTTTAATACAATTAAAAACTGAAAACACTTTAAGTGTATTTAAGGATAATCAGTAGGTACTCATCAAGACAATCACTTACTTAACTATACCTGATAATTATTAATAGAGAACAATCTTAGCAAGTGGCGATTTTTTATTGTTTAAACAATGTAGAATAAGTAGTACAGAAAAAAAAACTTTAGAGGTGTCAAGGGACAACCAGATGGAACGAAGTTCCTTGCAGTCAGTACTAGGATAGCAAAAAAATGCAGCAAGTGTGCCAAAATAAATTTCTCACGAAATCTAATACCTTAGATTTGTTTTGGCACAATATTACTTGATAATTTTTTTTATAGACTTAAGTTTTTGTATGATTATTTTTATTAAAATTAATTCTTATGGTGTATGTGATAATTGTACGTTAAACTTAATATGGTAATTAAAACGTAATTCAAAATGCATCCCATCTTGTCGATTGATTATCAGCTCTACTGAACACTATCTACTGAAAACTCAGCTAAACATTTTTGGTTAACCATATTTTTAAAACGGTCCCAAATCACAAAATTCCTTCTATCAAGTACAGATTTAAAGCACAATAAATATAGGAATAAATAATGTATTATGTTATCATCATCAGTATAACATATTTTATAGTGGCCAGCGGACCTGGGTTTGAGTCCTGGCCGGTCAGAGATTGAATGAGTCAGGTAAAATGTTTGCTGTCTGGCATTGGGATCTAGAGATGTCCACTTTGTGTGTGTCCAACTGAATCCTAGTGCAGGATTATGTGTGAGCGTTTATTATTGTCCAACTAGCGTTAAACTTGGGGTAATGAAAATTACTTTATTGTCGTCATTGCTCTTGGGAATGTATGTTAAAATTCAGGCCAATGTGGTTAGTACATAAGGCGTGAAGGCATGACAAATAAACTTACTTTTGCATAACACGAATAGGTTGTGAATCTAATTAAATAACTATAATAATATAATAGATTGAATAGTCAAGTGTAGTCAGCCCTGAAACAGCTAAAGCAACATTGTATCGCGAGCAATAACAAAATTAGCAACACAAATAATGTTGCCAGCGCAAACGAACTCACTACAAATGTTTAGATACCGGCGTGTACGTGTATTATGGCTATTATCATAACCCTGTTTAAGGTAAATTTTATTCTAATGTTTATTGTACTCACAATAATGAGATTATGCTGAGGAGTTTTTTGACGACTTTTCTTCTCCTCCATGACAAAGGACCTTTCCGAAGAACTGGTAGTTAAAAATATGACTTGAAATGAAAAATAATTATTTTTCATATTGTACGCCTGTGCTTCGCTTCGGAAAGTTAAGTACCCACATCTGAAATAATTGCTACTATTCTTTCAGGCATTGTACAATGGTGTCCCGTTAGCGTTAAAACTGGATAAACTTTCTAGCACTTATTCTATAAATTGTTTTAGCACAGTTTTCATTTTACCACATTCATTGGAATCCAAGATTTAATCCTACCAGGACTCTACTATCGCATGTGGAAACGATTTTTTCCGAGGAAAAAAATTACATAAGATACAGAGGGGGATGGTTTAAGTGGAAATTTTACCCTTCAATGTTTTGAATAGTTTCAATAGTTCCAATGGTCAGTTTTTGCATTACGAAGAGGCTCCGGGATCTAATTTTATGTTTAACTAGTTACCCAATTTTACCTTCTCAGGGGTATTTTTATTTTCTGTATGAATGTATATCGTAAAAATATTATTTTATTGGAATGGACACAAAAATACTCAAAACATTATTCAGTAGGTAACAATATCTTACCTCATATGAAAAAATTAACATGGAATGAACAAACAAACATGAGAAACAATAGAAAAGCGGCCAAGTGCGAGTCGGACTCGCCCATGAAGGGTTCCGTAGCAGCAAGTAACATAATATAAAAGTTCTTGGAGTTCGTTGTAACTTTGATCGAGGTAAATTGCGGTTTACGATTTATGACGTATTAAAAAAAAACTACTTACTAGATCTCGTTCAAACCAATTTTCGTTTGAAGTTTGCATGGTAGGGGAAGGCCGGGCATAGTGAACAGCCCAGACAAAGCGGATACCCTCTTTTATTTTAAAATGGTGGGCCCGAACGCGCTACCGTCTTGCCACGAGGTGCACCCCGTGCCCCTTAGTCGTAAACAAACAGAGCTAACGCATAGTCACGCGTCGTTTGCGAAAAAAATAACAAAAATTAAAAAGTGAACATTGCTTACGACTTTTCAAAGTACGTAATTTTGTAATTACTTATGTTTATATAGTATTCCTGTATTGGCTTGATTCTCTTTTCAAAGTGCATGTTTTCTTGCAGAAATACTGCTAGTTTTATTGGTATTCTGTTTCTGGATTTCATTGAAGGTTAGGTTAAATTAAACAAGTACCCGTTGGGCAAAATGAACACGGGCAAAGCGGACACAGTATCCACTTTGGCCAACAGCGTTCATTTTGTCCGCAGATTTAGAAATGTTCACTTTTCTTGATTCCACTTTATCAACAAATATACCAAAACCTGGCAAAGAAGATCCACTCAGATATAACGCCACTCAAAAATCTTCCACTCCTATGCCTACATCTTACCATCACAGGAAGAACAGAAAGAACAGAAAACTTTTGTTAAAACAAGTGCAAAATTATTGAGAAACATGGAGAAAGATTTAGATACCAAAACAAAGACCACGCGAAAGAAAAATGCTGAGATTAGATACTAAAAGCGGCCAAGTACGAGTCGGACTCGCCCATGAAGGGTTCCGTAGCAGCAAGTAACATAATATAAAAGTTCTTGTAGTTGGTTGTAACTTTGATCGATGTTTTTTGCGGTTTACGATTTACGACGTATTAAAAAAAACTACTTATTAAATCTCGTTCAAATCAATTTTCGTTGGAAGTTTGTATGGTAATGCACATCATATATTTTTTTTAGTTTTATCATTCTCTTATTTTAGAAGTTACAGGGGGGGGGGGGACACATTTTACCACTTTGGAAGTGTCTCTCGCGTAAACTATTCAGTTTAGAAAAAAATGATATGAGAAATCTCAATGTCATTTTTGAAGACCTACCCATAGATACCCCACACATATGGATTTGAGTTTCAGTTCTATGTATGGGGAACCCCAAAATTCATTGTTTTTTTTCTATTTTTGTGTAAAAATCTTAACGCGGTTTACAGAATACATCTACTTACCAATTTTTAACAGTTTAGTTCTTATAGTTTTGGAGAAAAGTGGCTGTGACATACGGACGGACAGACAGACAGACAGACAGACATGACGAATTTATAAGGGTTCCGTTTTTTGCCCTTTGGCTACGGAACCCTAAAAATGACTAAAGCAACCAAAAGAACCAAAACAACTGAAATTAAAAAACGACCAAAAATATTAAAGCCAAAGGATCTAAGGACAAAGAAAATGATGAAAAGTTTACGTGTTTTTTTTTGTGGAGAAGATTTTATGAGAAGATTAACGAACAGCTGTTTGATGACTGAATCCAATGCAATTCCTGCAAGCAATGGAATCACGAGAAATACGGCACGGCTTACGAGGGAAATGGCATATTACTTTGTGACAACTGCTAGATATGACTGATTAGTTGTATTCTTTATTATTGTTTCCTTTAATTACATATATCTTCTTTTATATTCTTCAGTAATCTTTCCTTAATTAACCGTGTGTTCACTTTACCCTATGAGCCTATCTACTTTACCCGGTGGATTGGGCAAAGCGGATAGCGGTACCAAGTTTAGTGTGATTAAAAATTTTAAGTAAAGTACTGATGTTACATTGTTTTAGTTGATTATATTAAAAAGTTTAATAAATACTGTTTCAAACTCAGTCATTATTTTTTATCTATCTGTATCAACTTCCTTTCTATAGGCTGCCAAAGGTTAAGGTGTCCATTTTGCCCGGCCTTCCCCTACATCATATATTTTTTTTAGTTTTATCATTCTCTTATTTTAGAAGTTACGGGGGGGGGACACACATTTTTCCACTTTGGAAGTGTCTCTCGTGCAAACTATTCAGTTTAGAAAAAAATGATATACGAAACCTCAATATCATTTTTGAAGACCTATTCATAGACCCCACATGTATGGGTTTGATGAAAAAAAAATTTTTGAGTTTCAGTTCTAAGTATGGGGAACCCCAAAATTTATTGTTTTTTTTTTCTATTTTTGTGTGAAAATCTTAATGCGGTTCACAGAATACATCTACTTACCAAGTTTCGACAGTGTAGTTCTTATAGTTTCGGAGAAAAGTGGCTGTGACATACGGACGGACGGACAGACAGACAGACAGACAGACAGACAGACATGACGAATCTATAAGGGTTCCGTTTTTTGCCATTTGGCTACGGAACCCTAAAAACTAAAGTTTATATGTAAACTACTAGCATAACAAAATAAATATTATTACGTGTTGATGGTTTATTTTATTTTTAACCTACTTCAAAAAAGGAGGAGGTATTCAATTCGACTATATTTTTATATGTTACCTCAGAACTTTCGACTGGGTGAACTGATATTGATCATTTTTTTAATCGAAAGGTGGTGCTTGTCATGTGGTTTCACTTAAATTTCAGATCAGATCTCGCTCTGACGAGTAGTTTTTGAGTTATCTCTAATTTTGAAGTCGGTTATATTTTGTCAAGAATTATTTCAGTTCACTACCTAATTTAATAATTAATGTGCAATTAAATATAAAGTTTTCCACGAATTAGAGAAAATGTTTGAATAAATTGTGTATCTAATGGGATTGAACTGTAAATCCTAAATCCTAAAATTATTCTATTCAATCTTTTTTGGAATATTTTATTGTCAGATAAGTACGATTACCTAACTGTAAATAATTTTAGTCTACTATTTTAGATAGCTAACGTATTAAGTAGGTACATATATTCTTTATTCACTTACAATCAGCACATTGTCGGAAGGATCTTTCTATATGTAAAAGAATAAACGAGCAAAGTTAGTACAGTGTCAAATCAAGAACATTTTCGGCAAAACTGCAAGAAAGCGTTTGTGGGTTTGCGCGGTTGATTAGAGGAGTGCGTACGAAAGGAATATACCTATAGGAATACCTACGTATCTAATGTTCAAAAATTACACCCGACATATTATTCCTACTTGTAATCGAAATCGGTCCAGTAGTTTTTGAACTTATCCATTACAATCAAACAAACAATCAAATCTTTCCTCTCTAAAATTATAGCTTCTACCCGCGATTCGTCCGCGAGAATTTAGAATTGGATCCAGACATTCCAGACCCTACTAAAAAGATGTTAGGTTTAGATGTTTGGATGTTTGTGAATGAAACTTACAGTATCCTGCTTTTCATCCCAAAGAATGGATATCATTGATGTCGACAACATGCTTCTTATTTCGCGTTCTTGCAAGTTTCAAAAAAAAAAATCATAGACCATGTCGTGAGGAATAAGTTCAGCATCAGGCACCTTAAGAGCTACTGAACAGGCATATCATCGACACCAGCAATATGCTCAACGTGCTTCAGTATTTCGGATGTGAAATAATTACCTTATTACCTAAACGTCGACCCCGTAGACAAACTGGTAGAGCCTTTACCTGCGAAGCGAGAGCTCCCGGGTTCGATTCCTAACTATTTATATTACAACAGATGTCTTCGATATCTTATTTACTTGTGTTATCATTTATTATGTATAGGACCGTTGCAATTTCATACGTTTGTATTTTTGTTTGTCTGCATTAGTCTTTGAAAATAATGATCGGATTGCAGCCATTCTTTTTTGTTGGGTTACAATAAAATTGATTGAACTTACGGAACAGTCAACAGTAATTGATCATTTAATAAAAATCTATTTAGTACTTTTTAACCGACTTCAAAAAAAGGAGGAGGTTCTCAATTCGACTGTATTTTTTTTTTTTTTTTTTTATGTTTGTTACCTCAGAACTTTGGACTGGGCGAACCGATTTTGATGATTCTTTTTTTAATCGAAAGCTGATGGCTGTCATGTGGTCCCACATAAATTTTATTGAGATCTGACAATGGCATCCATGAGAAAACTACATAAGTCGTAAATTTGTGTTAAGATGTGCGCGACAAATTGACGAATAACTCAATATCACGTCAACCGATTTCGATGATTCTTTTTTTAATAGAAAGCTGGTGCTTGTCATGTGGTCCCACATAAATTTGAACGAGATCTGACAAGTAGTTTTTGAGAATTTGAAGTCGGTTATTTTTTGTTAGTAAAATTTAGATTATTATGATATTATGAACTAAAACTTGTAGATAACCCAGAATGACAAGCTACGGACCAAAAGTTGTTTTTGAAGGCGATCCAGATTATGTATATTGGACGGCTTTGCTTGCATATTTTTTTGCTTACCTATGTATGGTAAGCTAGTAGGTGCATGAAATATTCAATTTTAAGTATTAATTTTTCACTGTATTTTATTGAAGAATAATATAAAATTGAAAATTATTGCGTTAAAAAATAGCGTTATTTCGCTAAATGTTAAATGTAAAAACAAAATATATTAGTATCTTAATTTCACAAACTCAATATCACAATCTAAATACAATCAGTAACCAGTTAATGAAAGCCTAATCAAACAATCAAATATTAGTTTCTGATTTGGAAAATATGCTTCCATAAACTCTACACTACAGAAGAGAAATATTTTTGATAGACTTGAGTATATAAGTGCTTACTTATCTAAAACATTGTTTATGCGAGTTCTATTTTAAAATTTATTTGTATAACACTTGAGAACGTTGATGAAGCTATAATGATATTAACGATTTAATAATAATATTGATAACATTCTACGTGAAGACACTACCAAGCGGGCTGGTTTCTGCCACCTCTTACGACACCCTAGTCTGTATCACCATAGTATTCTATGGTGACATGGGATTGGGGTCACTATTTTAAGCCGCCCCAATGGTGGTGTGGTTGGATTTCCTGCATCCTATGACGCATGCAGCAGCAAAAACGCTGAGGCTGTAGCATTAAGTGGCTCTACAATGTCCCATCTGGCCGATTAGTTTTTAACCCCTGACTAAAAAAGAGGGGTGTTATGTAGAGAGGGGTTAAGTTTGACGTGTCTTAGTATCTGTATGTCTGTCTGTGGCATCGTAGCCATAGACATAATACTACTAGACTAGACAAGCGGGCCTTCTTTGCGTCACGCTATTAGAAAGAGAAAGAGACCAAGGAGACTCGCGTAACTCGTAAGTAATACAAGGATAGGTTTACCTCCTGCCTTTCTTCGCAGCGTGACGGTTTCACTTACATAATAATTATGCTCAGATACCTTGCCTAGTCTAGTAGTATTATGTCTATGATCGTAGCTCCCAAACGGATGAACCGATTATTATCTAGTTTTTTTTTTGTTTGAAATGTGACTTGTTGTCATGTCATAGACATGTTATGGCAATATTGAAAACGTTTTAGAGCCCGTACACAAAACTGCGATTTGATGCGATGCGAATTCGCAACGCAAAAAGTTGCGACACGAATTGTTGCGATGCGATTTCGTGCGGCAAGGTGTGTCCCTTCCACGATAAGGTGACCATTCCTTTGACGATCGTTGAAAACTAGGTCGTGATATGGATCGTAAAAAGAAGTGTGCACTTTTGTTACTGCTTAGGAGAATTTAGGAGATACAGGCAAAAGATACAAAGAAGATTTTGGGTTCATCCATTTATTACTATTATGAACGCCGAAGGGAACTATTTTCATCGAATATATGAATTTGTTATTAAAAGATTTGATTTTTTAATGAAGAATCTTAGAAGAAAAAGAAAAAACGTTTCATTTTAACGTAACAAAAAAGAATTCGTATTTTCAAAGTGATCTCAAACTTTATTTGATGTGTGTACGTCTTGCCAACACGCTGTCTCAGAGCCGACTTAAAAGTGTTGTCAACAAGTATGACGTAACATCGCAGGAATGCGCGATGCGAATCAATTCGCAAGTTCTTGCGACGCGACGTGCGAGCTCGCAGGTTTTTGCGATGCGACGTCGCATCGCAGTTTTGTGTACAAGCCCTTAAGTAGTAGCGTGCTTCTACTTTAGAGACAGAATAGACTAGATTGACTAGTTATGGTAGAAATAATATTAAATATCGAAGTTTTAGGCTACAGTGTGTAAAGACCCTTACTGTTGAGAAAATGATTCGGGCTTCCATGACATGACAACTTCCATAGAATTTGCGAGGGGGCAGATCCTCGACAGTAGTAATTGTAGGTAGCTCAGGGCGGGGTAGGTTATCGAATGAGACACGGCACAACTCCGATTTTTAAAGTATTGTATTGATTTACCGTACAGTATCAAATTATATAAATGATATTAAAATAGGCACTGTTAAAAACTGTAAAAAGTAAAAGTATTATAAAATAAAAATAATGTACATATTATTTACAACATTCCCGAAGGGAACCCAGCTGACAGATGATTTTTATTTCTTTGAAAACCTAAAATGTCAATATTTAAAAATTTAAAAGTAAAATGCATCTGCCAGCCAAGGAGTATTGAACGAGGTATTTATTACACCTCGTTACTTTGTAGACGAATACTTAATTAGGTACTTCCATTTTACTCTTTTTTACAAGTGATCTCCTAACACAACCCGAAAAGGAACTGTATTCGTAACAATTATTTGATCGAACCTCAGAACCTCACAATTCAGATAAGGACATTATGCAACGGCCATATCATTGAAATAAAGCACTAATGCAGTTTATATTTGCAGCATAACAATGTCACTTAACACGGCTACATTGTATTATGCAAATATTGTAATGCAAATCTTTGTGAACATTATCATTTAGATCTATAGCAGACATATTTGCTCCGTTGCTTTGTTTAAAGAAAACATTATCTTTACGTCTGCATGGCCTTGGTTCGAGTCCTTTGACCTTCTACACGTGGTTTCCGTTGTTACTGGGTGAAAGCCGTGAGAGTATCGCGTGTAGTCTGCCTTTTGTCTTCATGATAAAGGGCTTTATCAATACACATTACACATAATTTACTACCAGTACTATTTCATGCTAGACGCGTATTGAAGCATGAAAATAGTGTCTGCCTGAATCACGCTATTGAAATTTCCAATGATGTTCGTAGGTATATACAAGTTCCGATATTACCAGCTGAAATAAGGCTGTTATTAAGGCATAATCACTTGTTAAAACCTTGCAATGATCATTAACCATGGATTGTTTATTCTTTTTTCTTCTTCTTCGTTCTTCAGGCTTTTTACAATACTCTCTTGTACTTTACTCATTTTTCTTTTCTACACTTCTTCTATTCTACTTTTTTGTTGCTTTTTACCTATTTGTTGCATCATTAACATCGGTCTAGAAAAATCACTAATAAATCTTATTGATAATACATTTTGTTTGTTTCGTACCTACACAAACAGCACAATCCCATGTAACTAGGACATTTTGTAACAACAATCCCATAAAAGTTACAAAACATTCGTCACATGCGCGTATTGCACAAGAGAAAAACAAATTTTGTGATTCTACGGACAAACAAACTCAGTTCTCTATTTGCGTAGAATAGTGCAGGTACAGTTATAAACAAAAATGTAACACGGTGAAATGTGTGCACGCGCTTATATTATTCCGTATAAAAACTGTATTACTATAAAATACTTGAAGTGAAGTACTGTAATTATACCTATTTCTTTGAACTTTTCACGCAGTTTCCCGTAACCTTAGTATATAAATAGCCCTAGTAGCTCTTTTTTTAGTATGAACATTTGTTATACATATTATTGCTGTGCCCCACAGCAAAATGGCATAAGACAAAATGCTGTGCAAAATAAACAATCCTAGCAGGAGATGTAAACGTAACAGTAAGACAGTTATGGGTGATGATATTGCTTTAGGTACGAGTAATGTACATAACGTAGTACTCTTGTATTTAGAGTACGTTACCTAATTCTAACGCAATGAGTATGTCTATCAGAACTTGATGGCAAAATGGGGGAGTTAGAATTGGAGAAAGTTAATTATTATTTATTAAATCGAAAATAATAATAATTTTTTGGCAACAAATAAAATATCTAATAAACAATTCGTATTTTGACTTGACAAGTGTCAGATAAGCATTGCCATGACGTGAAAAACGCTTTTCTTATTATTTCTGCCATGAGATTCCTACATTCGGGCACAGTGTTTGATTTTTGCAGCGAACTGTACGCAATGAGAGTAATTTATGTTGGACAAACACACGCGTGCCCATTTAAAAACATTATGACGTTGGATTTTGATACTGTCATGTCACAGCCAAATACTGAATTAGGAACTTTTTTCAGTTGAGATATTTTGGACCTTTCCCTTTTATCGACTTTAAAAAGAGAGGTCTGTATTTTAAAAGCTTTCGATTTAGGAATCCGTTTGAGAAACTTCTTGTTAAAGTAAAGTGGGATATTCCAAATATGTATATCTAATATATAAAATTCTCGTGTCACGCATTTTTGAAGTTGAACTCCTCCGAAACGGCTCGACCGATTTTCGTGAATCTTTGCGTGCATATCGGCTAGGGTGCAGAACCGGACAATATCTATTTTTCATGCCCTTACCCCTAAATTTTTTTGGCAGAACAACGTTTGCCCGGTCAGCTAGTTAAAATATAAATAAATAACAATTCTTGACGAAAAATAACCAACTTCAAAATTAGAGATAACTCAAAAACTACTCGTCAGATCGCCATGGGACCATATAAAAACACCACCTTTCGATTAAACAAAGAATCATCAAAATCGGTTCACCCAGTCGAAAGTTCTAAGGTAACAATTATAAAAAATACAGTCGAATTGAATACCTCCTTCTTTTTTGTAGTCGGTTAAAAAGTAATAAATGGTTAGTTTTTGTAATAGGTGTTCATTGAGCTGAATTTTTGAAGCGTGTAAAAAGGATGGCAATATAGTTGTAATGAAAAATCAAAATTTTATTAACAAACCACACACCACTTTTCTTTAAATATCCTTAGAATTAGATGTGTTCACGAGGTAAGAAATGCCAAATGGTACATTTTCATCATGAAGCATTGATGTATAGAAGTAGCGCCATCTCATATGAAGGGAACGTTGAAAAAGTGTCCAGCTGTTTACAGAAAATTGAGGTTCCAATAATAGCCATTTCTGAATGGCGCTAGTGCCGCTAGCTGCTCACTAGCAGAGAACGTGAAAACGCGTAAAATTACACTTAATTTTACGCATTTTCACGGACACTTCATATACAGAGATGGCATTCCTTCTCCTCTATTTTCCATGATTTTCATACGTGATGCGAGACGAGATGCCATAAATCAAATGATACATACGTATTTACGTATGTATCTCTCAGTTGCACAATTTGTACTTAATAACACTGTGCTCCGTTTTTCAGACGGGTCCTACTTAGTAAACAAGCCACTGTCTTTTTATTGTTTTCTGTAATTTAGAAATAATAATAACTCGTTATTAGCGATTAGCGGGTTAGATTAGCGGGAATCTCCAATGATAGCTTTCTCAAAAATCTTGCATGAAAGAAAGAACATTTATTCCATCATAAGGATAGCAACAACGTTAAATAATACAAATTGTAATAAAGTTTATTTGTTTGAGTTCGGAGTTGCAGCTACCAAAATGACAGAAACGGGTCGCACTCAGAAAATGGCGAAGTAAGTAGGTATTTTACTCACTACGTCCTCTGATCGCGCGTGGATCAGCAGCGGCGCAACGGTACATATTCAGTTATTAATCCGACTGCAATTTCGAAGTCAATGCAATTATGATAAAATGCATGCTTGATCCTATTTTCCTTCCCAACGCCCTTCGCTGTCAGACCTGATCCTTCAAAGCGTTTACGCTTAAACCAAACAGTTGAGGACCACCCAAAACCCTCGCGTTTGGTGTGACGTCACCGTCTTATCACTGATAAGCTTTATAATCCATACCGTTATCCCAGTGTTCTGTCAGTTTGTTCGGCGTGCAACAGTTTACCTCACACGTTGATTTTGTACACAAACTAAGATATTATAGGTGACGTATGGTTTTGAGAGAAATAAGTGTTAGTCTTTGAAGAGTTATCGGTCTGTAACGACCAAGTTCTCATAGCCCGGCGGCTTGCGTCGATCTCATGTGATCGACAAAGTTAAGCAACAGCGGGCGCGGTCGGTAGTTGGATGGGTGACCGCTAGTGGCAAAAATTTCTTGAGCGTTTCCGTGCTTCGGAGGGCACGTAAAGCCGTCGGTCCCGGTTGTTATCATAAGATAACAGTCGTTAAGCCATGTCGGAGGCCCTCGGGCGGTTTGAAAACTTCCGACACTCGGGTTGGCCACTAACCCCTCCACCAATCCGCACTGGAGCAGCGTGGTGGAGTATGCTCTAGGCCTCCTCAAGAGGAGAGACCCGTGCCCAGTAGTGGGCCATTAATGGAAGCCAACGACCAAGTTAGCGACACTAGGCGCGGCGTGGTCGGTATTACGGTAGGAGTATCTGTAGGTCGGTGGACAGGTGACTGCTAGAGGCAAAAAATTATTGAGCGCTTCCGTGCTTCAAAAGGCACGTAAAGCCGTCGGTCCCGATAATCGATGGTGTCATTAGAAGCGTTACCAAAAAGGAAGCGGAGATTCCTCAGTATTTCTAGTTCCACGACACTGCGTCGGAAACACGACGTATAAAATATTACAATAAAATACCTGAGGTGAATTAGGTAATTTATTGTCAAATATGTAATAAATTTATGCATCTAGGTGCTTAGATGAGTTAAGTGTAGGTACTAAGAGTAGACTATTAGGGTAACAAAATTTCACGGGGACGGTAGCGTAGCGAGGGTTTATTCTAAAAACGCGCGTGCGGTTTTTGGTGACCGGCGTTTTTGTGTCACCGTCCGTGTTACAAATCTTGAAATTTCACTCTTATCATTTTTTCCATTTATTTCATAAAGCGCCCAAAGAAGTATAACTTCAAATATTCCCCTCCAGCAACAGCTATACCATGCAATGCAAGTTAAGCAACCGTTGTCCATAGCCTATGTTTAAGGAGTAGGAAAGGTTGACTTGAACTCGAGATGACCATAGATGATGTCTCAATGCCTTTTTTTAATCGTCTATTGGCTATCAACAATAAAAGTTCCGTCATAATTGTCATGTAACATGAATAACATGATCAATTCAATTACGCGTGAAAATGACACTAAACAAAAACCGGAAAGCTTTGAATTGATAAAAATGCAATGTTTGGGTGCAATTCTTCCGATACAACATTGTGGTTACTTTAAGGGGTCAAATGGACCATGAAAAGTCCGATGGTGGTCGGTCTATTGTGATAGGGATTTACTTCGGGATATCGTTTGTATCAATACCCTAGTGTCTGTTTTGTGTAATGTGTGATATACCGACACTACTTCAACCGCAATTTTTGAAGTTATACTTCTTTAGGCGCGTTATGAAATAAATGGAAAAAATGATAAGAGTGAAATTTTAAGATTTGTGACACGGACGATGACACAAAAACGACGGTCACGAAAAACATCACACGCGTTTTTAAAAACAATCGTTTTGAAAATATGATTATAAAATGTTTTTTTATTTTTTTGATGCCATTGAAGTATAACTTCTCATGCGCGTACATAAGTACACGTTTATGTTTTTTTTATATAGTTACCATCACTATGATGTTACTAGGTTAAAGGCTTGCATGTCTGTAAAAATGTTTGCCGTGAGTATTTTTAATATTGCGAAAAATAGAATAGTAGTTAATCGGTAATGGTTAGTAGTTGATCGGTATCTGGTAACCGAGTTAATGATCTATGTGCCTAAGTTGTAATATCGGTAAGTATAAAATATCAAAATCGTAAGTACCGGTTACAACGCCTTTAGTGTTACTTATGTCCATCACTCATCAGCATCGGTTACCACTTACCATCAAGTGAATCGTTAGCTTGTTTATACTTTATTAGCTAGTTATAATAACAAAACCTTTATTTACTTTAAACGATTAACTCCAGTCAAGAATCGAACCAGTAACTCGCTTCGTTTCCTATCAATTGAAGTGACAGAAATATATTTTAACGATAGTTGTATGGCGATTTCTTTCATTCCTGTCACAACTCACAAGGTTTGATATTAACAATAAATATTAGAAACTCAAAATATCCAATGTAAGTACCCCGCTGCCACCCTCATGCCAACATGTCAATTACGCAATTGTTAGCAAATGTAGCATCTACATATCGCCACAGTGTAGAACACTAAGTAGTACAATGTATTTTTATTTCAGATTTCTTCATATTATGTTACAAGGTTTACATAAAATCAGTAACATAATCCATTATAAAAATCATCAAAATAAATAATAACAATGATATTATAATACTAGCTGCCCGGACAGACTTCGTTCTGTCAAAAGTTTTTTTTTGAGATATAAGCTATCCTATCTTTCAAGTTGGATCAAACAGCACACGGTGTGCAAATTTGATTAAAATCGGTTAAGTAGTTTAGGAGTCCACCGCGGACAAACAACGTGAAACGTAATTTATATATATTAAGATTATAAAGAGGAAAGATTTGATTGTTTGCATTGAATAGGCTCCGAAACTACTGAACTGATTTGAAAAATTCTTTCACTGTTGGGAAGCTACGCTATCCTTGGGTGACATAGGCTATTTTATACTTTAAAAAAATTAGGGTTCCTTAATAAAACTCCAATATGTAACCCAAGGTGTAAAAAAAGGGTACATGTACTTTATTAATTTAACGATTCTGCTGGATAGTTGACGACATCATCTTGATTAGTTGCCCAATCAACTGTAACTATGTGAAATTTGTATGTCTTTAATTCACCGGCAATTTCATTTTGAATTTTGAAGTTTATTTCATCTACATCCGTAATTTTGGCAGCTAATATAGCACGTTCGCTCAGCCACAAATGATCTTTGTAATTTTTAACGACGTTTGGGAACACGTTTTGTATGAGCTCGATTGTTGTTTCAGTAAACTGACAAAAATATAATGCAGCCAGTCGAATCATTAACAGGGATTTTGCCATTACCAAGGTCAATGAGTTGCTTTGAAAATATTTCTCCGGATTAATCATTTTGCTATCGTATACGTATATTCTTGTTTCAATTTAGTATCTTTACGTATTTCCACAAAATGGAGGACTTTTAATATGCATTGAGTTCATCCGCTGGCGTTGACCGAGGAATCACTGGTAATGTTTGACGGAAATCTCCTGCTAATAAAATCATCGCTCCACCAAATCGGTTTCGATTGTTTCGTAGACCTTCCATAGTTCTATCTAATGCCTCCAAATACTTTTTATGTGCTATCGTGCATCCATCCCACACTATCAACTTACATTGCTGCAAAACCTTTGCCATTGCTGTGTTCTTAGAAATGTTGGAGGTAGAAGTTTCATTGCTTTGAATATTCAATGGAAATTTTGGCACTGAATCGGCTGTTCGATAATTCGCCTTTCAATAACGTGACTGCAATTCCAGATGAAGATGTATACCACCTGGAACGTCCAAATAATAAATTCCTCCATTTCCATCATTTACAAATTTTTTTTGTTGGTTCAACAGCGGAACATTTATTCTGATTCCCATAGCAACGTCGTGCATTGGGCGATTAGGCACGGCCATGCCTAATTGAGTTGATACTTTGTTTGACATCATCAAGCACATGTCCTTAACTATTATCAATCCCTCGTTGTAAATTTCTTCTGTGTATTGTTAATGTATATTCCCTTTTCTAGTGCGCATTTGATGCAAGATATCGTCACATATATAATGGGAAGAGAAAAAATGCGCGAAATTGCTTCATTAATACTAACGTAACGGCCCATTTGGTATTGGTTAACTTCATCAATAGAAATCTCAGCACTAACTCCAATCACAACCATACTTCATTTCGTTACATATTTGCAAATGTATTTTATAGATTTTACGGAATGGCAAGATTCAACATTGATGTACGCCTTGAAAGTCTTTGATAGGATTGGTGAATAAGAAACAATGCAACGATTATCAATTTCGATATTTTCTTGATTTACTTTTACAACTGTTGATCTTCTTTTATCTGCAGTTGATCGGCGACGATATAGCGGTTAGCCATTATTCCCGGTACCTAATTGTTTCTACTACTAATTCCCGTGGATACCGTTTCAAATATTTATACATGCTGAAACAAATTTTTATGTGAAAAGAAAAGTATTGTGTTAGTATTGTCCGCGCATTTTTTTTTTTATTTTTTTTTTAATATTATAAAAACCTTCCGTGGACTCCAAGGAACATACACAAAAAATTTCAGCCGAATCGGTCGAGCCATTCTCGAGATTAGCGCTTAGCAACATCCATTTTTATATATATAGATAACAATGATAAATTAAAAATTAATCAAATTATATTAAAATTAATTGAATTTAATTTAATTAAAATTACATATTGTCTAAAATTTAAATATATCAAGTCAAATAAAAATTAATCAAAAATCAAAATTATACAATTTTTTTGTCGAATGTCTAAAAGTGAACAGACATTGCCGATACGATTGTTGATACTTTTAATTAACTAATAATATCAAATAAACAACATCGCGGAAGAACATTACCAATGTGGTTTGACTATAGTTTAGTATTATGCCTTAACTAAACATTACATAATTACTTTTTAACAAAAAATAAAACCAACGAAAAAAAAACTGAAAAGCAAAAAATAAAATAAACCTTTTAGTATTATAAATTAAGATCCGAAATTAACAGTAAATAAATAATTTTGAGACCGTGCCAAACAAACAACCAAAATTAATTACATAAAATTCATGATATTATGAGGGCAGTGGCATGCGATGCACACGGCAGCAGCAGCGTGGCGCACATCTTTTAGCCGTTTGTTTTTTCATTGGTTTGGCACCGCCTCAAAATTATTTATTTACTGTTAATTTCGGATCTTAATTTATAATACTAAAAGGTTTATTTTATTTTTTGCTTTTCAGTTTTTTTTTCGTTGGTTTTATTTTTTGTTAAAAAGTAATTATTTTTTAATTTTTAGTTGTTATAATACTTATAATTAATAATAAATTATTGATTTTATGAATTATAGATTCAGTTACCAGGTAAAAATGTAGTAGATGAAATATCAATCATCCCCTATTTTCGTACCTATAGGGGTAAAATTTTGTTTCGAAATTTAAACAAGAGTAACCTCAAGATATACACTATTCAATAAAAAAAGAATCATCGAAATCGGATCATCCAGTACAAAGTTATTGGGGTTAACATGTAAAAATTCCGGGTAAAAAACGGGTGAATAATCAATCATTCCCTATTTTCGTACCTTTAAGGTGGGAATAAAATTTAAAAAAAAATATGGGACCAATTTCAGGACATACCCTATCCAATAAAAAAAGAATCATCCAAATCGGACCACCCTGTGCCGATTTCTGCATGATCATACATAAAAAAAAAAAATACGTGTCGAATTGAGAACCTCCTCCTTTTTTTTTCGTCGGTTAAAAAGAGAATTTTTATCGTCAGTTACTTAATACCTACCTACACACACATATACACAGCCCACCTGTGACGTGGATGTCTTCAAGAAAAGAGTGAATAACCATCCTGGACCACATCTCCACTTACCATACCAGACAGAAGTAAAAATTTGAACAATTACGTCTGGATCAGTATAGTCAGAAAATATTTTATTGTGCAAGAAATACTTTAAAATGTAGTGTTTTTTTATTCATCCCACGCCCATCTCATCCAACGCCTCGTAAAGTATATGGAAACTACAATCTTGATATTAATACGAGCTGTAAATTAAGTAACTATAGTTCTGTACTTCTCTCAGAGATGGCGCCACAGGTAGGGAGGTGTCGATTAAAATCTGACTCTCATCTGAATCTCAAAAATGCCTCAACGCGCCTAAAGAAGTTTTCACTTTATTAACTTACCGTCCATGTTCCCTAAATGCTGTTAGTAATGCTGTAACTTATCATCCATATTTCCTAAACGCTGTTAAAACTTCGAGAACACCTCTCCCCGCGCTCGATTGTACAGACTACTACGGTCTAACTCTACTGTGGTAACGTCATACAAACGCACTCGAACACATGCGTCGCCGATTCGATTCTTATTGAATTTGTTGAAGATGTTTTTGTCGGAGGACCCTGCTGTGCTTTGTCGACAATTTGCATTGAAACTTGTTTTATTCAAGAGTGATTTAACGTGCTGTGGGTTTTAAATACCGATGATAGCTTCCGATTTTGATTGTGAATGTCATTCTTTATTTTCTACTCGAGTGGCTGTTATAAAATGTAATTCAGATGAGTAGCTATCAAAGTTATGTATTTATATTTGTTAAAATAGAGCAGAGTAAATGAGAAAAATATATTTTTTCGAAGGAATCTACTTTTTTCATGAATTAAATACGTAGGTACTCTGGTTTTTATTTTGGCCAGGGAAAAAATAAAAGCCTGTAGTTGTAACTTACCTTAGTAGTTATAATTAGGTACTTACAATTTTTGTATTATTAAATGCGTTTTTATGTTTTTATGTTCTATATAAACCGAATACCGTTTTTGAAATGATTTTTAAAAACTAATTTTTATTAATGGGGAAATGTTACGAAATTAAATCAGTAAATTTAATTACTGAATACCGCCACTACCTCTTCAATCACTAATAATAATAACTTTTATAAGTGATCGAAGCACTACCTAATAATTTAATCTAATCTCTTTGTCTTTTCGGCCTATTGTAACTGTCACTGTCACTGTCTCTTCACGCAAAAAATACTGCACGGATATTCATTTTTAGCTCACAGGTAGTCCATTATCTAGAAAAACATATATAAGGTACTTATTATCGGAAAAAGCAGGCAAAGCTGCGATCAGAGCGCTAGTTTAAATACACGTTGTATATCTACGTACTCTACGTGATAACAAACGGATGTAAATAAAATTTCTCATTTCACAGTTGGGGACCGCCAAATGTACCCGGAGCAAAAACGATCTTACGATGGACAAAGGATCACTTTTGTGGATCTAATAAACATCCCTCCAACGGACATTCGGGAAACAATCCCCGGGCAGTGATTCGATCCAGCTCTTTAAATATCAACACATGCGGCATTCCTTTTTTAGCGATATGAAAGGGGTAAGCGTACCTATATCGACATGGGCAATTAAAACATGTCTAAAAAAATCGATTGTTCGTGGATGAATAATCTGTTAAATAGAACATTTTTAACAGAACTGTTTTTACATGTTTTTCATAAAAAAAAAATATTTAGAGAAATTCCCATGGTAATGGGAAGTTTCAAGTATTTTGGATTGACTTATAATTTGGCATGGTTGCTACTTTCACCATGGCAACCGTTGCTACGGTAATTTAGATCTATAGTTAGACAATACAAGGCTTTATATAAACAATAGATAAACTCCCGCCAAATGGACCTCGGAAACCATAGTACTCGGAAAGCTGTATGTATTTATTTGTAGAATTAACTATCGGGTCACCGCAAATTAAGTTTATTTATTTATTTATTTTGTACCTACCTAAATGCATAACAAAAATGTAACAACCTGACGACCAATTGTAATTTAATAATCCTTAATATTAAGAGTTTTATGTTTGCTATTTAATTTAAGAAGACAATATCGCCGACCTAAAATACCTTCAGCTCAATAAGGGGCTCCGCGTTTATCACAATGAAAATTAAGAGGCCCTGTGACAGTGTGGACGAATTAAATGAATCTCACTTACCCCTTATCCGCATTTACTATGCAAAATACAGATCTTACCACAACCGACTCTATAACAAAAGCCTAAAGTCTAATTCAGCTTAAAGATCTTCATGTCAATGGAACTACGTTTGATCGTGGCATTATCTCCACAATAGTGCTTTGCATTGTCGCTACGTTGACATTTCTAGAGCGGGGTAAAAGCAACCTTAGACTTCGGGAATAGGGTTCGTTTTTGTAGGACATAAACGATAATATCACCACAGGGGTCGAAAAAATCCAGCCCTTGAGTGAGACGCGCGCGAAGTAAGCTATGATGTTCCTGTACTATCATGCCACTGACGAAGTTAAAAGGGGAAGGTTTTATGTTACGGACACTTGGGAAAAACTAACCGAATAATATGGCGAAGCTTGGAGGGTTATGATATCATCGCGTGTGTATGTATGATCAATTTTTTAGAGAAGCATTTAAAAATAAGGCAGGCATAAAATGATAAGAATTGAAGGAAAAATTGTCATTTATTGCTAAAACTTACTTCTGTTTAATTGAGTTTTGTTTAAACTAATATTTCAATAAAAAGTAGTGTCTACGTTGTTCACCGAATAAGTCTCGTCTTGTTGAAATACAAAGGCTACAATACCTTTTCGAAAATTATATTGCGTCATCCCTTCAGTAACTCCTTATGCCCCGTTTAGACGTGTACGCGAGCCACGAGACGATTCGCGAGCCGCGCATGTAAATGGCATTAGCTTGATTCATAATATCTCAACATAAAGAAGGTGATTTCATTAGCTACCTAATGCGAAGAAGAAATAATTATTCTTGAATTATATTCACGACCGTATTTAAAAATGTATTTAAATGTGTTGTATTTTATATTGCTTACACTCGTATTATAAGTCTTCATCATAAATATAATTTTTAGGCATATCAAAACTTGTCCCATTTCTCACCTTCACCGCAACACAGATTAGAGCCTATGAATAGAAGTAATGAAATAAATATTTTGCCGGTGGGGCAAATTCGATAACGGATGGGCGCGCAAACCCCCTATTTGAGTCATTTTGGGGCTCCTGCCATTTCACAAAACGGCAGGATTGTTTGCGACAAACTACCATGAAATGCGCCATTGCGCGGAAGTAAGTAGACTTTTTGTAATTATTAAGGATGTGAAAAAGTAGCCATGAATATGCTTTTTATGACAGTACCAAACTATTGTTTCTTGGGATAAAAAGTAGTGGAAAATAATGTTTTCGGAATAATATTTTTTATACATTTTCTAGCTGTCTGCCAGCAGATTTGTCCGCGTATTCGGATCTTATTCCAAACCCTAAGTCTATCTGAGCCGTTTAATAGTTTTTTCGTTAGAGTTTAAAATTGGTGACATATCCACACAAAGTTTCACATTAGTAGGATAAAGATCACACTGGAGCAGCGTGATGGAATACCTACTCCAGTGATAAGTTATTTATTTCTTATTTCAATAATATTAAAATGTAAAATGAGGTAGATATGTCACTAGCGCGCCGACGATGAAGAGCGTAAGAACAGGCAATTGACCGTTCTCGTAGTCGCTCTGTTAATACAAGACGACACGCACGCTTTTGTTGTTGTCAGAAGTGCTTGACATTTGACATACTGCGTTAAATGCCTTCGTGTAATAGAGCCCGTACACAAAACTGCGATTTGACGCGATGCGAACTCGCAACGCAAAAAGTTGCGACACGAATTGCTGCGATGCGATTTTGTGCGGCAAGGCGTGTCCCTTCCACGATAAGGTGACCATTCCTTTGACGACCGTTGAAAACTAGGTCGTGACATGGATCGTAAAAAGAAGTGTGCACTTTTGTTATTGCTTAGGAGATACAGGCAAAAGATACAAAGAAGATTTTGGGTTCATCCATTTATTACTATTATGAACGCCGAAGGGAACTAATTTCATCGAAAATATGAATTTGTTATTAAAAGATTTGATTTTTAAATGAAGAATCTTAGAAGAAAAAGAAAAAACGTTTCATTTTAACGTAACAACAAAGATTTCGTATTTTCAAAGTGATCTCAAACTTTATTTGATGTGTGTACGTCTTGCCAACACGCTGTCTCAGAGCCGACTAAAAGTGTTGTCAACAAGTATGACGTAACATCGCAGGAATGCGCGATGCGAATCAATTCGCAAGTTCTTGCGACGCGACGTGCGAGCTCGCAGGTTTTTGCGATGCGACGTCGCATCGCAGTTTTGTGTACGAGCCCTTATACCAATGTCATTGGTGTAGTGAAACAAAAGATAAACGTGTGTGTGTTATAGCACTTATAGCTCTTTTCAGAACAGATTTTTTGGTTGATTTGTAAGGGCATAACGTCCGGTAACGCATACTTAGTTAATTTTCTTTTTGTTACAGATGTTCATGGCCAATGGTGACCATTAATTCCAGCTAGCTCGTCTGTCTTTGGCATTGGCAAAAGGAGATCTTCCACCAGATTTAGTGATAACCCCTTGGAGTTTTGAATGCGACTAGGCTTCGTTAACGCTTTGAAGTTGTTGCTACGTAGAAAATTTCAATACCGTAGCTTGGAAAAACTTGACCCTTGTAATCCTCATCCCCAGATTGGTGTATGAAAGTAATTATTTCTATAAAAGTTAAAAAATACTTCGCTATTAAATAATTATAATACTAAAGTACAAAGTATTATCAACATTTTAATAAATTCCTACAAAGACTCTTAACTCCGATTAAATAACTCAAGCTAAACGAAATCCTTCAATAAAAATCCGAGTAAAGGCTAATACGTATAAAACTATAAACAAGTCGGTTTGTTTGTAAATCAGATTCGGGCCCCAGTCCTGAGAATGCCCATCTGGTGAAAGCGGAACAGCAAACAGGCCTTCGCCCCTCGGCCCGCGATGAATGTTTTAAACTCTCGAGAACTATATGAACTCATACAGGCTATAAAAGCTATTGTTGGAAATATTGATAAAAGAACAAGTATGAAGCCAAAGCTTTAAGTCTAAGAGTTAATCAACTTTTTAACCCTTTAGACTTAATATCTCGGATAAGTTTTTATCTTCATTGTAATATAGACTTTTTTGTTGTGGATACCCGGCAGGAGAGCAGATGGGCAATTTGGTGTGATACGAAAGGCATCGCCAATATTGTCAAGGAATTGATCGTGATTTTGCAGACGTAAAAATATTTTCTCTTTTCCGCGGGACAAAAGAAATAAGTTTATATGGAATGCTTTGAATTCTGTTTATAATTTAGGTTAATTAATGTTTTGACTGCATCCTAGGTCCATCAACCAAGAATTTTCGGTATTGCCAAGGAATTTTCGGTAATTAAACCTCTCAAAACAAAACAGTGTCTTTTGTCTTGACAACCTTTATCAAAATTCATCAAATGCAATTTCTGTAACCACCCGCGATCATAAAGGAAACATCAATACAAAATTATAGGAATAAAATCAAGCAATAAATAAAATTTTGATTCAAAGTCGAACAATTGGACTCCCTATTGGTTCACGAAATCAATTAAACATTATCCCTCAATGGTCCCTACAGGATGGAACTGAGCCCTGACACTCGCAAGCCCCCGGGGTACTCATTTAAATCTTATTTGTAGTTTTTAGTTTCCTAAGTCAACAGTTTAGGTGATGTGTGCTCAGAGAGGGCGTTGGAGCCGCAAATTGCAATGATTCTCTGGGAAACTTGCGATGTGTTGTCGCGATTACATTTTTGTTTCTTTTTAATCTTTAATCAACAACTCACACTGGCTTGAATATTCTGATGTTTTACTACGATAGGGGTACTCACGATCACGATTCACGGCGTCAGTTCAGCCGTGACCACGATTCGTGTAACTGGGTCGAAATATCGGTGTTGTAATATATCGTATCATATATTTACATTTTACAATATACCTATGTGTCGTACAATATACCGTATTATAGTGTGTTCAGTCTACGATAAGTTAAGTTTTAAATCATGATATTAGACCCAGAAATGAACCAGGTTTGAACCAGTCATAACAATACTCAAGTGCGTTAGCAGACTCCTTTGGGAAAGACACAAAATATTCAAGAATACGGGTTTTTCCGCTTCGTTTTTTCCCTGAAGCAAGGCACACGGCATCTTGTGCGAAAGAGTGATGTTCAAACCATATCTAATCCTATCAGTGCTATATTTTATACATAATATAAATATGTAATAAAGTAATCGTTTATATCCTGGTAATGGTTCATTCCATACGTGCTGCGCATTCGGATATAAGTCATAAATTTTACTAACAAAAAATAACCGACTTCAAAATTGTCAGATCTCGCTCTTTATGTGGGACCACATGACAAGCATCTGCTTTCGATTAAAAAAAGAATCATCAAAATCGGTTCACCCAGTCGAAACTTCGGAAGTAACAAACATAAAAAATACAGTCGAATCACAAACATGTATCTCTAGGTATATATGTCTGTGAGTCGAATTGAGAACCTCCTCCTTTTTTTAAGTATAGTAATAATCATTCTTCTATTGATTTCTTATTTTTCGAATCTTACGAATCTGTTAAAGTTTGTTTTTGAAGATAACTACATCCTTACTTGTTACTCTTTCCTGCAAAAACTACTGAACAGAGTTTCATGAAATTAAGTTTCATGAAATTAAGTTTCATGAAATTAAGTTTCATGAAATTAAGTTTCATGAAATTAAGAATATTATTATTCCGGACAACGCGGGCCAAGCCGCAGACAGAGCGTTAGACTATTGTCAGAAAATTACGAAAAAAAATGGTGTTTACAGTTGATTTAAAGTAATTTAAACCCTATGCTATGTGTCCTTTATTGCCGTTGAGTGTTCATCCTATGGTAGCTGTGTACGTTTGTGCTTTTCAGTAAACAAACTCAAAGATACACATACGTAAAAAATCATGGAATGTAAGTCATATCGATTATTGATTTAACTGTTTATAACTATTGATATTGGTTACATTCAATCACAACTATTGTTTGTCCAATGTTAAGTCCTATCCTTAGTAAGTAAACTACCTAAATATAAAGAAGAAACGGACACTAAACTACAGTCAGAGATAGATAATGTAACCCTACAGAAATACTAACTTCAACGCGTCAAAAGATTCACAACACACGTACAATAGGCAGCTACAACAATTTACAAAAGAGAAAGAGGAACGTATACGTACAGTAGGTATACGGATACGGTATACGGTATACGGTATAATGGTAGATACCCTCCTTGAGCGGAGGCGACGTGATCCTCTCGAGTATTGTGTCCACACAATATAAGCGCAAATAAACCGGATCTCTGCGGATATACCGCGCCCTACTCCTCTGCATTTGGATTGGCCTATTGTTATGTACAGGAAAAAAGTGCGATAAAATTTGATATAAATTATAAATAAATAACGCTTCACACTCATAGCCCCACACTAGGATTCCCTGTGTCGTGGGTGCCATGGACAACACACTAGACAAGGACATTAACACCCAGATCGAGAAGAGAAATTCAGACCCTTGGCGCGGCGATCCGGCATGGTAACCATTGCGCCACACGGGTCGTCAACATTTTTGCTACACTATTAGTAATATTTACTTATATGACTTATCTATAATTTGCAGTCCTAATTTCCACAGTTCTCTTACTAAAGAATATCTAATAACGAATTAATATTTTTATTAACACCTATTATTTACTGACACTAACTGACTAGTCTCTCCTACAGTCCTAGTGGTACAGATGACCATCACTGCAGGGGATGGTGGCACTACAAACTCATTTGCTATCCTTATCATATGCAAGTACCATATTAACCTGGATGGTTAAAACCCAGTGATCTTTTAAGCAGGTGAGACCGTCCGCCATAGCCTCGAACGTTGCTTAGCAGGATGCACCACAAAATGTTTGTTTAAATGCTTGTTGGGTTCGACTCAAGGTGGATGGAATTCCTTACACCTAAATATTATATTTTTAATGTCAATAACCGACATAGGAGCATACGAGCTACCTTATAGTAGGTAAGTGTCAATCAAAATCACCAAGGATAACAATGATGCGTTGCGTCAATAAAAAAAAGAAAAGTAAGAACGAATGAACTGATGAGTCGTTTAGCGGCCGACTCAAAGCAAAGCAAAAGCAAAGCAACAACCCATAATTGTCCCACTGCTGGGCTCGGGGTCTCCTCTCACAATGTCAGGGGTATTAGGCCATAGTCTACCACGCTGGCCAAGTGCGGATTGGTAAACTTCACACACCTTTGAGAACTTTATGGAGAACTCTCCGGTGTGCAGGTTTCCTCACGATGTTTTCCTTCACCGAAGCAAGTGATAATTAACTTCTAATACGCACATAATATTTGAAAATCAGAGGTGCGTGCCGGGATTTGAACTCGGGCCCCTTCGTTCGAGCGACCAACGTTCTAACCGCTAGGCTATCACGGCCGACTCAAGCAATTCCACAATTCTGAACAAAACAGCTTTGCAAGAAAAACTAACTACGCCAATACAAACCACCCCGACTATGTACGTATGAAAATAGTGCCTTTCAGTCTGATGACACATTTTCAAGTAGACTTTCAGCGCTGTACAAGTGAGATTAAGCCAGACAGTGGCGCCTGGCTGTGTGCGTCACGTCACACACACACACACACGACACGTCGTGACAAATATTGCGCGGTTGAACATCTGAACATCTCCTTTCTGACACGTGCTTGAGCTTTTGTTTCGTGCTATTTTGTTTGAGTTCCGTCTGTGGCGATGATTATCCTTCCTGTTTGGAGGCTTCTTACTTCCTTCTTGTTGTACAGAGAGAACTATGGCTTTGTACTCACTGTATCGTTAGTTTACATCAATTCATTGTTTATATGGTTGGTCATGTTATGTAAATCGTGATAATGGAAGTAAGATGAAATACTTGTATTCATCATCATGAATTTTTAAGTGGGCGTGGATTGCCAAATTCAATTGATGGAAACTAAAACTGCATCATTAGATTTTTGAAAAATTACTATTCCTGGCCAGGAACCAGTTGATTTTGAAAAAAATAAATCAACCCTGTATAATTACACCATTCGATAGTGTCACTAACAAGGATCAAATTTTGGGAAGTAATGACATACGAAAAATCAATATTACTGACCAGGAATCGAACCCGTTGATTTTGGACAAAAAAAAAACGCACCCTGTATATTACACCATTCGTTGGTGTCGTTGATACGGATCAAATTCTGGTATTAATAATAAATGGTCGGTAAGTATTTTCGACTCGAATAAATAATTCTTGGCCGGTGACGTCTTGGTGGAGCCCTTTAACGTGAAAAAAATGTTTTCGTGCCATTAGAATGTGTCATTATTTGATACTGTTACATAATAAGTAAATAGATTAAGGTTGTGAACAATTATTTTATGACTGCTAAATTAAAATATCCGACAAAACATGACGTCAATTTGTGTACTAATACAATTAAAATTAAATAATGTAGGTACGCATCTGCTTCACGCGCGCGTTTTATATATTGACTGTCGAAATAATAGACGGTTTTTGTCAATCGTTCGAAACATCGAATTAAAATAACACCGTATGCTAAGTTGCTAACTATGTTGAATAATCTTTTTTACAGAATTCAAAAAAGGTGGTCATTAATTAGTTGTTTTCTTACATAAATTGTTTGCTATCTAAGTACCTACCCAGTCTTTGACCTGTGAACTGCTATATTCTCTTCTTCATTAAAAGTTATTTGTACCAAATGATTTTTCCTTTAGAATATTTTCAATTGTAAGACATAGTGGTTACCGACTTCGGGCGTATTCTCTACAGAACTCTTCATTATTACAAATTATTCATTATTACAATGTAATAATGAATGGAATATTTGGTTGCTTAGTGGCTCAATTTCTTAAGCTTTTCCTTAACTGATTTGGAGGGCATGTCAAGCGGTCTTGTTTATTATTTCTAAGAGTTTGCAGGCCCTGTAAAGCTCGGTGCTAACATGATTGAATAACTGCCGAGATTAAAATGGTTACAAATGGACTAAAGTCACTAAACGAAGGGATCTAATGCCATAGATTAGTATTATATCAGTTGGAGAAGCATCGCCCGCCAATAGCCAATGCGATGCCCGAATGCCCGATCGTTTATTCCAGGACCCCGGACTGCAGTGGACTTGTATCGTTGAATATTGTACGGCGGATTTCGGAAAACTAGCTCGTACTGCGTTCATTTTCATTCCAATTTCTTATTAGGCCTATTTAGGTAATTTCAGGCACAGGTACATGTACTCTGATTTAAACTCAGAGAAACGTAAGTTTTGTGTTGTTGAATAAAATCTTTGCAGAGCCTCGGCTGACGTACCTAAAACTGTAAAGGCCAACAGCAACAGTCCATACGAAATCTAAAAAGAAAAAAGAACTAGCTCTCAAAACCTCAGCCAGTCTTCTGATGGCTGACGAAAGCAAGACGGTGGTAGGTATCCAGGCGGAACCACAGAGAAATAATTACACTAATATTCAAAATTTTACTAACAAAAAATAACCGACTTTAAATTTACTCAAAAACTACTTGTCAGATATCGTAACAATTTATGTGGGACCACATGACAAGCACCTGCTTTCGTTTAAAAAAGAATAATCAAAATCGGTTCACCCAGTCGAAAGTTATGAGGTAACAAACATAAAAAAATACATTCGAATTGAGAACCTCCTCCTTTTTTTGAAGTTGGTTAATAATGGTATAATGAACTATTAAAATCAATATTACCAATATAATCCCTCTGAGGGGCCCTACCACCAGCATTTAAAAGTACAGTCACCTGCAGAGAAAAGTAACCCATCTGTTACCGTGATTTTATAAACAGATGGGTTACTTTTCTCTGCAGGCGACTGTACCTATATACCAGCATATCAGTGCCGACTCGTGTTTGCCCCAACAAGGCGCATCATCAGGGTAAGTTATATTTCCAACACTCGTAGAATTAACTTAACAATTTATATCCGTAAAATAAGTTACGTACTATTCTTACTCTGTAGCGACAGTTTCAAATGAATATCATAAAAATGATTCACGAACAATAATTGTAAACGCATTTACAACCCAAATTGTGATGGATAATAAAATGATAATTCCGCGCTGAATATTCCGTTGTTTGACGGAAAATTCCGACATTTTAAAGTAGGAAATGGAAATATAAACAATAATTGCTTTAGGCACTGGACCACAGAGTTTGTATGTGAAGAAATAACATTGTATAAAGAGTCAAAAACATGGAGAGATTAATTTTTATCCATTCATTATCCCTTGGAGGTCCACGGCTTCCCCTAACTTGCGACACTGGTCGGACCTGAACCTTCTGAATTCAGTGGATGTCCATTGTTTTCTTCAGGTCGGCAGTCACTCAAAGAGCTATTATGTACATAATATACATAGGTATATGGGTTTTTAGGCATACATTGACACTACTTTATCGTTTTTGAAAAGAGTGAAAAAAAACACTAATAAGCCTTCTACTTATAACCTTGTTTGTTTTTATGAATATCGGGAATAGCTTATTACTTACAAAGACGATATCTACAGATTGATTCGTCTATGGTGCGCAGTTCCCGTTTCACGGACACGCAATATCATTTGGACTCCGACGCGCAATTATAAATATTTCAATTACAATCCAGACGGATTCCTGGTTCCATTTTTTAACGTGAACGTTCATACTAGGGTAGTTTTTAATACGTATTCTAAAATAAAATTTAAAGAAAATTTTAATTGGTCGAAGCTCTATAACAATTACAAAAGTTACAACTTAAATTACTTCAAAAATCACGCCTTTAAGGAGCACATGCCGCTTCCTCAACAAAAACACATGAAGATAGTGAGTTAATCAGAAGATTTCGGCCGATTCAGAGGGCTCTGGACCAGTCAAAGTGGCACCAATTAGAGGACTCCTATGTTTTATATAGTTTCCCTTTCCGCCTGTCGCCATGATTTCGTAGTTTCACATAATGTAATAATGTACCCCACTATAGGGTACGCGACGAATAAAAAAAATATCCTCACGTTACCTGTAGGGGAGTACCCTGAAAAAAAAAATGTTTTCAATATTTTATTCTACAATTCTAAAGTTTTAATAAATATGTAATTATTATCCTTCTCAAATTACAGTTTTCCAGCACTAAATTAATAAAAATTACTTTTCGTTTAAAGTACTCGGAAAAGCGTCCTAATCTGAACGTGTCTAAAAGAAGGGGGATGAATAATTTTCATTATTCGAGAGTTAACACTTAGCTTGCGTTAATACTTCCGTCGGTCGGCAGTCGGCGATGTCGGCAGTCGCTTAATTTATTCCGTTACTGTACTGGATCATTGCATTACCAAGGCAAAGTGCCATAAATGTCTCACTGCTGGGCTCCGGTCTTATTGCACACTGAAAGGGTTTGATCAAGTGTTGATTCATAGATTTTATACACCTTCGATGAAAATATGCAAGACTGTCAGATATTATTATTTTAGATATTTTTAAATATTCGACGTTCGTTTAGGATTTCATCCCAATAATGGGAGAGACCGATGATTGCGACATCGCATTGAATTTAACAATAGACAATTTATCGCCCGGAGACTATTTGCTATTCTCAGGGTCACTTAATCCTTATAATGTAGTGTAGTTAGTAGTAAGTAATACAATGTTAAAATATTATGACAATCCATAGAATTATAAATATATCGTCGTTACGTTATTTTACTCCATAACTACTTAATGTGTTAACATAGTCATGATAGTTTTCCTTGTAAAGTCATAGAAGCTATTTTTGTGAACTTTTTCGCTAATTCAACCGTCAATCAAATTTTATTTTACCGTTTTATATCCATGCCAAATTACAGCTTTTTAGCACTAGGGTTTCTGTGCTATGTTGTGGACAAATAGACGGACGGACATGACGAAACTAAAAGAATTTCGATTTGACTTTTGAACCCTAAAAATACCTGTGTATTTACATTACATTCTAATACATTGTTCATATTTGAATATCTTCTTCTCGTTAATGAAACAGGTTTCTCTATGCGTCTCACTCTCTGTTTCTCTCTGTCTGTACTATTTACTTTAAAAAATCATCCTACTCCTATTTGTATTATTTACTTCTAACTGGTACAATTTACAGGTTTTCTAATTTGACCCTTTTAATCAAAAATAATTTATATAAGTACGTTGCTTATCTGTGGTTTTATCCTATAGTGCGATGCTTATTTAAAAGGTAATTAAAATAATCTAAATTTTACTAACAAAAAATAACCGACTTCAAAGTCTCAAAAACTACATAGTTGTTAGATCTCGTTCAAATTTATGTGAGACCACATGACAAGCGCCTGCTTTCGATTAAAAAAAGAATCATCAAAATCAGTTCGCCCAGTCCAAAGTTCTGAGGTAACAAACATAAAAAAAAAAATACAGTCAAACTGAGAACCTCCTCCTTTTTTGAAGTCGGTTAAAAATGGTAATAAATAGTAATTTAACCCAAATTGTACGTATACATTATGTGTTTAGCACTAGGAGTGATGTGTCGGGTCAAGATTCCGTGAAATCGGGTATCGTTTGATGTGTCACGCGACCGCCCGCCACGCCATGCGCCACTCGAGCGGGTCAAATAACCCCTGTTTATTAACAACTTGTTCTTATTAAACTTTTTATTATAGTGATTGAATTGACAAGGTTTTGCTCTTGTGTCCGGTATCCGTACAGGAAAGTTATTGGGTATTTTCACGGCAAAATCAGAGGTGGCACATAAATGTTAGATTCGAGTATGTAACTCTAATTTCTTTCTTTGCTGGCTTTATATAAAAAAAGAAAAAAGATACTATACTCTACTGCTATGATATTAAAGTTTCCAGAAAGTTCCAGCATTTGAAATGTATATAGAATTAACAGATGTTAGTGTTTTTCCATCTAATATTCGTTGTATTGTATCTAAGTGCCAAATTAAAATCAGCATCCTAACAATATAATATTCCCACTTTTGGGGTTGGATTTCTTCTAATGGCATACTTTACACTTTTTTTAATAATATTATGGAGAAGACTCAAGTGTGCAGTTTTACTTACGATGTTCCTTGAGTGAAGTAAATATTTAATTAATTTCTAATAATCATTATTATCGACATTTCTTCTTCGGGCATCTTTTTCTGGCACCTAGTAATTATACTCACAATAAAAACAGAACACTCAACCAACCCCATCCAGCGTTAAGAATTTACAAACCAAAAACAGATTATATGCAGCGAAGCGGCAATCGATGTAATTCTATTTCCATGGGAATTGGCAACGCTCAAAGAACATTGTCAAATAGTTCGTCACTCTATCCAGTAATATCTAAAGAGCAAATGACAAACAAGTTTTACGGCAAATCAATTTGTAGTTCTCGATTCGCCCGCCAGAGGGAGCGATGTGTCGTATTGCGAGGTGGTATGGGACATTTCTGTCACGTGAGATCTTTGAGGGTTGTTCAGTACGGTTGCGTTGCGTTCGTTCGATATGTTGACAAGTTTGAAGGGGAGTTAGTCAAATAAAAACCTAATATATCGCGCATCGGTCACGTGGCGCTACACAAAGGGCGATATTGAGATGGTGTCGAGATAATTGCCGTTTAATTTGATGTTCCGATATTGTCATTCCGCGCCTCAACGCGTGGATGAGTGCGGTGTGTTGGTCGATATTTGTTTTTTATTGCGAAAAGTAGTGTGAAATTAGACATTCAAAAAGAAAATTAAAACAAAAAGCCCCAGGTTCGGTATACGATTGGGCAGCCATTTGTGTCACCAGTTCACCGCCGATAAGTTCATTCTCGGATAATTGGCGATTGTAAAGTCTCAATTTTATATTTTAATGCCATCAGCAATAGGAAATGGTATTTACTCTACTTAACTACTAATTATTTATCTCTGTATTTTTTGCATATAATACGCTCATTCAGTACTAAATCTCTTCTAGCCTCAATACCTCAGCCCAAGGTAGAAAAAGTCCAGAAATCTAATGTAGACCTATAGAATGCTAGTCATAATATGTAAATACTCATTTAACTTAAAAAAATTACCCCATAAAACTTTATTATTAACTTCCCTATAAACCCCTAAAATTTTAAAACATTAGCCACTATAACGCAGCATTACTTTTTCTCTAGTTTTATTTGAATACATTACATCAAACCATCGTCATCAAATATGGAACAAAAGATCCTATTGAAACGCTCGAGCTCGTATGAAAAAAACAGAAGATTATCGGCTTCCGCATTAATTCTAGCACCTCCTCGACAAGAGCAGCGTGGGCAAAGACCAAAGACAAAAACAATGGCGGGGAAAGTTCCGTGACCTTTTTAAATGGACATTCTTCATTAGAAAAGTCGATGGCGTCCAAGAATGTGGGATCTTTTCTTTCAAGTCTGGGAGACTGCGGATAAAGACTTAATGAAATACCTTTTTGATGAAGCTCCGAAGGTTTTTTTTAGGAAAAAATGCCGAGCTGTGGAACGCGCGAAAATATTATTGTCACGAACCCAACGAGTTTTTCCTCGTATACCTACCTAACGGTGAATAAAATGGTTTGAGAAATTGTCAGTAATTTACGGTAGTTTGTTTGTTTGAAAAAAATCTTGTTTTTAATCCTTATCTACTGTTATAAATGTGAAAGTTTGTGAGTATATTTTGTTACTCTTTTACGCAAAAACGCTTCTTTTAAATACATATCTAATAATTAATGGACAGTAAATTTTATATATGCTTAGCAGGCATAAGTAATGCCTAGGATTTCAGGTGCACTAGGTACTCTAGAAAAATATCGAACCTAGTTGCTGCTAACGAAGTATAAGGCATCCATTCAATTTGGATTTCAGAAAATAATAAATAATTGTTAAAAATAATTGAAATATTATTATCTGTTCTATTAATGAAACTTGCAAATTCATCTGCTCTGAAATATACTTCTTCTTTACTACTCTACTTCTACTCTGCTTCTACATTGTTTTATCAAAATAAAAGAGGAATAATAAAACACAAACGAACGTTAAAAGTTAAAACTTTCCGTGTCATTCACCTCTCGGAAGATTATTGCTGAAAGGGGTAGAGTAATGGAATAAGAAGGGTAACAAAGGCACTTCAAGGGACTCACGAGTACGTAATGAACGCTATGTTTTCACCAGGGATGTTATACACTTTCTTTGTCGTATCCGAATAGGAATACGAATACGGTATTAAGATACGATATGAAAAATATCCGAACTCTACATCTATTTTATACTATACAGTAAATTCTAACTACAATATTCGAAGTGTAAATTTACGAGTATCTCATAAGCTCTACATAAAAAGTTAATGTTCGTCTGAGCGCGTCTAACCTAGACAAAGTCTAGGTATGGCATGGACTTGGGTTTTTTATGCGCTTTTTAACACATGGTAATAATAGTATACACACAGTGTCCACACACATGAATCTTATTTTTTTATTCTCTAAAGTTTTATGCCACCATAAAATATGATATAATTGTGAAGTATGAAATCAAATCAACGTTACACTGATAAAGTTTAATAATTTTCATAATTAACTACGACAAAAATGCATGATTTCTTTCAAAAGTTCTTGCGACTATACCTGCAGATTGTTAGAAAAATAACTGTGTATTATCTGTATAATATCCGTATCTGATTTGAACGTCCCACCCCTCGGATTGTCATGTTTAGTTCCGTACTGTGTGGGTTTATGCAATTAAAACACTTGAAGCTGTGTAATTCTTTACTAAAATGTTGTCATTTAGTAAATTCTTGCAATTACCTTCAAGTCTGAAGTAAGTAGTTTTGTTTAATGTTTTAGCAATTTCTATTGCAGTCTGGTTTGTATTATTTCAAATGGACTAGAAAAGTAATTACATGGAGTGATGGCTAATGGTTTGAGCCGTTTGCGTCTCGCAAAAGGATAATCCGGGTTCAAAGTTAAGTTTAAGAGAATGTCACTTTCTTCGGTGAAGAAAACTTTGTGAGGAATACCTAAGGCATACCTGGAAATTCTCCATAATTATGTGTTTGATTGGAATTTATCAATATTTACAATACATTTCATATACAATGCAATTAATATATTTACTTTTGGTATGTTGTGATGGTTGAACTAATTGCTTCTTTAAGCAGCATCATGAAATAAATTATATTAACTTGATTGATAAAAACGGTAAAAAAAATCTCTGTTCGGATGACTAAAATCGAATCCTGAGAGCATCATTACTATTAAAAGATACTGCGAAAGTTTAAAGAATTTGTCCGTATAGTTATTAAGTACTAATTTATTTGAAGACCATTAAATCTATTAAAAAATCAAGCGTAAGTTAGGTATAAATGAAATCAAATATTTTTGTTCAAAATAGGTTCTAACAAAAACAAAAACTTTTTGAAAGTAAGATTACGCCATCTAAACACGCGGCAGCGTGTAAGCCAATTTTCTAGCTAACAGTTGGCGAGCCGCACCGTGTGTAATATTACACGAACCATTTGGAGCCACTTTTGACCACCTCATAACTCAAAAACTATTCAACATAAACCTGTCAAATTTGGCTCATTTATTAAGACTTGCGAAATACATACGTCTTCCAAATTTCATAAACACATCTCAAACGGTTATTTAGATATTAACGTCCAAAAATCGAGAAATTTAACACTGACTGACCTATAGATCAAAACTATATCCAACTTCTAGGTGACCTAGAAAGTTAAAATTTGGCATGCAGATAGGTAGTCGGGTGAATACAAAGGAATAAATCTGAAAGTAGTAAAATTTTATCATTTTATGATAATTTTTAAAAAAATTGATTCTATTAGGAACACTCATTTATAACGCCTGAAATTTATGAACAGCAATCAAAATTGATGACAGGTGGTCATTATGTGGAATATTTAACGAGTGGAATACCACCCTTAATTTTTTTAAATCGAAACATATCAGTTTTAGTACTTTGTGAAGCTTCTAACGGGGGGAAGATGTTCAGTGTACGTACGTATTATTTACGTACAGATTAGTGAGACGTCAGTAGCCGTTATTTCCAGTGTATTGCATTGTTTCATTTTTAATGTGTGACAAATTATTCTTCTCTTATCTTGTATGGCATGTACACCACTAAATTTTGTATTATTTCCGAAATTATACCAGTTTAAAGTGATTCGAAGTATTGTTTCCAAATATTATGGCACGTTATCTCGAACACAAACTACTTATAACTAATAAGAGTATATTCAACTATCGTATTTATTATAATTATTACTACTATCGTATCGTATCGTATTTATTATTATTATAACAGACTGGGATTTAGTATTAATTATTATTTCAATATTTAGCGGACATGAATAGTAGAAGATCATTACTTATAAATAATGAAGTAATAGGTATTTTGGACCACGGTGCACTAACTACGGATTTAGTTGAAGGGCACTATTACAGTTCATGTATAAGGTAACAAAATTAATCAGTAACGTTATGAATAAGTACCTACTAATAATTTCTGTACAAAAAGTAATGATATCCCATCAAAACATGAATGTAAAGTAAAAGCCAATTTAAAAAAAAAAAGAATTGAGATCTAAATGGGTGCCAAGTTCTGTGTAGAAAAGCCTAAAATTTTAGTCACAAGAACATGTAATTCAAGCTTTACATTTGAATTGGCTAGTTTTCATTAGTTAGCAACCAACAAACCAAATTTTGGAAAAGTAACATAGGTCATGCACCTAACAGACTTAACAAAGATACAAAATATAATATTATAGCCTAGATAGGTACGTGAAAACTAACCAAGTCAAATGTGGAGCTTGAATTACATGTTCTTGTGACTAAAATTTTAGGCTTTTCTACACAGAACTTGGCACCCATTTAGATCTCAATTCTTTTTTTTTTAAATTGGCTTTTACTTTACATTCATGTTTTGATGGGATTGCTTTAACAAAAGCCTACCGTGAGTGGACTCGAGAGAAGAAACAGTAAGAAACTACTGAAGTTCTTCCTTCCACAGTTACAGATAGCATTTATTATTAAAAAGATGGATTGAAAAGACAGATAAAGAGTATTTTATCTATCTTTTTATATGAACAGTCATCATCGATATCGCATGAACGCCGGCTGCCGAAGCATCAATAATGCAAGCGAGTGGTCTCGCCACTCAGTGAACCGACTGAGTTTGTAGCAATACTCTGTGTACTATACCCTGTGTATCAAATTGTGAATAGTGTCTGTATATTTTATAAGGTATTGTTCATAAAAAATAGGACATAATGTAGGTAACTAGGTACATTGTTTACATCTTTAAATTTTTTGATCTCTACATTTTGTTCGTATCTGTGCAGACTATAAAGTACTGGACCGATTTTGATGATATTTTTACTGTTTTAAGTTTGAGTACATTTGACTATTTTACTAAGATTACATTTATTGTAGAGAGGAATCATTTTAATTAAAGCTAAAATTCTCATTGTGCCTTCAAATGAATAATTGTATAATTTTTCTTACAGTCACCAGTCAGCCATAAATAAATCCCGTTCCAAATTCAGCAATGCACGAACACTTACCAGATTTTCCCATTACATTGGTAGGTATAAACGCTACTGGCAACATTTATACAATACAGTACATCAGGCACGGGCACGGCTCGCATCGAGCGCGCATCAATAATGCACGGGAGCGGACAAACCACTCAGCGACTGCCTGTATAATCTGTATATCTGTATATTGTGTGACATACCTAGCAGTGTATATGTTGTCTTGTGTTGCTGCTACTGAAAAAATGTAACGTTTGTCTCAACGTTATAATGCTTTTGGCGGATAATGTGAAGACATGTACATTTTATTAAACTATTAAAAATCAGAGATGGCAACCCTGTTATCGTAGTTAAAGTAAGGTGTAATACAGTAGGGTTTTATGACATTTGCAGTATTATTTATATTTGTCTTATGTATCACATTTTGCCCCGATTCAGATAATATTATGAGTATTGCCCTGTTTAATAAAATTTGTCATTTATCTGACGCACTGTGCGTAATGAATGACTGACGCTCACGTACAGCCTACGCCAGTGGAGCTACAAGCATGAAACTTAATCTACAGGATCCTTATAAGGGAACGTTCCCAAACCACGTGACCCATTTTTTAGCATTTTTTACCCCCCTCCCCCCCTCGGTGACCAACCGTGGTATATGAGAAGACCCCCCCCCCTCCCCCCCTAGTTTTCACGTGACAAATTTTTTTTTGCAGACAGTTAAAATATATGAATTACCTATTGCAGAACTGTAATAAAATAAACTTGACAAGATGGTTTCGTCCGTTTATTATGTATTTACCGTTATTTTCCTATTTTATTTATTTTTGCCGTTTTTTAAGACCATTGACTTATTTTTCCTGTAATATTTAAGTAAAGAACTCTGTATTTTTTTTTAATTCAAGCGTCAGTAGTTTCGGAGATAAGGATAGTCAATTTTTGACTTTAATTTTCATTCGTTCTTGAATAATTTTAAAACTTTCCATTGTAGAACTATAACTAAAATATATTATTTGAGATCCTGACAACAAGCTCTTTTTCCCAATTTAAAAAAAGGAGGAGGTACTCAATTCGACTGTTTTTGTTTGTCACCTCTGCACTTTCGACTGGGTGAACCGATTTTGATGATTCTTTTTTTAGTCGAAAGCTGGTGCTTGTCATGTGGCCCCACATAAATATAAGCGAGATCTGATAAGTAGTTTTTGAGTAATTTTGAAGTCTTATAAACGTTATTTTGAAGTGTTCATCGATTTATAAGACGTTATAAGTCTTATAAATCGATGAACACTGGCTGCACGCACGGAAAAGTGTCACGTTCCGCCTGAGCCTGAGCGTGCAAGCGAGAGCGCAGAACAAGCGATAGAGAGACACGATCGGCCCAAGCGTTGGCTTGTGACACATTTATCTCTCTTCTCGCGCAAAAAAAATTGTAATTTTCAATTAACTCCTTCTTAGTATTATACAAAATAATGATAATTCAATGATAATATTTCATCAGTAATTTTTCATAAGTATGCAATTTTTCATCAATGTTTCTTTACGACGTTATCACGTAAAACTATCGTCCGTAAACCGACTTTACAGACAATTTTTTTTTCCAAAATTCAGTTGTTTACTTTATATACCTTCGTCATTGGGTCACAAAAAAGTACATGAGTACCAAATTTCAACTCATTTGGACCAGTAGTTTCGAAGTAAATTGGCTGTGAACGGCGGCCGCCCAGACGCACGAGTGATCCTATAACGGTTCGGTTTTTGATTTTTTTCGTGTCGGAACCCATAAGGTTTTGATTATAAAATCAAAATTTTACTAACAAAAAATAACCGACTTCAAAGTTACTCAAAAACTACTAGTCAGATCTCGTTAAAATTTGTGTGGGTACCATATGACAAGCACCAGCTTTCGATTAAAAAAAGAATAATTGAAATCAGTTGGCGTCATATTGAGTTATTCGTCCGTTTGTCGCGCACATACTTAATAAAAATTTAAGACTTATATGGTTTTCTCATGGATGCCATTGTCAGATCTCAATAAAATTTATGTGGGACCACATGACAGGCACCAGCTTTCGATTAAAAAAAGAATCATCAAGATCGGTTCACCCAGTCCAAAGTTCTGACTTCTGAGGTAACAAACATAAAAAAAACAGTCGAATTGAGAACCTCCTTTTTTGAAGTCGGTTAAAAAAACTGTTTGTAAACTGTATCGTGTCGTGTCACTTGTGGCATGTCAAATGAAAGGGCTTGTTGTAAGGATCGCAAATATATTTTATTATTTGATAATTTTAAAATTATTCAAGAAGAAGGTTATGGTCGTTATATCGTCCGAGCGTTATGGTCTGTGATCATAGCCATTCAAGGCAATTTCTGTGCATCGTCATCGTCGCCAGAATCGCGATACCTTGAAAGCGCGGTGCCAGCTCAAAACTCGCGTTTTTTGGATTTTATCTGAAAGTTTCATTCTCAGCCCTATGGCGTTTTAGAACAATACTAGAACAACCTTCAAAATGTTTGTAACTTCAAAGTGTGGCGCCAACTTCCTGTAGGTGAGTAAGTATAGCTCGAGAAAGTGGGAGACTCCCTTAGTGGATACTGACCACGTGACAAAAACCTAAACCCCCTCCCTCCCCCCTGTGACCAAGCGTGGTGTTTTGCAGACCCCCCTCCCCCCCCTAAATGTGTCACGTGGTTTGGGAACGTTCCCTAAGGGGCCATCCATAAATTACGTCACACGTTAGGGGGGTGGGAGGGGGTCCTAAAATTCGTGACGTCACATTTCAAAATCGAATAATTGGTATGTATAGGTAAGTATTAAAAAAAAAATAATGGATATAAAACTTATTTCGGAACAGGTGTTTTAATTTAATAATTTCTAGGTGTAAAATTTCATAATATGTGACGTCACACTAGGGGGGGGAGGTCTCACAGATGTGACCAGCTGTGACAAGGGGGGGGTAGGGGTCAAAAAGTCATGAAATTAGTGTGACGTAATTTATGGATGGCCCCTAAGTGTAAGGGGTTTACCCCTAGAGGGGTAAAATGGGGACTTATAATTTAAATGATTATTAATGTAATATTTCAATAATAATAGCAAATTAGTAGATACAAAGATAGTATATAAACTGTAGTTATATCGAAGCATCACAACTCACTACCGACCGCATTGTCTCCGAAGCCACATCCGCCCAATTGCGTGCACAGAGCGGTGCAACTCGATTGAATTTGAATGACGAGTGGGGGCGTCGGGGGGTAACCGAGGGGTAACTGAGGGGCGTCGAGGGGGCTTGGGGGGATGCGACTGACGACGCCGCGCTGATGGCTAAATCGTGTTCGATTCGCACCTGACGATATAAGGATTGGTTGTTGCTCTACGCTCTCTCTGCTTCGGTTTGCGATAGTCGTTGTGTTTTGGAAATTGAATAAGAGATGGCGATGGTAAGATCCTACGATATCAAAATTAGTTTATTTCTTTTTTATCAGCTGGTTTTGCTACTTTAGTTGGAAATACAATTAAATAAGGTTTTCTCATAACTATAATGTGGGGGAACACTGGAAAAGTTTTTTTAAACCCATTAAAAATGGCATTTAGTTTAAATCATAATGATTCTAAAGAAGTTTCACTATACAAAATGAATAAGTATAAAAAAAAACAAAAGCCCCGGCTGTTTTATTTACACTTAACATAGCTAAGAACCATCTCGATCTCGTCAGCTTTCAAACAAAAAACGCATCAAAATCGGTCCATTCATTTAGGAACTACGATGCCGCATGCAATCACAGACACGTCAAACTTGTAACACTGGTCTTTTTGTGTCGGAGGTAAAAAAAATAAAATAGGTAGAGCATACTTCAATCGCGACGACAGCAGCCGAACCGCAGAATGTCCGCCACTACAAACTGTCACCTTCGAGTTCCACCGCCGCCACAAGTTTCGCTTGCCTCTCCACAAGTTGCGAAGCGAACTCCGCGCAACTTCGGGTCACTCGTCACAAGTTGGCGGAAGATGTAGCCTGTAGGATTAGTGCATTTCTTCAACTTCAGACTTCGCGTTAACTCCGTACAAGACTTTGTTTCGACTACTTTTAATCATGGGTTTTATTTTTTCCGTTTTATGTAACGGAAGTTCAGGTACTAACATGAACATCTAAGTTGAAATGTCGGTGATATTAACGGCATGTCTGTATTTTATTTTGATGTTTTTGTTACAAGAACTGTCTCTAGGTACGAAATGTAAGAAAATTATTGATTTTAAGTTGGTGGATAATAAAACGTCAAGAATGAAAGTAGATATTAATAATCAAAATTTTACCAAAAACTTACCTAACCGATTGAAGATTTTAAAGAAGACCATTTCGAAAAACTTCAAAACCGTGACATGTAGGTACTATAATATCTTATTTCGGAATCCCTCAATTTCACTTGGATTCCATAATCAGAAAAATATGGGGAAAACAGGGAACATTCTGGAAGCATCGGAAGTATACCTACTCTGTCAAAATTAAAAAAAACCCGGACAAGTGCGTGTCAGGCCACGCGCAATGTAAGGTTCCGAATTAGTTTATCGCCTATTGCTCATTAACTCCATATGCTAACAGAGCCGTGATAGTTTTCCTTTTAAATTCATCATTATCCTACTTACTACACGTTTCCTTCAAGTTTGCTTATACCTCCCTTCCCGCTCCTCGTACCACACCTCATTTAGTACGGACAGCAACGCTACCCGCGTGTTTTTGAGGTCCGGTGCGGCGAGTACGTTCTTGAGTTTGTTGTTGATTTTGATGTTACTTTCGTTAAATTATTTTTATATTGGTTTATTTTACGTTCGTTGATTTTTGTCGCTTCAATGACTAAAATAGAAATGTTTTACAAGGTGGCAAACGTAATTTGTTATTTAAGTTAGTGAAATTATTTGATTACTTTTTTGTCTGCGGTACTGTTACCTTCGAAATCGTAACGGTCGACGAGGGCAAACTTGAAGTAAACGCGTAGTATAATATTGAAGAGGAAAGTGAGTGGCAGTTAAAAGCCTGGGTTCTGGGGATAATGTGACGCTTTGGTAGATAAGTAGGTAGATATTTATTATGGCAAAACCTACCTACCTCGGCAAAATTCGGAAAACCCTAAAATTTTATTTCTTTAGTAGTTTTGTCTTTATTTTTACTGTACTTTATAATTATTATCCTCCTATTATTATTAATTATTAATGGTCCTGGGTTCGATTCCCAGCGAGGCGGAAATTTGAATGATGAGTTTGTGGGTGCCATGGACAACACACTAGACAAGGACATTCACACCCAGACCGAGAACAGAAATTCAAACTCATCATTCAAACCGCCTCGCTGGGAATCGAACCCAGGACCCTTGATGCGGTGATCCGGCATGGTAACCATTGCGTCACACTGGTCGTCAAAGTAATTACACGATATTAAATAATTAATAATAATATAAAAGCATCGCTAAAACATTACTATTACAACCAAGCCATTATCGTGGCTAAATCCATTGTAAGCCTACATTTCCATTTACCAAAAGCGAGGGAAACAAAAACCTGAAAGCAAAATTAAATTTCATACCATATTATTTTGTTCACAAAAATCATTATCCGTTTACGCTTTCGCAGGCAATTATTTTAATCCGATAGCGGGCGCGGCCCGATGCGGAATGAAATAATTTAATAGCCCCCCTCCCCCCTCGGATTCAAGATGGCGGCGGGGCGGGGCGTGGGGTGGGGCGCCGCCTCATTTGAATTTCGAACCCGAGCTTTTCGAACGTGTGCTCGAATTTGGGAACGGGTTTTCGGCCAATTAATTTCAGCATAATTTGGTTTTGCCGCTCCGTTTTGTATTGCTGTATTGTTACCTAATTGGTTATAATGCGAGCCTTTGTGCCTACTTTGTTGTGGGTTATCGTGTTTTATGTTAGCAGCTTACAAATGGTTATGTTAATTTGATTGTACATTATTAATTTAAAATACCTATTGCTTTTAGTACTAAATAAGTAGGTACTCTCTTACGAAAATTTATTTTTGGCAAGTGTTTAGCCAAATATTCTTCTAAGCATCTTATAAACGACTAGATAACATCTAGAAGATATTAAATTTTATTAAAGGGACAATAAGATAACTGATTCCCTTTACTTAATTAAAAAATCTCTTTATGACCAATAACATACAATATTATATTAAAAAGACTCATAGTAATAATACTCTTATACATATAAAACCTTATTAAAATCAGCGATGCCTCTAATAACCTCTCACAAGCAAAATAAACCTTCCAAAACTAATAAGGTACTAAAGAATTCCAACAAGTCGCTGTTCCGGCTTTAATACCTTCGACACAAACAGTAAGTATAGTGTATACTGTAGAGTCGCACAATATAATGTAGAGTGGCGCGGGCGGCACAAAGCCCGCTCTGCAAATAGCGCTTTGTTCTGCGAAGCCAAATTTTGACAATCACTGGCTGCGTTGGACGGATTGTGGGCAAAGAGTTAGCGGCAGAAGGGGTAGAGTAGAGGAAGCTTTTGGACTTACGTTGGTTTAAGTTAACCAATTAAATTTAGCACTAATAAGGGCTTGTTTCACAATCTTTAAGTAGAATCCTGAATAAGCTATTCGCCGGTTAAAGTGACATTTTACATACACGAAATGTCAACTTAACCAACGAATAGCTTACTTCGGACTTACTTGAAGATTGTGAAACAAGCCCTTACTATTATTATTTATCCATGGAGTTCGCCTGGATAGCTACCACCCTTGAGCATGAGTCAGTCAAACCGTGTTCCGGCTGGGGGCTTGAGAGCCAGTTCTTTCATTATTTTTCTTCTCTCTTCTTCTCTTGGCCGGCAACTCATCGGTGATGCCATTGGGCTTGTTGATGTCCATGGGCGACGATAGCCACTTACCATCAGGTGGATCGTCGGTTTGTTTGCCGGCTATATCCATTAAAAAATGATTTCTTTCGATAAAAAAATGAGTTCGCTCACCAATTTAGATCGCATCCCCACTTACCATAAAAGTAAAAAACTTTTCAAACGACGCTCGGATCAATATACCTACGGCGATTTAATGTAAGAGTACTTACTCGTTAGTAAAGAATATCCCATCAACAACATTTTCATGTAAAATGTCGCCAAGACGAGACCATAACTCTACATCAAAAAGTTATCAAATCTCATGTAGAGCGAAGCTCCTAACTCTACTCGCCCTATCTTCACAAACTCTACATTTTATTCAAAATATGTGATTTTCACAAACTCTTCAAATAACACAAAACGCTTTCGTTAAGTTTAAAAATAAATGCGTGTTAAAGCCTACGTTTTACTCTATGGCACCCCCTAGCGTGGGGAGGGAGGCACGAGGGTGCCAGCGGGAAGGGGTCCCCCCGCCAGTCCAATGTTGACAATTGATGGATATCTCTTGTCTCCTGAAGGCAGGATTAATGTCCTGTCGCCGCGTAACAATGACTACTGAAGGATCAACTCGAGAGCGCGATTCTCGTACAATGGTAGAAAATGTGGCTATTTTTTAACATTCCCAAGTAGGATTTGTTCTGATTCGGAAACCGTTTCATCCTTTTGACATATTGAATAATGTTTCACGGGTTTCGAGTGTTACAGAGATTATTCGGTGTTTGGGTTAATGTTTTATTGTTTTGATTAATTAGTTGTAGGTATTAGCGATCGAAAATATACTTAGTCGGATTACCGTCAACAGTAACGCTGTAAATGTGTTGTTATTTCGAGTCTCTTAGCCGATTTCGGCCATAGCGACTGCTCAAGTCTGAAGGCGTAGCTGGTTTGCCCTCTCATGTGCTCTCATATGGCTACAGTAATCAATTTTTTTTAAAGTGCGTGCACATAGGCCACACGTTAGCACACCGATTACAAAATTGTATGTTATGGCAACTGGTGGTCACGCCTTTAGCTCGTCACTTTACAGTCGAGCTCTATTTTACGTCTCTCTTCAAATTCATTGACCTTTTGGTATATGAGGCTCCTTCCTGTGAACGATTCTGCGCCTTGTATTCCCATGTAGCAGACTCTATGTTATAAATTAGAGTCATTTAGGGCCTAATAATACACAGATCGTTTCTTCCTTGGCTTTATCAGCTAAGAAATGTGTCAATGATGACACGGGATAAGCTTGAATTTTTACCGAGGGCCAGCCACGATAAAATTCAAACATAATTTTGAAGTGCGATTTAAGCATTATTTAATCAGAGTTGTCTCGTAAGGATAGTCAATATTAAAATCTCTGCTACAACCTATAGATAGAAGAAAAAAATCTAAGACAGATTGATAGAATGCAAACTAGAGAGATAAATGGAAGTACAGAGTAGAGAAAGATGGAGGCAGTTTATGCTGAATTCCCGCATTTTCAAGCAAGACATTTATGATTAGGTATTTCTTTCTTTCTTTTTCTTCTCTCTTTCTAGCAAACCAAATAGGCAGTAAAAACTGGCCATTTCCCGCGCGCCCGAATCAATTAACTTGGCAAAATAGATTGCGTTCCGAACTAATTTCTATTGGGAAAAAATATTTCCTTGGTCGCCGGACCTCGCTGATTGCTAAGGGGAGGGTCAGCTGTACGGGGTTGTATATTTTACTGTAACCCTCTTGTATTGTATCCCACTGCTGGGCGCGGGTGCAACGGGGCGGTACAGCGGTGGCTTCATAGAGTGGGTAATAAATGAAATAACAAAGTTACACTTACACGCGTTTCTATAGGTATATCTGAATCTGTCAATAGTTCATTTGAATCCTTTTATGTACCCTTTTATGTACCTAATCGAATCTTATTCTGTTTTCTGAACGTAAGTGGAAATTCCGCTCCAAACTCACTGAGCCTACTAAAGTTTTGGAAAAGGTATAGAATAGATGAAATAAAGGTTCAAAACTTCAATAGTTTACAGGAAAAGCTAAAAAATATTTTGAGTCTTGTTAATAGGACTGCAAAAATTAAGCCTTAGATTTTTTTACAAAAAACGGATAAAGTATATGTGAAAGAAGGGGTAATCTATGGTGTTGGTTATGAAATGATATTCCTTTTACTTTGCTCCATGATATTATATTTCCAGTTCTCCTAACGTTCACATCAATACTTCCCAGTACTTCAACACTACGTGATCATCCGTTCTATCTTATTGACAATACCTTCATCTAAATATGACATGTCGTTTCTTATATGCCAACCTCTGCATCGGACAAGCGTTGTAGAATATAGAGGTCCGTCCCTGGACCTTCACTGGAGATTCGTAGCCTCACCGACATATACATTTTTTAATATCTTAAATCACCAGATTTAAAAACTGAAAACAGCAAAACGCTGATGTTGTACAGTTAATCCTATAAAGAAAGATGAGTATTGAGTCTGTTAGAAGAGTAAAATGTTTTTAAAATTAGAAGAGTATTTTTATATGATTTTAAACTTTTTATTCCTGAATTTCCCAGCGAATGTGAAAATCAAGCACTTTGAATTTAGGTACTTATATTTTGGCAAAGTTGCTACTTTCGTTGCTAACAAATCAAATCAGCCTGTCGACCTTCCGTCTACATTAATCAAATTGTGAGTAAGCAGGTACCCGTAGTATTTAAATTTTAAAATAATTATCTTTACCAGGATGGTAACTTCATTTTCGATACCTTTCCTGTTCCATGGAAAATCAATGGATGATGAAGATTATTATGTAGACAACTTATGTTTGTTGGCTATGTACTTGCATTAAAAACAATAATTCTAATAAGAAATACCCAGTTAAAGAACAAAACTGGTCTTGCAGTCCTTAGTGTTTGGGATCTTATTATCATTCATTTCTATTTGTAGTTGAAACAAAGAAGTTAATCAACTAAATTAGCACTACGAAACATCGTGCCTTCGATTGATTATTTCTTCTCCTCCTTGACAAAGCATTGCATTTTTCAGCATCTGTAATACCAATATCATTAAATGATTGAGTTTTTAAGTCTTCTAAATGACATAGGTATAAGTGCTTATTTCAGTTGTGAATTTTCCGTAGCTCTACAATCTACATCGATGTAGGTAAGTGGCAATGGTTAAAATATGCGAGTATTTACCGTAGCACTGTCATCCTACTCGAATCTTATTTCACTTGCCATTCCATAGGTAGGTATAGCTAATCCCTGCGTCTTGTTAATTTACCATAGCACTGTCATATTTATCGAATCTTATTTCACTTACCACAGGGTACCTACAGCTAATGCGTCTTAATTGTGTACGCTTTTCACCTAGATTTCTACCAATTGCCAAAAAGATGACTAAAACACAATCGAGTCCAACCAGTAAGTGATCAACTAGTATTCAGGAGGTCCGTACACTACGAGCAATGAAATCAGGGAGTGTCCAGGAGGGTGTCCGCAGCAATCCTCGGTGTCGTCGAGAGATTGTCGGCAATATCGCAATGGCCGCTGGCTCATTTAATCACGCGAAGGAATGTGCCCGGGGTAAAGAGACCACGAGGCTGGTTAATGTGGAATGAGATAATTTTCTTACCACCCAAAATAATCAAAGTTTTACCCAAAAATAACCGATTTTAACGAATTAGCGTTTGGTAAGAACTACAATTATCACTTTAGTTTTTTAGGAATTACCTCTATTCCTCAAGATTCCATCATTAGAACTGTCAAATATTACACAGATGAAATATGTCCTGAACAAAGCATAAAAACATTTATTTTGGACATTGAGGTAATACATAGAGAAGCTATCTCAAACAAAATGTGTGTTCCACCGCCGGCTTGCCCTCCGTTCTCTTTTCAAACTAGAAGCCTCGTTTGCACACTTGCCATAGAGTAACTTTGTATATGACACTTGTCGAACCAAGACATGTAGTCACCGACTCCAAATCTTTACAAGTTCTTACTCCAACTTTATTTAACGTGCAAAAGCGTTTAAACGATTTCAAACGTAATTACCATTGATTGGTGTCAAAAAATCCAACACTTTAAATTGGTCACAAGCGTCGCGTCGGCAAGCTTATTTAGTCCATTAACACGCTAGTGGCTTGCCAAGTTCAAACGCTCCTTATGATTTTTTCATTCAAAATGGCGGGAACATTGCTCAATAATTTAATTTAATTCGTTTTAGTTGATTTAAGTTAAGATTTTGTTTTCTTACTGATGATAAAGTGATAAAATTATCTTTTTTGTTTTTTGTCGTGCAATTGTGACACATTCTTATTACGCACGACGGCATTTTTTCAGTTTTTTCATAAACAATTTTGTCATGCGGCCGCAATGAGCGCATCCGAGTGACAGCCGAGTGACAGAATGAAATGCAGCCGGCCGGCTGCAATGCACACCCCCGAACCCAATGTTCGCGGTGTCTGTTCTATACGCTAGTAATATTAATTCTATGATTTTGGATCAATAAATTAGTGTAAGGGAGGTGAAGGAATCCCCATCAATTCACATTGGAGCAGCGTCTATACCTTCTCAAGAGGTAGACCCGTGGTAGTAGGTCATGGGTTAAAGCCAACCAATTGAACAAACGAAAAGTCTTTTCTTCAGCCAGTCCAGCTCCATATTAAGCAACCGTCGGTAGCTCCTGCAAAAGGCGCGCGGACATCGCACGTTTATTGGACGAGTCAATAATGTCGCTGTAGGGACGGACAAACGTGTTATATCTGTCTGTATATATATATATATACAGCGAAACGATGTCAACGATAATGTTGGCTTGTATTGCCTCCCAGTTTCAGATTTTGTCGTGTCCGTCGATTCTGTAATGAAATCCTTGGAGGTGTCTTGAATAATGGCTGTTTAGTTGTTTGTAAGTTTTGAAGATGTCGTCTGGTTTATTTTATCGATAACTAGTGCTGTGCCCACGACATTTCCCGCGTCTTAGGGGATAATAAGTATCCCATATGTTATCTCAGATCATGGTGGTCAATTTCAAAGAGTAAAAAAACATTCAAAAATCCGTTCAAGTAGTTTTTGCGTAACAAACATTCATACATTCATTCTCATAAACTTTCACATTTATAATATTAGGCAGTAGGATCTTGATTAGTGTTAGGGTATTAAAAAAAAATTGGTGTAAGGTGCTTCATCTCGAATCCAAGTCAATCTTCCTTTTTCTTGGTGAATCTAGCCGAACAGCCAGCCTATGGCTATCTCCTGTTGGAAATCCCTGGGATCTGTACCAACCGGCTTAATTCCAATATTACTTCGTCGTCGTCCTAAAATTAACTGTAAAATATTATTTATTATTGAGCAATTGCTATCAGGTTCCTTGTCTGTTCAATCATTGGCTGTCTACTGACATAAAAAATTAATCGGTACTGGTATAGTATAGGTAAGTAGTATTTGTCTCAAAGGCTTTTTGAGAGTTGGTCAACTTTAGAAAAAGTTCATTCTTTTCTTTCTTTCTTTATCTTTTCTCTTTCTTGGCCGGCAAAGCATCAGGGATGCCTTTGGTGTTGTTGATGTCCATGGGCGACGATAGCCACTCACCATCAGGTTGATCGTCAGCTCGTTTGTCGACTATTTCTATAAAAAATATGATAAATCTGAAAGTGTTCAAACTTTGAAAATCTACTTCTATATTCTTACCGTCATCTTTCAACTGAAAGCTTCCATGAAACTAAAAATGTCAAAGCCAATTTTATACCGTTCTGTATCCGGAGACTAGAACATGATGCCATAAAAGAGTTCCGTGTATTTATTACTGAGGCAAACATTTAAGACGACAAAGCGAGCGATGCGGCTAGGGAACGTTTTCAGAGTAACAAAGCGAATATTGAAGGGGCTCGCCGAGTCTCTGAAGCGCTCGCCGTCCGATGGTGAGATAGGAAGGTGCAGTTGTTTTTTGTTATCGATATGCACCTGTCTGTTATATAAATACATATTAAATTATTAGTTTATCTGAATATTTTATTATTAAAATCACTATGTTCGTGATTCGTACACGCTATTCTCCGAAACCTACCTAGCTTTAATGGAAATTTTGTGAATATTGCGTGGTCGGTTGTAATAGGATAGATTTGGACCCGATAGTCCATAAACTACAGAAATTCTATTTTGCCATTTTCTTTAATATCAACACGGAAGAAAAGTCGGTACCTACCCTCTGGTATCTTTACAAACACCTAATTTGTACATATTTAGGTAGTTGTGTTTTTTCTTCCAACAAATTCGCCTATGCAATTCTTCTACGGCTCTATTATTGCTTCAGTAGCCGAAGAATTAATTTTCATCCACAGTGAAATTCATTACATTTTACGAGTACCTACTACTGTTTGCTACACATACTTTGCCGTATTTAAGATGTGAGTTGTGTTTGTATCCAGACTTTAGTCCATCCAGTCTGCGCTTAAATAAAGTTTATTTATTTCGTAGTTTAATACAAATATGATTAAATATTTAAAAAGACAAAGGTGGTAATAGAATCAGTATTAATATCTCTAGTATACAGCTAAGCCTTTTAACGTACTCGTATTTGTTCAAAGTGTAAGAATAGACAGGTTAATAATGACTAACTTCCCAACTGGGAGTCACTAACGGTTTCTTAAATCGCTCTTTCTTAGTACAGAATTTGTATGGTGATTCTTTACTAAAGAGCGATTAAAGTAACCGGTAGTGACTCTGAGTTGGGGCGTAACGTACTTATTATGTACCACCATATTGGTGATCATAAGTGTATATTTTTTTTGTTTAGTTTAGTTTATCAACAAAGAGAAATTACGCCGTAAGCTCTGTCGTCTCTGTCCAAAACACCTATAACGTTAAAACGCAATATTTTATCGACTAACAACAGGACACATCACTATGAACTGACTCAGCTTCCAGCCAAGTGCCTTATAGTTACATGTGTACGTACGTACATGTAATTGTTTGCGAGTACATTTTTCTTTGAGGTTACTCTCTATTAAGCGCTGAAAGTCAAATAGGACGCAATGGGCTCAAGCTACAAAGGTGAATGAGATGAAAGGGGGTTTTAATTGTTCCTCAAATTATTATGAATTTGATACGCGACTGAGTCAAAGGACTTTGAAATTACGGGTCTCAGTTTGTGACCGTACTGGAGTAGGTACCTACCCCAGAACTTTGTGGCGCATTTCACGAGATTTCTTGTGTTAATTGTCTCCTTGCTTTCATGTTTCAAATGCTAGATAGGTCGTTAGATTCAATATACTAGATTTACGAGCATATCGTGAGATAGAATCGCGATGTTTTTCTAGTAATGGAAACATTATTTTAATAACAAGGTTTTATTTTGTGTGGCAAGAATCGTGTAGATATGAATTTTTACAAATAAAACACGAGAAGAATGCTTTGTCGTGAGTTAAAAATGTAATGTTAAAATCTGTTTCTCTTCACATTTGTGGACCGTTTTCATACGTTTTTGTACTTACAGACAGTGAACAGCCTTTTTAATGTAAGTTTACCGTTTCGTAATTATGTGTGTTTGTAATTGTATGCGGTACATCAGACCTTATCATTGAAAAGATGTTTCGGAACCAAACGTAAGTTCTATGAGCCGATTAGGTTTGTCTGAGATTATTAGGGCTATGAGAGAAGTGAAGTGGGATAGACAACCATGTAAACAATATTGACTGAATAAAGAAGCGAGAGACGCAGGCGGAGGTTGAGTAGATGTGCTAATAGAAAGAGTTCATGCTCTTCTGTGCTTAAGTTTACGTCAGCCATCTATCTCGTCTGCTAGTGAAGGTAGCAGCGGATGAAGTTAGTCAAATAATATAATTTGAGCGTTTCTCATCTCTTTCTCTCATCTCTTCCTCTACGGCCGGCAACCCATCCTTGAAGCTTCTACGGCACGCGGTGACGGTGATCCTATGCCATCTTTAATGGGAAAAAATATATAGGTACGTCCATGTTTTTTAACCTTTATACAAACAATTACTTAACGACTATAAGGTTTCTCACAATAAAAATCCCATAATCTTAGCTAAGCAGAGCTTGTAGTAAATATTTATGTTAACGTCATGTGAAGGTGCCCTTGGATTAGTTTAAGATTATTATAAACAGAGGAATTAATATGATGGACGTATGACTTTGATGCACGTTGTTCTGTGTTGAGTTACCTATCTGTGTGCTTCTCGAGCTCGACGCGGTGAAATTCTTTTAAACTTGAAGCGCTCATAACGCGGCGGTTTGAGTCGAAAAATTTCTTGAGCGTTTCCGTGCTTCAGAGGGCACGTAAAGCCGTCGGTCCCGGTTGTTATCGTAAGATATATGTTGGAGGCCCTCGGGTGGCATGTAAACTTCCGACACTTGGGTTTACTTGGCCCTAACTTCAACAATCCGTACTGGAGCAGCGTGTACGCTCTAGGCCTCTTCAAGTGAAGACACATTCAACCGCTCTATGCCGAGGAACTGGAAGTGTCCAGAAACATTTAATTTCCGACAGCATCCATAGGTAGGCTACTAAACTCGGTCGCCTAGATTGGCAGTTCATAAATCACTATAACGAGTTTAACGATTACCCATCTTCCCATCCGCGGCACAGATGGCAAAATCCTTATATCGCTGCGATCGATTAGAAAACAAACAATATTTTATTGGTCATAAAGAATACTTAAACACACCGATTATTTCCCCCATATTCATGCATAGGAGTGTGGTATTAGCCTTTCCCGCCATCTGTCGAGAGCCCGAACACCCAAGTTTGCCAACTTATATATGCATATGTGTTACGCTAAATTAAGCTTTATTGTATTGAGATAGGGTCGTACTAATTGTGACAGTTGGTTATGTTATGTTGGTATAGTTCTAAAGTCAAACTGACTGCAGTGGGCTAGAAGCACGCGGGTGGCCATTACGAAATACTATGACACTGCTTGGGGGAGCTAAAATGTTGTCTCGAAATGGCTCATTGGTATTTTTATTTTTTAATATCATCAAATGTAATAGTATAAATATCAATAATTCATTATTGCGATTTGACGGACCAAAGCCTGGTTTGTGACTAAATGACATCTGAGATCCTACACATGACAACTAAAATCCTATTTTGTAGTACTTAGATTTTTATAAGAAATGATAAGAAATCAAACGACTCTTTTTTAAGTTTAGTTGGCGCTAAGGCTTCTCTTTTTGTCAATTAATAGCTTGTAGACTTGTAGAGTGATCATCAGATCTGAAGCTCAGGTAATTTTTTTCCAAGGAGATACAATAAAATTCTGGAAATCTGATATGTATTAGAAAAAATCATTAAAAAATATATATTTGCCAATAATATAAAATACATGAATAAAAAGTTAGTAAAATAAATAACACATAAATAGTTAGCAAGTGATTTTTGTAGAATCCGATCTAAGGCATGAGTGTGCGACTATCACAAAAAATGTCGATAAAATAAAATAGACATAACGCAGATCCTTTGAATATTTTTTTTAACCGACTTCAAAAAAAGGAGGAGGTTCTCAATTCGACTGTTTTTAGGGTTCCGTAGTTTTTATATATATTCGTTACCTCAGAACTTTGGACTGGGTGAACCGATTTTGATGATTATTTTTTTAATCGAAAGCTGGTGGCTGTCATGTGGTTCCATATAAATTTTATTAAGATCTGACAGTGGCATCCATGATAAAACCATATAAGTCTTAAATTTGTATTAAGTAAGCGCGACAAATGGACGAATAACTCAATATCACGCCAACCGATTTCGATGATTCTTTTTTTAATCGAAAGCAGGTGCTTGTCACGTAATTTCACATAAATTTGAACGAGATCTGACAAGTAGTTTTTGAGTAACTTTGAAGTCGGTTATTTTTTGTTAGTAAAATTTAGATTATCATTTTATGTGAACATTTATTCTCAAATGTCGTATTTAATATTAGACAAGTGTGACAGTGATATCTAAATGAATAAATAAATCATTTTAAATTTGAATTTAACACATGCGTTAGAGCGGCGTCATTTTATGGGCCTGGAATATTCAGAAGTCGAATTGGCATAATCTGATTCATTAAACACTTGCGCGAGACAAGTGTTGTCCTTTAATGCGATTAGAACTTATTGGACGGCACAAAGAGACAGGGAACAATAATCCGATAGCTAGTCAACTCTTATAAAAAATACACTCGCATTCGATTAAAATATAATAAAAATATACGTATTTATAATATTATTATTAACGAGCAGACCCAGCAGACGCTGTTCCGCACCATTTATTTCTAAAATAAACTGCCAGTGAAAGTCCCGTCCAAATCGGTCCAGTCATTTCAGAGATTAGCCGAAACAAACAGACAGACAGACAGACAAACAAAAATTGTAAAAAAATATATTTTGGTATTATGTACCATGCATATATACATCCAAATGCACCAACAGACACTCCAATTTTATTTATTTGTTTATGTAGATATAGGTTACAATTAACCTATTATAGTCCTTTGACCCTGCACGCGTTTTCCCTTAATACAAGTACCCTGTGTCGTATTCCAGTCCAGATCATTATCTACTTGTGTACTTTTCATGACAACATTCGTTCAGTATAATAATCTAAATTTTACTAACAAAAATAACCGACTTCAAAGTTACTCAAAAACTACTAGTCAAGTCTCTTTTAAATTTATGTGGGACCACATGACAAGAACCTGCTTTCGATTAAAAAAAGAATCATCGAAATCGGTTGGCGTGATATTGAGTTATTCGTCCATTTGTCGCGCACATACTTAATACAAATTTAAGACTTATTATATATGGTTTTCTCATGGATGCCACTGTCAGATCTCAATAAAATTTATGTGGGAGTACATGACAGGCACCAGCTTTCGATTAACAAAAGAATCATCAAAATCGATTCGCCCAGTCGAAAGTTCTGAGGTAACAAACATAAAAAATCCAGTCGAATTGAGAACCTCCTCCTTTTTTTGAAGTCGGTTAAAAAGAGGTCAGAAGAAAGTAAAATAATGATAACCTGGTGTTGCTCATGTGTATAGGCGACGGTGACCATCAGGTAGGGTACTATTAGGTGGCTCGTCTGCATTTTAGTCTGCCCTTCAGGTTATATAATAATCTAAATTTTACTAACAAAAAATAACCGACTTCAAAGTCTCAAAAACTACATAGTTGTCAGATCTCGTTCAAATTTATGTGAGACCACATGACAAGCGCCTGCTTTCGATTAAAAAAAGAATCATGGAAATCGGTTGGCGTGATATTGAGTTATTCGTCAATTTGTCGCGCACATCTTAACACAAATTTACGACTTATGTAGTTTTCTCATGGATGCCATTGTCAAATCTCAATAAAATTTATGTGGGACCACATGACAGCCACCAGCTTTCGATTAAAAAAAGAATCATCAAAATCGGTTCGCCCAGTCTAAAGTTCTGAGGTAACAAACATAAAAAAAAAAAAAACAGTCGAATTGAGAACCTCCTCCTTTTTTGAAGTCGGTTAAAAAGAGGGGTGTCCCTTATATCATACATTATTTCTAAATTCCCAAGAAAATGGGAAATTGCAAGCGTTTTTATTTTCTAGTCATTTGGCATCGTTTCGTTGTTTATTGGTAGTCGTTGCCACAGCGAAACATAACTTATGCGTCGGTGGATTTGACTATTTAGCACTTCGTTATATTATACTTTTTTTAAACCAAATCCTGTGTGTATGGTGTTACGTATTTTCGACAGACTGTATCACCGGGGGCGTAGCTCAGATGGTAGAGCGCTCGCTTAGCATGCGAGAGGTACCGGGATCGATACCCGGCGCCTCCATTCATACCAGCGTTTCTATACCTTTTTAGCTGGCGACCCAAAATATAAATATTATTTGAAGCCCGCAACCCTAATTTTTAATATATTTTCCAAAGATAATACAATCTAACAGCCCGTGATTTGCTAAAATTGATGTCATTATAAAATATAAAAAAGACAATGAAATTTTTTTTATTTAAATAAAAGTAAAGCATAAAAAGCTGCCAAGTGCGAGTCGAACTCGCCCATGAAGGGTTGCGTAGCAGCAAGTAACATAATATAAAAGTTTTTGTAGTTCGTTGTGACTTTGATCGATGTTTTTTGCGGTTTACGATTTATGACGTATTAAAAAAAACTACTTACTAGATCTCGTTCAAATCAATTTTCGTTGGAAGTTTGCATGGTAATGTACATCATATATTTTTTTTTAGTTTTATCATTCTCTTATTTTAGAAGTTACAGGGGGGGGGGACACATTTTACAGATTTGGAAGTGTCTCTCGCGCAAACTATTCAGTTTAGAAAAAAATGATATTCGAAACCTCAATATCATTTTTGAAGACCTATCCATAGATAACCCACACGTATGAAAAAAAAAAATTTTTTAGTTTCAGTTCTATGTATGGGGAACCCCAAAACTTATTGTTTTTTTTTATTTTTGTGTAAAAATCTTAACGCGGTTTACAGAATACATCCAGTTACCAAGTTTTAACAGTATAGTTCTTATAGTTTCGGAGAAAAGTGGCTGTGACATACGGACGGACAGACAGACAGACAAACAGACAGACAGACAGACATGACGAATCCATAAGGGTTCCGATTTTTGCCATTTGGCTACGGAACCCTAAAAATCAAAGTAAAATATAACCCGAGGGTTGTCACTACATATTTTTATTAGGGTTGACACAATTTATTTATTTATTTATTCAAAAATATTACCACTAACATTACAGGTATGTCCTAATTCAATTTTAATTAGTGACTACCCTGATGTTGTATTTTAGAACAAAAAATATTTATACGTGGTGTTAGGCCGGTACCTCACCGGGACGCCATGGCGACGTCGCCGGCCACGTATCCAAACAGTTTATATTGAAATGTATGGCGGATACCTCACCTGGCGACGCTGTGGCAACGTAGAAAATTCGGAAGCGTAGCCATAACTGCCAGCGCGCTATGTGGAGACTGGAGACTGTGGCGCGCTGGCGACGATGGCGATGTATTGTGTTCGGCGAATTGTAATTCGATGAAATGTTTTCGATGATTTTTCCGCAGACGCCATTCTTGATATCATAATCGAACTGAGTGAAGAGAAGCCATGGCTACTCTTTTGGCTACCTTCGGACGCCAACGGTAGCCATGGCAACTACGCCGGCGACGTGGCCATGGCGTCCCGGTGAGGTAGGGCACTTATGCTTATTGCAAGTGCACACGGCATGTCATGCTGTGCATTAAGTCTATTTCTAAACTTGGTTTTTAAAACAGCAAGGCATGAAAGTCTATTTCTAAACTTGGTTTTTAAAACAGCAAGGCATGAAAATCCTGCTTCACACAAATAAGTGGTTGGAAATGGTAGCAGAGCTTTTTCAGCTTCATTGCTCAGAATAGGCTTCCCAGATAATTCTGCCCAAAATTTCATGAGGCTCATTCTGATAAATCTTTCTTTTAATACTCCGTCTCCCTGCACCCTGCGTTCGCTGTGTCAAGTGTCAAGTTAGCGACCGTCAATATGGTTTCCGCCATGGCAGATCGGCTGGCGATCTCTTAGTATACCTTACTCATTGTTGGGCGGAAGCAATCGAGAGTAAGGGAGAAGCATTGGCTGTAAATTTGGATGTTGCAAAGGCCTTCGACAAGGTGTGGCACAAGGCATTATTGTCTAAGCTGCCTTCCTACGGAGTACCCGAGAAATTGTGCAAATGGATTGCCAGTTTTTTATTGGATTGGATTGGTCGTCATGCATATCAACGATATGCTTGATATCGGGGATATCCATTGCTATGCTGATGACAGTACGGGTGATGCTCGTTATACAGGCCGGGCAAATCTTTCTCGGGTGCAGATTGAGGAGAAGAGGGTAAAACTTGTGTCTGAAGTCGAGACAACTCTGGAGCGGGTCTCGGAATGGGGTAGACTAAATTTAGTTCATTTCAACCCCGAGAAGACACAATTTTGCACGTTAACCGCTAAAAAAGCCCCATTCGTCATAGCACAATAGTTTCAGAACATTCCTCTTAGCATCTCTAAAAGTATTGGGATCCTTGGTGTTGACATTCCGAATGAAGTTCAGTTTCAGGACCACTTGGTTAGTAAGGTTAAACTAGCTGAAAGAAAATTGGGAGTGCTCAACAGATCTAAGCAGTACTTCACACATAAGCATAGGCTAATGCTCTATAAGGCGCAAATTCGGCCGCACAAGGAGTACTGCTCCCACCTTTGGGCCGGAGCCCCAGCTAGCCAAGAGGATCCGTTTAACGAAATTCAACGGCGAGCCATTCGTCTTGTCGACGATCCCAAACTTACAGACGGACTGGAGTCGCTTGAGTTGAGGAGAGATGTAGGCTCTCTCTGCGTATTCTACCGTCTGTATAATGAAGAATGTTCTGAAGAACTGTTTGATTTAATCCCTGCGGTTAATTTTTGTCACCGCACATCACGGTGTACCAGGTTCCACCAACACCACCTGGATACCTGGCGTTCTTCAACAGTTCGGTTCTCGCGTAGTTTTCTACCCCGCACGTGTAAACTGTGGAACGAACTTCCTGCATCAGTGTTCCCTCCAAACTATGACATGAAGTCCTTTAAGAAGCGGGTCTATTGTTTTGTTCGAGGCCAGCAACGCATTGGTGACACCCCCGGTGTTACTAATGTCCATGGGCGGCGGTGATCACTTACCATCAGGTGACCCGTCTGCCGTGACTCGTTTGCCTGCTCAAGGCATAAAAAAATAATATATAATCGATCCTAATCTATTTTATACCATCTAAGTTACTAATTTTGATTATCTATCTAGTAAAGCAGAGGTCCCCAGACTTTTTTCTCATAGACCACTTTCAATATTTAGCTGGTTCCGGTGGACCCCTGTAGCTACATTTCTAGCATAGTCCCAAAACTCGACAAAAAATGTGAAGATTAGATCTAACTATGGAAATTTGCGTTGCGGATGAGTTCCAACCACGAATTAATAGTTTTTTGTCACGCCAACGTAGACCCCCGTCGACCCTTGGGGGACCTGGACCACTTTGGGAACTAAGGTACTAAAGTGACTAGTAAGGCGACCCATCCCAGTATCGCCCGCGACCCGAATTTGGGTCGCGACCCGGGGTTAAGAAACGCTGAACTATACTGCCATTCCAATATACTTTTTACCCGATTGACAAGGAAGGGTTACGTTTTTTGCGCGTATCTTGTATGTATGCGTGTAATAATGTAAATAGTGTGTATATACAAGGTAATAAAGAATTATTACCTTGTATCTACCAAACCGCTGAACCAAATAATTTAAGATATCGTTAGATTCATCTTTATAATCCAAGTGTTCTTAGGCGAAGTTAAAAAAAAAACAAATAAGGTGGCTGTGAGATTTCAAATGGGATTTCAAAAAGATACACAATATAATTACGATAGCTTTTTAGCCTACCAAAATCAGGTGCAAAAACGCATTGGGGATAAAAATAAAAGGACAGAAAGAAAATAACTTGCAGACTTACATTTGAGATCATGGCTAGTTTATTAAGCCCACCACGCCATGGATATTTGTATTTGTATTTATTTATTGCTTTCATGTATATACATTTATAGATGTTACAAATAATTTTAAAATATACATGAGCCCAATGAATTGGGATTGCAATTTAAGTGAGTGAGTGGGTCATTTTAAACAGTTAATTTGCTTCTAATTATACAATATCAATCAATATTAATCTATTAATATGCAATGTGAAACAATTTTTTAGTCTAATTATTAATATATAAAAATTTCAAGTGATAATTAATCCAAATTATTAATTATGTAATGTCAAATGAGTGTCAAATAATATCAATCTAAATTATTAATATACAATGTCAAGCAATGTGTCAAACAATTTCAATTTATATAGTATTAAATATAACAATAACAATACAGTACAATTGTCTACGGAAATACATTAAAATGGAATGGAATACAGGCACCCTTTTGTCTTCTTGATTTGGTAAATAAGTACTAGATCACTCCGAAGAACTCGTCTAATTCATAATAACATTTGGTTATGAGGAAATCTTTTAATGCATTTTTAAACGGTGTTAGCACGTGTTAGTTCAGTAAGGCTTTTAATTTTGTCGGGGAGTTTATTATAAATTTTTACCATGCTATATGGTCATATGGAACTTTTTGGTACATCTTTAGTTTAGCTATAGGTATGAAATGAAATGAAATGAAATAATCTTTTATTCATGTAGGTATCACTGATACACTATGCACGTCATTTTTTAATTTACCAGCTTTTCGCAAAGGTGCTTTGTCATGGAGGAGAAGAAAAGCCGTAAAGAAACTCCTCAGCACATCTTTTAAAAATAAAACTTATATTTATTACAAAAATAGGTATTCTCTAACCTGAGCAGAACTGGTTGCCTAGCTGATCATTTCCAAGCATCCTTATCATTTAAATATTCATACATGTTATAATAACCTTTGCCTACTAGTTGATTTTTTACACGTTTCTTAAAAGATTCCACCGGCAAGTCACGTATTTGCTTTGGGACTTTATTATAGAATTTTATACCGAGTCCCATAAAAGAACGCTGCACTTTAGCAAGACGGTACGAAGAGATTGCAGTTTACTATATTACTAGTTTATGTTTAGGCCTACTTTGATATCTACGTGGTTCGTCATTTACTTCGCTAAATAGGGTTGGGTACTTTTTTACAAAGAGGGCAGCTTCCAAAATATAATATCTACACGTTAATGTTAGTATTTTATGTTTTGTGAAGTATGGCTTGCATGTGGCTCGTCCATTTATGTTTAGCAATGCTCTAATGCACTTTTTTTGGGTGACGAATAAATCTTGCGCGTCTACGCTGTTTCCCCATAAAACTATACCATAGCCCATCCACGCATAAGGGTATTATATATTAATTTTAACATTGATACAGATAACAGTTATAGCATTATCATAACCAATACTTAATCCCGCGGGATTGTATACCATCACGCCCTAACCATTTAGGGTTAGGTTAATAGGGGAGCTAAATGCTTGCATATTTTGGTGTCATCGCACACCATAAATTATGGTATTAGGAGATATTAACCATTATTGAAATTTGTCAATTGAAATTGGTATACTACTGGTCGTGCCATGTGGACAGACAATTTGTTTTAATACACAATTATTTTGGTGTAGCTATTGTTATGAATCTAATAATCTAGACCAGTACAATAAGCTAGACCCATAGTGCTAGAAAGCTGTAATTTGACATGAATATACGTATTTATTAAATCTCTAAAACCGTAGAAGAAAATTTTGAAAAACATTGTTTTTCAGGGTAGGTAGGTACCTCCCATATAGGGGTCACATGGTAACATGGGGATGAATTTTTATTCGTCGCCTACCCCATAGTGTGGGTATCGTTGAAAAGGTCTTTCAAAAATATTATGGGTGTCCTAAAACCATTTTTGGATTTAGGGGTTCATTTGCGAAATAATTGGCTGTAAATGCTAATTTTGGAATTTGGATAGAGTCGAGTGTCCCCCCCACCCTGCCGGCTAAACGGTTGGAGTTGGACAAGTGAAAAAATTCTCAAAAATAGATTACTTATATGATGAATTTACAAGGAAAACTATCACGGCTATGTTTTTGAGTAATAGACGATAACTAACCACTTACTTCGGAACTCTACATTGCGCGTGGCTTGACACGCACTTGCCCGGTTTTTTTTAATTTTTTAGCAATTTTTGCTTAAAATAAAAGTATCAGAAGATCGTTTGATTTTTTTTGACGTGATAACGTCTATTAAAACGATGAACTCCGGGCGCATGCACGAAAAACTGTAGCTTTCCGCGAGCGAGAGAGCGGCAAAAGCGATAGAGAGGCACGATCGGCTACGATCGGCCGAAGCGCTCAATTTTGAAGTGAAAACTTCTTTAGTAGTTTTAGTAGTTGTGGAGTTAGGAGCGGAGCGGGGCGGAGCGGTGCGGGGTGGAGCGAGGCGGAGCGGAGCATGACGTTGTCATGTTAAACTACCGTCCGTAAACCGACGTTACAGACAACCATTTTTTTATTTAGGTATATTATGTATCTACATGTCTTTAAACGATTATCTGAATGAAATAATTTTGGAAGAAGTCGGTAGGATGTTTGGCTATTTTAGTTTTTATTTGTAGTAAATAATGAATTTTACCAAGAAAAAATAACCGACTTCAAAATAACTCAAAAACTTCTTAAGTGGGACCACATGACAAGCACCAGCTTTCGATTAAAAAAAGAATCATCATAATCGGTTCACCCAGTCGAAAGTTCTGAGGTAATAAACATAAAAAATACCGTCGAATTGAATACCTCCTCCTTTTTGAAGTCGGTTAAAAATTAAGCTCCTCACGATCTGCCTTCGGGTAGGTATCAAATGTGTTTACCTCTACGATACATTTACGATTTACTATAGTCAATTTAATACAAAAGTAGACATAAAATTGCTTTAAATCTCTTTGACCTATTTCGTTAATTCAGAAGTTTGATTTATGTATTTAAACTGACTTGCGGTTTATTTCGGCGTGGGAACGTCCATTGTGCCGGCCGGCGGGATTTAATGATGTACAGGCTGTACTTCCCTTGAAAGTAGGTCATTTTAATGTTTAATGAAACGGTTATCTATATCGGAGATAAAATTATTATTGCTTTACAATAGGAGATTATAAGTAGCTTCTAAACTTTGTGGCTTTGTAAATTATTCAATCAGAGGACTTTCAGCGACTTTATATTTTTCTTAAGCCTTCTCTACAACCATCCGTCCATCCTTTACGAGTCTACTGCTGGACGTAGGCCTATTCTAATTTACGCCACTTAGTTCTCAACCTTAGAATAATCATAAACCTTCTTTATCCAGCGGATACACGTTAATTTCTTTTTCCCGGGACAACTACTTCTAAGTTTAGATGTAGGTAGGTAATGTACCTAATGAATGTTCCAAATGTCTACATCACCGACTCAATGCGTTATATCCAAGTAATAAACATGTTGTTAACACAACAGAAGTAGGTACGCTATAACATCAAGAACAAAGGCTCGCAAACAATAATGCACCCACATTCGATCCTCTTCAACGGAACTTTAAATGGCATAAAATCGAATAAAAAACAGCGATATACAAATAATTGCGTTACACGCGCGCCACTTGAGTTAAACAATAGGTTTTATTGGCGCCAAAATCAGGGTGCAACGCGCACTTGACCATCTGCGGGATTGCGGCGAATAAAATTGAATTTTAAAATAAGAAATTTGTACCACTCAATTCAGAGTTAATAAAATTAAATGTACGCGCATTTTCATTTAAGTAATGCAAATATCTGATTGAGGATTTAAATTGTTGATACCCAGGCTGTGAATTTTTTTGTACATAAGTGTACCTAATTTCTGAGGAGGTAAGTTTCTGATTGCTAATTAATATTATTAATAGCTAGTTCTATATTCATTATAGTGAATCATCTAACTTTAAAAAGATCACGAAAGACGAAAGCTAAATAGTTTCGCAGCAGTAGGTGGCCCGCGGCAACTCATGTTTAAATTAATTTGCTGCTAACGCCATCTATGTGCCACTGTGTTTAAAGTTTGCCTACAAGAATAGTAATTATTTATTTAATTATTAATATAATAAAATTACTTTATGTGAAAAAGTATCACACAATTTTATCATACTATCATAGCGATACACACCAATAGTATAATATTCATTTATTGATCAGTCAATGTCACGTGATTCGTCTTCAAGTACCTCTTCGAAGCATGGGATCCAGTTTTTAAATAGAGTTCTTGGTCATAACAAACGTCATAATGACTTTTCTTTGACGTTGACATCTTTGACAAGCTTGACAGTTGACAGTCTTGATCTTGACAAAGATTTGAAAATTGAAATAAACATTTCATTTCCCTTCCATTACTAAGGCTAAGAATTTTATATTTTATTTTCCTGTTTATTACACAAATCATGAATATATAGCTTGTAAGTTATAAAACACAAAGTTCACATGCGGCAAAAATGTGGCAATTAATTAATGGACAATCATGTAACTTGATTAGACAGAGGTAAAAATTGATAACCAAACTAAACACCCAAAATTGACTTAAAATCCATGTCATAATAATAATTTGAATTATTGGTATAATTTTCAGGCTACTAACAGTGAAACCTAATGGTTACCTTGTAAATATAGTAAAAAATAAGCCGTCGCAAGTATTACAACGCTGCTTTTCGGATGTGCAAAGTTCAACTGAAAAAGGGCTTAAAAGGACGTTGTTAGAAGCTTGTAGTCCTTGGAAGTTATGCTCAGGGGTCAGCTTAGGATTGGCGGCACGCTTACTGTTAAATAACACGTCTGTGTTATGTAAGGCCCAAGGACATTCGAGAGTTATACAAAGAAGACCAAATGTGAATGATGACAGCGGCAAATTTGACTGGAATAGGTTCTTCCAATACCTCGTGCCACACAAGTGGCTGCTGCTTGCTGCTGTTGCTGTAAGTAGACAAAGCTCAATGCAAGTTGATCATTAAATCATAGTAAAAGTGGCTGAAGCGCAGACTATATTCATCAATAAAATTATAACCTTGATTTTTTACACACAAGATAATGCTTAACTGTATTCCCGGCTGATGGTAAGTGGTGACTAAGACCGCCAGCTTGGTCTTTATTCATTAACTTTGTAAAATCCTATTCCTGGTATTCATACTATTCATAATTATTTTATTAATTAATGTACTCTATATAATCCATAGTCTGCCAGGTCAGCTACCACCCTATTTCTTAAGGCTTTGATACTTAGTTTTCTCTTTCTTCTCTCTTCTTTAATCTCTGATGTCATTAGTGTTCTTGCTTGTATTAAATTTGAGTTAACACATATTTTTTCCAGTCAGCACTCGCAGTGGCATTCCTCAATGTGTACATTCCGGCAATGCTCGGAGTAATTGTGAACGTACTGGCCAGTATGAAGCACAACCCTTCTGGTGACTTCATTGAGGAGATAAAGATACCTGCACTTAAGTTGATTTCCTTGTATATTGGACAGGTAACATGCAAGAATAAATTTAACTCTTATTAGAATTAATAAGTCTCAAGGCAGCTTAGATGTTTCTTAAAATTCAATAGTCAAGTTAAAATGTATGTAGCAGCTATAATAATAAACTAAGCTAAACTAAGATTGTTTATTTATTGATATAGTAAATTGTATTGTAACTATATAAATACATGGCTTCATGACATTAATGGCCCTCTACTGAACACAAACTTAATTCATTGCAGGCTGTATTCACATTCTTCTATATCCATTTACTGGCTCAAGTAGGGGAAAAAGTCGCGTCGCAGATGAAACAGGACCTATTTGTGTCAATACTGAACCAGGATATGGCCTTCTTTGATGAGGAAAGGACCGGAGAACTTGTTAATAGGTAATGTTATGTTTAAAAATAATAATTAATGATCGTCACATTTTTTAAATGATTAATTTATCAAGTAAACTGGAAACATCTAAGCTTCTATTCCAGTATAATTTTGTATAAGTTCTTGTGTTGTCAGTGATATCTTGTTGTTTAAGGCCTTCTGTCCACGCAGATGAACGTCACATGCATGCTATCATCAGTAGCAGCTTGCTTGTAGTAAAAGTACGAAATCTGTGCACGGAGCTGCATCGTCGCGTTTGCCTATTGCTTATGTATAATTATGTAGCTTGCAATCGTCAAATGAGGTGCCGTGGACAGTAGGCCTTTGAGTGTGTTACCTATAAATTAGTAATGTAATCAATATCCTGAAACCAGGACAGCTTATAATTGAAAATAATAGTAGAACAACAGATTTTTAATACAGTTACCATACATTCAATTTGCTAGTGGCTTAGTTATTGTACGATTCTTTCAGTATTTTATTTATTGACATTTAAAATAAATATATGAATAGTGCATGATTTGTGAACGATTTGCATATTACATTTTTTTTCTAATTACAGGATAACAGTAGATGTACAAGACTTCAAGAGCTCTTTTAAACAAACTATATCTGGAGGTTTGAGAGCTATCACTCAGGTTGGTTATCTTAATATATATAAATTACGTGTTTGTCCGCAAATATAAGTTGTGTTGTTTGTCCGCAATGGACTCCTAAACTACTTAACCGATTTTAATCAAACTTGCACACTATGTGCAGTTTGATCCAACTTGAAAGATAGGATAGCTTACATCTCAAAAAAAAAACTTTTGACAGAACGAAGTCTGTCCGGGCAGCTTGTCTTAATATATATATAAATTACGTGTCACGTTGTTTGTCCGCGATGGACTCCTAAACTACTTAACCGATTTTAATCAAATTTGCACACCGTGTGCAGTTTGATCCAACTTGAAAGATAGGATAGCTTACATCTCAAAAAAATACTTTTGACAGAACGAAGTCTGTCCGGGCAGCTAGTTTTTTAATATTAATTTAAAACATATTTAAATTTTTATATGCGAGTATTTGCACTTTGAATTATCATAGTCATATTCATAGTTTGTTACTTGGAATGCTTCCTTTTGAAGTAATATTCAAATATTTTGGTTTAACAGTGAATATGAAATTCCTAACTCGTCATAAATATGCAATTTTTCCTTGACCAACCTGTCTTATATCATATCTTCCTAAAGAAATATACTAATATCAGGTAGTGGGCTCTGCTGTTAGTCTCCTCATCATATCCCCACAACTGACCAGTCTAACACTGGTGTGCATCCCGTCGGTTGTGGTTGGTGGGACCTTCATCGGTTCGCTGCTCAGGAAGCTGTCTAGAGAAGCACAAGCACAGGTAACTTTAATTATGGAGATTAAAATCGGTTTTGAAAGGCAAAGGTAGTATGGAATCAACAGATTCAAGGAAAATTCGGGTGTAATTGGTGATTGCTGGTGGTAAAACTTATGAAGCGCTTAGCAACCAGTACCAATAACTAGTAACCAGTAACCACCAGTAACCAAATACCAGTAACCAAATGGAACTTAAACGTTTTTAGCTGTAACTAACTTCTTAAGCCGGTTGTTATTATTGAATCGGTTAACTAAAGCTCGTTCGTATTACACTCGCATATTGTACTTGTGTAGTGTGTAATCACGAAAAACCGATCTGTCTCTTTTGCATACGACTAACCATATGATCTTGACAGTAATTGTTATTATGTCGTTTTTTTCTAGTAATATTTGTTTTTACTACTATTATGACAAATTTTTAGCGCGATATTTTGATGACGGACGGCTATTTTTTTACTAATTAGAATTATTACATTACCCTATCCAATATGTTATGTTTGAATTGAACTGAATGGCACAATATCATTTCTTTCTTTTTCGCTCGTTCTTGGCCGGCAACGCATCAGTGATGTGGTTGGTGTCGCTGTTGTCAATGGGCGACGATAGCCACTTATCATCAATTGCATTTTCAACTCATTATCGGTTATTTTGCATAAATTTAATTGTTAATATATAATTAATAATAATTTTAACAAATAATATAATTTGCATGCCTAGTCTTGGCAAATGTGAGCGATATTTGTCAAATTACACCATTTTGTAACCACATTTTCGCAAATAAATTATATTATCATTTCATTTATCATTTCAAATAAATCATCATTTCATTTCATAAAAAACAACTTATAATTTCTATATTTACAGATAGAAAAATCAACGCTCCTAGCGGAAGAAGCGATCGCGAACATGCGCACGGTGCGCGCGTTCGCGGGCGAGGAGAACGAGGCGCGAATGTTCGCGGCGGAGTGCGACGCGGCCGCCGCGCTCAGCATGGAGCTGGGGCTGGGCGTGGGCTTGTTCCAGGCTGGGACTAACTTGTTCCTTAACGGGTACGTTTGTACAAGAGTCTTCCAAATCGGTTGATAGACGACGCAGTTCTTTTACATACGAGTACATAAAAAAACTAGCAGTGATAGCCTAGCGGTAGAAAGTTGGTCTCCCGAACGAAGGGGCCCGAGTTCAAACCCTGGCACGCACCTCTAATTTTTCAAATATTATGTGCGTATTACAAGTTAATTATCACTTGCTTCGGTGAAGGAAAAACATCGTGAGGAAACCTGTACACCGGAGAGTTCTCCATAAAGTTCTCGAAGGTGTGTAAAGTCTACCAATCCGCACTTGGCCAGCGTGGTAGACTATGGCCTAATACCCCTCACATTGTGAGAAGAGACCCCGAGCCCAGCAGTGGGACAATTATGGGTTGTTGCTTTTTACATAAAAAAGACTGTCTAATAGAGAACTTCCTCCTTTTTTGAAGCCAGTTTTTTCTGGCAGTTTTGAGAGCCAGTTCTTTCTTTCTTTTTCGTCTCTCTTTCTTGGCCGGCAACGCATCAGTGATGCATTGGTGTTGCTGATGTCCATGGGCGACGATAGCTACTTACCATCAGGTAGATCGACAGGTAGCTCGTTTGCCGGCTATTTCCACAAAAAATGGTTAGGTAAAAAGTAGGCTTGCAACGAATAGTATATTCGGCAGTATACCGAATACCGAATATTCGGCGAGCCACCTGACCGAATAGCCGAATATTAGGCAAAAGTATTCGGCCGGATTTTAGCGCCAAAACTTGTAAGTACAGACGGGATTGTTTCGCGCTCGTTTTTTCTAATGTACCTACTCACCGCCCGCTCGGCAGCAGTTGCTCTGCGCGGTATGAAATGCAGTTTCAAAAGAAATGGATCTTTTCTTAAGTATTAGTAAAATATCACGTCATGACAATCCGTATACTTGGTGGCAAGCAAGGAAATTTGAATTTCCGTGTTTGATCAAGATTGCAGCAAAATATTTGTCGGCGCCACAAAGTAGTGTTTATTCAGAGCGCCTTTTATCTGAAGCTGGGATAGTCTACGAGAAAAAAAGAAGTAAATTACTTCCTAAAAATGCAGAAAAATTAGTTTTCTACACCATAACCTTCCCCTTCTAAATTTTAATTATGAAAATAATTCAAATGCATAGAAAAATTCTTATTTTTTCTATTATGTACCAATGACTACTTATATGAATATAAAAGAAATGAAAACCTTACCCTTCTAAATTTTGATAACGACACAATAATTCAAATACATAGAATCCTTGACTTTTCTAATACAGAAGATATCTGTATTATGTACCAATGACTACTTAAATCATTATAAGAGAAATGAAAAGATGAATATATACGTAATGAATCGTTTTTTTTTTCATTTTACCAATTATGTCCCTATAACAAAATATATTACATAAGTATTCGGTATTCGGCCGAATAATTTATACATATTCGGTATTCGGCCGAATATAATAAAAGCAGCCGAATAGGCCGAATACCGAATAGTAACCGAATATTCGTTGCAAGTCTAGTAAAAAGATATATACCGTAATTTTATGACTATAAGTACCATAGACATTGAGTCAGCGGCCAACTCCATAGTGCTTGTTCATACTGAACTCGCGGGCGCGGGCGCGGGCGCGGTCGCGAAATATCAAACATATGAGCTACTATGAAAGTGTTCACATCAAAACGCGCGCGCGGTGTATGTAGCGTCTACCGCGACCGCGCCCGCGCGTTCAGTGTGAACAAGCACATAGCCGACAGTATAGTGCGTCGGTTAAATATGAAGGGTTAAAAATTAGATACGGCAACAATCTTCTCATATTTTTCTTTGATGACATGGATCTTCATGATTCAGGGAACGTAAAATAGGTGTAGGTAATAGGTATACGTATACGGTACGGTATCCATATATTTTTTTTAGTTTTCGATTAATGTAATTGTTTCGTATCACATTGTATTTTATCTTTTGTAATTACGTATAATTGTTTTTTTTTTCTGTTTATTGTTATTTCTTTGGTCTATTTTGTGTGTGGCAATAAACGATATTATTATACGTGGCGATTATAGTGTTTTTCGAAGATGATTTCGAGAATGATTTTATTCCAGCATGGTCCTAGCAACGATGTTCCTGGGCGGGCACCTGATGTCCACGGGCCAGATGTCGGCGGGTGACGTCATGGCGTTCCTCGTCAACGCGCAGACGGTGCAGCGGTCCGTCGCGCAGTTGTCGCTGCTGTTCGGTGCGGTCGTGAAGGGCGTCAGCGCTGGCGGGCGGGTGTTTGAGGTGAGTTTGGAGTTTGGACGCTGTTGGTATGGGCGTAAGGTTTAGTTTTGTGTGTCTATGTAGGTGTTTGAGGTTTGGAGTTTGGACTCTGTTACTATGTATGTTGGGTTTGGATTTGTATGTTTTTGTACATGTATCTATGGACGGTAACATTTATAAGTGTAACTGTAGTTAGTCATTGTTTTTTTGTAGCTTTAATTTAACACTAATGTCTTAATTAAGCAAGTCACGGCTTATTATAAGGTATTTTTTATGCTATCGTTTTATAAAGCTGTTTTGTCAGTTTAGAGACGAAACGACGAAACTTCAGCACATATCTTTAACTAACATAGGTATCACAGGAAAAGCTTAAACCAGTTCAGAAATAGTCACTGTTTCTATTAGCTACTGTCTTTATTCAGTTAATAAGCTATAATATTCAAATACTCCTAATTGTTTCCAGTACATAAACAAGACACCAAAGATGGACACATCAGGTACCAAGACAATAAAGTACCACGAGTTGTACGGCGACATCGAGTTCAAAGATGTGACGTTCGCGTACCCCACGCGGCCGGAGGCGGTGAGGATTATTCATTTGTAATATAATTTATTATTGATGAAATACATCAAAAAGGAGGTTTTTAAAACTAAAACATCTACTTAGATGTTTTAATCACTACGGATCAGATTATTCCTACGCCCCAACTCAGAGTCACTAAGACTAACACTTACTTAAATCGCTCCTTAGTAAATAATCACCATACAAATTTTGTACTAAGGAGCGATTTAACCGTTAGTGACTCTGAGTTAGGGCGTAAGTGCTTGTTCACACTAACTCGCGGGCGCGGTCGCAAAATATCAAACATATGAGCTACTATGAAAGTTTTCACATACAAAACGCGCTCGCGGTGTATGTAGCTTCTACCGCGCCCGCGCCCGCGCGTTCAGTGTGAACAAGCACTTAATCATTAAAAGTTAAAGGGCGATAAAATATTAATGTTGAAATACATTCATAATATTGCAGATTATATTGAAGAACTTCAACTTGAAGATACCAGCTGGTAAAACGGTTGCTATAGTGGGAACATCTGGGAACGGAAAGTCTACCATTGCCGCGTTATTGGAAAGGTAACTCACCATATTTTTTAACCGACTTCAAAAAAGGAGGAGGTATTCCATTCGACTGTATTTTTTATGTTTGTTACCTCAGAACTTTCGACTGGGTGAATCGATTTTGATGATTCTTTTTATAATCGGAAGCTGGTGAGTTATTTTGAAGTCGGTTATTTTTTTTCTTGGTAAAATTCATTACTCTTACAATCTTTTACCCTTTTAATAAATTTTGAAACATCGGTGTTCCTCTACATTATAAAGGAAGTTTGTTCATGTTTATGTTTCATAGTTCTAGGTCCATAGGTGTAGGCATTGTATGTCAGTTAGTAAAGTAATGATCATAAATTAAAACGTCTAAAGAAAACCTTTAGAACCCAATTAAAACCTGGTGCTCGTTTTGTGAGGGTGGGTATAGGTTAAATAGAATATAGTTTTAAATAATTACCAACATAGAATTAGTTAAATTGTTACTAACATTTTTATTAATATAAGTTTTTTGTTTTTGTAATTAGGTAGATTATGGGCTAAATAAAAATTTATTATTATTATTATTAAAACCACAATTTCCCCCCAGGTTCTACGACGTGAACGCGGGCGCCGTGACGCTAGATGGCGTTGATCTCCGCGAGCTGGACGTGTGTTGGCTGCGCGGGCGCACGCTCGGGCTCATCGGCCAGGAGCCCGTGCTGTTCGCGTCCAGCGTGCGCGAGAACATCCGCTACGGCCGCCCGGACGCCAGCGATGATGACGTCAGTACTGAGGGGGGAGGGGGGGTTGGATGCGTATCCAATGTTAAGCCCAATGCATATGTAACGGGCTTTACGTTACGGAACGTGGCCCGTACGGGATTACGGTCGTATACATTTTCTATGAAACGATGTTTCCAAAACTTCACGTCTTGTCTCGTACGGGAAAAAACCCGTTAAATATGCATTGGGCTTTAATGTTACAAAAAAAAGTGAATGAACAATATCTGCCTGCAATGCAAAAACCCATTTTTGACAACTTTGGCCATGAATATGCTTTTATTGTAGACGTGGGGACCTTTCACATTTTATTCATAATAGTGTTCCCAATATGTGTATCAATTTTGAGCTCTATGCGAATTATTGTTAACCTAAACTCCATTTTGACTGGACTAAAGGTTATTTGCACACGGCATCGTAACGTCGCTTACGTTACGTAAGTGTTGTGATACGCATGTAGAACGAGAACATATTAAATATATAAGGCGTACAAATCAGCCGTATCAATTATACGGGGCCCCCAGTGTATAGGGCTCCCCAGTAACAGTACCAAAAAAAGCTCGCCAGCGGCCTACGACCATACAGTTGGTACTCCTTTTATATTTGACAGCTAACGTCGAGGGGGACCTACCATACATATTATTGATATGGGGCCAGTAGTGTATGTGCGATAGCATACATACATACACTGTCTCGTGTGTCTCTGTATTAAATGGCAAACGTCACTGTCACTTACGAAGTGGTTACGTACTCTGTGGTCACTGACATGGCGGAAGCCGAATGGCGCAGACGTACGAGAGTGAGGCGCCACAATAAAATACGTGGGCATTGTCAAGCCAGTGAAACTATGATTATATTAATACACATCGGATCTCCTACAGGGCCTCCTTAGGGCTAGCTACGCCACTGGTACAAATTGATTTACGCTGTAGGTATACCGTGCCGCCATGACAGCGAACGCCCACGAGTTCATCACGGGCTTCCCGGACGGGTACGACACGCTGGTGGGAGAGAGAGGGCTGTCGCTCAGCGGCGGACAGAAGCAGAGGATAGCCATTGCTCGCGCCGTACTGAAGAACCCGCCCGTCATCATATTGGATGAGGCTACCAGGTGCGTGTGCGTTCGTGCGTGCGTGCGTGCGTGCGTGCGTGCGTGCGTGCGTGCGTGCGTGTGTGTGTGTGTCATGACTGTCACGCATACCTTGCTTATCTGTACCTACGTCCTGTACGGACGACGTATTATGCTTTGTCATATATCATGTGAACCATGACGGATTGGTATAAATTGCACGCGTCAGTGATTCCATTCGATTATAAAGTAGGTATCGCCAATTCAACAGTAAATAGTGTGTTAATAATTTCATCGCCACTTGTAATTGGGATAATAAATAATAAATAAATAACGCTTCACACTCATAGCACTAGGATTCCCTGTGTCGTGGGTGCCATGGACAACGCACTAGACAAGGACATTCACACCCAGACCGAGAACAGAAATTCAAACTCATCGTTTTCCGCCTCGCTGGAAATCGAACCCAGGACCCTCGGTGCGGCGATCCGGCACTTATAATTTTAAAATCTTCCAGTGCCCTAGACTCTGCGAGCGAGAAGGTGGTCCAGACAGCACTGGAGACGGCGGCCAAGGGTCGCACGGTGCTGGTCATCGCGCACCGGCTGTCCACCGTCAGGAACGCTGATCTCATCGTCGTGCTCAGCAAGGGGAAGATTGTTGAGGTAATATCACTTAATGTAACAGTGTTGTTCAGGTATTTATTGGTTATTAGATAAGTAGTAGTTTTTGAGCCTATTCGGTACAAACAAAAATATAAAAAAATATTTCCTCAATAATATTATCATAGATATATTTATAAGTAAAAATAATATATTTTCCAGATGGGAACCCACGACCAGCTCAAGAAACAGAAGGGTGCATACTGGAACCTCATCAAGCAGCAAGACCAAGAGACAGACGACTCTAGGTTATGAAACTGAACCACTTTAGGTAAATATCGTGGAAAATAGAGGAGAAGGAATGCCTTCTCTGTTTATGAAAAGTGTCCGTGAAAACGCGTAAAATTACGGGTGGCGCTGGGGTGCTCTAATCACTAGGCATAACTCAGCAAACTTCACTCCGTCTACAACAGCTATGTTCATGGTTCGCTATTTGTATCACACTAGCGCCATTCAAAAATGGCCATTATTGGAACCTCTATTTTCAGTAAACAGCGGGACACTTTTTCAACTTTCCCTTCATAGGAGATGGCGCTCCTTCTATATATCAATGCTCCATGGTAAATATTAGTCAATTGCACGAGTGATTTAGGACAATATTAGTTAAGCCAATCAATCAATATTTTATTTGCAGGATAACTGGTATACATAGTTTGTTACGTAGAAAAAAAATGTATTATTAAGTACTAGCTGTACAATATTTATTAAATACTGCTTTGTAATTTTTTGTTATTATGTACTGTTGCGCACATAAATCAAATAGTGGTTTAGATGTTTCAACAAACCAAGTTTGTTATTATTTTTGTTTTATATGTTTATTGGTTGTTTTTTTATATAATTAAATATATAATAATATTTTATATAATAATTGATAGCATGTATAGCTAATGCATCAGTACAGCTAAATTCTTCAGACAGATTTGAAAAAAAAACACACTTTATAAAATAAATTAATTGATGATTAAACGAACTTACCTGTAAGTGAAGTTCAATCCCAATAATTCGAGAGCTTCGTTCGAAGATATTAGCATAGCAAGTTGTTTGTTGAATCTGTCGGATAGTAGATTAAAGTTTAAATGAAAATTTATAGGTATGTATTATCTTCAGCTTCAGCAAGACTATGCTTTCTTTATAATACAAGTTATATTTTTTTAACCATCGATCATGGTTCTTATAATACTTGTCGTTTATTTGAATGTATTTGCATTTTGTTAAAATGTTTCACTGCCAATATTTAAAATGTTCGATTCTTTACCCCGACTACACTGGTGATTCCAGGCTTCTTCGATTGTAGACTTGTAGATAATTAAATCTAAAAATGCTGGTTATAAAATATCCAATTTTATAGTTAAAGACCTATTATAATGGTAAGAGAAATGGCTATAAAATTTTTTCAAAAAACAATTCAAATAAAATAGTACCTACCAAAGACCTTCCTACGCATTAGAAATATTACCTATTACCTAACTAGATGCTTTATCTAAACACGCGGTAGCGTGTAATTACCTAACTAGATGCTTACTCAATGAAATTATTGGTGTTGTCAAAAGTGCTTTTATTTAACTAGTGATACAACACTATTACCTGGTGGTATCGTTTAGGTTTAAAGTACCTACCGTACCACCAGTGTGATTAGTATTAGTTTTACTTGACATAACGGTGGCATAAAGTAAACGCATACAATGTAAACTAAAAGTATGGGACGGAAGCAGAGCCATCTAGCGGCAGTGAAAAGAAAAGCTTCGGTCTGAAGCAGAGCCATCTAGTGGCAATGAAAAGAAAAGCTTCGGTCCCATACAAATTTTAGTTTAGGTGCGTTTTCACGCCGCCGCGGCGCCGTTATGTCAAGTAAAACTTGTATTAAGCACACAAGAGGTATGACCAGGGATACGGTGGGTCTGTAGTGCTATAAAAAGATTGATACATAATCCATCCCTATTAAAATTAGAATAAATGTATTGTTTGTATAGAGGAAATTGTATATGTATTTTTACAGGGGTAGTGGGTGTTGTTGAAAATGTAAGTTGTAATGTATTGTGGTAAGGATAGTAAATTATTTTATTGTTTATAATAATGATTTTCTTTCATTTTTATTCCCATAGACAATACAATAAAATGCCTACACAGTAGCTGCTTAGCTTATAAATGAAGAATTACTTATCAATCCGTATGGATTGATAAGTAATTCATAAAAAATCCGACATCCCAGCAACAATACCTCCGACTCCGACACAGGAACCGACGGTGAACTTTTCACATGCTCAATTATTGAAAAAAGAAAACAGACTATGCAGCACTGTATGATCACCTTGGAAAATCATCAGTAAGCATAAGAACATAAGCAAAGACCACTACCATATCGTGTATATATCAACAAACAAACCCTGGGGACATAACAGTAGACTTGGTAAAACTAATAGGGACAGCCAACATAAAATTACGAAAATTACATGTATAGTCTACTTGAGTATTTATCTCCCAATGATAATCGTGAAACACTTAACGCCTGAAGGGATTGCCGTCTAATTTACAAAAAAGTTTGGAGAAAGGATACGAACAGCAATTTCAATATCCAGAATTCTGGTATTTCAAGAAAGACCGGATACCACATAGTATCGAACGCTGTTGAAGATTACATCGATTTTGAAGATGGACCCGATCTCCAAGACCAACATCAAGTTCATGTTTAGTCTTGTCTATACACAAAACTATTGAATTTGCGCGTGCGCTAGCCCTCGGGGTGGCGCCGTCGTGGCAGGGCCGGCCCGTCCATATAGGCGAACTAGGCGACCGCCTAGGGCGCTGGGATTTGGGGGGCGCAAATCGGCGGCATCGAAATGAAGATTTTTTTTTATTTAAATCAATGAAAGGTTCACACAGACAAAATTAATAATAACTATATTATAAATGTAATTTTCATGTCTTTAAACATTTCGAATATAACTTCCAAAGCTATTCCAGAACAGTATTTATTTGAAACAATATTTTAGTCATAGAGACTATAAGGATGTAGATGCAACCGAGTAGGAATGTTTTTGTTTTACTCTGTAGCAACAGCGCAAACTACAGAACTAGCTAGAACACGTTTTCAAAAGTTGGAAATATTTTTAAATTATAAGCCTTTGTAGACCTAGAATTTCCTTCAATTAAAAATAAATATTAACTAGTTAAAATTCGTTTTCAGCAGACAAAACGCGTTTGATAACATAGCTTAATTACAACTGTTTCGACTGAAATAAATCATAATAATGTTCATTTAGATAATAAGCCATCTATCGCGTGTTTAACAGGAAATTTTACAGGATTTACTGATATTTTACTAATGCCTGCCTGATACGAGCTAAGCGTGCGGAGTAAGTCTTAAAAAGGAGGTGGCCAACATCTGTATGGGCATTTGCCCCATTTGTGAAGTATAATGTACACATATTATTTTTATCTTACATTAAAGCTTACAATATCTACTTTGATAATTTTATCAATAAAAATCTCTAGAACTCGGGATTCTCCTTTTACAGGCAGTTTTAGCTTTTGTAGTTTGACATTCTGCAAAACATATGTAATCGTGAAAAAGTGTTTTAAAGAGCGATTTTTGTATTAAATAAATACTATTTTTCTTTTGGATAATTAATTAATATATGTATGTCTTTTACTTTAATTATGACTTTATGACCTTATACCTACAAAAAGAAGTACCAGCAGTACTAAATAAAATATACGTATTAACTCGTCACCTACCTATCTGTAAATATTCACAAGCAAACGTAATATAAATAAAACTGCATATTGATATTATTAAGTGTTTCATTATATATACATTTAGGTACACATATGTAAAAATTAAGGAATAAAATATAACAATAGTACCAAATAAGGCAAATAAGGTGATGCATTCAATTTTTTTTCAAATTCAAAATCATTTATTCGTTTAGGTATCATTGATTCACTTAGCACGTAATTTTTTAATCAACCAGCTTTTCGCAAAGGTGCTTTGTCATGGAGGACAAGAAAAGCTGTAAAAAATCTCCTCAACACATCTTTTAAAAATAAAAATACATTGATATATTTATTACAAAAAAATATACAGCTTGTACAGAACTGCTTGCAGAGCTGGTCATTTCCATGCGTCTTTGTCATTTACGTACTCATCTACAGTAAGGTAGCCTTTGCCTAAAAGTTGAAAGAAAAAATGTTAGGAGCCTATTATAAAATAGAACTTATTTTCTAAACGTATTGCAAAAAAACAGGAATATTGTACATTGCCGCGTGAACCTAGTCGTAGTAAGCACTACTTAATAGTAAAGAAAAATGCTATACCTGTACTGCAGTGATCCATTCTACCAATATGGATTACAGGTTTCTTGCTAAGGAAGATATGGAGTGACGTGCCATGCGCTCAATATCAACCGCGCAATTAATGCACCTCATGGCAAAAAATCAAATACAATTAATATTTTGCAGAAATGAAACTGAAAAATATTATTTTGGCAAATGTCAATATAGTAGACATTCGCACTTCTGTCAGCCAATTGTCAACCTCCAGTGATGCCGGTCACTCACATTCGCGCGAATACGCGAACCCACAAGTGTGGGACGACCTTCGCGAATGATTATGCGAAGTTTTGGAGGCATTCGGGGTTTTCCAAGCTGTGTCGGTTTTTTGTTGCACATCAAAGCGCGCGAACCTCGAACCTTCGTGTAGTCTCCCACACATTCGTGCGACCAGTTGCGCACACGACTAAAAAGGTGATGTATCTCCTAATTTTTCGTAGTTCGTGGCGTCTAATCGTACTACCATTTATTTTCTGTATTGAAAATTGATTTGAATGACAACAACATAATAACAACAGCAAGATTGAACATTCGTGAAAAAAGTGTAGGAGGAAGCGGAAATGGGCTTGTATACTCATATGCGAACCCATTTGCCTGGCCGCCCTTCACATATGTGCAAACATTCGTAAAAATGTCAAACATTTGCGCGCATGTGAGTGACCGGGGTGATAGCAATGGAGGTAGTAAAAGTATATTTGTATACAATACAACTTATTATTATTGTTAATTTATTATAACTACTCACGGCGGAGTTCAGAAGAAAATTAAAATTCTAGTTATGTTATAATAAATGGAAAATATGTCTATTCAGAGGACTAAAACCTTGTACAAAAAAACGTATTTTAACCATTTCCGGGGTAAATATTGGCCACCTCCTTTGTTCAAAATCTTGTGCACATGAAAGAAAATCTGTCTCCAGTCTTACTTCATTACTGAAGATCGTGATTGTGACGCGGGGCTTTTGCAATGAATTGTCTCAATTTTTGGCGATCAGTAGCTTGGTGGAGTGACGTCCATCCATCCATCCATCCATGCTTCAGCCCTTGGAGGTCCACTGCTGGACTTAGGCCTCCCCTAACTTGCGCCACTCTGACCGGTCTTGAGATTCAGAAGGCTGAATCTAGCGGATGCTTGCTGTCTTCTTCAGGTCGTCAGTCCACGTGGTCGGAGGGCGTACTATGCTCCTTTTTCCGAGACGGGGGCGCCATTCGAGGACCTTTCTTCCCCAACGGTTATTGGTCCTTCGAACTGTGTGGCCAGCTCATTGCCACTTCAGCCGGCTTAATCGATGAGCTATGTCGGTTAACCTTGTTCGTCTACGGATTTCATAATTTCTGACTCGATCAAGTAGAAGAAATACTGAACATAGCCTTTTCCATAGCCCGCTGTGCAATTTTGAGCTTGTGGATTAGACTAATGATAGTGTTTTGGACGACAAGATATGACGCAGTTTCCCGAATTCAGCCCATCCGAATTGGATTCTACGAGTGACTTCTTTGTAGAAGTTGGACTTACCCATCTGGATCACTTGTCCCAGGTAAATAAATGTATTCGTCTACAACTTCGAGGGCAGCGCCGTCGCAGGTGTGTGAATTGTGAATATTGTGATGTATTCGCCACTGATGAAATCGGATTGCCATCTTTGTCCTCGATAGCTCAGAACTAGGAGTGCGAATTGAAATTTCAGGTGATCTGCTTAATTTTGCGAAAGAGATCCACAGCTTGCCACTGCTCTACATGATGTTTTATATCCTTGTGAATCTCTTCATAAGGTTTTTACCCGTCTGCATATTCTTTCAATTTCTCGACATAGTTCCGAGTACTCTAGATTAGAGCTTTCCGAGTTTCTCATTTGCCTTGTTTGAGCAGCTTCCAATTTTCAATCACGACCAAGGCCTCATTCGATAGCCAGTCCTTTCTCAACAGAGTTGTCTTTAGCTTCTTCTTCATCGTTTTCTCATGACTGAGGGTCGTGGTCGTGGTAGTGATTTTTGCAATTAGGATCTTCCAGGCTTTTCTATCTTGTCAAAGTTGTATGGATGCGTGGACGATGGCTTTACAAGCCAGCTTTACAGTATCGGGCTAGTGGGTTGGTGGTCTCCCTCTACTTCTCTTTCCTTCCACGTGGCCGACCACTATTAGTTTCTTCAAATTATCTGTCTTGCGCCCTACCACTTGACTAAAGTACTTGAGAACCCTACGCATACTTGAGTTCTTTTAGTACAGATGCGTTGGTGCGATGCGTTGTCCATTAGTCTTGTTGTCTTTGGCAAAGTGAGAGAGAGTGGCGAAAGATTAAATGTTTGTTGTGGCACGTAGGGAAGGATCTGGGCCTAATACGTAGGTTCGCTACCTATAGTTGGTACCACACAAAAAAACCACAATGATCTAAAATCCTTAGTCACGTTTATGTTTAAACAAATGAAACATTATTATGATGAAATTATTATGAAACAAAATTAGAATTCCAAAAAAAATTCTAGACAATTTTTTGATTTCATTTTATGCGTCGAATATGCAACTGCATCTGAAATTTTGCTAAAATATATATTTTTATTTGAAATTACCAGTAGTCGGTACGTTCTGTAGATTGGTAATTTCACATTATTTCTAGTTCTAACAAAGGCACGTACTAAAACTAGTCTTAAATAAGAAAACACGTTCTTGTTAAAAAAAACGGGTTTGTAGGTATACCTACTAATCTTGTTTAAATGTAATATTTTTTATTAAAACTTACACACTTAATTTTTTTACATTATGGTTTTGTCAAAAAAATTCTTAAAAGGGCGCCGTTTTTGTTTTTCGCCTAGGGCGCCAGAAATTCTCGGGCCGGCACTGCGTCGTGGCCTAGTGGCCACTCCTAGTTTTATAAATAACAAACCGAACCTAACCTAACCTAACCGATAATTTTATGAATATGATAATAGCAATGCAATGAGAATAGCAAAGCAACGGAAAAGATCTCATGAGTCTCTGTTATACATATGATTGATTACTGACTGACGTGACTGAAGGTTGGTCACGCGACATTGGATGAATTGCGTTCTATCATATCTTCAGGTACCTCTTCGAAGTTTGGTCTCCATAAAAATGTATAAAGTTCTTGGTTACATTACATTTTGTCAAGTAACAGCAGGCATTGCAATGACGATAACGAAGTTTTCGGAAAGCATAATTAAAAAATCGAGTCCGAAGAAATATTTATTGCGTATTGGATCACCAAAATTATTTTGTACAATAGGTAATTTTAAATAACACCGACGAATGTATGTACACAACCTAGCCTAGCTCTAAGCTACTGGTAATGTTTATTTTTATTTATATTTACATAGAATAACAAACACTAACATTAGACAATATTATTTATCTGTATTATCTTAGATCAAGTATACTGATGGTAATTAAAACTATTAAAATTACGCCTTATTACAAATTCGAATTATAATTTAATTTCGAACAAAATATCATATTTATATTCATAATTTTATTATTAGGACTAACAATTCGATATTTATTTATTTGAAAATATTGTTACATTATCAAGTCCCTAAAGGGCATGTAGCTTTAAATAAGTACATAAGTAATTTTCCAAATTCAAAGAACAGGATCGGTTTTACCCATTCAGAAACGTATCTGCTACTGGCCATATATATAATTATGTATCCATAACCTTTGATATATTACTGAAAGTTATAACCACTATAATACTATAATGCTGAGTTGTGTTCTTACTAGGGTTGCCAACATATTTTCAGCGAAATATAGTATTTTTCAGACGAAGCTATTAAAAAATATACACTTAAATTTTTTTTTTACGGAAAACGCAAAAAGTAGACGCTTCACGCTATTGCATCAGTCAAAAATTAATGAAAAGGCACGTTCATACATTTTTAAAATGAAAAAATTGTTTGTTAGTTTTCGATGTTGAAAATATAGTACTTTTGCGTACTATGCGTTTCTTCAACAGTATATAGTACACAGACCCGAAATACAGTACAATATTATATATTTGCTATTATAGTACGATTGGCAACCCTACTTCTTACTATGCAACCGGGTGGATAGAATATTTAGAGCGGCCATACGGTACGATTGGATTTTTCACTTTGCTTCATGAAATAATTGCGTGCATTGATTTCCAGTTATTATTTAGGTTAGCGTGTTCAATGATAAAGTAAATAGGCTGTTATAAGGTAGAGCGATTTACAACGTACACGTGTCAAACATTAAAATAATTAAATTATTTAAGTATAGTACAAGTACAATCATTAAAGTGAATAAATCGTTTGCAACAAACAATATAAAACTTAGATTACACTTTTCCAAAGTTTTTTTTTTTTTAATTTTACTCCACATTTTTTTGGAGTATTTGTCCTTAGGAGTTTCTTATCGCAATGTCTTCTAAAACTACTCACGATAGTCCTGAAGTCGTGTCACATTTGAGTTTTTAACTTAAAATTTTGCAGAAAACAGAAAATTGAGCATTTGAGTTAACTTTGTCAAGGTTCTCTGATTCTCTCTCTTTGTCTCTGCCTTTACATCTTTTCTTAATATGAATTTGGGAAATATGTCAAACCATTTCATACATGGTTTTATTAACAAAACGTCAACTTTATTTGTGGTCTTTAAAGAGTTTATACTCTTATACTTATGAGTTTAGACTCTTTATTGACCACAATCCTTATTATCTTGTTTTTAAAGAAAACAGAATATGTAACGAAGTAATTATTTGGCCTAAACGAAATTATTCGATTGATATGAGTATTGAATACATATTTTGTACAAAACCATGAATTTAATTGACAATATTTGAAACTATGTTGGTGAATAAAAAAAAACGCAAAAATACACTCCAAGTGCTGTAAAATCAGGGGCGTAGCTACCACCGTATCAGCCGTATCTATATACGGGGCCCCCAACGTATAGGGGCCCCCACTAACACTCCAAAAAAAGCTCGCCAGCGGCCTAAGACCGCTACAGTTGGCACCACTCTTTATATTTGACAGCTAATGTCGAGGGGGCCCCACAACAAATATTGATATGGGGCCTCCTTAGGGCTAGTTACGCCACTGTGTAAAATACAGTATATCTGTATAGATTAGCGACCCTTACCATTTAGCGAGAATAAAATTATACATATTTCGTAGGTGAAGTTAACAATAATAAAATACATTGTTATTTTCTGCGTAGTACATAGGTACCTGTTCTTGCTTACTCTGTGGTACCTGCAAGTACATGATTGAAACGAATTTGTTATGATAATGCATTTTATGACAATCTTCATTAATAATACTAATTAGAGTGCTTGCGCCATCATACTAAATAAGTTATGTACTCGTATGGTAGCGAAAGGAATTCTTACATGAAATGCCATTATACATTTACACTTTTGAGTGTCTGATAATTTTTTTTTTACATAATTATTGTGGTTTCAATTGTGGACTTTGAACGAAGTGGTAGTGTTATTTGTTGAAATGAAAATTGTTACAACATCCCAGTCATTAAAATTAATTACATATTATTTATTCATTGTTCTTCATTCTAAATATTAAAATTTAGAATTAAGAATTTTATACAGATAAGGTAATATTAGTACAGGCAGGCAGGGTTAAAACAAATTTTATTGAGAACACTAAATGCCATGTACAGGATTATTTAAATAAAATTATTAATACTTATCTATTTAAAACTTTTCTTGGATAATATTTTATATTTTTAATATAAACTTTTTTATAATTAAAAATGATAATTCCCAATTATCTTACGTGCATTTATATATTACGTATATTATATTTATGTGCTACATTATTACATTCCTTCTCTACCTATTACATCAATAAACTTCTAAATAAGAATCGTTTAATTTGAACTAAAGATCATATTAATTGTTTTAAAACAAAGTAGGTATGTTATATTATATTACGATCTATGAAGGGAATGTCACAAAATCAATTTATAATATGGATATTTTATTTAGAAAACTATAAAATCTTAGCTAGAACTTTTCGAGGTAATTTCCACCGCAAATCTTCTACTAAATCTAATAAATCAAGACATTAATTTTACTTTTGAAAATAAATATTTTTGCTTGATTAATAATGAGTTCGTCTCATTATAGTTTTCATTAAATACTGTAACGTAAGGTGCCGCATAGGATAGGTAGGTACTTAATTTTTAAATTACATCTTATAACTTTATACTCGTATGTCTACGCCCGCCAAGTAGTTACTAAACCTCGGTGATAATTTTTGTGGTAGAGTTTTTACATATGGCTACCTTTTTAGTGAGTTGGCCTTTACGCCCATAAATAAGTTTCAAAATATTAAAATTGTGGAATATTAACAAGCATTAAACATAATTGAGTCTATTTCGCTAACTCCAAGAGCTTTTTTGTATACATATTATTTGTACCAAGTATTACGTATACGTGTTATTAGACAGAAAAGTAGAAAGTTTGCGGTCGGAACAAAATATATACAATCTGAGCAATCAGTAGACAATTTACACGGGCATTCGAAATTGGATCATGTTTCCATTCAGCAAAGTTCAATTCAGCATGTTCTGCCTTCAACAACTTACTCTATCAGCGAAGGTTATTTTAAAATGAACTGTAACCTATGAGTAATTAGGTGGATATTTGTATAACGTCATCGGAGAGCGATTTGTAAGATGATCGAGGTTAGGAGGAGAAGGCTGGTCATGCTGGATGTGATGCTGTGGATGGCGCTAGTGTTCCGTCGCAGAATGGCCGCCATCTTGTTACCTGGAATTTAAATGGATTGAACACAATAAGGATGATAGGGACGTCGGAACTATTTACACAAATATTCTTCATACAAGTAGCGCCATCTCTAACAAACTGAGTGAGATCTCAGCGTCATCGTGTTGAATAATACCACAGATGAAATACATAATAGTACTTATATATACCGAGTATGAATACCGAGTATTTAACGCTTAACGCTTTTTTTTTAACGCTTCACACTCATAGCCCCACACTAGGATTCCCTGATTTCCCTGTGTCGTGCGTGGGTGCCATGGACAACACACAGAGACAAGAGCACCGATACCGAGTATTGGTCCAATTAGACCAATTAAAGTGTTACATTTTAGTACTCGCGTCCCTGAAATGGTGCGCTTTACCTACTGCCTTCAGAGTAAAGCAAAAGTAAAAAGCAGCGTAAAGAGGCAGAGACAAACACGTGTAACGTTGGCAGCGTTGCCCCTGTTCTTAATATTAAAGTCCTTTGTCCATAGATTAATAGAGTTTGTCACAAGTGCAAACAATGGTGAGTTGTGACAAACATTGAAGAGTGAGTTGACTCTTTGGAGATTTAAAGTTTAAGTTTGTTTTATAAGCAAAAAATCGTAGGTAAGTTTAAGTTTATAAGTACGATGGTGGGTACCTAGCAGTATTCTGGGCTGCTTGTTAAATTTTGTTACATTTCTTTTAAAATAACCTCAAAGAAACGTAAATTCTTTGTCTCATGTGCGGCCACACCGTGGCTGAATCTATAGATACAACATCTATGCCTTCGTCAATTGTGTAAAAGCGTTTAAATCTAAGTCAATGTCTAACTTAGGCGTCTTCCGAGACAAAAGCCTGAGTCAATGATGCGATTTACAGGATTTACTTACTTCCTTCCGACACAAACACGTGTATAGAGGCAGGCTCGGTGTTGCTCGCGCTGCACGTGTAGTTCCCGGAGTCCTTGAGCGTGGCGCCGCGCACGGTGAGCCGCGACTGCGTGCGCGGGCCCGGCTCGGTGTCCACCGTGATGCCGCCGCGCGTCGCGTCGTAGTTGATCATCCGGTCGTTGTGGTACCAGAACACGTATTGTGGTGGGGTTGGACTCTGGAATGGGGATACTTCCTATTTAATTTATTACTAATATTATAAATGTGAATGTAAGTTTGTTTGTTACGCTTTCACGCGAAAACTATTTAACAGAACACGTATTGTGGTGGGGTTGGGCTCTGAAATGGGGATACTTCCTATTTAATCATACTAATATTATAAATGTGAATGTAACTTTGTTTGTTACGCTTTCACTACGCTTTCGCTAAAACTACTTACCTACATAACCGATTTACATCAAACTTATAGTTCTGGCTTGCGTGACCCACATATGGGGCATTTAAAAAAATCCTAATATCTTATTTAAAAAAATTCTTATAAATTAATCATTAATTTGTTTTTTGTTTATTTCTATGATAGTAGGTTCATTTATAAGCAAAACACAATTGCACTTACGAGGTCAAATTAATATTTTGGCTTGCACAGTGAACGTGTTAACAAAACGTCTAAGATATTACCTTCTCCACTATACATATGAGTTGTATGACGCTGCCCAGGTCGACATGGTGTTCGCCAGACCCGAGGATGAAGGCCTCCGGGACCACGATCTGCAACCGCACGTAGTGGGACACGATACCTGTTCGCGTCGACACCTGGAACCAAGTTAATGTTCATTGAAGACTAGTTTTATGTGCATACCCTATGAGGTAACTGTTGCAATGGATACTGGCAGATAAGGCACAACCGATGCCGGTAAAGAAAGGAGAGAGAAGAATGAAAGAAAATACATTAAGTATAACAACTTAGTTATTATTAAGCACCATTCTTATTGTAAAATATTTAAAGAAACTTTAAATTTTATTTCAGTAAGTGCAGTGTTCCCGGCTTGTTATTCGTCAATCACCAAGAAAACCAACAAGGAAACAACCTCCTAACCAGTCCGAAATACTCCCACATTGACATCAATGATAATAAATGTGCCAAATACTGACACATTAATTATTGCGCCAAGAAGGTTGCCCTTTAATTAATTCAAGAATTAATTCTTTCCTACGAGTGTAATAGTTGTGTAAAAACCCTACAATGCCCATCCAACCTACATCGAAGTCGTCGAAATACCTTAAAAAGGCAATTCAAGGCTTCATTTCGAATTTCAGTATAAATATGTAGGTACCATATTATTATGAAACTGCAACATTGAAAATGCAACACTGCTAGCCGGTTTTATATAAAAAAAACAGCATAGATAAAATAAAACTGACAAAATTTATAAACGTTTATAAACTTCTTACCCCACTTCAGTAAATACAAATGTATACAGTGCGTCATAGCTACTCTTTGTAAGAACCAATAATAAAGTACAGTACTTAAACACTACGTTTTATAACATAAATTAATAACATCAGCGATTGCATTGCTTATAACTCCAAATATAAAAATATCACTGTTGCTTTAGCACAGCAACTGAATCATCGATAATAGTTCGCTTCTATATCGGCAGTGGTCTATGGTCCATTCCGAATTCGCATTTCAGTCATTAATAATTCATCGCGAGCTCCATGTAGCTCTGCAGATCTGTAACGGAGGCAACCGCAGGCGGGTCTGAAATAAATTTTCCAGGTGTTAACCCCTGTTCTACGATTCGATTGCCGATAACGTCTCAATGCACCAATGTCCGTATCTTTTTCTTTATTCTGGACGACACGATAATCATCATCATCTTATTTAGGTAACGTAATTGTGTACACAGGGAAGCTAGTATACAATACACATCATTTTAACATAGTTACATGTTTAGGGTTGTGAAGTAAAATCGGAACCCTTATAGAATTGTCATGTCCGTCCGTCTGTCCGAAGCAAAGCGCCGAGACCCTTAGTGCTAGAAAGCTGTAACTTGGCATGGATATACTATTAAAACTCCAGAATAGTAGAATAAAATATAGAATTTTTTTTTTCAGGGTACCTCCCCTACACGTTACCCTGAGGATGAATTTTTCATTCGTCGCGTATTCTATAGTGTGGAGTATCGTTGAAAAGGTCTTTCAAAAATCTTAAAAAGTTTTAGCTTTAAAGTGCTAATTTTGGTTAGAGTCAAGTGTCCCCCCCGTGCCGGATATACGTTTGGAGTTGGACAAGTGAAAAAATTCTGAAAAATAGGTTATAGGATGAATTTCCAAGGAAAACTATCACGGCTATGTTAGCGTAAGTAGTTATTATTGAGTAATAGTCGATTAACTACTTCGGAACCCTACATTGCGCGTAGCCTGACACGCACTTGCCCGGTTTTGTCCAATAAGACACCGTGCAATTTCATAGGAATATGCCTCCACTGCTGTATGTAGTCGGTATAATACATATTATACTTCGATGTTGCATCCTCAAGATTTAAATAACCATGTAGTTGTCCTTCGAGACACTGCATCGTCACACATTTGGAGTATATGAAAATAAAACAATAATAAGAGTCAAATATCTAGTCTGTGTTGTTGCCATCACATCACTATTGTATATACCCAGCCCTAAAACGTCATTCGTTTTTCGTGTGCTGCATCGTCGTTAGTGTCATTACTTTTAAATAATTTAAATAATATTATAATAACATTAAAAACTCGTGTTTTGGATTATTTTGGCTCATATCTAATATGCGGAAAACATAAGAAAAGAATAAATGAAACTGAATCAGAAATAAATGAAGATATGCAATCTTCGCAATGGAATTCAAGTTTGGTTGTCTAATATCTGACGAATTTTGTACGTTATGATTACTTGAAATGTTAGTAACTCAATAAATATTGGTATCCTAAAATGTTAAATCTGATTCCAAACACGGAATCTTATAATATTTCATAATATTTGATACAAAAGGAAATTTTTTTCCTGAGTGATGACTGATGACACGTGATGTCATGTCATTCGAAAAGTACTAACTATTATTTTGTCCACCAACCTTGTCGTAGTAGCCTGTAACCTGTTGACTTGCCAGTTCAGGTACCTTGTTTCATAAAGTGGTAATACGCGATATTATCCAGGAACAAAAATATCTTACTTTCTTAATGTGGTGTCACGAGATGGCATCCTGAAAGTAAATCACATACTTAACAGGCCTTGCACTATACTATCCAGAAACAAGAATATCTTACTTTCTTAACGTGGTGTCACGAGATGGCATCCTGAAAGTAAATCACATACTTACCAGGCCTTGCGTTATATTATCCAGAAACATAAATAATACATATTATGTTACTTTCTTAACGTGGTGACACGAGATGTCATCCAAAAGTAAATCACTTAAATACCTAGTTTTGCAGAATCGTATTTCCATTCGGAAACACCGATATGTCCTGCGGGAAATGCGGCCATTATAATATATTTGAGGCAGATGAACCAGTACTCCTCAAAATACCAGAGAAGATCCTAGCTATGCCAGGCGAAGCTAAGAAACTGGAACAATAAATTTTTTTTTTTTTAATTAAATAATGTAATAAGTAGTAGTAAGTACTGTCTGTAACTGTGAGTAGGAAAAAAAATAATCCCGGGAGTTTCTTGCCGCTTCTTCTACCGGGACCACTCACGGTAGGGATTTGTTGAAGCGATGGCGTTGAGTGACTTTCGAAAAGTGTTTGTAACAAACCTACTTCGAATAAACTAATTTCATTTCGAAACTAATTTCATTTCATTTCATTTCATTTCAATAACCACGGAACAGAATTAGAGAAGCTGATTAAATCTCTGAACATTGGGAAAAATCCTCCAGGGTTGGCTAAATAAGGAAGATAAAAAGTAAAATGTACTAAAGATATAGAGATAAACGACTAGTCAGATAGACTAAACAACATTAATATCAAAAAGATCTAAAAGCCATAGGAGTAACATTTTGCTTCTACGACGGACAGCCAATTGCTGTACCGAGGAGGAACACCAGGGGGGACAATTCGTTGGAACTGACATCATGCTGATGTCTTACCGCCATCTATGCAACTTGAGGGCGCTGATGGCGCATCGAAATTTATTTGCAAAAATCATGTAATAAGTAGGGCACTCTTTACCCCTTATATTAATATATTCCTTGAGGAATAACTACATGACACAGCTGCGGGCTCAAGCGCCGCCGCTGCCTGCCGCGACCCCTCGCGACCGCCAAGCAGACCAGAGACGCAGTTGGAGGTACCAAATTCCAGCCGTACACAATTTTATTGTAATAATTGGTGAGCAAACCCACTGAACTATCCTATGTATGAGGATAACAGATCCTCTTAAATCTTTTTTCTTACTCGAACAATGGAAACAATAAACCCACCATGTTCAAATCGGAAACAAATAATTTCAATAATTTTACATTGACATTATTTTTGTATTTGAGTGTTTTATCATACCTGTTCATTTATTTCTCTGATACTCTTAGCATCCAAGAGCTCAGTGCCTCTCTTTAGATTCATTTTGTATCTAAACCGAATAAATAGTGTGCATAGTTACCCATACACCGTCGCCAGATGGCTGATATAAATGCAAACATTTAAAGAAGCCTTTCTTAATACTTATTCACAGATCACCAAGAAATCCCAACCCCAGCTCTACTCCATATAATGTTTTACAAAGCTTTTAAAAACATAATTGTCATAATTTAAGTAACAACTGTATGTACTACAGTATTAACATACCTTGAAAATATATTTTTTGTATTGGGGATAATAAAATTATGTTATGACATACTAGCGCTTTGGCCACGACTTTGCCCGTGTTTGCCGGGACAATAAGTGGACATATCGGGCCCAGATCATGGTCTGGCTATGTGCTAGGTTTCATGAAAATCCCTTCAGAAGTTTTAGTGTGAAAGAGTAATAAAAATCCATACAGACTTTCACTTTTGTAATATTAGTGGGGTGCAATAATGCAAAATGTATATTTGGTAAAACTAAGATTTATTAAAATCCGGCCTAATGCGAGTCGGACTCGCGCGCCGAGGGCTATGTACAAATGTATAATAATAATAATAACGATACATTAATTCAGACTGATCCTAATGATTCTATATATTAGAACCGAACATTGCTGATGTATTCTGAACTGAGTAACAAACATAACGTTGCAGTTGAAAAGCTGTCGCCTTCACATGTTACTGTGTTCGATCTACGCATTTTCTCCGTTATTTATGCTATAAGATAGTCTTGCTTTGCTTCTACCAAATGTCATGGTTTGAGATCAACGGGAAGAACGCTACAGGTTTTGCTTCCCTTGCAAGTGACATAGTTAATTAAAAAGAAAAAAAAAATTATATCGCATTAACGCCGCGCTGTAGTTTTTTGGTTGTGCTGACGTAGAATAGAAGCTTGATCTTGATGGGATTGCACACCTCAGTATTTTATATTAATTATATTTATATAATGGACATTAATTACATTGGATATCGATAATAATTATTATATTAATTTTATCCACTCGTCCCTGGGAAAAATGGGATTGATAGACAGACAGACAAGCAGGTTCCGCTTTTTTCCTGTTGAAGAACGGAATACTAAAAAATCTATAAAAATCCGAAAATTTTAAGGAAAATTTTAGGTTCACTTATCTACTGCTGCATGCTCCGTTCTTGCTAAGGATTGTTAATACACCAAACATTTAGAACGCGAGACATACTCGTATACATGTCTTTAGCCTTATCAAGATGAAGTATGGTAGTCAGATACTTTTTTGATTTGAACAGATGGTATAATATAGTGACTTCTCCATTACAGAGTGGATACACCTTGCAATGGAGTGATTAGGGGTCAGTGAAAAAACAATTACATTAAATTATTTACAGTGGCTTGCAGCCTTTTTAGAGATGCAATCTTGTGGTAAAACTTGCAAGAATAAAAATGTTTAGCTCGGTATCGATGCCACCATTGCCATCTCAGAAATATATTGAATGGTATCAGATTTCCACATCTCAATAAAATTATTAGACTATTACTAGACTATTATAGATGTCGATTTATTTGCATCGCTTTTTTTTCTTATTCCTCTAAATAGAAAATGTAACAGAACTTAGCGTCTGCAACCTTATCCGACAAACCTTCACAAGGGATACTGCAAATGATAAACCAATAGGTGTATTCCATATCCAAAAATCCTCAATTTCTTATCAAAAACACGCTTAGCCAGTATAACGTAACATACTTATTAAAAGCTTTGGTTTAAATTCTGTTTGACATTAATATAAACATCCATATCTGCACTGTTTCATATTATTATATGCTTTTATGCAAAGCAATTCAAATTCATTATTTGCGTAAATAAAGATACCTACAACAGTTGGTAAATATAAACATAAAATCGTCTTATTTTACCTTGTCGATTTGGACTTTTCTTAATCTTAAGCGATATGTTACAGAAAGTAATAAGCTACTTTACAAATTCACACCAGTCAGCCCTTTATCTGTTTGTTAATTACACATTGGTAACGATAATTATTGTATTACAAGATTTTTCAAACTTGTATTTATGACTAAAACAAGGTTACCAAAATATATTTTAACCCAAATCTTACTTTATCCTATTTGGCTCAAAATTCCAATGAGAATTTATCAATGAAATTCAATAAGTTTTAACTTTCGTCGCGTTATCTACCGGGCAACGTGTGCAAATATTATTTGTTATTAATTGGTTATCTCACTACAATAAAAAATTGTCATTTAAAAAAAAAAAAATTCAGTAGCACGTAGACTATTTCTAGTTGTTCGACAATCACTATCCTTATAGATAGAAATGATAGCTCGGCTCCGAAATTCTGTCGACACAGGCAAAAATTTATGTACTTTCTGCTAAAAAGCATTTCCACTATACTTCGCAGAGCACAAGCCGAATAGATTCGATGGAACCGATGGATCAGACAAATATTGCACGTTAGCGGCGTGAACGTGACCGTACTCACGGCACACAGTACCTGCCACGCTCCTACATCTGCTGCAAGCTGGATTGGACTGCTGAAATGCCACTCGTTGGACAAGAAACTCCTCGTCTCCTCGCCGAAAAATCCTATAACCAACCTATTGTCAATATCGGGGAGTATAAACCCTTTTGCTGCAATTGTGTTTGGTATTAAGTATTAGTATTTACCTAATGCCTAAATTATAAATCCGATAAATTTTGGACGAAAGATGTTTTTTAACACTTGATAAAAAATTCACTTTTTTGTGCGGTTTTTATACACTACATTCTGCAACATCCTCTAAACATCTACATGGTTATTTAAATCTTGAGGATGCAACATCGAAGTATAATTTAAAGGTTGAAAGAACTTACCTGTAAGTGAATTTCAACCGGGATTATACGAGATGTTGCATCCGAAGAGATTTAAACTCCCGCCCACCCGGTGGTACACGTGCTAGCGCTACAGTTTGCCACCCCATGTATGGTTGCAGAATGACCAACTAGGACGAAACTCTAAACTGAATGACGTTTTAGGGCTGGGTATATACAATAGTGATGTGATGGCAACAACACAGACTAGATATTTGACTCTTATTATTGTTTTATTTTCATATACTCCAAATGTGTGACGATGCAGTGTCTCGAAGGACAACTACATGGTTATTTAAATCTCTTCGGATGCAACATCTCGTATAATCCCGGTTGAAATTCACTTACAGGTAAGTTCTTTCAACCTTTAAATTATAATCTAAATTTTACTAACAAAAAATAACCGCCTTCAAAGTTACTCAAAAACTACTTGTCAGATCTCGTTCAAATTTATGTGGGACCACATGACAAGCACCAGCTTTCGATTAAAAAAAGAATCATCAAAATCGGTTCACTCAGTCGAAAGCTCTGAGGTAACAAACATAAAAAAAAGTACAGTCGAATTGAGAACCTCCTCCTTTTTTTGAAGTCGGTATAAAACAAGCACCACTGCACTCTGGTATTATAAAATTGTGTCGTTATCGTGTCGTCCAATAAAAAAGTGGACACTCGAATGTTCCTGAAGGTTATGAGAATTTATTATTCACTGCTCCCAAAGAATATTTATTCGTATTGCCCCTGCTACATCCACGTTGCGCGAATGCGTTTGCGTTTGGGGAACGCGCCTCACTTACAGCGTCGTCCTTTCCAAGAATTTATCAAATACGCCGCAATAGAAGTCTAGTTATTGGATACGTGGTAAGGATAGGTAGTGGACACAAACCGTGAAATCTGGTAACCTTAGTCTTCTACCACGCACTGCAGTTAGCGACCTGTATACATAGGTACGTCGTGGATTAAAAACACTTCCCGAGCCACTACCTCATACCGGTAGCACAATCAATATAATGCTACGGTTAATAAAGTATTAAAAAAAACTCCAACAGTTTTTTACACTAAACATAACTGCTAATAACCATCACGATCACGTCAGTTTTCAAACAAAAAAAACTGCATCATAATCGGTCCATTCGTTAAACGCACACGACCGATAATAATCGGTGACCGATTTTTTGTAGGAGAAAAATAGAACGTACTGATAGCAATAGTGCAACGTACCATGGGCGTAGCCAGGTTTTAGTTTCGGGGGGGGTTCAAGTTTCTTGTCAAGAAAATACAACGGCTAAAAGTACATACAATAACCCTAAAGAAAATTGAGACTTTATTTTTTCGCACGAAGTATGTAGTGCCATCTATATTAGTCTATGTACTCAAAAAATTTAAAAACGTGTTTAATAGAAATAAAGCTCCCAAAAATATGTGCGATAGCTCATTCGATTCGGAATGACGTCTAGAAAAATGTTTTTTAAGGGCTTATTAGCACATAAAAATGTCAGTCCTTAACATTTTGGGGGGGGTTTGAACCCCCGAAACCCCCCCCTGGCTACGCCCATGCAACGTACACATCCTACAAAAAGTCGGTCAGAAATAATATGGGAGGAAAAATCCGCCCGATTATCTGTCCTACAAAAAGTCTGACGTGGGCGGGAAGCGTAAGAGTTACAATGCCACAGACATAACGAACTTATAACACCCCACTTTTTTCGTCAGGGGTTATAATTATAATTTACCGTGGCACTATCGTTACTATGTGGCAAGCTTAAAACAATAGCACAGCCTCTCCCCATAGGGGTAGCCCTAGGGATAGCTCTCCCCTTCCCAAAGTGGTTACATCTCACTACCCTCGTAAAATTATAATTACCGTAAGTATCACGTGTTATGTCTTTGCTCGAATTGTTTGTTTCAAATGCAACAAAATACTTTTGCTAATTAAAAATGCATTTTTAGGGTTCCGTTTTTCGTTTTTTCGTTCGGAACCATAAAAACTCGTATGTCTGAGCGACCGCCCTTCACAGTCAATTGAGTTGTTCATTTTAAAAAAAATATTTTTTTTTAATGTATTTTAAATCTTTAACACAAATTATATTAATTGGCATTGTTAAAAACGCTTAAAAACTATTTTTAATATTAATAATAACGAATTCAAAATTGATAAAAAATCACGTGCCTACGAACGCGCCAAATTTGGTCGCCATGTTAGTGACGTCATTTTGTTAAAGGAATTATGCGATAGTAGGTACAGTGTTAGAGGCTTCTACGTGAATTGAGTAAAAATATCCGAAATTTAGTGCAAAAAGATATTCCATGTAATTTTATAGTAAATTTAAACGTTAAATGATTTATTCTTCATTAAACATAATAAAACTCTCTATTGATTATATACTTACACCAAAAGAAAAGGTTACACTGTTTACTAGTAAATCGTGTCTGGGAGGAATCAGGGCAGGGTGTTAGGGGTATGAAATTAGGGTTGTATGATAAATTATATTTCATTTATCATACTAGTAGCTTCTATCCGCGACTTCGTCTGCGTATATTTCAGATATGGATCCTTAGAGAAATGCAGAAGGTGATTAATAAAAAAATGCACAATGCAATGCTATAGAAATTCTATGCTAGTAGTAGGTACATACATACGATGACCCTATAGCCTAGTTGATAGCGATTCGATCCAACCTGCGAAGCGAGGGTCCCAGGTTCAATTCCCGGCCATATTTAATAAATATTTATACTCGGGTCTTGGGTGTTATAGTGACGTGTTGTCCATGTCACCCGCGACAGGGAAACCTACTGCGGCGTTATGGGTTTGTACGCGCTTTATACATAAAACTGGTACAATATATAATTTTTTTTTGTCTCCGAAATACACCAACTTGGTCAATGATCACGACTCGTGTGGCGAATGGATACCACGCCGCATCGCTGAGTCAAGGGTCCTGGGTTCGATACGATGCGAGGTGGATGCAGCGAGGTGGTTTGAATGATTAGTTTGAATTTATGTTCTTGGTCTGGGTGTGTGTCCTTGTATTGTCTATGGCACCCACGACTCAGGGTATCCTAGTAAGGGGCTATGAGTGTGAAGCGTTTATTTATTTAATGATGTTCCTACTGATTTTACAATGTTAATGATAGTAATAGTAGGTAGTAGTAGTTATCTTTAAACACGGTTCCGTTTTACTCTACCATTGAGGAGTTCCACTTTGTAGCCCCAGAACCCATCATCAAATCCTACGTTGCAAAATTCCTAACCTAATAAAATAAAACCATCAGTTGTTTCATAAAAGAAACGGGCAAGTGCGTGTCAGGCCACGCGCAATGTAGAGTTCCGAAGTAGTAAGTTTATCGACTATTATTCATTAACTACTCATGTTCCCCCCTGGACACTTGACTCTAACCAGAATTAGCACTTTAAAGCAAATATTTCGCAAACGGGGGTCCGTCCAAAAATGGTCTTCCCATAATATTTTTGGAAGACCTTTTCAATTTTTTTAATAAATATGTATATCTATGCCAAATTACAGCTTTCTAGCACTAAGGGTCTCGGCGCTTTGCTTTGGACAGACGGACGGACGGACGGACAGACGGACAGTCGGACAGACGGACAGACGGACAGACGGACGGACATGACGAAACGATAAGAATTCTGATTTCACTTCGGAACCCTAAAAACGAATCTATGAACGAAAACTAAAATTTTACCTCTTATTCCTCGGGAAAAGGTCTATTTCCGGGATAAAAAGTATCCTATCTGGTAAGTTAGGTCAAAAACTATCAGTGTGCCTTTCATCTCCGTTCAGCCGTTTTTGCGTGATCGAGTCACAAACATCCAAAATTTCAGATTTATAACATTAAATAAGAAAGTAGTATTAAATGTACAGGTTCCGAATAAATGTACACATTTAACATTATCTTTGGGGTGTTGTTTTTTGTAGTATTCACACGTAATGGTACAAAACAGGCACGATAACTTTTAAGGTTTAGCATTTTTGATATATTTATCAATATATTGACGATAATATCAAGATTTTATCAGTTTAAAGTCAAATCACAGTATCAGCTGTATGCTGCAATGAATAGCAATTAACAAAGTGACGTCACACGCGCGCTCGGGTCTGTTCGGGAACTGTCGGCGTGTTTTCGGTACTGGATTCAAAAACGTATTTTTGATTTGATGTAACTTTTAAATTATAGCGAATAAAAAAAAACTAAAATAACTTTGTTATAAAACTTATATATGAACTTTCCATTTACAACAAAAAAAAAATTTAGGAAACAACTCAATTGTCTCCGAACCGTACAAAGCCTGGTGATTGTAGTTTTCATGTTAATTCTTTTTTGATGCGTCTTTGTGCCAGTTTGAAATAATTATAATATTAAATTGTACACACTGTGATAAAGCTTTAAGAACAAATTATTTTTTCTCAATCTTAAAAATATCTGATTCCTCGAATATACTCGTAATTTGTACCTACGGCTAAATTTCGTCATTAAAATATGCTCCATCTCGTTTTAGCATGCATGATCCTGAAAAACAAAGCATATTTTACTAAAAAAAATATGAAACATGGTGGATATTTTATGAATAGGTGCCTGAAGCTTTATAGTTTCCAGGGTAAAAAGACTTACGTGCCTTATCCGTACCAAGCATCGACGTAAAATTATCTTTAAACAAAAGGGTACGACTTCCACTCATTATAAGTCGTTTATCTTGCGTATTGTGCCTCGCACAGTGTAAAGGCATCGTTTCTCTAATGTCCTTTGTCTGAAGGCCCCTTAAGGGATGACGGCATAGCGCCTTATTTGTTGAAGTCAAGGCCCTTTGAAGTGTGTCTAAATAACGCAACTACAGACAATGGTTATAGTAAGGCTGTGGGTAGTTTTAAGGGTTACAAGTATACAATATTGTGTAAGTACTGGATGTGAGTATTATATTACGCGCAACGTCGCAGAGTATCCCACATGGTTATTAAATAGATAATTTGTTGGAAATCGTGTAAATTTTTAATGGCGGATTGAAATAATATTCATAAAACAGTTTTTTAAGATTCTATTATTTTATGTGATCAAAAAACTGCATACTTTAAAGTATAAAATAGATATTCCATAGCCAGAAAAGTTCCATTTTTCGGCATTTCTATTCGTATTTTCCTTGCCACTTTAATAAGCAAATAGATAGAAACTCAGAAATTGAACAAAGATGTCTTTAATTTGCCAACATTTTCGTAATATGAGGTCATTTAGTCGAGTTGAATATGAAGTCAAAATTAGTTAAATTAAGGAAAAGCAGGCTTCAGATGCTCTGCAATTTAGGCACGGAAATGTACTTACATCTATTGTCACTCAAGGCGTCAAGATAATGGTATAATAATAAGGTAATTCAAGAAATATCTCAGTCTACAGAAGCTGGGTTATGTAACTTTGTATAAACATGTTTTGTTTATTTCTTACCCGACTACGGGGAAGCCAAATGTGTATCCAACCCGTATTATGTAGATATGTACCTATGTATGTTCATTTGTTCCATAGAACTTGTAACCCGTGTCTACTTATAATTAACATGGACCTACATGGCCGTCGCTATACGTTTCCCGGAATAATAAGTAGGTAGATACCCTATTTATAATGTAAATTTAATGAAAATCCGTTCACTAGTCATTGCGAGAAAAAAAAAAAACATCAGATTTGCAATACTTATGAGTCTTAACAACCAAAAGTATAATTTATTTATTTTACCAAGAAAAAAATAACCAACTTCAAAATAACTCAAAAACCTCAGATCTAGCTCAAATTATAGTGGGACCACATGACAAGCATCAGCTTTCAATTAAAAAAAGAATCATCAAAATCGGTTCACCAAATCGAAAGTTCTGAGGTAACAAACATAAAAAAAACTACAGTCGAATTGAATACCTCCTCCTTTTTTGAAGTCGGTTAAAAATCATCGACAGATTAAACGGCTACATCCCATATGCCATGCTAAGTTACTTACGGCCGGTCTCAATAATGTACTAACAGATGGAAGACTGTGGATAGGGCTGTCATCTGTCATATTTGTCAATTTTTCAGAGGCTTAAATTGACAAATATGACAGATAACATACTAATGGTAGCCCTATTCACAGCCTTCCATCTGTTAGTACATTATTGAGACCGGCCGTTAGTCAATAATTCTCAGTCTTGTCACGTTTTGTCCTGATTGTTTTACTTCATAGATAACTTCCAATGTAATATACGTACAATGCCAGAGCAGCATATATCACAATTTGGCGTGTGTTGCCAGAGTAATTAAGCTTCCAATCAAAAAGTACTAACTAGGTTAGTTTGATTGGATTCAGTTTCCTTTCGACACGGAGGAGGAAGTTTTATCGATTTGGCAATGTGTGTTTTCGTTTTGCTGAACAAAGTATTTTAGTTTGAATTTGTGTTTTTATGATATTTAATAAGTATATAAAGTATAATAGGTAACTATGTACCTACTCTTGTGTTTCCTAATATTAGATGAGCATTGAACAAATTTCTTATTTATCGTTTTTGTCGTTTGGGGGATCAGATTTACTGTAAGGTAAGGTTAGGTTAAGAAAAGTTTTAGAAATAAATTGAAATATAACTACTTAGTATAAATTTAAAAATAATAAAAACCCTCCTGCTATCAAAAAGCTATCATGATACCTTCTTGAAATCCTTATGGAGAGCTCTTTAATTAAATTTATTTTTATATTTTGATACTTCAAACAATGGCATCTTACAGCCACCATATTTGTTTTTTTTATAATTTCACTTATCTAAGAACACTTGGGCTGCCAAAACGCATCTAACGATATCTTAATTAGGTATATAATTCGGTCCAGCGGTTTGGAAGATATGAGGTAATAAAGAATATTACATACATTCATACCAAAATGCAGTCCAAACATTTATAACGGAATCTTCATAATAATCTTCCTTTAACCCACGGGAACAGATTCATATCTCATATCCTGAAACGGGATACAGTATCCCAGGTGATGACAATAGTTAAATTAAAAACAAACAACCATAAAAATATAACACAAATAATCGATATTTCAATAAAAGCGACCAAAGAATAATGCCAATGTTTATTTATTCACAATTTGAGATAATCCAATTACGGGACGTATCCAGACAATTTTTTTATTAAATTCAACGACACAGGGCTCGTTTTTCATTTCGCTGATAATTAAAATTCCCCAGAGGACACGGGATTACTGAATTAATAAATTCGGATTGTAAATAAAAATTACTGAGAGAATAAAATTATATGGGCGTCCTATAAGCTTTTTACTCTGTGACAAAGGTCGCATCACCATTTGATTCTGTCACGTTTTTTTAAGACTGAAACTAGCCGTTATACCAAACGCGAGCTGGCGATGAGCGATTAAAGATTTGCGACTAAATAGAAACAAAATTGTTCTTTAGACGGCCGATTTAGGTTAAATGTTTTTTTGAGACTTCAAAAGCTATTTGGCTTTTTAAGAGCGTTTCCGTGTTAAGAGAGATTTTACTCACTAAATCCCTCAAGGCAGCCATCCGGCGCATATCGCAAGGTTTTAAATTCCGTTTTGAAAGCATCTCATCACTCTTTATCTCGAGAGGATTTTAAAACTCTTCAGTTTGATTCAAAATCCTGGTGACTGAACCTAGAGCAGCTTTTTTTAAAACCATTTTCATACATATTATACGGATTATTTTGAACATAGATCGCATTTTCTTTTTAACCGACTTCAAAAAAAGGAGGAGGTTCTCAATTCAACTGTATTTTTTTATGTTCGTTACCTCAGAACTTTCGACTGGGCGAACCGATTTTGATGATTCTTTTTTTAATCGAAAGCAGTTGCCTGTCACGTGGTCCCACATAAATATGAATGAGATCTGACAAGTAGTTTTTGAGTAACTTTGAAGTCGGTTATTTTTTGTGTAAAATTTAGATTATATAGCCAAAATGTAATCGAATGGAAATTCAATAAAATATTGATCTGAAACTAATAATAATAACGTTTATTGACCATAAAATAGGAAACATGATTAATGCCACTTACTGTACAATGATGTTTACATCTATAATTAAGGTGACATTTATCTTGTTATTTAAGTAGCCATATAAATTACTAAAATGTTCTAATGTTCACTTTGTTGATGTAACTGATAATTAATAAATAAATAAATAAATAAATAAATAAATAAATAAGAGTACTATAATTACAAACATATTTTTCTTTTTATTAAATAATAATAATAGTAAATACATGCTGTAAAGTGATCCTAGTTATGAATGGTGAGACGTTTTATAAACTTTAAAAATGTTAAAGTAAAACAATGATAATATTAATAATTAATATTAAGTCCTCAAAGAATTAAGTGCAAAAACACGTCTAAAACAGATTGGTAGGTATTGAGAAAATCACGGACGCAATAAAATACATTTATTTATACGTGTTGATTTAATGTCCGTTAAAAATATCAATCACCATATTTTTGTTGATTGTAAATTAACCTTGCCCTTTTATTATCATGACAAATTACTCTTTGACGATGAAACCAATACCTAACCCCTTACCAAAAGGTCTCATTACCATTCATTTGGCAACACATGTTTGTTTTTGTATGCGTATGTAAAATTTACGTTTCGCCAGTAGGGCCTCTGCTGATTTACATCAATTGCGTGTTTGTTTCACATTTATATGCTTTTTGACCTGTTCTTTATGATTCTAATTGTATTTCTGTAAAATGTGATTTGTACAGGTAGTCATTGAGTACAGTATCTAATAATTCTTGACAAAAAATTACCGACCTCAAAATAACTCAAAAACTAGTCAGAAAAAGTAGTCAGATCTCGCTTGAGTGGGACCACACGACAAGCACCAGCTTTTGATTAAAAAAATAATAATCAAAATTGGTTCACCCAGTCTTCTGAGGTAGCAAACATAAAAAAAATACAGTCGAATTGAATACCTTCTCCTTTTTTGAAGTCAGTTAAAAACAAACTAAGCTATGATGCAACCTTTTTCTTTGTGCTCTTTTTTCTGGCTTTAACACCTACTATCAGCTTTTTCCTCATTCACCTAGGGTTGATTGGTAAAAAAATACCATTAGGCATTAAACTTAAAACCCTAAACATATGATAAATAAATGTATTTAATACCCTTCGTTTGTTTCTTGGGTTGATCTGTAACCCCACGTAATCACGTCTACCAAACAATTTATTTGAAATCAAGTCACCAAATTCAAACATTTCAAACAACGAACCGATGATTCCTATCACAATTTCATCAGAGTTAACCTTACTTAACTATTGAATCGTTACGATCAGCGTTTAATGAATCACTCATTGCCGATCTATGTTAGGTAAGTTATATAATTTACATAACTTCCCGGAGACCCATTTCAGATATAAACTTAACACATCAAACTAAAGTTTGACTGATATAAGGGCGACACGGACAGCGGATTACAGACAATATTTATACGTATAATAACAGCTGTTCATTTAACTTAAAATTTTAATTGTAGAACAATAAATTAAAACTTTAAATGAATTACAATACACGACATAAAATAAAAGGTTTTTAAATAGAAGTTTATTAAAATACAAAGATACTTTATACTAAGTTATAAAACACAATAGGCGGCTTCAAATTCTTACCCTACTATGTGGAAAACGGTTTTAAGGTATGTATAAAGTGAGATGATGTAACGTGTTCATTGTATAATACCCCTGACGTTATGAGAACAATACATGAATGTAACATGAAGAGTAAGGGAACTTTGGGGGTAATGTGCGTCATCAACGATAGACTGACTTCCCATTGATACACTGCGCCTTCACAGCCTTTTGCGAACCTTGTGTTAACCGACACATCACTGTGCATTATAGCCTGCGTAGATGATGTACTTTCTTCCAAATCCAAATATAGAGCAGCCAGTAATTTAATAATTAATCTTAATATATATAAATTACGTGTCACGTTGTTTGTCCGCGATGGACTCCTAAACTACTGAACCAATTTTACTCAAATTTGCACACCGTGTGCAGTTTGATCCAACTTGAAAGATAGGATAGCTTACATCTCAAAATAATAAAAAAAATTGACAGAACGAAGTCTGTCTGGGCAGCTAGTCATAATATATTTAATAGCATTTGTAGCTAATTATTTTCATAATTAGCATTTTATCGCATCTCAATAGTTAATCGTCAGTGCAATGAACATCAACATTAAATTTTGGTTTTAATTATGTATTGACATAATGAACCTCATTTTGACATACCACCGACCACGCTGCTCCAGCACTTGGCAATATCTCAATCGAACCTCTTCGCCGGATAATATTATCTATCAACAGGGCTACAAAATTAGCCTTTATAAATCGCTTTATAATCAAGTAGTTAACAGTTTCAAATAAGTTAGAATTTCACGTAATAGCTTTTTAAATTATTAAGCAGGCAGTCGAAGCGTATTACCTATTTAATCGGTTTGTTTTCGTAGCGCGAGTAGTTCACCATTACAAATGTATAGATCCCGTGTTTCAAACATAATTGTCTCTGTGACAGTCAAATTAGCCATATCGTGTTCAAAATGACGATTTATTGGGTAACATAGACCAAATTGTCAGGTTTTACCAAACAAAGTAGTTGTTTATTTTGATTTTATTTTTTATAGCCTGCCTGACGATAAAGACAGCCTATATGATGATAAGTGGTCATAAAATATTAAAATCGGTATGACAAAAATGTCTAGGTCTATGAGTAATATTTCACGAAATAAACTGACAAAGAAAATTGGATTACGATCAAGGTTGAAACAGAGAAAAAATTGTGTGGCGAAAGGCAATTTCCCGCGGACATCGGTTATAACCATCCAGATATATTTCTGGGTTAATAGATGTAACGAGATAGATAAACGAATATTTTCTCAGTAAGCGAGGATATTCTTTCCCTGTATCATACGCAGAGATTGTCTACGGAAGGTTAATCAACCTATATTTATTTGATTATGTTTCTTATTAAGTAAATAATATGGTCCGAATAATATGCGGGCGTGGTTGGTACTGTTTTTGCGTAGCGCTGCTACGAGCGTTTGCGAATATTGTCGTAGCTCTCTGCTGTTGAGCTATGGCTATTCACATTAAGTCGGTTTTTGTCGCAAATGAGTTAAATATTGATTCAGAATCAGCGCAGTAAGCTACAAGATAAGCCAGCTATTGCTATAATTTATCGGGAACCTGGAAATATCGTCAGGAAAAATGTGAATATTTCAATATTACCCACTAGCACGGCAGCGTGCGCATCGCAACATTAGGGACTGTAGAAACTATTTGGATGGCTGGTGATGAAAAAGTGTAGGTATATAAAACTAAAAAGCATTGTTATTTCCCTATGTATTCCAAATCACAATATTTCTCGTCTAGTGTCCGTATTTGAAGAAAATATTATATTGTGATAGACACAGGCAGTGATGATATAGAAAAGACATGATACGTATATAACAATATTTTTTGTTACATACTATCCACATTTACTTTCTTTTCTATACTGTGATTACCAGACCTTATAAATCAAGGCCTGATTGTCTCTAGGGCTTCAAGCTGTGAGCTTCAGTCAGTCATTATTGATTAACGTCACAATCAAAATACGGACCGCTCCTAATCGAATTACATATTATTAAGCAAATTACACAATGTACGAATTACGAGGAATAACAATTCGGTTGATCTTTTAATACCTACTTTTTGTACTTATAATAGGCTCCAACCTAGTGCATAGTCGGAAGTTTTCATGCCGCCCGAGGGCCTCCAATGACTACTATCTTACGATAAAAACCAAGACAGATTTAGGTGCCCTACGAAGCACGGTAGCGCTCAATACATTTTGGGATTATGCCACAAGCGTCACACATCCAACTACCGACCGCGTCCGCTGTTGCTTAAATTTGTTGATCACTAAATATCGATTAGGATCCTGACCATTGGCAACGAATCGGTGTCTTCGATGAGGTGACTACTTTATCATCAAATTCACTCTACTCTACCCGTTATTTACATTAAAAAACCAGTGTAGTAGCTTATTTCGTATATCCTATGATGTACCGACATATATGTATCTCTCTCTCTTTTGTGATCATTGTACGTAAGTTACTGAGACGAAGATGAAGAACAATGAAACAAATATAATAAGAACATAAAATACTGGCGTCAATAAGTAATATGGTTGGGAGGTCGTACAATGACGTTTTATTGGCCGTAACCATGCCGGAATTCGGAGTGGACTAATAAATATTTTACGCTCCATACTATCCTGATGAGCCTATAGACTCTTACCTATTTATGTCCAGTTAATAAGGTTGTGTTTCGGCACGTTAGATAACACAAATAGGTTTTATTAATCCAGTTTACTTTATGGGAGTAGGTACTAGCGCTCGGCAGGTCTTCGTACACGTTTTCTGGTATAATAAGTGCCATTTATGTTATTTCAGATAATGGTTTACCTGTGTGGTTTTCATGAAAATATATACATACAAAATTTCGCATTTATTATACTAGTAGGATCTTGCTTAATATTTAGGACATCGATTATTCTGTTATGGTTAAAGAAACTGAATATGATCCACGAATGGATTCTATAAATGGGATAGTGATTATAAACGCACGCATGCTTACACACTCACCCACAAGTAGGTACTTATTATATCTTATTATTTCTTCTGTGGCACAAGTAAGCACCCGACGCAACTTTAATTAGAGATTTATCAAGAAGACCCTAATTAAAATTTGAATTTAATACCCAATATAAATCCGAAACAGATACTCGTAGCTATTCACCAGACAATTAAATGATTCCTTTGAAGGCTTTTTGTTCTCCATTTGAAACTTGAATAAAACGTCGGGGGAATACCGTACGAGACTTTAGAACAAAAGTTATTATTTCTTAACAAAGGCAAGAGTTATTATCTTACCTACTCGAAATAGTACATTAACGTCCCAACTCAGAGTCACTAACGGTTACTTAAATCGCTCCTTAGTAAATAATTACCATACATTCTGTACTAAGGAGCGATTTAATTAACCGTTAGTGACTCTGAGTTGGGGCGTAAAAGACTTCAAGATAACTTAATCATCCAAGATGGTGTACTAGTTATTTTTTTTGCACTACCACAGTATGGGTATTAAATGAAAGGCCTTGTCGAAGAGAACGGGAAAATTAACACAACATCACATTAAAAGCTTGTTTTAAAAAGTTTTTTTACCATTAATAATTTATTAGTGTAAATAAACGACCATAGAGCAGATGAGCCACTTGATCATCATCGCCCATGGACATCAGTAACACTAAAGAGTAAGTTAAGGACGAGTTACCGATGCGTTGCCGGCCAAGGCAGGAACCTCCGTTCTATTAATTATCTAACATCCTGACACACCGAGAGTATCCATCTCTTCATTGTCAATATCCCTCTAGTACGGACGACGCGCTTTGCTTCGTCTTTTATTATGTGTACCACAAAGAACTGGAATATATTGTCCGCGTCGGTGATCTCATTCAATTCTAATGGGTATCTTCAATCAAGAGTGAATAGGCTTTTATTAAGTTAGTGCGCTTTACCTTCTACGCCTTCATTACCAATTGGCTATTAGACAATTTTTGTAAAAATATTTTAAAATTTTCGTAGTTTTATTTTATACCTCTTACAATATTTATTTTTCTCATAAAAGTGTTATTTAGTAGGAAAAAAAATAACTTTTAATCCATTAATTTTAAATTCGCGCGAAAATAGTCCGCCATCTGTCACGTGCTGGCTGTGACGTCACATTTCAATTAACAAAAGTTTACGCTCTAACTCTGAAGATATTTTAAGTGAAAAACTTACACCTTTTTCACTGGAATTGTGAAAATGACAAGCTACAAGACGTGTGCAGTGCCTATGTGTAGAAGTACTACAATTAAACCTGACAAATTGTTTATACCTACACGTTTCTAAATGCCCTCAACGTCGAAAGCAGTGGTTACAATTAGCACGTCGAGACCCAGAGTTAACATCTGTTATATCAGCATTATTCTTTTGTGAGTACCACTTTGATGTAAGTATTTAGAAGAAATCAACTTAGCCTCTGATTTACTAAAAAAACAAATTAAACCTAACCTAATGTTGTTCATAAACATAACCTATAACTAATTTAAAATCATTAGTAATATGGTGTCGTTAAGGGGACGTTGAGGAAAAACTTACAAAAAAAATTCCCCTGTGACCACTTAGCAAGACTGACCAATTTTACTTTATTAATTTCAGTACTTACAAGGAGGTTTTTGCCTTCCGAAACTCGGTAGAGCAAAAGTCAGGGTTACACGCAAAGAAATTTGCGACCATAAATGAATCAACTTGAGGCAAATTCGCACTGTCAGCTTTTGTATAGCCTGACTCCATTTTACAAAACCTCTCAAAAGCAGAAATCAAAATAATTATATCTTATTAATTTTCTCAGTAAATTGCACAGCGCACACGATTTAGTTAGTAGTACACGACGCTTATTTTTTGAATTGTGACGTCATAACATGCTCAATCATGGCCGCCCGCGTTTCGGTTCTCGTATCCACAGGTAAAAAAACTCAAATCTATTTTTTAAAAGTAAAAATATTTACAATTTATTTTCATGCAAGAAACGTATTGTATAATTATTGTTAAACATTATGCAACCATATTTAACACATTTCATATTTTACCGTGATAACTGTCAAATAGCCAATTACCATCAGGTGAGATTACTAAGGCCCCAACCAGAACATGACAAGTAGTTTAGCGGCTGATTTAAGCATGAGTTTGAGCCAGACAGATTTCACGGAACGATAATCTTACTAGTACCAGTAATTGTTGATGAAAACATAATCTAAATTTTACTAACAAAAAATAACCGACTTCAAATTCTCAAAAACTACTTGTCAGATCTCGTTCAAATTTATGTGGGACCACATGACAAGCACCAGCTTTCTATTAAAAAAAGAATCATCAAAATCGGTTCGCCCAGTCCAAAGTTCTGAGGTAACAAACATAAAAAAAAAATACAGTCGAATTGAGAACCTCCTCCTTTTTTTGAAGTCGGTTAAAAATAAAAAGCAGAATTACTAAGCTCATTCATCATTACAAATTGCGGGCCGCTAATTATATTATTTTTACAACCGACGATTGCCCGGTCCCGCGTTTTATAACAAGCCTCGATATAAGAGTCTCGTACCACCATTTGCGAACGGCGATAACCAACTCCTGTCATACAAATTGCGATGAATACGCGACAATTTATATTAGTTATCAGAGTATTCAAATTGTAACAATGGTTAATATTGGTTAGCGATGAAAAGGTTTGCATTCCCACACATTATAATACGAAGATTGCCTCCAAGACCCTACCCTAGAATCATTTTTCAATTTTGTTCCATAAAACTTAATTATATTGCATAAATTGAATGCCGAAAATAATATATGTCAACGTGGAAGCGTCATTTAGACGCACCAGATTAATTTGATTTTGCTGTTATCTGCTGCCTTAATTCATTTGTTACATAAAGCCTCAATAGATATTTTTCATGGTGTTCTTCAATAAAAAACGGAGTTGCAAAGAATGACCAACTGTATGCCTATTCATTACTTACTGAGTATTTCTGCAATTTTACCTCAGTGTCTGTTTTTGGCGCGAATCAAGCAAATTATTCGTCTGTATTCATACAGGGCGTTTAGTTCTTGTTTGTCGAGTTTATTCAATATTTGCCGAATATCTGAATGGGGTGTTTATACTGTTTGGGTACATTCGGTACTTACCTGACATTCATAGGTGCCATTGTCCCGTTTCTGAACGAATTTGATCTGCAGCGTCCAGTCTTCTGAACCCTCGCCATGTAGGACCTGAAATTTGCAAGTTTTCATAAATAAATAACAAGTTCCACTACAGAGTATGAAGTTCGTTAACTAGTTGAGGTTTTGAAGAGGTTTCTGAATTATGCAAAGAGTTACTGCAAAACTTTACGACTTAACTTTTGTGTACTGAATAGTTCAGGAATACGTTTTAGCTTAGGTGTTTGTGGACAGTAAGTTATGCAGCTAATAATAAAATAAATATCATTATTGTAGTGTATGTGTGAGTATTTTTTTTACGTCTCCTGCACACGTTTACAACATGAACACTGAAAATGTAGCCAAGCCAACTCAACGTTTGTCTAAACGTCATTAATTACGCGTATCACGAAGGAGTGGAATAGCTTGCCTTCGCTGACATTCTCTCCCTCCTCAAGAAAAAATTAACAGAACCTATGCTATGTATGACTTATTTCTTTTTAAAAAAGAGCCTTTAAAATAATTTCCAGAAAAACGGACTTAAAAGAAACAATCTTTCAGATAGGTATATAATTATATCAAAAGTATGGTTGATTAATGACGAAGTTCTGACGGAACAAACATGAAAAAAAAAACAACCGAATTGAGAACCTCTAAAATAATTTGTACCATAGGTATGTTTAGGGATCTCGCCAAAACTATTAAATTGTTAATTATCTTTACAAGTCACATCTCACAAAACTGTCTGACGGCTGTTCCCAATTGGGAACAATTGAAGCAAAGGGGTTAAGTAGGTAATGTCATAGCAAAGATTTATGAATTATTTAGCATACTAACATAATATTTGTATGTTTACTAAACTATTTCCTTCGTTCCATAGATTCATAGTATTTCGCTGTAATAGATTGCTTAATCAGACTGACTAAATAAATAAAAAAATAAAACAAAATAACAAAATATGGAAACATGGGAATATGGAAATTGGAAATTGGAACATGCACACGCATTCGATATTTTATTCACCGCATTCTTCATATTTGTAACAGTATATTTGCCTACTCATTTCGATAAATTAAAACTGGGTTTATTTTCCAATCATGCGTTTTAATTATTCGCGTTGAAATACGTCCAATGAGCGTGTAAAACATTATTTTGATATTCACTAAACAGTAAATTATCACGAACACTCGCCGCAAAATTAACGCTCCAGCACTGACGAACGGTGCTTGTCGTTTGTGGGTCGTTTAGTCACAAAATTATCGCATTAGGTGCCAAATTATGTAAGTGCCAATTACATAATGATGCTTACATCCTTCGCCCCACTGTGAAACAAATGAAAAATGAACTTGACAATTGCGAGTTAAGTTCGCTTGGCGAGGGTTCCGTAGGTTGATTATGTATTTACAGTTCTTTTTCTATTTTATTTGTTTTTGCCCTTTTTTAAGACCATATACTTCCTATAGGTTTTCCCATTGGCTGTGAAGGGCCGTCCCCCAGACGCATGAGTGATCCTATGAGTGTTCCGTTTTTCGATTTTTCATTCGGAACCCTAAAAAAACGCACAACGCGAGAAGAAAAATATTATGGGAAATGAATTTGGATTTCTTCACTAAGACGAAGGCTATGAAATGTTTATACAAAAATATTAAAAATGGAGCGATAATATTGATCTGAAGCGGTGGTCAAAACTCTTGACAGTTGATGTTATGTCGATTCATATTAAAAATCATCACTGATAGACTCCGTATTTTTTTATTCTTCCACCACTTGCAGACACTAAAGGCAAATAATCAGCGAATCTTCGTGTCATACGTTTTCCATTCGTACCCACTTCTTCAATAGGTAGGTCTGTATTCGCGAAAATATAGGTTTAAAATATCAAGCGACCAGTCCACCGCACTTTCGGTCACGTTAGCACGAAATTGTATTTCCATTAATAAAACACATTAAATTAAAAACGTGTTTAATTTAATTACAATCTAACTGTTAAGGAAATAAAATGTCCCACGTTAGTTACATGGAGGGCGAGGGAGTTTTTTTAATTAAATTTGAATCGTTCCTCGGAGCGGAACGCACAAGTTTTAAATTTTAGCTGTTTTTACAAAGTTGTTTTCCTGTATGCTCGGTCGCAGGTTCGTTGACGTACGTGTGAATGAGTCATGCGGATTTTTTTAATTGCACGTGTATTACAATTCAGTAGTTGATTGTAGATTTTGAGAAATTAAGTTGTAATGAATGCTCACACAATTGCTGTGCGCGTTCATTTTGTTGCGAGTTACAAGGATTTAAATATCTAGGGATGTTGAGTTGACCCTAAAAATATAGCTAATAGCAATAACACATAAATACTTCATAAATCCAGTTCTTAATCCGTTTCTTTCACTCTATTACCTGCACTTGTTACGTAACCGTTATGACGTCACACGATCCCTATTGCTAAACTGACTGGTTTGAAACAAGTGAACATGATATTTGGGAAAAAACATAAAAGAGATAAAATATCATATGAACGGTGATGTTTTTTCTAACTGCAGGCGGATTAAGATTTCTTCTATAGTAATTTATTTTAGTTGCTTTAGATTCAGAGTCTATTTCTTAGAAATAGTAGATTCGGTGTATGAATAACAAATAAGAACGAATAAAAATAATTTCTTACAAGGAGTCAAGATGAAGTCTGAGATTCTTGAAGGATACTAGAATCCTAAGTGAAGCGAGGGATACTAGATCTGAAAGAAAATTTTCTTCCACGGGTTATTAGAAAAAGTATTTGTAAAAACCTCCTTGGAATAAATTTGTTTTAATTTAATTTTAATCATCTATCGTGGAAAAATAAATAGTATTATAGAAAATACATAGAACACAATATTTACCTACTATTTACTACATAATATGTACTATACTACTATACAAATATTAAAACTATACAAACGAACGTTAATAAAAGTTTTTATTCTAATTCAAAAGGTGGGTTTTTCTCGCGTGATTAGTCAAATACCATTTCTCAGCTAACCCAAATACTTCCATATTAAATACGCGATACTTACATATTTTTATCACCCGACAATCAATGATGTAGTCGATCAAACTCCGAACATTTTCTCGGAAATAATAAAATTACGCTATCTCATCTATCAACCGGCTTATTTCTCACATCTAAACATGCGTATTTTCCCCATAGACACTGTTTCTCGAAGCTATTTTCACTTTATATACAACATTATCTCGTTCTTCCTGTCAAATGATGAAGGAAACGATAAAAAAGGGGCCGTCGCGATAAGAGACTCCAACAGGATAGTGATGACAGTAAAATTAATTTTCTGCGCATAAAATATGAGGAAAAGTCTGGCGTCATTTGCATGGTACTATGGTACAGTCGGCAAAAGAGGTATGCAGGGAATGGTACAAAAAAGTTCCGTTTTGTTTAGTATTGATAGTCAGGCAAACAACCCACAATCGTCCCACTGCTGGGCTCAGGGTCTCCTCTCACAATGTGAGGGGTATTAGGCCATAGTCTACCACGCTGGCCAAGTGCGGATTGGTAGACTTCACACACCTTCGAGAACTTTATAGAGAACTCTCCGGTGTGCAGGTTTCCTCACGATGTTTTCCTTCACCGAAGCAAGTGATAATTAACTTGTAATACGCACATAATATTTGAAAATTAATTAGAGGTGCGTGCCAGGATTTGAACTCGGGCCCCTTCGTTCGGGAGACCAACGTTCTAACCGCTAAGCTATCACTGCTTTATTCTGAATCATACTATCAAATGATACATGTAAATTAGTTAAGTCTTAGGCAACTAAATCTAACTACGTAAAAGTAAGTAGGATTTGTTAAAAATCGATCTCTACCGCATGCGAAGCTGCGGGCAAAAGCTAGTAATCTAATAAGTAAATAATAAAGCAGCGTAGAATTTAAAGCTCTAGACAGCAACTAAACTCAAAAAGAAAACGTGAGATAATCGATTTATGTTAGATAAAGAAATTCACTCTTCGTTTTATGAGTACCTACTACCTCACTAGCGGTAGTTTTCGCCTTTTAGTCAAGGCGGAGGCAATGAATATTGTGAATAATGTGGTCATAAGCTACGACTTTCGCTTCCACTCTTTAAACTACTAAAAGTTTTAGAGATAAAATATTCCGCACCATTCAACGTATAAAATGTAAGACAAAAACTTAATTTAAAAGGTGTTAAACTCTTCTTCTTACTCAAATAACAAAGATCTAATAAATTTACGATAATATTATTAGATTAAATCCCATCACAAAACCACTGCATTGAAGTTATCTCCTAAATGTTCTTTATACGAATGATTTAGAGATACTTAAAAATAATAAAAGTCGGTTTGGCACTGCTCTCTCAAGCGGTTTGATTTATAGGTCATAGAGGGCGCCCTCGGCGGCGTTATTCTCCCGGATCAGGTGACATTGAGAAATAGAGGAGTGGACCTTTACTTACATCCATATATGTACGAAGGTAGATTAATATCAGCTAGGTGTGCATACTTGGAAGAAAATAATATTCCTACGAGGATTTCTCTTTTACGCAAAAATTACTGAACGGATTTTTATAAAATTTAGCACGAAATTCACGAAATGCGCGGGCAAAGCCGCGGATAAAATGCTTGTCAAGTGTTTTTAACCGACTTCAAAACAAGGAGGAGGTTCTCAATTCGACTGTTTTTTTTATGTTTGTTACCTCAGAACTTTGGACTGGGCGAACCGATTTTGATGATTCTTTTTTTAATCGAAAGCTGATGGCTGTCATGTGGTTCCACATAAATTTTATTGAGATCTGACAATGGCATCCATGAGAAAACTACATAAGTCGTAAATTTGTGTTAAGATGTGCGCGACAAATTGACGAATAACTCAATATCACGTCAACCGATTTCGATGATTCTTTTTTTAATAGAAAGCTGGTGCTTGTCATGTGGTCCCACATAAATTTGAACGAGATCTGACAAGTAGTTTTTGAGAATTTGAAGTCGGTTATTTTTTGTTAGTAAAATTTAGATTATTGTTATGGAAATAGCCGGAAAACGAGCAGACGATCCACCTGATGGTAAGTGGCTATCGTCGCCCATGGACATCAGCAACACCAAAGGCATTACTGAACGGATCAGTACTGAGCCCAACTCAGAGTTACTAACGGTTACTTTAACCGCTCCTTAGTAAAAAATCACCATACAAATTCTGTACTATGGAGTGATTTAAGTAACCGTTAGTGACTCTATGTATGTTGGGGCGTAAGACTGTTTCTTTGAAGTCGGTTAATTTTTTGGAAAAAATTAAATTATTTAAATATTAGATTAGATGTGGAAAAGTATAGAATTAACAAACTTTCAGCACTCAGACAACCCGTGTGGCGCAATGGTTACCATGCCGGATCGCCGCACCAAGGGTCCTAGGTTCGATTCCCAGCGAGGCGGAAATTTGAATGATGAGTTTGAATTTCTGTTCTCGGTCTGGGTGTGAATATCCTTGTCTAGTGTGTTGTCCATGGCACCCACGACACAGGGAATCCTAGTATGGGGCTATGAGTGTGAAGCGTTATTTATTTATAATTGCGTATCTCTATTCTTCTTGTGTAGCAATGAAACATTACTAGCATAGCACAGATATACGACCGTAACAAAGTTATCACTGAGCTAATTATATTTTACCTGGAACCTCTCGTCGTTCGTGTACGTGAACTTGCCGGAGCTGAGGATGTGCCAGTCGCGCTTTCTTATCCAGGATACTTGCTGCAATCAAAATATATTCATTAGTAAATACTAGACACGCTTGCATGGTTACCTCAAGTATATGCTAGTTTTTTTTATTTTAATCTAAGGCCACCTACTGAAGACGCGTCCCGCCGCGGTGCGCAGAGCGACGGATAACACAACTGCGCGCGGGGCGATTTCCCGCGCGGTGCCGCGTCGGCAGTGTGTTGTGCTAGGCGTGATTTCTATATAAATTGACATAATTGCATACAATGGTAAAATCTGCCATCCCGCGCACCGCGACGGGGCGCGGTGCAGTGGGTAGAGCGCCTAATTCACCATACACCTGAAATATAGTTTTTATGACGAATACATCGTATATTAAATCGGTATCTCTAAGAATGCGTTATGTGGGCTGTCCGAGATATTCCACAATACAATCAAAACATTTCACCGTCGATTTTAGAAGGAATGGTAAAATTACCTGCCTCCATGGAAAACTTATTATTTTAGTAAGTATGATTAGATCATCACTCCTAACAGGGCATTAGTGAATGTACATCAAATCAAATAATGAATCAAATTAAATAAATAATGGATCCTATAATCCTTGATTGCTTGCGATGACGATGCTAATGATGTTATGAACTTTAAGTTACAAAAAGCCTGTAGGCTATAAATCATCAACCATATCAGAGTTATTTGCTTCATAATTTGACGTTACTGTACATATTAGTACAGGAGATAATCGTAACTTGAACATTAGATTTGAGAACCACTTCTTTACTTTTTTTTCTTCTCTTTTTCTTGTCCGACGACGCATCAGATGTCTTTGGTGCTGCTGCTATCCATAGGCGACGATAGCCAATTACCATCAAGTGAATCGACAGCTCGTCTGCCGGCTGTTTCCATAAAAAATTGTCAACATTGAACTTACCCCTCGTTCACTCAGATGTCCGACCAGGCAGTGCAGGTATGCGGTACCACCCAGCTGAGCAGTGATGTTGCTCACCGAGTTGTTAGCCGTGACGTCAGCCAGCGGCGTGGCCCCCACCCGCCACCCACGAGCTCTTGACGTGCCATGGTGACCTGGTACATTGTCATCAATTAACTATAACTTACGTCGTTCTACTTCGGACCATAGAATATAGTGACAGTTGGAGCTAATTGTGACTGAATGACTACATGTCAATGAATACAGCTTAGAATACTAACCCCAATCCCACCCCGAATAGTCGTAAGAAGCGACTTAATCCGGCCCTCTGGTGGTAGGGCCCCTCAGAGGGACTATATTGGTAATATTGATTTTACTAGTTCATTAATATCATTATTACTATTACTATTTCTCTGTGGTGTCCGCCTGGATAGATATCACTCTCTTCATGGGCGTAGTTTCGGGTGGGGGGGTTTCAAGTTTAGAGGGGGGGGGGGGGGGTTCAAGAAAATACAACGACAAAAAGTACATACAATAACCCTAAAGAAAATTGAGACTTTATTTTTTCTCACGACGTATGTAGTGCCATCTATTATTATTAGTCTATGTAGTGAAAAAGTCCAAAAACGTGTTTAATAGAAATAAAGCTCCCAAAAATATGTGCGATAGCTCATTCGATTCGGAATGTCGTCTAGAAAAATGTTTTTTAAGGGTTTATTAGCACCTAAAAATGTTAGTCCTTAACATTTCGGGGGGGGTTTGAAACCCCGAAACCCCCCCCCCTGGCTACGCCCATGACTCTCTTGCTGAGTCAGCCACGAAGTGACTCGTTGAGTTCTGTCTGGGGGCTTGAGAGCCAATTCTTTTTTCTTCTTCTTCTCTCGTTTTTTTTTTGTGATGCCCTTGGTGTTGCTGATGTCCATGGGTGACGATAGCCACTTACCATCAGGTGAATCGTCAGCACGTTTGACGGCTATTTCCATAAAAAACCTTCATCACACTCTGGCGTTTACTGCGTTCACTTGTACGAAAAGTGAAGTTGGTAATATATGTAATGGGCTTAATAAAATTGTGTATGCTTATCTAAGCTTTTTGAATTTAACACAGCATTTGTATGCATACGAGCTGGCTGCTAAAATTCATGTATTTCGGACTTAAAATTGAATTCTCTCACCAATCAACCTATCGCGGAGAGCAATATTTTTTTACCGGTTCGTTAACGGTCTAGTTGAGCGAAAAATGGCCTCAAATAAAATTTAATACGGTTTTTGACATGCCTTCACAAATGAATAGAAATAAGAATATTCGTGATGTAGGTTGTACGTGTTTGTCGAAGTAATGTATTTGGGAACAGTCTAAAGGTGAGCTTAGAGTAAGACAGAACGAGCAAAGGTCATTCTTATTGTCCAGTCAAATTATCTTTGTGTAAAAGAAACAGATTTTTTGAAGTGAAAACTTCTTTAGTACGGGGGTGACTTGAAATTTTATGAAACGAAACTGTCCAGTGGAGACTAGAAATGAGTGGAGATTGACTTGAGTTGAGTTGAGTTGAGTTGATTTGAGTTGAGTGGAGTGGAGTGGAGTGGATCATCTTCCCGAAATTTTACATTCGTCTCATTATCTTGAAAACAAAATTTTTTGAAGGTTTCGCTTCTAACACGTGTGAATTGCACTCATTTTAATTTTTCATTCCATCTATTTTCACAGCGATGAGAATAAAAAATAAATATACAAAGGAAAAAACAACGCTTTTGTTACAACTCTAGCTCTTAGTTCGTTTGGTCTAAATTCACCATAATGGACTGTTCAATTGTCTACAGCCTATTCAAGGTCCGGATACATTTAGACAGTGGGTGTGAGTCGGAACAGCGTTCCTATATGCGGATTGTAAAATTATAGATAACATTTACACTAAAATAATTAACTGAATCAAAACTTCTGTATCGACGTTGTGGAGACAGGCTAAGAAAAAAAGTCACGTTTTACACGGCTTCTACAGCAACAGCAACAAAAACAAAGTAAAAGTCCAAGTTAAATACAAAAACTGAAAACTCAAAATGTTATTCAGCTGTAAAGAAAAGAGACAGTATAGATGACATTTTTTCTCATACAAAGTGATTCTGACATTATGAGGAGTTCAGACTACTAATATCAAGTTAATGATCATCGTTATAAAAAAAGACTAATACAGCAGTATGAGTGGATGATTCGAAGAATAAAAGTATCGGATTTAAACAAATATGGTATATATTTGCTTAAACCACAATATGTTTTCACAATATGCATTACAGATATTTTTGCGTAAAAATATTGTATTTTCCTAACGGAACTGATGCTGAAACATATTTGCACATAATCTCTTTTCACAATTCGTTAACGTTTTGTATCGTTTTGTAAAAGTTCACATTTGTTCAATATTCATAGGGGAACAGGAATTGTGAATTTAACTTAACCATTCTTTGCGTAGGTTTTTCAAAGTATTCTGAATGTAAAAAACGCGCATACGATTTTCCTGGAATTCTAATCATAAAGGATTGATTGATTGTTTTTAACAAAGGGTTGGATTAATTAATAATTTAAAACATAAGGTAGGTAGGTAGAAGGTACCAAATCACCATGACATGAGAAAAACAGCGAAAATGATGGACAAAGAGGTTCTAGAACCGGTTGGGAAGGAATTATAGGCCTGTATAAAGTATCCACAATAATACCAATGGATTAATGGTCCATGTTTAGTATCCAGAGAGATGCACGCGCAGGCTTATTGATACAATAGGGATGTTGACTAATTTTAGGATTCAATTTGATTTAATAGATAGAACCTTAAGATTCACGAAAAAAATATTATAAAAATAATAATCTTCAATTTAAAAACAAAAATTGATAAATAAAAATCATTTTCAAATTTCCCACCAAAAACGTCACGTGACGTCACTAGCTGATATTCAATAATATCTGTCGACTGAAGTTAGTCGCACTTGCATATAAAATAGGAACAATGACGTCATAAGCTTTAAATGGCGTTTGAGGTCACGTGACAGTGAGTACTATTTTTAACATTTTAAAATAATTATATTTAATTTGTTGTGATTGATTTCGACAAAAGAATAATATTTTAGGTTTTTAAATGTTTTCCTTTATACTTTAAACATAAATTTATTTTAATTTACTGATAGTGTCAACATCCCTATTAAGGAGCCCTATATTGATATACTAGAGGAACCTCAAAAATAATTGTTATAGGTAATTTATTTTAGTATCACAAAGACTCAATAAAACAAATAAGAATAACTGTATAAATAGAATATTAGAGTGGTCGTTTCAACGCTTTAAGTTCTCTATTTATTATTATTATGATTATATTGACTGATTAAATTGATTGCAGCCACATTGACAAATTTATTAATGTGTGAATTGAATAAATGGATTAATTATTGCTTATAAATTACGATTAATGCGAATTTGATTTCAACTGGAATAATATTACTCTAGGCTTAGTCTAAATGATCCGTAATATTAGATGTTTGAATAAATAGATACAAATGAATGAAATACAAAATTTTATATTAAACATGATAAAAACCATTACCATTGAATTATAATGCACTTACGCCCCAACTCTGAGTCACTAAAGGTTACTTAAATCGCTCCTTAGTACAGAATTTGTACGGTGATTATTTACTAAGGCCCGTAATATCAATAGCAGTTTAAATAAATGTCATTGTCAGCAATGACAGTTTAATCTCAGAATTTAGTTAAGACCTTGTCCAGAAGGGACGAATTCGCCGCGAATCGTTTCGCGCGAATTCATTCGCGCGTTAGCGAGATACTAGGCGCCAGTACATCGCGTCTACAAGCATCGCGCGAATTCAAAATACGCGCGTAAATCGCATGCACTACGCCAGACTCTCGACTCGCGCGTTTTTCGCGCGAGTCGAAATACTAGAGGCTCCTTGTTGCGTCCAGTCAACGCGCGAACAAGCCGAACAACAGAGTGAGGTGCAAGTATCGAGGGAAATGGAGCGCCTACATTTTCGTGCGTTGCTACGCTCCTTCTGGACGCAACGATCGCGCGTTATACGCACGAGAGAATCGCGGCGAATTCGTCCCTTCTGGACAAGGTCTAAACTGCTATTGATATTACGGGCGGAGCGATTATGGTGGCCACTCACGGTCAGTCCATCGCGTCAAATGGCGTGATGTACTTATATATGTGATCGTGAATGTGAAAAACTGATGGCGTGATATAAAAATCTGTATATCCAATCGCGCCATTTTGACATATGTCATTTGGAGCCACGCCAAATGGTGCGACCGGGAGTGGCCACCCTTAAAGTAACCGTTAGTGACTCTGAGTTGGGAGTTAAAGAGAACAGACATCGCGAACAAAATTTGTGTGACGCCGCGAGGTTTTATTAAAAAAACTCCCCCCGTTCTCTTTTCAAAACCGACTGAATCCACTGAAAACTATAACCAATTGGCTTCAGTTGATTGCGCAAACATCGGTTTCGCGGTGTCGGTTCTATATGCTAGTTAGTAATAATAGTTCAGTGTTACTTACGTATATCTCCGGTGGAGGATGTGAAGAGAGGCAACATGAAGAAGACGGCTGCAGCGAACATGCCTGTCCCGCCAGCCACTCCCCATTTCATCTGCAACAAGATATATTGTCTCACAAATAGCCAGTGTAGTAAGGAAAACTGTATTTCTTGAAACGGGGAAATTGTATCTTAATAGAGTTAGGAGTTTAGGAGAATTTGTTCGTTTGAACAAACGTGTGTAAAAATGATTTTAAACTGTGGTATGTAAGAAGTAAATAAATAATAATAATAAATAAATAACGCTTCACACTCATAACCTCACACTAGGATTTCGTGGGTGCCATGGACAACACACTAGACAAGGAAATTCACACCCAGACCGAGAACAGAAACTGAAACGAATTCAAATTTCCGCGTCACTGGGAATCGAACCCAGGACCCTTGGTGATAACAATGATTTTAAGATTTTTTGTGTATTTCTGTGCGTTTGCTAACGATAATCTCAGTATTAAGGCGTTATTAGGTTTCCCTAAAAAGGCAGTTCGTAGTCCTTAAATATATCGCAGATCGAGCCGAGTCAGCCAGTATATTCGTAAAATCAATGCCGACTTTCCCTCTTTGAATAATTTTCTTATACAAAGACATTTCTCTTGCAAATCCCATTCTTAGCGTTTGACAAAGGCGTATTTAAGTAAACACGGCCAACAATAACGCGTGGTGCTCAAACGGAATGATATTTCTCACGAAGTCACTGAACTCTAACTCGATTTCATTAATCATTTGATTTCAATGCGGTTTGCTTTTGGTGTTTTTGATGTGTTATTTTGTAAATACAATAAAAGAAACGTAGGTAGAGATCGTCGGCTTTAAAAATGAACGTGGGGCGCGTTATATTACTGTTGTAACGTGTATGTAGCAATATTTAGGAAACATTTTATCTATACTTATATTACAAAGAGGAAATATTTGATTGTTTGTTTGCATTGAATAGGCTCCGAAACTACTGAACCGATTTGAAAAATTCTTTCACTATTTGGAAGCTACACTGTCCCCGGCTCAGCGAAGGGGTTATTTGCAATTATAATATTGTTCTACGTTTTTGTATTATAGATTTCACCAAAAATGCAAAGTCTTGATGTTTTGAAATTGGGTTGTTTGTTCACTAATTTATTATATTAAGTCCACAAAGACTAAACGGGTCTCTTAAGCTTAGGTGGTCACTACTACTCACGGTGACGACTAAAAACGTTTTAACTGACAACGGCATCGATAAGGAATAACATTACCAATAGGGTATTTGACAAATTTTTAAAAATCATTTTAATTTATTATTTATTACAAAATAAACCCACTCCATTGATATTTCCGAAAAAATTAACAGTATTGTTAATAAAAATCAATGTTAAAGTTTAATTTTCCAAAACCGCGCCAAAAACGCTGTTTCTGTCATGGCGGCGGTCATTGATACGTGTGACGTCACTCGCAAGTATCTATTAAGATTCTATATAGGAAAGATCTGATTTTTTACTAGCGTGTGACGTCATCAAAGTTGTCACAAATCACAGGGCGTTTCGGTCACTGGTAAAATTTCCTAAAATTACAGTATTTTAATTTCGTGTTATTTGCAAAAATATACGTGATTTACTTGAAAATAAAGTGAAATATGTTTTTTAGTGCTACTATCTGATAGAATAATAACAATTTGTAGTATATTTTCAATGTTGTCAAATACCCTATTCTGTTAAACGTATACACCTGTATCTCGAGCACGAATATTTGCGAGAAAGTATTCGTATGGTTAACGTAAGCAATTTGTCAAATTTGTATGGCATTTTAGTACCATTTACGCACGATAGGGGCGCTTTTGAACAAATGCCATACAAATTGCTTACGTTAACCATACGAATACTTTCTCGCAAATATTCGTGCTCGAGCTACTGGATACTTTTCATAACAACTTATCATTCCATCCAAGCCTTATTTCTTTCAAGAAAGCCGACCATTTTTCAAAACTATCAGCTTAAGCAAACACCAAGGCGTCACAGGACTCACAGGTGTCTTAAGTATTCTTGGCTGAACCCCACAAAGGAGGCGTTAATGTAATGCGGCTTGAAAGGTCCCCACGATGACGATGCGTTTTACCCGTTATTGCCTCTCGGGTAGAGTATACGCTTTTACAGAATGAGATATCTGAACACAAATTATCCTTTACTTGACACTGTTACCTGAAGACGTTAAGATTACTCGGTTTTATACCCTGTTTAACTTTCACAAGTCAGTAATGAAGTCGCAACATTTTCAGACACATTAAGGGTATGTACACATGATGGCGTGAGTACGTAAGTTACGCTTATTACAACCGTAATTCTCTGTAACTTTTATGAACGAAGTTACAAAAGAACGTATACAATACAAAACATTTACTTCCTTCCTTTATGGTGAACGCACATTTGTCCGCAGTTCCGCACCATACGCGTCGGGCGCCGCATTTGTATGAAATCATACGAGAGCCCGATGCGGATGACATATTATTATGCAGACGCATGTTTATTGATGATGATGTGCAAATATTCCTACCAATATTTACTATTGAGTCCGTTTAGCAACACAAGTTGCGAAGTATTAACAAGAACAAGCAAGCTCTACCATCTACTTGTTGGCGCTTCCCAAGAGGCTTCAAAGTACAGTTTGCAACTCGGCGAATTTTAAAGTCTCGGTAGTCCTGAACGAATCACACGTTTCTGAGGAAAAAGTGAAACAACTTTCTTAAGACATTTAAAGAAATATGCTTGACTTTGGTAATGCTTACAAAAGTTGTGTCTGTCCGACTCCTATTTAACAAAGTCATTTGTGAAATACAATTTACGTACCTACTAGGGTACGTTTATAAAAAGTTTCTCTAATAAAATATTTATTTATCAATTCTGTCATAATAATTACTATTACTATATCTACACACTGTCTATCAGTTCTTTCCACGTCCACCCAGGGTTGACTGGTGGACAATGCCATTAGCATTAAGTTTGCCCTTTCTGTAACATACATAAACATAAATTTTGTATAAATAAATAAATAAAATCTACATAATCTTAATATATATAAATTACGTGTCACGTTGTTTGTCCGCGATGGACTCCTAAACTACTTAACCGATTTTAATCAAATTTGCACACCGTGTGCAGTTTGATCCAACTTGAAAGATAGGATAGTTTACATCTCAAAATAAAAAAAAACTTTTGACAGAACGAAGTCTGTCCGGGCAGCTAGTATTATTATAAAACAAAGTCCCCCGCCGTGTCAGTCTGTCTGTTCGCGCTGTGTTCATGCGGTTTTCACAAGTTAATAGTGATTCCCGAGGAAGGTTTAGGTGTATAATAATTGTGTATAATCTAATATATGTATAAAATTCTCGTGTCACGCATTTTTGAAGTTGATCTCCTCCGAAACGGCTCGACCGATTTTCGTGAATCTTTGCGTGCATATCGGCTAGGGTGGAGAATCGGACAACATCTATTTTTCATCCCCTACCCCTAAATTTTTTTTGGCAGAACAACGTTTGCCCGGTCAGCTAGACCGAAATCCACGCGGGGAAGGTACGGGTTGAAGCTATTTATAACTATTTATAACTTAAATTTATTTGACGTTTTTTTGGTAACATTTTGTATTTAATATATTTTTGTTATAATTTTTGTAAATAACAATATACCTAAATATCTCACTGGCAAAATAAACCCAGGATTGAGCTACAGAGTCGTCACTAAGCATGTAACATCGCCAACAAGCATGTAACATCAAAATTAAGCATGTAACGTAATAACAAAGGCTAGTAAAACTTAAAAGTAATAATATAAGGTATATTATGTGAATAGATGAATGTTAATTTTACTCTGCGGCCTATTTGGCTTAAAGCCGACAAGCGCTTGGGCGAAGCGCCGTTTTACTTAAATACTGACAATTTACAGCTGGGCCCCTCTCGTTTATTCTACTTCGTTGATTAAAAGGTAATTAGATAATACTAATAATATAAAGACAACGTTTAAGTACCTACTTGAATTTTATCTTTTAATGAAAGCTACAAAATGATTCATTAATTTAAATGAAACGACATATTATTAAAATTTGGAATTGGCGTGATAATGTAGGTATTTTAATATTATTATAATATTTATAATATTTATATAAGGTATTATAATATTTATATAAGGTATTCTAATCGTAGTATAGTTTTCCTACAAACTTGTTTTAAAAAGTGTGAGTATGAAAAATCTCCTGGACCATTTATAGCTACTTCTTTTCCCGGGATCATTCACGTAAGGGATTTGTTGAAGCAATGTCCAAAGCACTAGCTATCGAATATAAAAAGAATCATCAAAATCGGTACACTCAGTAAAAAGTTATGAGGTAACACGCTTAAAAAAGTTCTGTCGAATTGAGAATTTGAAGTTGGATAAAAAGGGAAGAAAACCAGTAATTAGCATTTGATGATGCAGCCACAATAATTAAAAATAGTGACACAATGAGCTAGATTTAGTTTTAAGCCGGTTGTCCATTGTTCCGAGAGAGGCCATTAACCATGGCCTCCGAACTCGTTAACGCGCGATTAGCCTCTTTGATCGGGACCGCACATCGAAACACCCTCGACACGTCATATTTGTTTTGTAGCCGAGCATTTCAATATTTTATTTGTTGATGGTAACCTGTTCGCGCTTCCGAAACAAACCTATCAGCAAGGCTATTCTGTTTTGTAACTCAACAACGGAATCTGCGATGAGTTTCAAAATTGAAGTTAGAGTTCGAGACTCACTTCACTTCGCAAGTGCGTAGGTACTAGATGATTAGAGAATGACATATGAAGATGATGCAAGTTTGCTTTTGTTTTGTAACTCGACAGCGGAATATGTACCTATATGTCGGCGAGGCCCCGAATCTCCAGTAAAGGTCCAGGGACAGACCTCTTTATTCTACAACGCTTGTCCGATGCAGAGGATGGCATATAAGAAAAGGTCTTACTGAAAACCAGTAGCCGTGGTTCGCCGCGGCATGATGCTGAGTTCGTACCTTTTTTGTTGAGCACTACTGCAGCAGGTTATGTTTATTAAATCTTCTTAATACATATAAATTATGTGTCACGTTGTTTGTCCGCGATGGACTCCTAAACTACATAACAAATTTTAATCAAATTTGGACACCATGTGCAGTTTGATCCAACTTGAAAGATAGGATAGCTTACATCTCAAAATAAAAAAAATAAAAATTGACAGAACGAAGTCTGTCCGGGCAGCTAGTAGAACTGTAAACTTTCATAATTCCTGTATTAAATGACCATTAACAACCTTTTGCATAATGCTTGACAAATTAATAATTTCTTTCTTCTATCTAATTCCGAGCTCTGTGTTATGTAACATACCGGTAAGAATTTGTAATATAGTGATTTTAGGATTTTTGTTGCTGTATGTAGAATTGATGGGTTACTAGTCTTCTGTGCGCATGGTCCTGGGTTCAGTTCCTGGGTTTTAGTTTATAAATACATATGTCTTGTGTATATGTAATCCTAGTGCGAGTTATAATAAACCTAAATATGTGGGTATTAACTTATATTTTTGGATAGAAAAGAAACATTTTGTTGTTTCTTTTAATTTTATTGCCGTTTAGGTATACGAATTCAAAAAATTAATTGATGATATAACATAAGTTAGAAAAATTGGAATTCATCTTCTACAGTTTATAGAAATGGCTAGCTTTGAAGATTATTTTTCTCACAAAACCAACTGTAATAAAGTTTCCGTATAGTTTGACGTGTAGCTCCATGCAACGGCAGACATCCTTTATGGAACTCGAATCAAACCGCTTAAATTGCTCAAAGGAATGGATGAGTTTTAGTCGTACCGGACACGAGGCTTTGGCAAAAGGTGCAAATTCAAATGGCTTATAACTACGTCTGGTGCAAGAAATTGCGACACATCAAATTGGATCAACAAAATCAATAGGCGTGATTGGCATTTAGTCTGTCAACTGTAACACAAGTTGTTGGAAAAATAAAGTACATTTTTTCCACTGAGCAAGATATATTAGGTATTACAAAATAAAATAGTAGATGGTTCTAGTATTTTTTTCTGAAAAATAAAGTTTTTATCATTAATTATTATGTAGATAATATAAACCAAGCCCCCTTACTGGTATTATAAATGATCACTGCTACTTGTGGATATTACAAAACAGCGTTATTGAACTAATTAATTACACAATGATAACAAAGAAAGTAGCAAACAAATGGTACAATTAAATTCAATTCACCGTTAAATAACTCAATGAACTTGATAGCAAATTAATCTCCAAAATAATAGTAAAAGGTCGCGGTACTCCATCACTGTGAAGGCCTTTTCTTCGCCCCGTAAACTCTCTAATTACTTCGTTGAACTTCTAGCCATTTGTTCGGAAGTAAGGCCTCGCAGCTGCAAAGGTTGCCTGTCTAATGCTTCACTGAATATCGGGTTTGTCTGTTGTCTGTTTTTATACATATACAAAACTAGCTGTGTCCCGCGGTTTCACCCGCGTTAATTTGTGGAAAAAACTTAATATGTTGATTGTATGATGCTACCTATATGATGTCACCTATAGCCTTCCTCGATAAATGGACTGTCAAACACAATTTTTCACAAGAATTTTTCATTTCGAACCAGTAGTTCCTAAGATTAGTGTGTTCAACCAACCAAACAAACAAACTCTTCAGCTTTATAATATTACTACAGATTATAAGTTAAAGTGTCAAAACAATTAAATGTGAACTTGGTATTTATTATCCTACCGATTATACCTATTACTGACACTAAAAATGTGTTCGAAAAGTGTTTGTAACAAACCTACTTCGAATAAACTAATTTCATTTCATTTCATTTCGAAGCTGTTAGGACCTTGTAATTGTTACTCGAAGTCTGCGAAGCGAAAAGTCCTGAGTTCGGTTCCCCACTGGAGCAGACATGTATTTATATATTTCATATTTTGTATTGACCATGCAATCCCCGATACATGAAATAATAATATGTATTTCATGTGTTACTTATCCCAAATTATCAAAGCTGTCAATTGTTATAGTAAAACACAATAACAACAATTTTCTTTCAAATTATGTAACTAATTAGGCCACATTAGTGACGACCGACGCTAATACCTACGTGTTCTAACCGTTCGAAAATAAAATGATAAATGAACGTTTATTATAATATGTCTTTTCTTGTTTTGATAAGTTTATTTTATATGTCCATGACACTCGGGATAGGGATCATTATGTAGCTGTTTCAGTGTTTATATATTTTAAGAGACATTATTGCTCCTACATACTTTTAACATTAATGAAACAAGAGATGAATTGTAGAATCAAGACCGTATTTCTGTATTTTAAATACGTAATTACGGTTATTTATGGGCAACGATGAGAAATTAACATCTGATTTTGCGGTGTAAAGGGTTTTATTTATTCTTGAGTTGAAGTAAATGAGCAAAAAGCGGTTTTCTCGAGTCCTTGCGATACCATAGTGTTACAGATGCTATTGGACAGCTGTTTCATCCAGCTGAGTTCTCACAGTACTTAAGAATACCGGTATTATTTTTTATGATTCCTAAGTACTACCCAATTTCTAAAATAAACAGTATTTTCATTCGTGCTATATAGCATCCACATTTTCTAGTAGCATCGAGTTAATAACGCGTAATTTATCATAACTTTTATCGAAAAACACTGACGTATAAGTTTAGAATAATAACCACGAATAAGAATTCGTTCCGAATTTTCTATTAAATTGTAATATAAAATAGATACGAATATTTCAATAACTTGAATAAATGTCTGTGTACCTATCTATATGTCTGTCTGTGGCATCGTAGCTCCCAAACGGATAAACCGATTTTGATCTAGTTTTTTTTTGTTTGAAAGGTGACCTAATCGAGAGTGTTTTAGCTATATTTAGTGTAATTACACCTGTATTAATTTAATTTTATTAGTGTAAGTAGACTTCGAGATGTAATTGGCCACTTCGTTCGTTGTGGTTTTAATTACATTTTGACATTGTAGTCATCCATTTAAATACTGACCGCGCCTTCATCGGTCGACACCAACACCAACCACACAAGACCTAATCGTTTGTGCGACTGTTATCATAAAATGTAACTTCTGTCGTAAACTATGAGGCATGAGGCATAAGCGCATTAAAGCCTATTGTCCACGGCGCTTCACCTACCAGTAGGTATATTTCTTCATGCAAGCTGTATAACTAAAGATAGGCATTAGGCAAACGCGATGATGCAGCTCCATGGATAGATTTCGTACTTTTAGGCATACTGAATACGACGCTTCATTTGACAACAATGATGAAACACCTCAACTAGCTTAATCACGCTTTGTCACGCTTAGTCAGCGGTGTATATCTTTAAATGTATAGATAGATTTCCATAACCATGGTACGAGCTAGGAAGGAACTAATCCTATCACTCTAGTGAAAGCAGATCCAGCTTGCTAGCTTGAAGCTTCGTAGTATGATAATAGGATCTCTGAATTGAATATTAATTTACTCTATAATACTGTATGTAGTCAAATTATCCGTCAGGCTTACAATGCAGGCATATTTATAAATAAATTGCAATTTTCTGAAAATAAATCGCTGTTTTGTTTGACTGAGTTCATTCATGTACCTACCCGCAGGCCGCGCGGCCGGTACGGAAAGTTATTCGGCTTTATAAAATCTTGACTTTATTAAATCGTGTTTTATGATAAACAAATACTCTTTTTAACCGACTTCAAAAAAGGAGGAGGTATTCAATTCGACTGTATTTTTTAATTTTATTTTTTTATGTTTGTTACCTCAGAACTTTTGACTGGGTGAACCGATTTTGATGATTCTTATTTTAATCAAAAGCTGGTGCTTGTCATTACCGTCAGTGGTCCCACTTAAATTTGATTGAGATCTGACGAGTAGTTTTTGAGTTATCCCCAATTTTGAAGTCAGTTATTTTTGTCAAGAACTATAAACTAGTACGTAAAGACAAGCAAAGTTATTATCTTAATATATATAAATTACGTGTCACGTTGTTTGTCCGCGATGGACTCCTAAACTACTGAACCGATTTTAATAAAATTAGCACACCATGTGCAGTTTGATCCAACTTGAAAGATAGGATAGCTTACATCTCAAAAAAAAATTTTGACAGAACGAAGTCTGTCCAGGCAGCTAGTTATCTTATAAAGTATTTTGTTTGCTTCAATTTTGATGAGATAGAGTACTTTACTCATTAATAGTGTCTATTGTAAAATGGTTGGTGAATATAACTAAAAATAGAAGTAAGCAAACAATAGAAAGTGCCTAAAACTTTTCTATTATATTACCTCCCTCCTAAAATAGCCAGAACATTACTAGAATAAAGCGGTATTCGAACTCTTTCTGAAGTTGTGTTCGAACCGCGAGAATTCCACAGCAAAAGCTTGCGTAATTGTCAACATACTTTCGTAAACTAACTATTGGTTTGCAAAGAAAACTTAAAGCGTTCTGAATAACGGCTTCAGCGAAGTAACTTCATCGTCTTTTATTTTTGAGATTCCATGGCTAAGTAGAAAAAAATAAACCACTATTTACGTATATCAAAGAAATATTAGACTTAAGTTCTTAAATTGGCTTTAGTCATTGGATGGGTGTTAAATTTTGTTATTGAAAATGAAAATAGGTCTTAAAATAAGGTATTGCTTTGATTTATGTTATGAAAGAAAGTAAACAGTTTCATTTAAGGCACATACACAGATAAAAAACCTTATTGTTTATATCGAAATAAAGAAACAAAAGAAAAATGTCGAATAAATAAACACTGTAGGTAGTGAATGTATTACCACAGAAGATATAATTAATGAACTACAAATTTTTTTTTGTGAAGGTACAAACTGTAAAGGTACGGATTGTAAAGCTTAGGTTTCCTTAAAATTACCACGATTGAAGCAACTAATTAATTAGTTATCAAATAGTTACGAAACACCTGAGGTAAGTCTGTAATCTGTATACCACACACCTAAATTCAAAAGCAAGTGAATTCCTCAATTCGAATGATTATTACGCGCGAATGGTTCCGTTGGAAGTGCAATGGAATTCGAATGTCTTTTTTCGGTTTTTGTTTTCCACTTGAAAGCTTCAACCTAGCGGCTGATAAATGGTTCGGCCAGACGGCATTGCCTGCTTTATTTTTTATTTCGAGTGTCTAGTGGATGATGACTAGTTGAATTTAAACAGAATATCGTTTTTTAAGTACATATTATAATGTAAGTTTACGAGGCAAGTAAGACCCCGATGCGGATGACAGATGCGGACGCATATGGCTATAGCTGTAAGGCTTTATTTTTCTATATTTTTATCCAACCCTTGAAAACAGTTGTTATCTTCAATTCTGTTGTTTAATATGGTTGCAAGACATCGCTTGATCATCGCATCGCATAGCATCGATAAGTACTTGGTTGTACAGAACCACTTTATAACCAACGCGATCATATCTATTGTAATTTCCATTCATGCTGTTGACCCGTTTCAGCGTTCTCTTTGAAAGGTTAATTGAATATTGATCTGACCTTAACCTAACTCAAAGTAGTTGAATAAAAATCCTTCAGCATATTCAAATCCGTTCCCAAAGCTGGTATTCGGAGAACTTAGTGACAGTTAAATTACTTTGCTTTTAGTGTGCATTTGTGAATTTTTTCGTTTCTCAACGATGCTTTTAAAGTTCTGTTACAGCACTATTTTTCAACTTTTAGTTGGTATGTTTTTGTATTCTGTTTGCACAATTAAAATGTAGAATGCAATTTTAAAGTTCATTTTATACTGTGTGCTTACAATAGACGATTCTTTAGTGTTTTTGTACGTTTTGTGTTATTATATTTGGACAGTTAAGATTAGCGTTGTTTAATACCCATGAGTATCACACAGATAAATAAATAAACGAGTACACACTCATACCCCCCCCCCCCAGCAGTAGGTTTTTACCTGTATCGCGGGAGGCATGGACAACACATATAACATCCATATCAATAACACCCATGACCCGAGTACAAATATTTGTCTATCACATAAATATCTACCCCGGTTGGAAATCGAACCCGGGACCGCTCGCTTCGCAGGCAGAGTCGCTATCAACTAGGCTACAGGGTCTTCATATGTGCGAGTCTTTTCTCATAATGAAGGTTAAGGAATCCTGAGGCAGCCAAACATTACGAAGAAAGGTAAAATCTGTTAAGATTTTCTCTTGGATTTTAAGTAACTAATATCTAATTTCTAAGTATTTTTGAAAATTTCGAACCCTTAACATCACCGTGAAAACTGATTATTAAGAAAGTCCCTACTATGAACCGAAGGACCGATATGAAACTCCAAAGCATAACATTATTCTACTCATAGTCAGAGAGAACACTTATTTTTATTATTTCCCGTGTACCTTTGAATTAAAGATGCATAAGTTCCATTAACCGAAGAAATAAAGAATTATTACTACTTCAACAACCTATATATATCCCAATCAGGCCTTTCACGTACACCGTCCCTTTCCAGGCTCCTACAAAATTAAAACAATGGGCCATACGTTAAGAAAACGTCGCTATGCCTCTCACATCACCCTACAGAACGAGGATAACTTGGAAACGGTCTTAAGTACGTTGTAAATTCGAGGTCCTGTGTAGAGATAATAAATGTATTAGCTAGTGGATTAGGGTCATTCAATCCGGAACAATGGCCCACAAAGTTACCCAAAACGATTTTCTAAGCTCAGATTTACTTTTATTCTTGGTCAAATAGAAAGAAGGTATGAATCGTTTATTTTTTTATACCGTAAAATCGTAGAAGGGTGTAACGGCAAGTATAGGTTTTTTAAACCTTTTTTCGCTACTGTCAGCGTATGCCTTAATGCTACGGCTATTACTTATTCATTATAATAAAATTGTCATAATGAAATAGTATAATGTTACAAAAAGGTAAATAAATTAAAATGTGTGCAATTCACACGTAGTAGAAGGGAAACCTTCAAAAATTTTGTTTTCAAGATAATGAGACGAATGTAAACGGGAAGATGATAATTATTGTAGGTTTTAGTAATGAAAATAGTGATGCAAAGTTAGATAATTATTTAACATTTTATTGGTATACTACTCGTATATCACATAATATGTATATTTATTCAGACACAGAGCTTACCTACCGGCCTACCTAGTGGCTATCGTCGCCCATGGACATCACTGATGCTTTGCCGGACAAGAAAGAGAGAAGTAAAAGAAAGAAAGAACTGGCTCTCAGGCCTCCAGCCGGAACACGACGAGTCGTATGGCGACTGACGCAAGCAAGAGCTATCCAGGCAGACCCCACGGAGAAATAATAATAATATTATCATTTATAAGTACTATTGTTTCTTCTGTGGCACTATTAAGTATTATTATTCCATGCAAATCCGTTCAGTACTTTTTGCGTGAAAGGGTACATACATACATACATCTTCAAAAAAGATAAGTAGTCAGATGACTTCTTCTAATCATTTTCAAATTACGATTAATTTCTACGATTGTCGACTTTAAAAATGCATGCCCCCTCTAAATATTATTGTTAGAACCTGTAATATATTGCCACTGACCCCCCCTTAACGCGACCCCACGTTCATTTTTAAAGTAGTTTAGAAGTTCTATGAGAATTAGTTAACATACCACCATATGTTTCCTTTTGGTTTCGTCATAGTGGGGTAATAAAGAACTGCTTACAAGTAATAGAAAAGGAAAAAGGCAGCCTTTTATCTTTCTGATGGGATACCAGCGGGTAGTTTATAGCCTTGTTTTTAACCATAAGCCGTTTTTTATTCCTTTTCCCATTAAGGCGATATTATCCCAAGAAATGGTATTTTTGAAGGTGTTTTGTTCATAAATGGTACATAATACAATTCTAAAAAAAATATATGTTATTTTACAGTCTTTGTTCTTTCGTTCCCTCATACTTGATACACGATAGCAATTATTTCATTGGATAGAAATAAATCACAAAGTGGGGTCTAATCTGGCATAAAAATGGCGTTTTATTCGCGTTTTAATCGCTTCCAGATAATAAAAAATATACCACAGTATAGGTCCTATAGATACCAATATTTCTTTCTGATCATAATTTGAAATTTTGAAAAACTTCCCTTTCAATTTCTATTTTTTCCCTTTCCACGAGCAACGAAACGCCCGACGCGTTAATTTACTCAATTTTACTCTCGCGCCAGTCGCCTTCGAGGTAGGACCTGTGCTAATCGGCATCGCAGCCGCACGTTGTCGAATTTCCGACACTAATTTTAATTTCGAATTTGGCGCGCGCGCCTTCTGAACTTATATTACGTATTAGGTACTGTCCAAAGTATCCACACTGCTGTAATTTGAAATAATAAAAATTTTTCGTTTTTATACTTTAGTTACTATTATAGTATTTGGGTATTGGTATAAATCAAGTGCTAATTACACAATTATTATCTAATACTATCCCAAGCCGGATGGGTGTCGTAAAAGGCGACTAAATCCGGCCCGCTGGTGGTAGGGCCCCTCGAGGGATTATATTGGTAATATTGATTTTAAATTTAATACCATTATTACTATTATTATTTCTCCATGGGGTTCGCATGGATAGCTACCACCCTTGAGCATGTGTCAGTCGCCAAACGACTCGTCGTGACGGCTGGGAGCTTGAGAGACAGTTTTCTTTTTTGAAGTTATACCTTATTTAGGCGCGTTATGAAATAAATGGAAAATTGTTTTGAAAAAATGATTATTGAAGTGAAAACTTCTTGAAGTCAAAAGTCAAAAAAGTCGAAAGTCAAAAATGTCAAAAAAGTCAAAAAAGTCAAAAGTCGAAATTCAAAAAAGTCAAAAAAGTCAAAAAAGTCAAAAGTCAAAAGTCAAAAAAGTCAAAAAAGTCAGTCAAAAAAGTCAAAAGTCAAAAAAGTCAAAATTCAAACAAGTCAAAAGTCAAAAGTCAAAAGTCAAAAAAGTCAAAAAAGTCAAGTCAAAAAAGTCAAAAAAGTCAAAGTCAAAAAAGTCAAAATTCAAAAAAGTCAAAAGTCAAAAGTCAAAAGTCAAAAAAGTCAAAAGTCAAAAGTCTAAAGTCAAAAAAGTCAAAAGTCAAAAAAGTCAAAAAAGTCAAAATTCAAAAAAGTCAAAAGTCAAAAGTCAAAAGTCAAAAAAGTCATAAAAGTCAAGTCAAAAAAGTCAAAAAAGTCAAAATTCAAAAAAGTCAAAAGTCAAAAGTCAAAAAAGTCAAAAGTCAAAAAAGTCAAAGTCAAAAAAGTCAAAAGTCAAAAAAGTCAAAAAAGTCAAAATTCAAAAAAGTCAAAAGTCAAAAGTCAAAAGTCAAAAGTCAAAAGTCTAAAGTCAAAAAAGTAAAAAAAGTCAAAAAAGTCAAAAAAGTCAAAAGTCAAAAGTCAAAAAAGTCAAAAAAGTCAAGTCAAAAAAGTCAAAAAAGTCAAAGTCAAAAAAGTCAAAAGTCAAAAAAGTCAAAAAAGTCAAAATTCAAAAAAGTCAAAAGTCAAAAGTCAAAAAAGTCATAAAAGTAAAGTCAAAAAAGTCAAAAAAGTCAAAATTCAAAAAAGTCAAAAGTCAAAAGTCAAAAGTCAAAAAAGTCAAAAGTCAAAAAAGTCAAAGTCAAAAAAGTCAAAAGTCAAAAAAGTCAAAAAAGTCAAAATTCAAAAAAGTCAAAAGTCAAAAGTCAAAAGTCAAAAGTCTAAAGTCAAAAAAGTAAAAAAAGTCAAAAAAGTCAAAAAAGTCAAAAGTCAAAAAAGTCAAGTCAAAAAAGTCAAAAAAGTCAAAGTCAAAAAAGTCAAAAGTCAAAAAAGTCAAAATTCAAAAAAGTCAAAAGTCAAAAGTCAAAAGTCAAAAAAGTCAAAAGTCAAAAGTCAAAAAAGTCAAAAAAGTCAAAATTCAAAAAAGTCAAAAGTCAAAAGTCAAAAGTCAAAAAAGTCATAAAAGTCAAGTCAAAAAAGTCAAAAAAGTCAAAGTCAAAAAAGTCAAAAAAGTCAAAATTCAAAAAAGTCAAAAGTCAAAAGTCAAAAAAGTCAAAAGTCAAAAAAGTCAAAGTCAAAAAAGTCAAAAGTCAAAAAAGTCAAAATTCAAAAAAGTCAAAAGTCAAAAGTCTAAAGTCAAAAAAGTAAAAAAAGTCAAAAAAGTCAAAAAAGTCAAAAGTCAAAAGTCAAAAAGGTCAAAATTCAAAAAAGTCAAAAGTCAAAAGTTAAAAGTCAAAAAAGTCAAAAAAGTCAAAAGTCAAAAAAGTCAAAAGTCAAAAAAGTCAAAAAAGCCAAAAAAGTCAAAGTCAAAATTCAAAAAAGTCAAAAGTCAAAAGTCAAAAAAGTCAAGTAAAAAAAGTCAAGTCAAAAAAGTCAAAAAAGTCAAAAAAGTCAAAAGTCAAAAAAGTCAAAAAAGTCAATAAAGTGAAAAAAGTAAGAAAAGTCAAAGTCAAAAAAGTCAAAAAAGTCAAAAGTCAACAGTCAAGTCAAAAACGTCAAAAAAAGTCAAAAAAGTCTAAAGTCTAAAGTCAAAAAAGGCAAAAAAGTCAAAAGTCAAAATTTGTGGAGTGGAGTGGAGTGGAGTGGAATAGTAAAACCTACAATTATCATCTTCCCGAAATTTTACATTCGTCTCATTATCTTGAAAACAAAATTTTTGAAGGTTTCACTTCTAAGTTCTAAAATGTGTGAATGGCACACATTTTAATTTTTTTGTTTTTATTATTTTTTACGTATCTTTAGGTATTTTATTTTAAATTATTCTTATACTTTTTATCATTCTCAACATACTTGTAAAATATCTTATCCAAAGGGTTTGAAGATTTTTGTACGGAACCTGGCATACCTACAAGTCCGCCATTTTGAAAAAAAAGCTCGTTTCGATTTTGAAGTTGGTTACTTTTTGTTAGTATTTAGATGATATTAGTCAATTTTGTATGTAAGTACCTACTTATTTGTAGGTGAACCGATTTTGATGATTCTTTTTTTGATAGAAAGCTGGTGCGTATCATGTGGTTCCACATAAATTTGAGGGAGATTTGACAAGTAGTTTTCGAGTTATTTTGAAGTTGGTTATTTTTTGTTAGTATTTAGATGATATTAGTCAATTTTATATGTAAGTACCTACTTATTTGTTATCCACTCACCTTTAGTCTCCACTGGACAGTTTCGTTTCATAAAATTTCAAGTCAGTCTGCACTCACCTCTAGTCTCCACTGGACAGTTTCGTTTCATAAAATTTCAAGTCAGTCTCCACTCACCTCTAGTCTCCACTGGACAGTTTCGTATCATAAAATTTCAAGTCAGTCTCCACTCACCTCTAGTCTCCACTGGACAGTTTCGTATCATAAAATTTCAAGTCAGTCTCCACTCACCTCTAGTCTCCACTGGCCAGTTTCGTATCATAAAATTTCAAGTCAGTCTCCACTCACCTCTAGTCTCCACTGGACAGTTTCGTATCATAAAATTTCAAGTCAGTCTCCACTCACCTCTAGTCTCCACTGGACAGTTTCGTATCATAAAATTTCAAGTCAGTCTCCACTCACCTCTAGTCTCCATTGGACAGTTTCGTATCATAAAATTTCAAGTCAGTCTCCACTCACCTCTAGTCTCCACTGGATAAGCTAAAATTATCATTACTCTTATTTTATTACACCTAAAATTCCAATGAATAAATCAAAATAAAGTATACTTACACCCCAACTCAGAGCAGCGCGGGTGGCATGTACTACACATCTAACACATCACAATAACAGCCATGACACGAGTACAAATATTTATCTGTCACATAAATATTTGCCCCGGCCGGAAATCGAACCCGAAACCCCTCGCTTCGCAGTTCGCAGGCAGGTCCACTACCAACTAGGCTATGTAGGATCTACAGCTACGCACGGGGTCATTAACCTCACAGCCGCGCGCGGCCGGCTCACGGCGTGGCGGTCGAGTTTACACTCAGGGGAGCGGGGTAAAGGGCAGTGAACAAAATGCCTACAACGGTCGAATACGCTCGCCTTAACTGCGATGAACACTTCGTAGTCTTTAAAACTGTTAAAATGGTCGCAGTTTACGTGTTACGTGCATTTCGTTTCAAGTTTTAATTTATTTGCCTATTTTTTTTCCTCTGTAAATATTCAATAAGTTTTAACAGTATGATCATTGAATTACAATTTTTGTATATCAAATTCCCGTCCGTTAAACAAATTCTTGAAAAATAGAATAGCAGCTAAGCAGACGCGGAAGATCCCCTAGAGCAGGGGTCGGCAACCTTTTGAGTCGGAAGAGCCAAAAATTACAATTTACAAAATTTCAAAGTTTTAAAGAGCCACAAATTTTTTTTCTTGCCAATCATAAATAGTAGGTACTTGCAAAAATATTTTTTTTTTCATATATAAGTAGTGTTTTTTCAGAACAAATTAGAATCTAATTTTTATTATTATTATCTAATTATTAGATGATGAATGTATGGTATTATTAGATAATCACTTATTATTTAAGTAAAAAATTAAAAGAATTAAACATTTATTTACATTGTAAGTCTTACAATATTAATGTCTACTTCAATAACAACCAATTGAGAAAACTAATTAAATGGGAGGGTTGGCTTTGCATGGTTTTAGAAATTTTGAATAAATTTGGCTCATAAATTGTTGTTTTAAGTTTCAAACACGACTCTAAATTTTCATTTGTTAGTAAGTTAGTTACATAGAAACATTCGACGATGGTGTCATTCAAGAACTTCCGACGGACTAACGACAGTGACGAAGCGTGTCACGGGGAGGGGTGCGGTGAAAAGCAAGTATACAAGTGGCTGAAAGATAGAAAAGGTGCCTAGTACTCGTTAATCGATTCAGAACAATTTTTAAATGTTTTTTTTTTAATAAATATTATTTGCGTATGGAACTCAAGAGCCGCAGCTTCACATCCAAAGAGCCGCATGTGGCTCGCGAGCCGCAGGTTGCCGACCTAGGCCCTAGAGTAATGTTTTTTTGTTGTTATAAAAACTCGGAAGCCTAAAAAGTTGTTAAATAATATATAAGTTAAAATAAAGTGATGTCAGATTTTGTTCTAAACGGATTATTGAATCAGTAATTAGTACAATCTGGGTTAAACCCCGGTAGGTTTCGATTTGGGATCTAGCTTCCGATAAACCGCTTTAATCCTAGGTTCTATGTTAGCTTTAGTATTTTTATTTCATAACTTATTTTTCAGAAAAAAATTCAAACTGAATATGCGAAAACCGAAAACTCAGTTCAGTTGAATTCTAAAACAAATCTCTCAATTATTAAAGTTAGTGACCGGAACAAAAACCTGTGTATTGGCTATTGGGGGTTTTTCTATAGGTAACTAAAACTATACTAGGTTTTTGTCAAAACTTTTAATGATACAAATAAAAAATTGTTTTATTTCGAGTCAAGCATGGACGATCTTTATCTGTAAATTTGTGTTTAGTAAATTGTAATAAATTATATAATTTTGTTATTTAGAAGTTATCACCAAGAAACGGGTTCGAGTTGTCAACGTCTTCCGAAAAGATATCGGTTCTCTCTGTGTGATCTACCGACTATACAATGGTGAGTGCTCCGAGGAATTGTTTGACTTAATGTCTACTTCACCTTTCCATCATTGCACTACTTGCCGAAAATTGAAGTTAGTTTACCTGGACAACCTCTATGGTCCGATTCTCACGCTTTTTTTGCCACGTACTTGCAAGCTGTGGAATGAGCTTCCTTCTGAGGTATTCCCGGAGCGCTATGACATGGCATTCTTCAAAAAGGTGTAAAACGAGTTCTCCTTCAGGGCTGGCGATGCATTGGCGATTCCTCTGGTATCGCTCATGTCGACGGTGACCACTTACCATCAGGTGGCCCGTCTGCTTTTTCCTCAGCCCCTCAGGTTATAAAAGAAAGAAACCATAACGCTAAAGATAGATTATGAAGTTGGAATTAGATTATCGCTCTGGAGTAGCGTGACGTCACTGGGCTCAGCGTGGAGCCGAAGCTATTATTTGATTCCGTTTCGCTGACAACTGAATCTCGATTTTTCAGCGAGCTCTTCAAGTTTCGGAAATAGAGGAGAATGGAATTACACGCGGCCGTGGAGAATTAATAAGTGAGATCAAGAAATGCGGTTTATTCGGTCCGTTGGTGTAAAAGGTATTGTAGTTATTAGTTGTTATTGCACAGTACTTTTAGTAACACAAAAAAACAGATACCTAACAACTTCAAGTTACTTAACTTTTTTTATGAAAATTGTGTTCGTATCCAACATAAATAATCTTAATATCTTAATATATATAAATTACGTGTCACGTTGTTTGTCCGCGATGGACTCCTAAACTACTTAACCGATTTTAATCAAATTTGCACACCGTGTGCAGTTTGATACAACTTGAAAGATAGGATAGCTTACATCTCAATTTATAGTCGCAATATTATTTTATTGCAATTTTTTGACAGAACGAAGTCTGTCCGGGCAGCTAGTCTTAATATACATATATAAATTACGTGTCACGTTGTTTGTCCGCGATGGACTCCTAAACTACTTAACCGATTTTAATCAAATTTGCACTTCGTGTGCAGTTTGATCCAACTTGAGAGATAGGATACCTTATATTTTATTATCATATAATAGTAATAATAATATGTATAAATAATATAAGATGTGCTGAGGAGTTTCTTTCGTCTTTTCTTCTCCTCCATGACAAAGCACCTTTCCGAAAAGATCTAAAAAAAAAACTTTTGGCAGAACGAAGTCTGTCCGGGCAGCTAGTATATTATGTAAATTACGTGTCACGTTGTTTGTCCGCGATAGACTCCTAAACTATTGAACCGGTTTTAATCAAATTTGCACACCGTGTACAGTTTGATCCAACTTGAAAGATAGGAGCTTACGTTTCAAAATAAGAAAAAACTTTTGACAGAACGAAGTCTGTCCGGGCAGCTAGTAAAGTTTTATAATTTCAATATTAAGTACTTAGCAGAAAATAGTTATCTATACTATTATATACTATACTATAATATATAAAGAGGAAAGATTTGATTTTTTGTTTGCATTGAATAGGCTCCGAAACTACTGAACCGATCTGAAAAATTCTTTCACTGTTAGAAAGCTACACTATTTGCGGTGAACATAGGCTATATTATATTTAAAAAAAATTAGGGATCCTTACTAAAACTCCAATAATGTGTAAAAAATTACCTAAAATATTCTTTACATCGCGTGCGCTGCGAAAACTATTCATGATAGAACAAAAAAATGTTCTACAATATTAGAGAACATATCAATATCTACAAAAAACCTCGCGATACTATATGTCCAACTATTGTAGTTATGCCACTATAACCACTTTTTACATTTTAAAAGTTAATAAAAAAGCTGACCAAAATCAGACCATGATAACTATACCTTCGTATTAATCCTTATCCAAATAAATCATTTCATATTCAAACCTATTTCAATATCTATTGATTACTTTTTAAATTACTCAAATCGGATATTCCATTCAGAAGATATTACGACTTCAGGATAATAAATACCGCCGCCGCCGCCGTGCAATGACCAGTAACTACTAGCCAAATCTCTGAAACTACTGAACGAATTTTAACAGGACTATTTAGGATATTGCAAAGACTTCAACTTAGCATTTAAGCTATTTTTTAGGGTTCCATACCAAAGAGTTCCTTAAGGACATTTTGTATGGAAAAATAAAAAATGTCAGCTGATTTGTTTTAAATAATAAAAAAAACGTTTACTCCGTACAAAAAGAGTAATACATGCATTTCTTAAATTTTACTTATATTACATGGAAAGGCCATAAAATGCCTTAAGTAATTTTTTTCATTAATTCACAACCCTATAACTGAATAATATAATAATATTCTATTTTCTTATTTTGTTTTCAAGAGCATGTTTGTTGCCTATCTATGTCCTCCAATATAATTTCAGCATTTCATTAATTTTACCTTGAAAGTGGTGGAAAAACGCAAATTAATTCTGTAAGAGTACCCGATATTCAACAAATTCGGGTAATTTTTTTGTATGTTCCTTAAGGCCCACGGAATTTATTACATTTTTTAAAACTGCATTGGATCACATGCCACCTGATAGTTATAAAATTGTAATCAGAGCTGATAAATCTCCTGTAGGACAACATGCAAGACGTTTCAATGCACCAAAAATTTATGAAGTTGCCATTGTAATGGTTGGAGAAAATCTGGAAGCCCGTGATATTGTTTTACATCGCAGAAATGATCAGTTATAGCGTGTGCATGAATCACATCTCAAATGACGCGTTACAATATCCAATATTATTTTGGAAAGGTGAAGATGGTTATCATTTCTCAATCAAGATGATAAATCCTAAATCAGGCAATTATAAAGTGTCATTGCATTGTTTTTGTTTACAATTATGTTATTGTTGAATGACTGTCATCAAAACATTATCTTATTTACAGGAGCTGAATCTAATAAAAAAGTTAGTTCAATAAATTTTTACTCATACCGTCTGATAGTTCCTGAAAATAAAGACAATCACATATAGAAATGTCGGCGATTATTTCATCAATATGCTGTTGATATGATGTAAACATAGAAACATAGAGAGATTGACCTTCATCAGATTGAACCAGACCAAACTACGTTCTGACGAGTATATGTACCTATTCACCTTCGAGATGCAATTACTACCGATGGAAATCCAAACAATGTCGGGCGGATGACAATTCTTCCAGCAACATATTATATTGGAAGTCCTCGGCATATGCATGAATACGCTCAAAATGCCATGACATATGTATGTTTGTTATTATGGCACTGCAGATTTATTTATCACATTCACATGCAGTCTTAGTGAATAGATATCAAACAGGAGTTTTTACCTGGCCAATCACCGATTGATCGCCATGATATTACTGCACGAGTCTTCCGACTAAAGTTGAAATCTTTAATGGATTTAATTGTGAAACACAGTGTACTTGGTGAGACGCGCTGCGAGCAGGTTGCCTCATGCTCATAATCTTGATTTGGTTAATTGAGAAAATAAAGTTGATACCAAATGAATTTGATCAAATCACATCTGCTGAAATTCCTGATGTATAAGTCAATCCTGATGTACAAGTTGATCCAGGCTTGCATGAAGTTGGCTATGCCGATTCCCAGAACCCCGCCACCAAAGGCGATGCGGGAGTGCCGCTGGGTCGTTTAGTGGGTATACCGGGAGTGAACACCTCCCCGGGAGTCCCACATACCCCTTCCGTCCCCCGACGGGAGGGGATGCGTAATGCATTTTTCCCAGCGAAAAAAAAAAAAAAAAAAAAAAGGCTTGCATGAAGTTGTTATTAAAAACATGATTCATGGCCCATGTGGAAATCTCAATTCAAATTCACCATGTATGGTAGCATCAAGCAGTGATAGCCTAGCGGTAGAATGTTGGTCTCCCGAACGAAGGGGCCGGAGTTCAATCCTGGCACGCACCTCTAATTTTCAAACATTATGTGCGTATTACAAGTAGGGCATGCAATTATCCGCTTATTTTAGTATCCGGATATTTCGGATAATTTCTGAATACTATCCGGATATATCCGAATATATCCGAATACTACGAATAATTATAATAACACTTTAAGAAGGCTAAATTCAAATAATTTATGAATTAAATCAATGTTTTTATTACAAAGACTCATTCAAAATTAAATTCAAAACTTTGTTAGATGTATCAGCGCGCTGCTATAAGCTTGATGAGTTTCAGTGAAACTCAGGGTGAAACTGTTTCACCCTGATATCGCATTTGGTCATGAACTCATGAGCAATGTTATTAGGGTACTTCATACTTTTTCACCACGTCGAGCTGGTACTGTATTTATCTGAAACCTAACGCATACGAATATTTCTGATTTTGTATCTCTTCTAGTATCACTGTTTTTTTTCGGCCGATGAAAAAGCAGACGGGCCAACTGATAGTAAGTGGTCAGCGTCGCCTAATGGTAATGGTAATGGTGATGGGCTCCAATTTCCGCATTTAGCCTCTAGGTTGGGCCATTTTGCGTAAATGTGTGTGCCGGCTAGTTGTCTAGCCAGCCTAGCTCCGTCCAGAAACGCAGGATCCTTCTGGTGTCTCCACAGGCTTCACGGAACGACCTCGGAGTGCCGAGGATTTCAGCCCGTTGGGTAGCTACGCCCACGCATTCCAGGATTACGTGAGGGGCTGTTTCGTCGGCCGATAGACACGCCCTGCATAGAGGGCTGTCGGTCATACCTAGAACATATAAATGTTTGTTAAGTGGGCAGTGTCCAGTGATGTTACCTACAATTACTCGCAGGTTCCTCCTGTCAAGTGACAATAGCCTCCTGGTCAGTCGTGCGTCGGGACAGGGCACTGTTTCCCGAGATTGTCTGCACGTTTTGATTTGTGCCCATTGATCTGCATGTTGTTTTAATGTTCTTTGACGTAGCCAGGATCTTAGCTGGTTGAATGCTAGTGGTAGCATAGGGGCCGGGCCAACCGCTGGCTGGTCGGATCCCCTTCTGGCCAACTGGTCTGCCATGTCGTTTCCTAGAGAGCCACTGTGCCCTTTGATCCATTGCAAGGTAATTTGGTTTTTTAGTCCTATGCCTTGCAATGCTTGGTGACACTCTAGTATGAGCCCAGACTGTATGATTTTGCTGTCCAAGGCCTGTAGTACTGCAGCGCTGTCGGAAACGATTCATATATTTTGGCCCGCCAGGCCTCGTTTGGCGACTGCGTTTGCTGCCTGTATTATGGCGACACATTCACATTGAAATATGGAGCTGTGCTCGCCCAAGGCCATTGATATATGTATGTTTATTTCGGGTGAGTACACTCCTGCACCTGTTCCCGTCTTAGTTTTTGATCCGTCGGTATATATGCGTAGTTCATGTATACCGGCTTGATCCTTGGTTTCCTCAGTGAGCTGTATTTGGTAGCTCTTATCAAAACTGAGTTGTTTGGGGACCTTATCATTGGGGGAGGCTATCAATGGTTGATTGACTATTGCCTCCTCCAAGATTTTGGTGTGAATCCCATTTGTTGTACCCCAGAGATTGAGCGATTTAAGTCTGATGGCTGCTGACGCCGCTTCTTGCTGTATGAACAGGTCGAGGGGCGTTAATCCCAGCAGTACCTCCAGTGCCGCTGTGGGGGTGGTTTTCATGCAACCCGTTGTAGCTACACAAGCTAGCCTTTGGAATTGTTGCAGTTTGTTTTTGGCTGTGGTTAGTCTGGTTCTGGGCCACCAGACCACCGCGCCATAGCTGATAATTGGCCTTATTACTGCAGTATATAGCCACATGACAATTCTGGGGTGGAGACCCCATGTTTTGCCAAGTAGCCTCTTGCATTGCCAGAATATGGCACAGGCCTTTTGTAATTTGTTATCTAGGTGTTTGTTCCATAGCAGCTTGTCATCTAAGATGACACCCAGGTATCTGACTTCTCTGGTCAGAGTTAAAGTTGTGCCTAGGAGTTTTGGCAAGCGGTGGATATTAGTGATCCGCTTTTTTGTGAACAGTACAAGTTCTGTTTTTGATGGATTTACCGACAGTTCGTGGTCGTGGCGTCGCCTATGGACATGACCAATACCAGAGGAATCACCAATATATCGCCGGCCCTGAAGGAAAAATCTTTTTGCACCTTTTTTGAAGAACCCGGATGTTTCTCTTAATTTCCGAAGGTTGAATAGTAGATAATGCTTTTAGCATTAAGTCAGCCTTTGTACCTTTTACATAGTTGTAAGGTTCTAAAGTTGTTTAAAATAAATAAATAAACCCCATGTCATAGCGCTCCGGGAAAACCTCAGAAGGAAGCTCATTCCACAGTTTGCACGTGCATGGCAAATAAGATCGTGAGAATCGGACAATAGAGGTTCTCCACGAGTCCAATCGGTGTGGATGAAACTTCGGCGAGTGGTGCAATGATGAAAAGCTGAAGTAGGCATCAAGTCAAACTATTCCTCGGAGCACTCACCGTTGTAAAGTCGGTAGAACACCCAGAGAGAACCGATATTTATTCTGACACTCGGGTGTTTTAACCTGTGAGTGACTCGTGGTTCTTGGACAACTCGGACCGCGCGTTTCTGTATAGCATCGAATGGATTAAGCTGGTATTGTCCACCCTTGCCCAGAGGTGAGAACAGTACTATATGTGAGGCCTGATCTGAGCTTGTGTAGGTGCCTCGCAGTGAAGTACTGCTAAGCCCGGTTCAGGACAGAAAGCTTCTTGGGAGATTAGCTTGGCTTGCCTTCTGAATAACGCCGATAATGCACATCACTCGAGACGTCAACTCCCAGAATCCCAAAACGTTTACTCACGATGAGCGCGGTACCCTGGAATTGAGGCGTTATGAACAATGGGGTTTTTTTAGCGGTAAACGCGCAAACTTGTGTCTTCACAGTCCCTTGGGAAAGCCGGTATTTATAGGTTTCATAATTATCTGAGCAACAACCGTCTACAATTACCTTGATGTGTCGCTAAGATAGAAAACTGGCTACCCAACTGCATAACTTCTCAGAGATGGTAACTTCGTGAGAAGGGCCCTGTGCCAGACCCGGTCTTCATGCCTTAGCGATATCTAGGTTGACTGCCAGAGCTTCCCCATTGCGATCAAGAGCCTGAGCCCATCAGCACTTAAGATAAACTAGAAGATCACCAGCTAAACGACCGTGGCCAAAACCGTATTGTCGATCATTGATCACCTTATGATCTTCCACATATTTTGAGATCTGCGTGTTATTTCTGAAGCAGGGAAGTTATCGCTATAGGCCTATAGTTAGCCGGGTCAATAAGATCGCCATTTTTGGTCGTCTGGTCAACTCGACTTCTAGGTAAACTGTATACTGTCACGTGTATACTGTCAAGGCGAACCCTCAAGAAGGAATCCTTGTTCCGGGAACACAACTATGCACGGATGTGTCCTTAAAAAGTCCAGTTGTCAGTAATGTTGACAACTAGAACAGAATTATTTACTTCGTACTCTGTCACTCATTCCTTTCAGTATTTATGTGGAGTATACCATGCTAAAAGCCTTTGTCGTAGCTTAACGATCAATAACCTGACTCACAGATGATACCAATGTTTTTGCGTCAAAGGAGACGGACCTTGCTCACCTTTTCCGCAGAGCAGAGCGAAAGAGTGAACTTATCGGACTCACTCTCGACAAGAAGAAAACCGAAATAATGCTTATCGATCTCATCCCTCTCTAGGAGTACCAGGAGTCACCAATACCAGCTCAAAACATTCGTTTTCTTGATATTTTATATGCCAGAGAATCATGGGCGCATAGAGCAAAAGAGTGAAAGATATAGATGCTTTTGAGATGTTATGTTCGATCAGGAAGCGTTGCATACCACGGTCTGTCAAGATTACCAATATTGGCTCAACGCGGCAACGTAACTTCAATAGACTAGACTTACGAAGATATTATCAGAAAATCCTTGTGTGTTTTGGTTTACTGTTGCAATGCAATCGTCCTGAGAAGGTTGGTCACCAGGAAAAGTGAAGGGAGTTGATAAGAGTAGTGAAGGACCTTCATCAAGGGCATGACCCTCAGTAATAAGGATGCGACACAGAAGTAAAGTATCAATTATAAAGTGATAGTGGCTTTGCCTTTTATTTCTCCCTCCAGCAGTTCCCAACGCTGTTCGATTTCTGTAGTCAATTGCTATACAACTGCTCGACTTCTGCTCAGTTTTTGAGCAGTGCTGTGCTTTATAGTAAGCTTGGCACGGCATGTAGATTCGCCAGAACCAGGTTTCTCCTCGAAGGAGCACCGTGAGCGAGTGCTCAACCACCCAGACCAGACGTTGCCTTTATTACCTACCTACATATTATGCATTGATTACGGCGTCTTTTCTGTGTTACTATTATTGAAATTGCGAACATTTTTAGGACATGGCTTGTACACTTGCATTTATTGTGAAGAAATATCGGGTTGGCGTTTCTTATTTGACATTAAGTCGTATTTTATGCGAATATTCTACAGTAATATAGTTTAAAATGTTATATTTCGGTGCTTTTTACATATTTCAATTGAAGAAACGTATAAAATAATAAAATTAATTATTATCCGGATTATCCGGATAGTAAAAAGCCAAATATCCGGATATTAAATTTGGCGGATATCCGGATAATTCGAATATCCGAATATCCGGATAGTAAGCCCTAATTACAAGTTAATTATCACTTGCTTCGGTGAAGGAAAACATCGTGAGGAAACCTGCACACCGGAGAGATCTCCATAAAGGTTCTCGAAGATGTGTGAAGTCTACCAATCCGCACTTGGCCAGCGTGGTAGACTATGGCCTAACCCTCACTTTCTGAGAGGAGACCCTTTGCCCAGCAGTAGGACAATTATGGGTTGTTGCTTGCTTTTTGCTTTTGCTTGCTATGTATGGTAGATGGTCAATTTTCGAAACGGTGTCCACGGGAATTAGTGGCAGAAACAATTACCGGGAACGATGGCTATCCGCTATATCGTCGCCGATCGACTGCACATAATGAAAGATCAACAGTTGTAAAAGTAAATAAACAAAATAAATCACAGGGTCAGTCTTTAAGTATTTGCGGCGTTAATCTGGAAAACCCATGCTTTTCTCATGGACACAACTGTCCAACAGGCAACATGCAACTATGTTGCCTGGAGGGCTATTCAGTTTTGTAACTTGACAACGGAATCCGCGATGAGTTTCAAAATTGAAGTTTGAGTCCGAGATCTTGATATGTGATTCTCTAATCATCTGGTACGCACTTGCGAGGTGAAGGGAGTCTCGAACTCCGCTGTCAAGTTACAAAACAAAAGCGAACTTGCATCATATTGACATGTCATTATCTAATCATCTATTATGCACTTGCGAAGTGAAGTGATCCTAGAACTCGAACGTCAATTTTGAAACTCCGCTGTCAAGTTACAAAACTAAATAGTCTTCCTGCTCCCGCGTTAAGGTACCCATTGACGATAAGTCCCTTTGGTAGACTTCCAAATGGATGCACTCCAAATGAAAATTGATCCTGTTAAGGTACCATTGACTATACTTCCGTTTGGACGCATGGCATCACTTCGATCTTTGCAGCAGTGTGTATTTCAATAAAAAGACAAAAAAAAAACTTAAGAAGAAGTGGATGAAGGGTTGGTTGAAACAAAGAAATACATTCTTGTTGTCGGATTTTGACTAAATTGAATTTGACGACCCGTGTGGCGCAATGGTTACCATGCCGGATCGCCGCACCAAGGGTCCTGGGTTCGATTCCCAGCGAGGCGGAAAGAATGATGAGTTTGAATTTCTGTTCTCGGTCTAGGTGTGAATGTCCTTGTCTAGTGTGTTGTCCATGGCACCCACGACACAGGGAATCCTAGTGTGGGGCTATGAGTGTGAAGCTTTATTTATTTATTATAATTATCTTTAGAGCCCATTGATTGGAGAAACTACTTGAGAATGGACGAACAGACGTATTACAAATTACTGGAACTTGTGACACCATTAATAAAAAACAAGATGCTAATATGAGGCAATCCTTATGTCCTCATGTGAGGCGTAGACGCAGGCATAATAATAATATAATCCAATAGATAGGTACAGAGAAGTTTGTTTGTTAGATACAAATGACAGATCCAGCACATGTACCAAGTACCACCATCGACACCAAAACATAAACTGAGACAATAAACACAAGAAAATGGACGCCGATTTGCCCATTCACTGACAAATCGGACTGCTTCCATATGGCATGGCGCACGTTTTTTACATTCACAGTCGGCCGCAGACGACGTCCATTTAGACTGGACGCGTGGATTTCAATCCGTTTGGAAATCCAGAGCTGGACGACGTCCATCCAAATGGAATATTATTTTACCATTCACGGAACGATTTTGGAAGACTACCACTCCATTTGGATTGATGGACGTATCGTCAGTGGGTACCTTTAGGCTACGTTCACACGGCGTCCATTCGATTCGATTTTTTCCCGTATACGGTTTCCCCGTATACGAGGCAGTCGTTCACACGACAACACGATATTTTAACGTTAACGTTTATGTATATCGAATGGAAAGCAGCCAGTTGTTTAGTGCGGAAACTATTGATGATAGAACAAAAAATGTTTTACAATATTAGAGAACATATCAATATCTACAAAAAACCTCGCAATACTATATGTCCAACTATTGTCGTTATGTCACTATAACCGCTTTTTACATTTTAACAGTTAATAAAAAAGATGACCAAAATCAGATCATGAAAACCATACCTTCGTATTAATCATTATCCAAATAAATCATTTCATACTCAAAACTGTTTCAATACCTATAGATAACTTTTTGAACTACTCAAATCGGACTTTCCATTCAGAAGAGAGAAGCAACTGTAGCGTAGGCCTTTATTTACTAAAGCAATAAAATGTAAATAGATGTATGTATGTACAAAAATGTAAATAGAGGAATCTAAAAAAATAGTTCAAGTAAAAAAATAAACCCATTACAAATAAATTAATTGAGTAAGATGTTTATGTTATAAAAATAACAATAGGTTGGCAAGTACAAATTTAATATTTAAAGAAAAAACACATACCTATGTCCTTTAAAAAGATAATAAACAAAAACAAATAATAAATAATAACGTTTCACACTCATAGCCCCACACTAGGATTCCCTGTGTCGTGGGTGCCATGGACAACACACTAGACAAGGACATTCACACCCAGACCGAGAACAGAAATTCAAATTCACCATTCTAATTTCCGCTTCGCTGGGAATCGAACACAGGACCCTTGGCGCGGCGATCCGGCATGGTAGCCATCGCGCCACACGGGTCGTCAAAACATAATAAGTTATAAATATATCTCTAAATGTTTAAAAATAAAATTACACCCGAGCGAAGCCGGGGCGGGCTGCTAGTGTATTAATATAATTATTAAAGTTGTTATAATTATTAGATACAAATTATTTGCTAGTTATTAGATATCCATACTATCCATATCCATACTAATATTATAAATGTGAAAGTGTGTTTGTTTGGTTGTTTGTTTGTTTGTTTGTCCGTCTTTCACGTCGCAACGAAGCTGTTATATGGTATGGTTTTTGTGTGTGGAGATAGTGAGGAGGGTGGAGAGTAACGTAGGCTACTTTTTACCGCGGTAAAACATCCCCATGGGAAGATCGATATTTTGTTAGTTGCTAGATATTTAGTTCCAGATGTTGTTAATAGATGGTGTTAGTAAAATTCATTTGCAATTTCTGAATCACGTTATCAAATCAAATCATATGATACATGTAAATTAGTTAAGTAATAGGCAACTAAATCTAACTAAGTAAAAGTAAGTACGATTTGAAAAAATCGATATCTACCGCGGGCGGAGCTGCGGGCAAAAGCTAGTTATTAATAAAATTAATTATCGCTCAGACACTTGCACTAGTAAAGCTGCAATAGAAAATTTTAAATCTGTGACCTAATAGACAACACACACATACTGAAGCCCGGTTCCAATAGGGTTGCCAGATGGTCGGGATTCGTCTGGATTGTCCCGATATTTCAAATGATTTCCAGACAAGTCCCGACGAAATACAAGTAAAAGGCCCGACAAATACAAAATGTCCCGACAAATCCCGACTTTTGAAGTTTTGTCCCGATATTTCAGTCTAGCCAACTGGCAATCCTAGGTACCAAACTTTTTTAGTCCAATCTGTATCCGAATCCAATCAGTAGTTTGCGTGAAAGAGTAACAACATCCTTACATCTACACCTTTCACATTTATAATATTAGAAAGTAGGATTTTATAATGAAAAGGACCTGACCCATTTTCTATGATCATTGACCTGAACAGACCGCAAGCAAGAGTAAGGCTTATCCCAAGGTTAGATGCTTACACTGCGATCCCCGCACTTTAAATAAAAGATGAATAAATAAAACAAACATTCACTTGTTCAACTCCACTCGTTATTTATTTAGGACATTCGAAACATCCTGCCTTTTACAGCCAATCTAATTGGAAGCCGATAAACCTTTTATTTCTCAAAGGGTAAGGATTTTCAGAGCCGCGAAGATAATCCCTATTCGTTAATAGCACTCGTTTAGTTAAATTTAATGAGTTTTGCATAAGCCGATAGACGAGATGATGAACTGATGGTAAGTTGCCTGAAAAGAAAGAAGTAATCTCGCTTCTTTTTAACTCCCATCGAAAGAGGTTAAGAACGTTATACATTTGATTGCATTGCTAAAAGTAGGACGCTACCACAGCACGCTACACATAACAATATTGGTATTAAAATAAAAGTGATACTTAAATATTTATTATGATAATTTGCATTTGCAAGAAAGAGGAGGTACGTTATGGGATACGGTACCCTAATCTTTCCCTTCAAACTGCACTTTATCTACTGACAAGATCACAGATAATGGCACGTTCAGCCGTAAACAAATAAAAAAATATCATTCGGTGATCTAATAACTACAGTAATCTTACGTTAAATACCTCCGATCCATTAATATTAAAAGCATAAAAGCTTTGGCCCACGCAGGTGCGATTGAATTTGAGTGAGCTTTTAATATAGACATTATGTGGGTGGTAAAATGTTTAGATATAATGCCTGGGTGCTAGGGAGGTATCATTGGTTTATATGGATGAGACTGCCAAAAAAGTTCAGTGATCTTCAACTTAAAACAGTGTTCTGTAAAGTACTGTACTGAACAGTGTTAAGTCTTTTACTTTTATTATGTTATTTTTATGTATATTTTATGCAACTTTTTCCATACGTGGTAACATAATTTTTTACGTTATATGACGGCCTTATATTGACGCCTTTTTGAATTTATCTGAATTATGTGTGAGTATGTTAATGATTTTAGTTACACAAATACATGAAGAAAGAGCCCGTAAATAAAAAGCAGGCAATTGACGACATTCAACGAAGGCTAGAGATTATTTCTGTAATTTTTACTTGTCAAAAATGAGTTGTGGAGTTTCTTTGGTGCTTTCTTATCTTCAATAATAAAGCACCATTTCGAAGTCGTAAATTATTTATTAAGTATTTACCTCTTTTATACGAATCTTTTCATGTTCACACACTCAAACCTTTAATTTCCTGATATACATTTTGTCTCAAAACTCTTCTCTTTGATCCCTTCTACATCCGGCACTAAAACATTAATCGAAAAGCACAGATCTTAGCAATATCCCATCGAGCGTCGATCTCTTTGTTTCACATTAATCTTCGATAAGGGACCGTGACATCACTGCACAGTATTTAAGGGGGCGGCGCGCCTTGAATGATAAAAGCCTCAAACCCGATGGCATAGAATAGATACATACAGAAGGAGAACTCTACAAGCGCGCTCGAGCGTATAAACATCGATCATGGGCACGATAATTGAAATTATAAGAACAAAATATGCAACCTCAAATAAACAGTCTTTGAAAACCCTATACCTTAATCGTTATAAATATCCCTATAATATTTGAGAAGTTCCCACAATGCCTCAAGGAACCCATCATCAAAAAATCTAGAAGCTTACTCTTTCGAATAAATAAGGAATCTTCCAAATCGTTTGATAACGCTGTGTATTCAAAATTATTTATTCATGTAGGTGTCATTGATACACGTCATTTTTAGGGTTCCGTAGCCAAATGGCAAAAAACGGAACCCTTATAAATTCGTCATGTATGTCTGTCTGTCTGTCGGTCTGTCTGTCTGTCTGTCTGTCTGTCCGTCCGTATGTCACAGCCACTTTTCTCCGAAACTATAAGAACTACACTGTTAAAAATTGGTAAGTAGATGTATTCTGTGAACCGCGTTAAGATTTTTACACAAAAATAGAAAAAAAAACAATGAATTTTGGGGTTCCCCATACATAGAACTGAAACTCAAAAATTATTTTTTCATCAAACCCATACCTATGTATAGGTCTATGTGTCTCTGTGTATCTATGGATAGGTCTTCAAAAATGATATTGAGGTTTCTAATATAATTTTTTTCTAAACTGAATAATTTGCGCGAGAGACACTTCCAAAGTGGTAAAATGTGTGCCCCCCCCCCCTGTAACTTCTAAAATAAGAAAATGATAAAACTAAAAAAAATATATGATGTGCATTACCATACAAACTTCCAACGAAAATTGATTTGAACGAGATTTAGTAAGTAGTTTTTTTTAATACGTCATAAATCGTAAACCGCAAAAAACATCGATCAAAGTTACAACGAACTACAAGAACTTTCATACATATTATGTTACTTGCTGCTACGGAACCCTTCATGGGCGAGTCCAACTCGCACTTGGCCGCTTTTTATTTTTAAATCTACCAGCTTTTCGGAAAGATGCTTTGACATGGAGGAGAAGAAAAGCCGTAAAGAAACTCCTCAGCATATCTTAAAAAAAAACAGAGGTATGGAGTTGTACTTCTGTTCTGTCTATTTTGGGTAATCGGTATGGAATAAACAGGTTTGCAGATCACGTGCTAGAAGCCCTTTGATAACGGGACAACTCAATGTTCAAAACGCCCCCAATCAATCGTACGGAGGACGTCCCAATTGCTTACGGTTAAAGGTTGTTGTGTTATTCATGAGTTTTATTTATATACTTACTAGCTGCCCGGACAGACTTCGTTCTGTCAAAAGTTTTTTTTGAGATGTAAGCTATCCTATCTTTCAAGTTGGATCAAACTGCACACGGTGTGCAAATTTGATTAAAATCAGTTCAGTAGTTTAGGAGTCCATCGCGGACAAATAACGTGACACGTAATTTATATATATTAAGATATTTATTTATAGTTATTTATAGATCAAACTAGTGTTACACACGTAAATTGAATCGTTACTTTTATTAGTAACATCTATTGCTTCACTTCGGGACTTATTTTTACTACACACGAAAAAATATCAGGACCCATGGCTGGGGCATCGTTCCGATTCTAATTTTGGACAAAAGTTCACGAACAAGCAATCAAGTGTGAGCAAGTGCAGCATTACCGTGATGCAAAGGCCATGAATCATTAATCGCTGAGATCATAAAAACACGTCTAACCTTAGCGGCTGCTGTTTAAAAAGTACGCAATGAATACAGCTCAAAATTTTAACATACTTAAGGGGCATGTGTGTCAACATAATAAAAAAGATTTTTACAATCGGACTCTCCAAATCCGCAAAATTTAAAAATATGTAAAGATATAATTATGTAATATATACATCTAAATATTAAAAAAAGAATAAACTATTTGCATTTTTACAACTTTAAATAACAGTAATAAATAAAACACAATGAAAATTAAAAAATAGTAAACTAAAAAAATTTAAAATTAAAACTTTAGAAATTGGCAATTCCTCAATTTATTCTGGAGTCACTGTTAGATACATTGTTCATAATAATGATTCATAATAATTTCACACAGTCTCATTATACTCGTACATTGTATTGTTCCCAGATCGAAACTTATCAACTCAATTTAACTCAAGTATAGTACAGTTAGCGCAAATACTGTAATCCTTAGATAAGTGTGAACCTCAAACAAGATACAAGTTCTATTCCAAGTTGAACTGAGAAGGTTGCCACGTTGCTAGTCCTGAGAACTAGAGTTATTGTCGCCAAAAGTGAGTTCGATAATCGAAACCAGCGCCCGACAGAGCGGTGGCTGAAATAGAAACTAAGTTTTTCCTTAACAATAGAAAATATAAAATCTGAATTTCGAACATTCAAAAAAAATATTTTATGGAAGTAGTGGTTATTTGTGGTGACTGGAACATTAAAGATAAAAACAAAAATATTATTTTATGGAAGTAGTGGTTATTTTTGGTGACATTTTACAACTAATGCCCCAACTCAGAGTCGCTAACAGTTATTTTAATCGCTCCTTAGTAAAGAATCACCATACAAATTCTGTATTAAGTAGCGATCTAAGTAACCTTTAGTGACTCTGAGTTGGGGCGTAATTCCCTAAAAATATGCATCTAATCGAAAACACCATTTGGTTCGGAAAGTATTTGAAAAAATCGCGAGCATACACACACTACACACAAGTATACAGGTCGAATATAATACACCTTTTTCATGATCATCATCATCATCCTGCCCATTTCCCAATTTTATTTGGGGTCGGCGCAATATGATTTCATCTTCCACACTACCCTATCAGCCGTCATAACTCTCTTATCTTTCATATCATTTGTGACACAATCCATCATCTTTTCTTTGGTCGTCCTCGTCAAATAACAATAATACTCCTTTTTTGTCGGTTAAAAATATTTTTTTTTACCAAAAAGCAATGTAACTCCGAATCGATTTGAGATACCACTCAAACTGCCTGAACTGAACTGACTTTCAACTCGGCCAGATCGAGACTAACTTGCAACATTTTAGATCAAAACTTGAAATGTCTTCGCGACGTGAGCTGCTTAGTATTTTCATTTAATCCATCGACAGTTTGCAACAGTCTTTCGATCATTTCTTCAGAGGTTGTTGCTATGTTCTACCGACTAAGTAGTTAAATTTGTTTTATGTGACAAGGATACTAATAATTTGCAGTGCCTCCATTCCCTGCCGCCCAAAGACATGTGTGACAAATCTTGAACAGAACTGTAGATGGGACTGTATTCGGTAAGTACCTGCAAAAGGTAGTACTTATTAGGTATTCAATAAGAATATCGATTAAATATAGTCGTTTGTAAGAGTTTGGCAAAGGAGGTGTATATGCAACCGATTCAAAAAACTTCAATAGCGTGATTCAGGTCGGCGTGTCGTCGCCGTATGACGTGTAGTGCGATGTCGCCGGAAGAGGACTGTTTATTGTACCGTGACTGTATTCCACAGTCTTGATTGAATATTAGTGATCGTCCAGCAAGGCTATTCACTTTTGTAACTTGACAGCGGAATCCGCGATGAGTTTCAAAATTGAAGTTCGAGTCCGAGATCTTGATATGTGATTCTCTAATCATCTGGTACGCACTTGCGAGGTGAAGGGAGTCTCGAACTTTTACTTCAATTTAGAAACTCATCGTGTATTCCGCTGTCAAGTTACAAAACAAAAGCGAACTTGCATCATATTGACATGTCATTATCTAATCATCTAGTACGCACTTGCGAAGTGAAGTGATCCTAGAACTCGAACGTCAATTTTGAAACTCCGCTGTCAAGTTACAAAACTGAATAGCGTTCCAGTTTCTAATCGTTAGTATTTGTCTCACTCGAAAGTGCGTCACAGATGCGTTGCCAGTGTGCCACAATGCGAATTTTATTTGTTATGTCATGCGTGTCTCCGTTATAAAAAGTATCTATCTATAATCTACACATTATATTATTATGAAACACTTTTACATCAAATTATTAAAGACTAACGAGGTATAACTAACTAAAATAAAACAACTAAAACAATGCATAATATTATTCCCACACCGGATAACCTGACACCAACCTCTTACAACAATTTATGCCTATTATTTTAGTAAAAGATTCCAATCATAGAATAAAATCAAAGAACTTATTCCAATTACGCACGCAAACTTCTTGTCTTGTCATCGAAAGACATCGTATTAGGCACGCGTCGTAAAAGATAGAAATTATGTTGGATGTCATAGGCATAAGCGGATTTCGTTATGCCGAAACAAAAGGAAATGCTATCGGCAATATTAAATCGAATGTCATTCGCAATAGCTGTTAAATCGAATACCTTTGTATTATATAACTTTTATAGGATAATAGTACTAACTCGCCTGCTTCAAAAACATCCTTCTTGCAATGATTTCAATTGGAATGATAGGCCAGTCCAAGAACTTTATACCTACATACGTCCGGACAGCAAGGTACGAAGAGGTACATGAAGACGAATCACGTGACATTGTCACAATTTCAAAGGATTGCAGACTTGAGTATTGATATTAATGTCAAATTGATACTTCCACGCGTTCCTGAGAAACAGGGTTTGACATACACGCAGACGAACAACTAAGTGATGCTATAAAGGTTCCGTTTCTTCTTTTCGAGTTACGGAACCCTAAAAAGAAAATTTTATGTAATCCCACGTGTTAAGTATTGTACGTACGTATATGAACGGGCTCAGCAGTATAAATAAATAACGCATTTTTATATGGGCACCAGCTGCGTAATTTCAAAGCATAAAAAATTAATATCTAATAGGGGTTGTTCGTCCATACGTTACCATACGTATACCAAATTGGGCAGTGAAACCTAAGTATCAGAGCTGGTTACGCCAATATGATAATCTTAATAATCTGTAATAATAAAATTAAGTAATCTGTGGTACGCTACCTTATCCTCCTTCCCTATACCATAAACATGCAAGCACAGACAACGCTAAACCGCCCGGCGCGTCGCACGCGCCGTTGAGTCGAATAAGATACCGCATCGCGCTACCGCTCCGCGACGAGTTGTTACCACGCTCTCGTCTACCGCTTACTAAATACGTTCCCGCTGTGGACACTGCGTCCAAAATACAGTCCCGCGCCCCCCAATGGTTGTGCCATCCGCGAGTGCAATAAGTAATTGGTGAACTAGAGGACACGCGGGCCGTGCTGCTGCAGATCGCTGGCTGCCTGCTGGGTCCCGGAAGACACGTCAAGCTGTCGGAGTGCTCCTACCAGGTTTGTGCTGCATGTCCTTGGTCCCTCTATTCCTGATTACCATTTATTGCGCGTACCAATAATCATATACAGTCCACTTTCGAAAAATAACTTACTGGCATAAGCATTACTGTTCCTTCGAGCCGGACCACCATCAGTGGTCCATTTTAGTGTTAATTTACCGCTCCGCCCTTATTAGCATACTTAAATAGGTCCTAATAAGTGATTTGCTACTTTTATTGCGTATTCATTGCGAATACCAGCAAGTAGGTAGGTATTGTTCCCGCCCGTGGCGCCCCGCTACGTGTTTTTTGTTACGTGTATCATAACTATATTGCATAATATTGCATTGTCAAATTGTTAATTACATCCATAAACGTCGCTTAACTCAAATTCCATATCATCATTTATCTCGCTAATTAATATTTTTCCTACCCCCGCATAGATATTGTAACATTCCATTTTGTTCCATATGATCCGACCGAGTGTAGTCAGACGCAACGCGTATTACACGCTCGCGTAACAGACAATAGTGACATACATTATTTGTCCGCATTAATTTAACCTTGTTCGTATTGTTTGCCCTTCTTGTGTTTACGATATTATAACTTTCAAAATGCCGCCCAAGAAGGATCTGGCAGAACAGAGCGAAGATAAGGAGAAAGTCACTACTGATCCGCAATTAATGATATTACAAGCTCAACGAGAAGCCATTTTCGAAATAGTACAAAGAATTTATGACTTATCGTTAGATTCGCATTCGAACACCGCAAGTATGGAGATATTCCTTGGCGAGTCCACGCAGATTGATTCTTTACGCGAAGATTTCAAACAGGTTTTAAATGAATATAATTCTCAATTGTTGTCATTAGACCGAACCGCTAAACCCGATTACAGTAGTTTAATTGCATTTGAATCTTTATGTAGTAGAATTAAACGAACGCAGTCTCAGTTTACGTCTCAACAAACGTTACGTAATTCGCGCGATGATTGTTCTTTTCATAAATCGAAGCCAAAATTACCGGCTATCGAAATTCCCTCCTTCTCGGGAGAAATACGCGACTGGTCATTATTTTATGCCAGTTTTAATACTGTCGTACATCAAAATTCGCATTTGACTGACTCAGAGAAATTATATTACTTGTTAGGTAAATTAACGGACAAAGCCTTGTCGCAGGTTTCAGGAATTTCTCCATGCGCCGATAATTACAATTTAATACTACAAACGCTCATAGATAAGTATGACGACAAACGCATGCTCGTCTCGTCGTATTTAAATCAATTGTTTGATTTCAAACCTTTACAATTCGCTTCCGCAACTAACTTTGATTTATTTACTGATAAGTTTACAAATGTAGTACGCGCTTTACAGAACCTAAATCTAGATAACCTATTTGATCTGGTTTTACTTCATATCGCTTTAAAGAAAATCGACTCGGATACCGCACGCGCATTTGAATTAAATTATAGTAGCTCACAAATGCCTACTTTTGATAACTTAGTCGAATTTATAAAAAACCGCGCAAATGCTTTGGAACGTTTCCAGACTGCCCAGTGTAGTTCACCCACTCGTACGAATAATAGTAGTCGTCAAAATTCCAATAATTCTAATAATTCGTCTAATCGCCGCGTAAGTAATAATAACCCCCCGCAACCGCCTAAGTACCAAACGTACTTAAGTATATCTAGTAGTAATACTCCCAAGTGTCTTTGCACTAATATTACGCATCAGCATTTATTTAAGTGTCCAGAATTTATTAAGTTATCTCCGCATGATCGCTTTAAATGTGTGAAGAATAATAATGCTTGTGTAAATTGTCTGAGTTTAAAACATCGCATTTCGAATTGTTCATCAAAGTCGAATTGTCGTGTGTGCGGATTAAATCATCACACGTTATTGCATTTCAAACGTGAATCGAGCACCGCGACAACGCCCCCGGCCGCGGCGCCCTCGCCGCCACCGGGAGATGCAACAACAGCAGCGCGCCCCTGCACGCGGCCGACTGCGCCCGCGACTGCGCCCGCGCGCTCCGATGTTGCTATGTGCACTACATCAACCGCTATAAGTAAACCGCCCCGCTCGTACGCGCATTCGGCGCCCGCGCATAATAAAACTTCAAATACTATTTTATTATCAACCGCTCAAGTTATCGCATATGATCATAAGGGTAATAGGCATGTTATTCGCGCTTTATTGGATTCCGCATCTCAAAGCCACTTCATTACGCAGGAGTGTTGTGACTGGTTAGGTATGAAGTTACATAATACCGAACGTACCATTATTAAGGGCTTCGGTGGATCTGAAAAAGTACTTAACACTAACTCGGTCAATTTAAAATTCTTTTCTCGATTTGATGATAATATTAATTTCAATATTTCACCGCTCGTCGTTGATCAAGTCACCGACTCGTTGCCGACTGCTGTGGTAGACGCCTCCGTCTTATCACATGTGTCAGATATACCGCTCGCGGATGAGAGTTTTGGAGTACCTAATAAAATTGACGTGCTGATAGGTGCTTCTCTCCTCCCCCACTTATTACTTCCTGACGTAGTGCACCATTCAAGCGACGCTTCGCTACCGCCCGCGATACGTACCGTGTTAGGATTTGTTATAATGGGTTCCGTACCTACACAACCTATCACACACACACGTCAGGGCTTGACGTGCTGTCATGTTCAGGAGCCCGCCGCTATTGACTCATTGGTCAGACGTTTCTGGGAGCTCGAGGAGCTTCCTTCCGCTTCGCCCATTCAATCCCCCGAGGAGATTGAATGTGAAACATTTTATAAATCGACTACAACCCGCGATCTCATCAGTGGGAGATATATCGTTGCCCTTCCGTTTAAGGAGGATGTATACACGCTCGGTGATTCTTTCGAAACCGCTCGCAAACGTTTCATGTGCCTCGAACGAAAATTAGAATGTTCCCCTGAACTTAGGTTGGCATATGATGACGTCATCAGCGACTACATATCTAAAGATTATGTCTCGCTCGCGCCCCCGCGCGACTCTCATGACCCCGCTCCTATATACGTCATACCACATCATGGAGTCGTGCGGGAGGATAAGACATCGACTAAGTTGCGCGTGGTCCTTGACGCCAGCGCGCCCTCTACCGGCAGTCGGCGTTCACTGAACGATCTTTTACATTCGGGACCTAACTTGAAAGGCGACTTATTTAACATAATTTTAAATTTTCGTTTATACGCTATTGCAATGACCGCGGATTGTCGCCAACAGTTTTTGCAAATCATTGTACGCGAAGTCGATCGTCGTTATCAATGTTTTCTTTATCGCTTTAGTCCACAAGATCCATTGCTGTTATACCGGTTTAATCGAGTTTGCTTCGGGTTAAAAAGCAGCCCCTACCATGCATTGCGCACGGTTAAGCAGCTCATCGATGATGACGGCGCGAAATATCCGCTCGCGAGTGACATTGCGTCTACTTCGCTTTACATGGACGACCTTGCCTTCTCCGTTCCCAGCGAACCTGAAGCAGTCTCCGCCGCTCATCAATTAATTGATTTGTTTAAGGGTGCACAGTGGGATCTTGTCAAATGGAATAGTAATAAATTAAATGTTTTAAATAAATTACCAGATTCGCATAAAGTCCACACCGAGGTAGAATTTGATAAAACTGTGCAACATAAAATATTAGGCTTGCATTGGTCTACGGATGATGACTCATTTTATTTTAAAACATCCGCACCCGCCGATGTGAAGTGCACCAAGCGCTCCATTCTATCGACCGTCGCCCGTCTATGGGACGTCATGGGTTTCGCTGCGCCCGCTATAGTATACGCTAAATTGTTGATTAAACGCCTTTGGGAGCTTAAGCTTGATTTTGACGATATTCCGCCGCCGCATATTATTAATATGTGGCAGAAGTTCTGTGCTGAATTACCTTGCCTTAATAATTTACGTGTACCGCGCCACATAGGTGTGACCACGGATTGTAATGTTTATCTTTTAGCATTCTCAGACGCGAGTGAGATGGCATACGGTGCTGTTGTGTATGCTCACGTGAGCGGCGCATCAGGCAATATCGTGCAGTTGGTATGCGCGAAATCAAAGGTCGCGCCCATGAAGCCACTTACGATCGCGCGGCTTGAACTCTGTGCAGCACTGCTCAAGTCAAAACTGCTCCGCACAGTTCTTAATAATTACAGTCGTCACTTCACTGTTAAGCCTTATGCTTTCACTGACTCTAAAGTCGCTTTATATTGGATTAAAAGCTCGCCTCATAGGTGGCAAATATTTGTAGCTAATCGCGTCGTTCAGATAGCAGAGAACATTTCTCCTGACGACTTTTATCACGTCGCGGGTACTGACAACCCCGCTGACGTTCTCTCACGTGGCATTACGCCACAAAAATTAATTTCGCACCCTCTGTGGCTCCACGGGCCGCAGTGGGCCTCATTGGATCCGTCGCAGTGGCCCCTCAAGGACCTCGACGGTGAGTCTATTGCAGACATTCCCGAACAAAAAGTTTTAACGCACACTGTGTGCTCGCCTGTAAAGCATTGCGCTTTATATGAACTCGCTCTCCGCATCTCCTCATGGAGTAAACTTCTTCGTATTGTTACTTACGTTTATAAGTTTGCAAAAATATTACCGCGCGGCAGCGCTACTACAGTGACTGCTGATGATCTTAACTTCGCTGAAATAAAGGTACTTCGCGCCCTGCAGAGTCAGTACTTTGCAGAGGAATATTCTAATATTCTCAATAATAAACCTTGCTCGCAGGCCTTCAACCGTTTGAGGCCTTTCATTGACAATGGCTTGATCCGTGTCGGTGGTCGCTTAAACAATTCCTCACTGGACTATACACATAAACATCCAGTCATTTTACCGCGTAACGGTCACGTAGTAAACATGATCGTTGATTATTATCACATTAAGCATTTACACGCCGGACCAGAATTATTAATGTCCTTGCTTCGACAAAAATTCTGGATCCTGTCCGCACGCCGTATTGTAAGACAGAGGGTTCATCTGTGCAATACTTGTTTTAGATTAAAACCGCGACCGACTTACCCGCTGATGGCCGACTTACCTGACTGTCGCACCCGTCAATCCGCTAAGGCATTCACGCACACGGGCTGTGATTACGCCGGTCCCATCGCCTATACTCCTATACGTCGTCGTGGCGTTCACAGTGAGAAGGCCTATTTATGTATATTTACATGCCTTACGACTCGCGCGGTGCACATAGAAGTTGCCACGGACCTCAGCACGCCTAGTTTCTTAGCCGCTTTAAAGAGATTTCTCTCTCGGCGTGGTCCTTGTCTGACAATGTATTCAGACAATGGCACCAATTATAAAGGCGCTGATTCTTATCTCCGCGATCTTTACAAGTTTCTAAATAATGAATACCGCAAGAAACTTGAAGAAGAGTATGCAGAGAGCCGCATAACGTGGAGGTTCATCTGTCCTAACTCCCCCCATACTGGAGGTGCGTGGGAGAGTATGGTCAAGGTAGTAAAAACAATATTATTCAAAGTAATCGGTCAACAACTTTTATCATATGAGGAATTGTATACTGTCCTCACGCAGATTGAGTGCCTTCTTAATTCAAGACCGCTCACGGTGTTAAGCTCCGATCCCGCCGAGCCCACGGCTCTAACACCAAGTCATTTCTTACATACCGCGCCTTTATTATCGTTACCCGCGCCTGAAGTCAAATCTGACCCGGTCAGTTTGCTTCATAGGCATACGCTTTTAGATAAGTTAGTTCAATCGTTTTGGAATCGTTGGAGAACGGAATACCTGCACGGCTTACAGGTTAGGCAGAAATGGAATACTCCTTCCGTACCTATCACTCCCGGAACTATCGTGGTTGTGATGAATGATAACGCGCCGCCCCTATCCTGGCCGTTGGCGATTGTAGAAAAAACACATCCGTCTAAGGACGGCATCTTGCGCGTGTGTACTGTTAGGACCGCCAAGGGAACCTACCTTCGCCCGGTTGTTCGATTGTGTCCGCTTCCAAAACAATAACGCTTAATCTTATGTTCGCTCTCCTAGTTTTAAATAATTTAATATATACCGCATCGCTTTAGTATTAGTTCTAGTACTCAATAGTTTATTAATTTTATATTATCTCAATTCGTTTCAATACCGCTCCGCTATGATTCCTAGGAACTCCTTCTTACACTTTCGCGCGCATTGTGCGCTCCTAGAGTCATATTTTCATTAGCTTGCTTATGGCAGTTTTTAATGGTGACCCATTAAGGGCGGGTGGATGGTTACGCCAATATGATAATCTTAATAATCTGTAATAATAAAATTAAGTAATCTGTGGTACGCTACCTTATCCTCCTTCCCTATACCATAAACATGCAAGCACAGACAACGCTAAACCGCCCGGCGCGTCGCACGCGCCGTTGAGTCGAATAAGATACCGCATCGCGCTACCGCTCCGCGACGAGTTGTTACCACGCTCTCGTCTACCGCTTACTAAATACGTTCCCGCTGTGGACACTGCGTCCAAAATACAGTCCCGCGCCCCCCAATGGTTGTGCCATCCGCGAGTGCAATAAGTAATTGGTGAACTAGAGGACACGCGGGCCGTGCTGCTGCAGATCGCTGGCTGCCTGCTGGGTCCCGGAAGACACGTCAAGCTGTCGGAGTGCTCCTAGCTGTGCTCCTACCAGGTTTGTGCTGCATGTCCTTGGTCCCTCTATTCCTGATTACCATTTATTGCGCGTACCAATAATCATATACAGTCCACTTTCGAAAAATAACTTACTGGCATAACCAAGAGCAATTTATGAACAAAAATCATGCGCGTCTATGACAAATTCAAAGACAAGTGTAGTTGCGATAGTTCACAAATATATTTTATAGTAACATTTACAAGCCAACAAATAAAAAATCGACTTACGCGTGCTACAAGATGCCGCAATTTTTGTTAAAAGTCCAAGTCTTGATTTTCCTGTGAATTATTCGGGCCTAATTGAGAGTTCCCGTAGTAAACAGAGGGCATATAAATCCATGTTGGAGGCATAAAACCTTCCTACACTTGGGTTGTTCACTAACTCCTCCAACCGCACTGTAGTAGCGTGATGCTCTGTTCTAGCATACTCCATACAGGCCTAGAATACAACACCATAGAAGGCCTCATGAGGACCCGAGCTCAATAGTAGGCCATTAAATGGGGTTGAACCCACAATCCACTCTTTGCTTTCAAAATTGGCAAGCAAAATTGATCTAGAAAATAGATTGTATGGCTCTGGATATGGAAAAATGCACGCCAACCTCACGTTGGTTACAAAAGGGCAGGGAACCTTTGTCGCCACAGATTGGCTATTAAAATTTATTTTTACAAGTTTTTGTTTTTTTTAATAACTACATGCATAAAGCTGAGAGCATTTTTAACAAGCTAAAAAAAGAGAAGATTAGGTACGTGGTTAGTTGATAATTTATGTATTCATTCAGTTCCGTGAAGAATGACTTAATAATGAATTTTTTATAAAAACTTTTAAAATTAAATTTTTATTGCCGTTGGTTAACTTGTCTCAAACCGTCATCAAGGAATGGTTTTTTGTATCAGAAATTAATTCACTGTTTATAAGTATTTTGACCCAGTATTTAAACGCTAGTTTTGAAGTTCTATAATAATATTATATATTTCATATTGTATAGTGATACCTATACGAATAAAATTATAAATTTTCATTCTTTCCTGTAAACAAATTAATAGTTTAAAACTAAATATACGCTTTTATGGTGTCAATGTAAGTACTAAAGCAAAAAAATATGTGACATTGTTGTTAACTGATCAAGAGTTCCGTCCGTCGTCCGGAGCCAAAACCTATATCAATCAGGTCATGCTTTTAACAACAATGAATGGTCACCAGAACTAAATCATTCGTGTTTCAACTAATAACAATAACAGAAAGTAGGTCAGATTCATCCTCTATCTGTATGTTATATTTCATGAAAATCCGTTCTGTAGTTTTTGCTAACACACATCCTATCTATCACACACCTGCTATCAAAAAAATTAGCATGATATACTTTTTTGAAATGATGATATGATGAGTTCTTTACTTTAATACCCATAATATTGCATTATTCGATTTATTTTTTAACCGACTTCAAAAATGGAGGAGGTTCTCAATTCGACTGTATTTTTTTTTTTTTTTTTTTTATGTTTGTTACCTCAGAACTTTTTACTGGGCGAACCGATTTTGATGATTCTTTTTTTAATCTAAAGCTGATGGCTGTCATGTGGTCCCACATAAATTTTATTGAGATCTGACAATGGCATCCATGAGAAAACTACATAAGTCGTAAATTTGTGTTAAGATGTGCGCGACAAATTGACGAATAACTCAATATTACGTCAACCGATTTCGATGATTCTTTTTTTAATAGAAAGCTGGTGCTTGTCATGTGGTCCCACATAAATTTGAACGAGATCTGATAAGTAGTTTTTGAGAATTTGAAGTCGGTTATTTTTTGTTAGTAAAATTTAGATTATGTTTTTTCTATACTTCAAACAATAGCAGCACATAACAGCCATCATATTTGTTTTTTTAAAGTTACCTATCTAAGAACACTTGGGTTATCAAGACGCATCTAATGATATCTTCGTTATACCTATATGTTGATCCAGCGGTTTGGAAGTTATAAGATAATAAAGAATTTAAGTAATATTCTTTTACATACACACAAGTTAACCTACGCACGAAAAACGACCCGTGTGGTGCAATGGTTACCATGCCGGATCGCCGCACCAAGGGTCCTGGGTTCGATTCCCAGCGAGGCGGAAATTTGAATGATGAGTTTGAATTTCTGTTCTCGGTCTGGGTGTGAATGTCCTTGTCTATGTTGTGTATTGTCCATGGCACCCACGACACAGGGAATCCTAGTGTGGGGCTATGAGTGTGAAGCGTTATTATTATTATTATTATTATTATTAAAACATAACCTTCCTGGCAGTCGAGCAATAAAAGTAGTAGTATATCTAAATAAATTACCAGTAGACGAATCTAACAGTGGGACAGATATGGGCTTTGATGACATTAAATAAACAGCTAGGTTGGAGTCGATGTAGTGCAAAAATTTTCAGAGCACGTGCGAAAGCCCTTTGAAAACGAGACATGACTCTTTTCTTGAGAGGCTCGTCCCTTTGACTCGATCCTACTCTATACAAATTGCTTTATTTTTGCTTCAAAGGCAACCATTCATGTCTCCGTTTAAATGTAAGTAAGTAAAAAATGTAAAAACTAAAACACTCAGAGCTAGACAAAATAAAGTTAACCATTGAAATGAATTCAATAGTTGCAAAATGAACAATGAAAAACACTGGCAATTTCGAGAAAACAAAGTCCTTAAATTATTAAAGAAAAAAAACAATATATAAAAATCTTTTGGAAAGCCAAAAGAATCGACGAATCATAAAAAACCTATGCCAAAAAATTATACAATGTAATGCCAGAAAAATTTACACACAACACTTTTGCGGTCAGTGCCTCAGACGCAATATCATTTTTATCACATCAAAATATTAATGTGAAAAACCAAAGCCAACTCATAAGATTCATGCAGTGTAAAAGTTATTTAATATTACACCCAGGCCAAATATAGTCTTTAGGCTTTGATTCTTTTGTTACAACCTTCATTCTATAGTAATAGTACATATATAGGAAGCTATAATAGACACTATTATTAGTAACGTATGAAGCACTTGACATGGCGTAATACCATACAGGACCACTGGTCAAAGGGTCCTGGATGCCTAACATTTGTTTTTTATAAATTAGAGGTGCTTAGAATTCGAACCTACATCCCCTCGTGTGAAAGATTGCTTTTGCTTTCTCTGGCATTCTGGCACTTTAACGTTCAATCCACTAGGCTATCATAGCTTGATGGACATCATATTCATGCAATATGTTTGGTTTATTGACACAATAGCTTGTAACTATAAGCACAGCTGTGCAACTATCATCGCAATCAATAGCTATTGGTACTCAGCCATGCTCTGACGTACAATAATTATATTTACTTGTAAAATCCATCTTGCTTCTCGTATCCTACATTTGGTTCAGGATTCTACAATAAAATCCTTCAATGCTCGAGGGATTAGCTTCCTTAAAAGGGGATCCTTAGATATAATCCTTAAAAGTTCCCTTTCATGTCACTTAACTTGATTAACTTGAATAAAATTCTGTAATAGTTACAAGAAGTTACTAAAATTAAAATTTTGTTGTGCTTAAGCTTATAGTGATTACAAAATGAGATGAATTTGTGTTTATGTCGTGTGTTTTCAAAATTGTTTAATTTGATAAAATATTCTACTTGAATATAAGTACTATTATTTCATCTGTGCTTGAATTAACAAGTAAATATGGCTTTTAAACAACAGGATTTTATTTTATATAAATTAATAAATGTAATGTTTTTATAATAATTATATTTTAGAACCAATAAGGTACTACAAAGTTAACAAACAACAAAGTTAAGTCTATCTAGTTACTTTCTTGGTCTAAGTACTTGTCACGGGGTGATTTCATGCACTAAAATGTTGTTCTCACCACTCTCATTACTTCCATGTATGATATAGTAGATCTACCCAGTTTGCAGGGTCTAGAACCTGCATTATTCTAGCAATCCAAAACCGGCGATCGAAACACTTAATAAACATTTCACGGACGAGTTTCGGAAGAGCGAAGCTAAGCGGATGAAGAACATTGCATTAACTCTGTCGGTAGTAAACTGGGTGGTACAAATTCAGTATAATAGTCCTCCTAAAGACGCCATCTGGAGCCATTGCTTTTGATCTTCAGCAGGGTGCACGAGCAGTCAGGTTGGTCTGGTTACTAGGATAGAATACCTACTCAAAATGTCTATGTATACATTCATGATTTTCCGCATTTCGGCGTACGGACATGAAATAAATCGCATTGCGAAATTCGGAGGCATCTCGAAATTCTGCTACCGTCCTCACACCTACACGTCCTGTAGAGAACCATACCCTTGTTAAAATAAATTTATAGCTATTGTGTTTGCTCGTTGTTTCAAATTCGACCTTAGATCTTTTGCAAAAAGTCGCGTTTCGAATGATGTACGTAGTTTTCTCAAACATATGTACCTACACAGTTATATTAGGTTCTAGAATATTCATTTTTATGATGCAAGTGCACTGAAACTAAATTCCGCACGGGATTGCTGAGGGAGTAGATGCGTTTTTAAATAATTTAATTATTCACGTTATTTCTTTAACTTTATATAAATATCCCCTCTATCGTAATGGTTACCTTACTGGACCGCTGCACTGTACCAAGGGTCCCGGGTTCAATTCTTAGCGAGACGAAATTTTGAATGATTAGTTTGAATTTCTGTTCTCGGTCCGAGTATGTCCTTGTTTTCGTATGTTGTCAATGGCATCCACGACACGGGGTATCCTAGTGTGGGGCTACGTGAGTGTAACGGTATTTAGTTAACAATCAGATTAAGTGTTATCTTCACCGGTTCAGACCTGAATCACATGCGGAGACTTTAGATCGAACATAGTGCTGCTACAGTGTAAGTATAGATTGGCGGAGGAAATAGTGTCCGACTCAAGATGGAATTTTGCTTCTCGCCATGGAAGCGCTCATAAAATACTACCACTTGCTTTAATTATTTTATCTATCTATCACCAAATTTTAATTAACTATTTAACACTTTAAATAATAAATTACTTTAAATTATATATAACTAGCTGCCCGGACAGACTTCGTGCTGTCAAAAGTTTTTTTTTGAGATCTAAGCTATCCTATCTTTCAAGTTGGATCAAACAACACACGGTGTGCAAATTTGATTAAAATCGGTTCAGTAGTAAAGGAGTCCATCGCGGACAAACAACGTGACACGTAATTTATATATATTAAGATTACGTCGGCGCAGACTAAAATAGTTTCGTAATAATCTATCAAATGAAAAAAAAAGGAGAACTGCCATTACGGTAGACAGATTTGTAGGATTGCGGAATCATAACACTAAATAACGTTGAATTGATAAAACCGGGTGTTATCAGGAAATAAACGAATAGTAGATATCCTTGTAAAAAAATAAACGAATTGTGCCTGTCGAACTGTGTGTTTTATTTAGTATCCTGGCAATCCTGACATGTAACTACGCCCACAGCGAGAGAGATCGATGTTCATGGTACTAAAGTGCTCTTTCATATAGGTATATGGAGAGATGATCTGAACATACGAATGAATACTCCATCCTGTACGATATACCTACGTATATAACACTTTAATTAACTATCGATCACTCATGATTCACCTGTGATTCACTAGCAGTTCAGCTGTCATCTCTTTTATGTATTGTGTGTCACCAAATTTTATCTGTGCCTCCATGTGAACTATTTACGATATTTCGCATGACATTAATATTGCCCTCAATGCGGTCTTCTGCCTCGTTCGTCCACACAAAATTGCCTCTTAGCAACCGAGCCATTACAACCGCAAATTGCGGTCTTACTGCAATCGGTGCAGGCTTGAAAGTCTTGGTATTTAATGTCAGGCCATAGGTAGGTATGTCGTGAGTTGTCAATGTTATAGTAATGGATGTAAAGGCGTCTATTGTGGCCTGTCATACCTTTGAAAAGAGCCATTCACAGAACTTCATTTTGAGTGGTTGTGGATAAAATCATAATTTTATAATTTCAAAGAAAATAAGTAACGAATTGTTGTTTTTTTATTTTTCTTTTATGGAAATAGCCGGCAAATGACCTGACGATCCACCCGATGGCAAGTAGCCACCGTCGCCCATGAACATCGGCAACACTAAAGGCATCACTGATGCGTTGCCAGCCAAAAAGAGAGAAGATAAAGAAAGAAAGAACTGGCTCTCAAGCCCCCAGCCAGAATACGATGAGTCGTTTGGCGGCTGACTAATGCTTAAGGATGGTAGCTATCCAGGAGAACCCCATGGAGACAATATAGTAATAGTGATAATGGGTTTAGCAACTTTTCAGTCTTCGTATTTAAACTTCCAAAAATGTAAAAAAATCAAAAATAGCCATTTATGCATGTCAGAAAAAGCTCTACTTTCGAATGAAATAATCATAAGTCATTGACGTAATAATCCGGTGTTTGTGTGCATAGTGCTGTGCTGACTTGACCGGTTCTGCTTACGGCGCAGTTAACCGGTAATTTGCGGTTACGGCCGTAATGTGGTTGCTGAAAGGCAATTTGGGTGGACAAATTACGTAAACCATGATAAAATCTGCCTTTTTAGGGGTTTGTTGTTTAATTTTTAACGTACGATTACCCACTTTACGTTAAGTGTCAGTTATTTAGTAAATATATTGCGCACTCAATTTTTTAATGGGCGTTAAAATTGAATATCACTTATTATTTACAACACCATTTAAAATATCAGAGCGGTTTGGCATACTAAGCCCAATCCCACGCTAAATCCCGCAGGCGTTTTGAATTTTTAACCGACTTCAAAAAAAGGAGGAGGTTCTCAATTCGACTGTATTTTTTTTTTTATGTTTGTTACCTCAGAACTTTATACTGGGCGAACCGATTTTGATGATTCTTTTTTTAATCAAAAGCTGGTAGCTGTCATGTGGTCCCACATAATTTTATTGAGATCTGACAATGGCATCCATGAGAAAACCACATAAGTCGTAAATTTGTGTTAAGATGTGCGCGACAAATTGACGAATAACTCAATATCACACCAACCGATTTCGATGATTCTTTTTTTAATCGAAAGCAGGTGCTTGTCATGTGGTCCCACATAAATTTGAACGAGATCTGACAAGTAGTTTTTGAGAATTTGAAGTCGGTTATTTTTTGTTAGTAAAATTTAGATTATGATTAATTGAATAACAGACATTCATACTTCTACACTTATAATATTAATAGGATAAAACCAGTTTCCGACCTCATATTGGCATCGTTTCCTGTGCTGTAATCTTAATATGGTTCACAATAGCCGATAAGCGAGGACCCCATTATTGTTATAGTACCAAATTGCATGCTAAATGCTGCCGTGCTACGCTAAGCTCTGCCATTCAGCCACGCTGACTGTATGAATAGTTCAGTATTACGAGCATTTTGCAACGATTCATTTCTATTTGCAAGAATACTTGATTGATGGCTCAGATTAAAAGACAAGTCGATACTGTACAGATGTAACGTTTTATCTATGAATCTGTCCGAGTATTGTATTACATTCAGGATTGTATTGCTTGTTTTGGAAAAAAATTGATGTTACAAAGGACGAGTTTGTGCATAATCTGTGGAATATTTTTTCAGTGAAACTATACATATAAGTTAATCAATTGAAAACTCATGACAGGACACTTTGATAGGTAAATGCTACATTAGTATGAACACTGAACAATCTTCCCTTTATCACAGAAGAAATAATAGTACTTATAATATAAGTACCATTATTTTGTTTGAAGGGTTTATTTTCCAACCACAGACGCCGTAAAGGCATTCAATATCAATTTTGAAAATCCTGAGGCATTCAAAGTTTCCAAGACAGATAATCTAAATTTTACTAACAAAAAATAACCGACTTAAATTACACAAAAATTACTTGTCAGATCTCATTAAAATTTATGTGGGATTACATGACAGCCACCAGCTTTCGATTAAAAAAAGAATCATCTAAATCGGTTCACCCAGTCCAAAGTTCTGAGGTAACGAACATAAAAAAAGAACAGTCGAATTGAGAACCTCCTCCTTTTTTTGAAGTCGGTTAAAAAAAGGAAGGCGGTATTTATTATTTAATTAATTTGAAAGTATTTGTTTCATAGTTAAGTATTTGGGTTAATGAATATAATGAAAACCTATTTTAGCCTTAGAAAGTATACCGAGGCCAAAATACCGCAACTATACGAGTATATTCCCAGCAAAAAATGTTAATTACAAGCTAAAATGTCGTCGTGAGTCCCCAGCCTAAAGTCTGTTATTCAAACCACGCTAACGATATGAATAGTTGATTGGTGTGTACATTTTTTATTTGACTTTAGATAGTGGATTTGTTCATTCAATTAGACCCGGAATGAATTATCCAGGGTATTATCAACATATGTGTACGAGTAACAAAGGCTTTGTTATCGAGTTTTTTTGTTTGTGTTTAATAATTGAGCTAACGGGTCATCTCCCAACCGGCCCGTGTGGCGCAATGGTTACCATGCCGGATCGGCGTGCCAAGGGTCCTGGGTTCGATTCCTAGTGAGGCAAAAATATGAATGATGAGTTTGAATTTATGTTCTCGGTCTGGGTATGTGTGTTATTGTCTTTGTGTTGCCACTTCTATACTTATATTATTAAGCTAAAGAGTTTGTTTCTTTGTTTGGTTGAACGCGCTAATCTCAGGAACTACTGGTTAGAATTGAAACATTATTTTTGTGTTGGATAGTTTATTTATCGAGGAAGACTAGAAGCTATTAACGCATCACGGTACAACCTATAGAAACGGAGCATCAATGAAAACTGTTGCTAAAACGGGAACAATTACCGAAGCGAATAGAGGGCATTTGCTAGTATAATAAATATGACGCTCCCACGTTTTTTTTGTAGCACACGATCTTTACCTTCCTCATGTATAACGCATGCATAAATGCCTGTTTCTAGTTTCTAGCAGAGTAACAACAGTCTAAAGAAAAATCCAGCAAGTTTCCTTATCCAGTTAGACTTTTAGTTTGGGTACAAATACATTATAACTATCCAGGGCCTAGGAAGTTCAAGTCTCATGAAAAATGCATCAACTCTCAAACTATCGATTGGCTAACGTAGATTTGAATGGAGATAGGAATTGAGACTAGAGGATACCCTCTAACCTCTTTGTGCATTACAATTATTCTATTATTTGATACGTTATGTTAAAAACATGTCACAAGTTTATTTTTCAATGAATTTTTATTACTATGTTATGCTCAGATGAAAATTCCTTCATCTGAGATATTATGTTAGTGCTTGATACAAATCTTGTCTCTTGTATAGTAGTGACGTCTCAATTGGCCTCTGAATCAAAAATTTACACATGACGAAATAAAAATTCCGTTTTTATAAATAATATCTATAATTATAATTTTTATAACGGAACCCTAAAAACTTAGGTGTAATAAAAAGGGGCTAAAAATGGGTAAACTGTTTAGTACTTTGTAGATAAATCATGATAGAAAATGATTCATTTTAATGCCTTCAAAGTAATTGGATACCGAGGTTTAGGCCTTTTTAATGCTAAGGGGATTGATTGTATAATTTTACCTATTTAGTTATCCAGAAAATTGGCAGGTAGGCTCTACGGAAAGATAATAATAACAGGAATAATATAATGACTGAATAATAATTATAATAATTATACTGATATTCCGTTAAGACGTGAGTACCTACGATAGGTATGTATTACGTTGAATGTATATGGGAGTTTTAATGAGGAGTTCTATTTTTTCCGTTAATATTGGCTCTTAAGGTACAGGAAAAGGGAATCCAGAGTTCTGTAATAGAAATTTATAAGTTTCCCTTTATTTACATCGCGTAATTGAAGGGAACCAAGTATCGGAACTAATGTTTTTACTTTTCAATGACTAAATGTTTTTCGCTCGTCGAAACTTTACCAAATAGGGATTCGTAAATATTTACGTTTTTGTTCTAACTCTAAAAATAAATATTGTTTTGAACATCAATTGATGGTTTGCGTTTTGTAAACTGATTGTTAGGATTTAATTTTTTATTTCTCAGTTGACATAATCTAAATTTTACTAACAAAAAATAACCGACTTCAAATTCTCAAAAACTACTTGTCAGATCTCGTTCAAATTTATGTGGGATTACATGACAAGCACCAGCTTTCTATTAAAAAAAGAATCATCGAAATCGGTTGACGTGATATTGAGTTATTCGTCAATTTGTCGCGCACATCATAACACAAATTTACGACTTATGTAGTTTTCTCATGGATGCCATTGTCAGATCTCAATAATATTATGGGACCACATGACAGCCATCAGCTTTCGATTAAAAAAAGAATCATCAAAATCGGTTCGCCCAGTCCAAAGTTCTGAGGTAACAAACATTAAAAAAAAAAAAAAATACAGTCGAATTGAGAACCTCCTCCTTTTTTTGAAGTCGGTTAAAAACAGTACTCACTTGATAATCTTGTTTATAATAGTACTAACAGATTTAACAAGAAATTAAACGCGAATTGATACATTTTTCACGAAACATTTCACTTTAATGTAGATAGAAAGTGACGCTTGAAGGATAGGAGATAAGCAATTTGAAATTATAATCACTGGTTCCCAGAACGCCGAATGATTCAGAATATTTTACGTGAAGAGGTTTCCTTCGCTTTAAAATGTCGAAATGTACTTATATTATTTTAGTAAACATCAAAAACGCCCTAGGTTATTTTATCCAAACCTTGAAATGTACCAGTTTTATTAAATGCTTCAATCCAAATTCCAGATTTAAATGAAGTTTACTTTGAAAATAGTCTTCATTGTCTAAAGAGCAGACTAAGGCAATATTATGTATACGCAAATAGGCAACACTAGGTTGCTACGAAGAGTAGACTTTTTAACCTCTGACGAAACAAGAGGGGTGTTATAAGTTTGACGTGTCTGTATATCTGTATGTCTGTCTGTGGCATCGCAACTCCCAAACGGATGAACCGATTTTGATGATTTGGATGATGATTTTTTGGTATGAAAGGTGACATAATCGAGAGTGTTCTTAGCTAAGGTGTAAATCAAACTGTCGGGGTTTTTTACAGTTTTAATTTAAGATTATATCCTTTTAATGTTACAAAGCTTAGAGTTACAATGTAGTTACTATAATAGTAAAATACGGTGGCTATTTAATAATTTACGCTTTAACACCGACGATTATATCGCTTTTACTATCAGGTAGGATTTACGTCACGCATTAGCTTATAATAAGCAAAAAAGTCTATAGTAAAAATTTTTTCTTTGTTCAATCACGCGGTGGTAATTAGCACCTTTTTTACTTACAATAAGTTAATGCTTGACCACAATCACAACCACACACCTGATGGTAATTAGCGATGTGGCCTAAGGTATGGTATAGTAAGATGTCTAACAGAACTATGAAGAGGCTATTCTCTGTTGATTTGAAGACACTTACATTAAATTCCAACGGGAACACGGGAAATTTATTTCTATCCTTCCTGGTACGCATAATAAATGACAAAGCAAAGTGCGTTCGTTCGTACAGGGTGTTCCGTGGTGGAAAAGAAAAAGAAGAAATAAATCGTGTGATTCCTATGCGCACTCAAAAATATTAAAGTATTGTAGAATCCCAAGATGAAGGTTGATGATGAAACTTGTCCCTGAGCTTGAAGCTTTAGATATTGGTTTCAGCCAATTTAGAGTCATAAGGTGAGGCATAGTTACTGATTCTCATAGGCACTAGGTACCACTTACCATCAGGAAACTCCTCTGTTTCTTTGTTGGTTATTTACTTAGAACATCTATAAAGTTTTCCGTACTTTACATAAAGTTCGTAATAATTATATAATTTAACCTTCAAGCAACAGATCAATGGAATATAATCTAATCAAAAGTTACGGAAGCTGTATTGATTGAGTCAAAGTTGGTTAAACTTGTGCGGTGTTACCCAGATCGTCCATTAACGTTTAATGGCTACCAGAAGGGGCTTTGGAAGGCTCGCTTGCACCTGGGACGATCGATGTGAACAGCTATAAATCTAGGATTAGCTTCAGACCATGTGTTGTGTACGGGGTTACCAACTGTTTGGTTGTACAGGATTATTGTACGTATACACCGGGTCTGAGAGTAAAAGTAAGTTTACAAAAACTGATACAAAATTTCACTGAAATAAGAAAACGAAAAAGTTTTTTTTTTCGCATTAGAAGTGTGAAGTAAACATTTTATAATCTAAATTTTACTAACAAAAAATAATCGACTTCAAAATTACCCAAAAACTTCTTGTCAAATCTCGTTCAAATTTATGTGGGACCACATTACAAGTACCTGCTTTCGATTAAAAGAAGAATCATCGCAATCGGTTGGCGTGATATTGAGTTATTCATCCATTTGTCGCACACATTCTTAATACAAAAAGACTTATATGGTTTTCTCATGGATGCCATTGTCAGATCTTAATAAAATTTATGTGGGACCACATGACAGGCACCAACTTTCGATTAAAAAAAGAATCATCAAAATCTGTCCGCCCAGTCCAAAGTTCTGAGGTAACAAACATAAAAAAATACAGTCGAATTGAGAACCTCCTCCTTTTTTGAAGTCTGTTAATAAAAGTGAAATTGATCTATAACTTCAGCAAGTTGCATGAGAAATTCCTACTACTGTAAGCTGTATTGTGCACAGCACAATTTGTTTGTTACTTATGTTAGATATATAAATGTATCTTAGATATGTAACTTAGTAAAAAGCTAAGCCTGAAGATGCTTATATAATTTTATAATAGTATATGATACTACGTGCATAAGGCAAACAGTTTTTAATATAAAAATCGAGCGAGCTAGAGCAAGTTCCGACGTGTACGATAAAGCTTGTAATTTCATTGCCGAAAATGTCTCCGCCACGTTTTATAACAAGACAGGCGTACCTGTAAAATAGCCAATAAAGCCTTCTAAACCCTATTATACGCTTATTTTAAATTTACACACCCTCACCCCATATGATTGCGAGGAAAAGATTACTCCGAGGGAAAGATAGGGCCCTTAATATTTTATGAAGAAATATTGGGGAGTGTATGCTGAGAGTGGCGCAAGATAAGGAAAGATTACTTTATAATATTATTATGATTCTGTTAACATGTCGTATGTTTTTAACTGAATAGGTTGTGGGTGTCTCTTGAATTGATACTTAGAAAGTCTTATTAATTTAATAAAAATCATGTATGAACCTCGCTTGTGTGAAGTTAGGTTTAAGTATGTCTTCACTACTGGAGATAGATTGGGTATTATTTGAGATAATATAATGTAGAGAAGTAGTACTTACTGCTAGTGTTACTAGTAATGTAATGTGTAAGAGTATGTACAAGTACGAGAAATATCCTTTTCAAATATTTGATAGCTATCCACTATGATATTACGTAAAAAATAAACCTTATACGCTTATGCCTATGATTTGTGCGTCTTTAACGCATCAACAGTTTTATATCCCGAAGCGATGTCTACGGATTGAGTTCGATGAATGAGTATAGAAGAAAACGTATTATTATTATATCAACGAACTTGATTTTTACTTCGTATAAAAATAAGGCGTGCGCGCGACACCGCAATTACGTATTGTAACTTCATGTGGTAATATTCATATACCTAATACCTAGTTATTAAGTGCAATATTATGTATGTCGGCGAGGCCATGAATCTCCAGTGAAGGTCCAGGGACGGACCTCTTTAATCTACAACGCTTGCCCGACGCAGACGCTGTCATGTAACAAATGTCATGAAGAAAAAGTAATATGAAATTATCAATAATATAGAACAGATCAGATGAGGTTTGATCACGTAGTGTTGAAGTACTTTGGAACGTTAGGAGAACTAGAAATATATCAAAGTGCAAAGTAAAAGGAATATTATTGAATAACCAGTACAATACCAAAAACAATTGAATATCCCTTCTGCTTCATGTACATATCGTATTAATATTAGAAGTAGCGTACCTACACACGAAACCACGTACACACGAAAATGGTTAATTACAACTGAGTAAACCTTCTATCCAATCCAAATCGTCCTTCTTTATCATTCTCAAATTGATATTTTTTTATGAAACTAAGTATTTCTAAATGTTAAATAAATGAAATTGTTAAATAATTTGAAAGCTGTGTTTGCCTGTAATTTTATTGGTTTCGCATGTAGCAAATTATGACATTTTGTTTTGTAACTACACATTGTTATTCATGTAGAAACTGTTGGTGAACCTTAATAAATAAATAAAATAAAATATCTCTTAAAAGCATACACCATGTACATACATTAATTTGCACAAATAACCTCTTACACCAAACGTGTCTAAATAGTCTCTCCTATCGAGAGTAAATTACAACAAATATAAATATAAATGATAAACTATAAGTAGTATTCCCTAGATGTATACGTAATTGTGTTAGTATTTATGTTGACGTAGACTAAATTAACTGTATCCTAACCAGTAGTACAGTCGGCCGCAGAAGTAGCTTAACATTTTAGTACCTTGTCACATTACATTTCTTGAATTTGTCATAGATGTTGCTAGGAAACCGTCGAAACAGTTACTATTACAAAGTACTATAATGTTAAGCTACTTCTGCGGCCGACTGTACCTAATTAGAAAAAGGGAAACAACTGTCATAGTGACACTGACAAAGATGGAAGGCTCGTAATTCGTATAAGTCATGAGCGTAATTATGTTCCCGCCGGTGAAGAATTAGATGCCCGCGTAAACAGAGACAAACATAAATGATCATTATTAAATAATAATAAATAAACCATTGAACAACTATTACTAGCGAATAAAACCGACATCAAGAATCTGCCTAAAATCCTGGGTTTGATTCCTGTCTTAGGTATTCATAATCCCATCCATCCATCCATCCATCAGCCTTTGCAGGTCCACTGCTGGACATAGGCCTTCCCTAACTTGTGCCACTCTGACCGGTCCTGAGCCCTCTGAATTCAGCGGATGCCCGCTGTCTTCTTCAGGTCGTCAGTCCACGTGGTCGGGGGGCGTCCTTTGTTCCTTTTTCCGAGACGTGGGTGCCATTTGAGGACCATTCTGGGCGCCATTTGAGGACCTTTCTTCCCCAACGGTTGGTATTCATAATACCTGATTAAAAATGGTGTGTATCATTTCTTTTTGTGACTTTATTAAGAAAGCGAGGCCCTATAAAAATAACCTATAAATTATAAGATTTCATCTCGCGGAAGACTAAAAAACTTAAATACACACAGAAAACACAGTTCGGATAAACAACTGAAGCTGGTGTTAATATCGTAAATAACAGCAATTTTTCACAACGAAATACGATTCCTTTGATTCTCGCGTTGCCACCAAAAGAAAAGGCTATTTTCTTTGCGTTATAGCGGCGCACGATCGGAAAGCAAACTTCCGTTGGGAAAGAAATTTATGATAACATAAAAACACAAGCAAAATACATGAAACGAAAGGAGCGATTTGGGTGGTTGTATCACCGAAACCAAATCAACGATAAACGATTCACATGTATTTTAGAGCCATTGTCTAGATATATGTGATTTCCTTGTCTCTCTCATGTGTCTCATTTATACATAATACATAGAAGATTGTAGAAATATGATCACATTCGCGCACCAATAACATTGTAAAACAATTTTCTAAACAACTTAATAACTTCACGGTTAATTAATTTCATCTGCTATTGGAATCTAATTAACACGTAAGCAAAAGTCTAATAGAACTTAGTTTTTTCAAACTCCTATGAAAAGCTACAATGTTAGTGATCTTTTCAGCTTGCAAACTGTTACGATACAAGTAATATCAAGATGCACTTGAAGGCATTCGCCTGTAATATAACAGTTCATAAAGTGTACGTTGCCCCAGCCAGATATTTTCGAATATCGTCATTTAAATAATACAGAAAAAATTAAAATGTGTGCAATTCACACGTGGTAGAAGTGAAACCTTCAAAAATTTTGTTTTCAAGATAATGAGACGAATGTAAAATCAACTCAACTCAACTCGTCTCCACTCAATTCTAGTCTCCACTCATCTCTAGTCTCCACTCATCTCTAGTCTCCACTCATCTCTAGTCTCCACTCATCTCTAGTCTCCACTCATCTCTAGTCTCCACTCATCTCTAGTCTCCACTCATCTCTAGTCTCCACTCATCTCTAGTCTCCACTCATCTCTAGTCTCCACTCATCTCTAGTCTCCACTCATCTCTAGTCTCCACTCATCTCTAGTCTCCACTCATCTCTAGTCTCCACTCATCTCTAGTCTCCACTCATCTCTAGTCTCCACTCATCTCTAGTCTCCACTCATCTCTAGTCTCCACTCATCTCTAGTCTCCACTCATCTCTAGTCTCCACTCATCTCTAGTCTCCACTCATCTCTAGTCTCCACTCATCTCTAGTCTCCACTCATCTCTAGTCTCCACTCATCTCTAGTCTCCACTCATCTCTAGTCTCCACTCATCTCTAGTCTCCACTCATCTCTAGTCTCCACTCATCTCTAGTCTCCACTGGACAGTTTCGTTTCATAAAATTTCAAGTCACCCCCGTACTAAAGAAGTTTTCACTTCAAAAATAACAACACAATTACGGCATATTTACTTCGTCTAGACTCTAGAGCACTAATTATTTAGCTAACATTTATTTCAATATCTTCAATTCAACAGAAAAAAATCTTCTGGCTGGGGTAACGTTACCCCAGCAATAAACGTTTTTGTCAAATTACTTAAAAACAATCAGAAGGCAAAATTCAAAAATTTGCTGCACAGTTACAGAAACTGAGGAACTTATTATTTATCTGTGTAATCTGTGTAATTTGAATGTCGAATTTGAACTTCGAGTATCAAATTGGCATGTTGCAATTACATTACAAGCGAATGTTCGTCAGTTAGTGAGCTAAAATAACGCTTAAACTTGATTCTTCGAATAAATGTAGGTATTATCCTCACTCACTGTAGGTAATGCTTGAATCTGAACCGTAACATCACAAACGAAGCACCAAAAAGCTTTAAGTCAAGTCATAACAGCCGCATTTCTAGGCTTAGCTTTCCTGTCTCAATGTTTACAATAAGCACAATACATCTTTTCTCAACTCTCAGAGTCTCATATTTCACACTTATGCGTGCATGTTTTTCCACGCCAACTAATGTAATTTCAATACGCACATAACTGGAGAATTACATCTGTTTGTCGGATTTGTCTATTTGAGCTTTATAAAAAATAATGGCAATTTTAAAAGATATTCTTCACTCGTCAATAGTCGAACATGTACGGTAATCGAATACGTTTTAACACGTTCGCTGCGGCAGCATTAGATCTAAACCTTCTGCTAGTGCGGTACGAGACAAATACTGCCCGTATCTATATTTCCTGATATGCGTTACGACCTCTATTTTGCCGTACCAGCACCTGACTTTCAAAGTCCATACAGACGTGGAAACGCCCCATACCAATTGTTTTTTTTAACGAGTCGATAGGCTACATCCTTGTGTATACCTAGCTGCGGCAGTCCGGGGTTCTGTTCGATATTTTAAAAGATACAGGGATTTTTCAAAATAAGTCATTTACGGCAATATATTTGCCGTATAGCATAGAAGTGAAAAACTGCTAGGGATGGGGGGTTTACTTTTAAAATGACAATCGATACTTTAAAGATATTCTTTATTGAAGACATAACATTAAAATTTGACAGTGTATTAATCAACAAAACTTAACTTCTTAATTAGTCAACATAATTAATATAAAATATTTATATAATTGGCAATACTTGTAAGACTGCCTGTAATGCCTGCTTTTTAACCGACGAAAAAAAAGGAGGAAGTTCTCAATTCGACACGTATATATTTTTTATTTTAAACTTTTTAGATTATAGATTTTTAATCTTTTTAGATTGCTACTGCATAGTTTTCCGCATAAAAATTATCGAGTGCTTTACGTACGGCCAGCACTAACGCAAACTAAGATGCCGCGCGGACGCATGCAGTGAGGCGCGGGGTTGGGGGGGTACGGCAAGATAGTTGCCGTACCGCACTGAATAAAAATATTTATCCTACTGTGCGTTACGGCAACTATTTTGCCGTATTGTATTAGTGCATAATATTATTATATTAAAAGCTACAATATCGAAATTATCACTGTCTCTTATCTACACGTAAAGGAACATAGTTAGATCACCCCCGCACCGTGGGCAAAACTAGGACAACAAGCTGCCGCACTGGCGGAAAGTCAAATACGGCAAAATAGTTGCCGTAACGCAGCGAACGTGTTAACTTCACTTAAAAGATTAACAATGGTCACAAATATAAGCTGTATAATAACAAAAGGAAATTATATTTATTCATTGCATCTTTTATGGTATTTTTCATAAATTGCATGTAGCCTGGGCTGTTCTGGGCAATAAAAATAATCGTTTTGTTTTGCATACTGATAGTAAGTAGGTAATTGCAGGGTTAAAGTTTTCTAGCGCGGCGGTAGTTGGAATTGTTACCGCTCATTTAGACGCGCGGCTCGCGGATCGTCTCGCAGCGCGTCCGTAAGCCACGCCCCCTACGCGCGCGAGCTCTATCTAGTGTTTACACGCTCGCTGCGTTCAGATGCGTTCGAACGTTCAAGGATGGAGCACGTTGACGTAATACATCGGCATCCAGTCAGTGAAACCTTTCTACCATGATTTATAGGCAAAATACTCAATGTAGATTGTACTATGGGTAGATTTCTGTACAATTAGGCTTTTTAAAATAAAAAAGCTATTGGTATTCATTACAAACAAAACATCAAAATTTTCTTCTTTAAAATAATATTACTTTGAATATACGAGGTTTTGTTACTACTAGTAGTTTCAGGTTATTATTATTATTATCATTCAGTATTAACGTTCAGTATCATATTTTTATTTTGAAAAATACGAATCCAATAGAACACACGTAAGGCGCTAGTTACTAGCCGTTGTCGAATGAAGCGCGCGCCACGCGCGTGTGAACACCGCGCGAGCTCTCGCGCTAACCCCTTTGGCGCGCGCCCAAAAAACCGCTCCCGACGCGAGCCCTGCGAGCCACGAGACGCGCCGCGGTCTGGTCCGCGAGCTCCCTGTTCACACGCGCGCATACGAGCGCGTCTCGCAGATCGTCTCGTGGCTCGCGCGCGCATCTAAACGGGCCATTAGTGACTTTCTTTTTTTGGGCACGTACAGGTAACGCATAGATGTTATGACGGCATGGCCGCACATGAGACAAATAATTTACGTTTCTTTGGGGTTATTTTAAAAGAAATGTAACAAAATTTAACAATCAGCCTAGAATACTGCTACCCACCATCGTAATTAAACTTATATTCTTAAAGTTCTACAATTTTCTGCTTAAAAAACAAAGTGACACTTTAAATCTCCAATAGCCAACTCACTCTTTATTGTTTGTCACAACTCCACATCGGTTAACTGTCCTTCGAACGATGTGGCCTGCCCATTGCTGTTAATAAAAAATAATGTATATTGTATCCATTTTATATTTGAGGAATTCCTTGAAATTTTCATGGATATTATCAATTCTGAATTTTGATAAATATGGGACCAATCTGAAATATAATTATGCCGAAAAAAAAGAATTCTAAATGGATTCATATATAAATGATTGAATTCAGAGGTGACAATAATAATTAAAAAACAAACTTATTGAGAACACTCCTTGTTTTGAAGCAATGAATTTTGAAACGAAAACCATTTTCAACGACAACCTGATAGCAGTTGAACCACTGTTGAACGCAATATAAATCGCCAAAAAATTGATACGCAAGCGGGTCCCAAGTACATTACTCCATCATATCTTCAATTAAATCTCCGCTATTAATTAAAAAGCAACAATAGATCACGCGATCGATTTAAGAGCCGAAGTAATAACCATTTATTTTTCTCTCTGAATAACGTTTCATAACAAATTTGGGACGAAGTTTTATCTTAAATTATATTGAAGAATTAATGTGATATTAAAAATACTATCGCGTATAAAAATCTACTATCTTTGTAATAATATCGTATAAATTGATAGCACGACAGTCCGGGAAAATCTAGCAAATACATGAATGTAGAGTCGTATTTGTGGCTTTACTCAAATTCAAGGCAGCGAGTTATGTACTTTTTTATTTATCTGAGCAAACATCATTGCCGAATCGATGCACTCACCGCATATATTCGACTTAAATCGATTGGTAGCCCCGCCTGGCACTTGATTCGGCATTCTTATAAAAGTATTTGAGTCTACTCGGCACCTTTCGGCTTCCATTCGGGTGGTTGTACGCTTTCGACTTTATTAGTCGAGCATCTTTTTGTTGAACTTACATCCGGATATATGTTAGGTTATTACACAAAGGTTAAATGTGAAGCAGATGTGGTCAATATTCTCCTGTCAGTATGATATTACCATTAGCCCTCCTAAAAGGCTCACCTAATGTGCAGACCATAAAAGTAAATCATTATTAAAATGTTAGTCTACCCTCATTTGTTTAAACTGGCCATTTATTCGAATGACCGCATTTATAGGTTACGTTTTTATCGGCAGATGGCCGACCAAGATGAATGGGTCACAATGACGGCCAAAAGTAGGTTAGAGGCCGAATAATTCTATGACGCGGAAGAATCGGGAAAAACTACCGCTTTTTTCAATAAAAGTATTTTTATGCTTGTTCGCATTACATGTATACTAGTAACCCGACGTTGCTTTGCTTCGCAAACTGTTATATTTCGGTGACCAATCGGTAGTCGGTACCCACGAAGCATTAAGAAAAGGAAATAGCTAAAGTGTGCTAAAAGAGTATGATCGCATCAAGTAACATTATTAGGGTGGTATTTACTTGGAATTCTATTTTAAGATTTTTAAGTATAATTATAACGTTCTCAGACCGCAGACTCCTTGACTATACCGTCTAGGTATAACCTACTCGTTCAAGATTAATATTTGTGAAGATTCCTCCATAAGTTAAGGAAGTTTCTCGTCGCCATTTTTGATTACGCGAAACTTATAAAGCAGATGATTGATGACGCAATTTGTAATTTTGGTAACGTGACGTCACTCTTGCATGAGAAGGTGACATGCGAAGCTTCCTTTTAACCTTTCTAACAGTACTGTCACAACTTTAAAAATTCTAATTATTTCCTACGAGTAACCGCCCTCGCTTAGCTTCAGTTTTCGTATTGTTTTACACCGTAGGTTACATTATTGGAGTTTTATTAAGGATCCCTAATTTTTTAAATACAATATAGCCTATGTTCACCGGGGATAGTGTAGCTTTCTAACAGTGTAAAAATTTTTCAAATCGGTTCAGTAGTTTCGGAGCCTATTCAATGCAAACAAAAAATCAAATCTTTCCTCTTTATATATTAGTATAGATTAGTATTTTCTCATTATTAAATAAAAAGGGACCGAATTTATTCATTTCATTGCGATATCAAAATTTTATGAGAAAATTAATTCTATTAATTTGAACTCTTGATAGAGTCGGCATCAGCAACATTTATTTATCTGACTACAAATTTTCATACTACAAAAAAGAGCTATTAGGGCTATTTATAAACTTAGATCTCGTGAAACTTTGCGTGACAAGTTCAAAGAAATAGGTATACTTACAGTAGCCTCACAATATATCTATAGTAACGTGGTTTTTATACGGAATAATACAAGCGCGTATAAACAAAATTTTGATATCACTAATCGCCAAACAAGAAAAATGCACCAGTTAGTAACGCCATCTTACCGTCTTTCTAAAGTGAAGCGATCTTTTATGGGCCGTGGTGTACAGTTCTATAATAAAATCCCAAAGTTAATACGTGATTTGCCAGTGGAATTATTTAAGAAACATGTAAAATCTCAACTTTTAGGCAAAGGCTACTATACTGTAGATGAGTACATAAATGACAAAGACGCATGGAAATGACCAGATCTGCAACCAGTTCCGTACAGGCTAGTGATACTTCTTTGTAAGAAATATACCAATGTATTTTATTTTTAAAAGATGTGCTGAGGAGTTTCTTTCGGCTTTTCTTCTCCTCCATGACAAAGCACCTTTCCGAAAAGCTGGTAAATTAAAAAAATGACGTGCATAAGTGTATCAATGATACCTACATGAATAAATGATTTTGAATTTGAATTTGAATTTGAATTTGAATTTGAATTTGACTGTTTTGTTGTTTTTTGGAGTTTACCTCCAGAATCGATTCATATACATATAAGCCTGGGGTATGAAAATTTATGGGGAGTAAAATTAAACCGTTAAATTACGTTACGTTAGTTGCGCAACTACCAACCAAGAATTTAGATGGTGTTGATGTTCGTACGCAACTATCAACCACGAATCTAGATGGCGTAGTTACTGATTCGACAATAACGTCATGTTTAAAGTCAAAGTTGTGGTCTGTGATGCCAAAAGTTAAGTCATTAGTCAAAAAGGTCAAAATTGTCAAAAAATCTATATTTATAATCGTTCGTAAGGAGTAAACTCCAGTCGTACGTCGGAGCTGATACCACAGAAGACATAATAGTAAATATAATCTGACACAAACAATTTTTTTGTCTGCTTTACTTACTTTGACCCTGCCGAAAGTCCACACGGATTAAAAAAATATTTTCTATTTTTTATAAAGAAACTGCTCTTAATTTACTATCGGCTGTTTTCTATTTATTACATCCATTCTATATCCAAAGAACCCAGTATTACCAGCCCTTTAAAGTATTTTAAAATTACAACAAAATTTCGTTCGTACAATCCAAAGCATTCCATTTTTGGATGTCAATTTCATTTATTACATCCTATCCAAGGAACGCACCCAGCATTACCAGCCTTTAAAGTATTTTAAAATTACAAAAAAATTTCGTTCGTACAATCCAAAGCATTCCATTTTTGGATGTCAAAAACGTGTAAACAATACATCAAACGAATCGTTCTCTGACGTTCTCATAGTAACTGTGTGTGTCCAAAATGAAAATATCGTATTCATCACGGATCAAAATACCATTTGCGGTATTCTTTTGAGAGTATAAAAAGCGTCATATCTGGGACCGGACGCTCAAAAAAACAGGAACCGGAAAGGATTTGTTCCACGGTCAAGTTACGAAGTAAATGTATGTCGGAGAATATTTAATTTGGTCAGTGAATCGAGTAACGCCATCTAGTCCGTTCGCGGTGAGTTTATATGGATCCATTGTCAATTGTTAATTGTCATTCACTGAGTCAGTAGTTCGGGTGAGTTTTCAGTGCTAGTGTCACAGTGACAGAAAAGGTGGTCGGCAGCCATCTTTGGGCCGGCGGCGACACTGGCATTAGTCTGATCTAAGCTCGACAGTGCGACACGCGCGCACAGACTCCTAGCGTAAAAATATGGCGGACGGTAAAGATAATTTTAATCGGTTTGCATCTGCTACAGCAGCGGTGGGATCGGAACAATATTCCCCCGAGGCAACTAGCCAACCCTCTGCTTCGAATAATCGCGAATATTTTGAGGAATCATCTACATCCCGAAGAGATAGCGTCTCTGAGGCGCACCACCCGGAAGATGTCGAACAAAATACGACTTCGCAACCTGGCGATCATTTTATTGCGATGTCACCCGACATGTGGACATCATTCTTTCGTGGTGTGGTTGAGCATCTCCATAATGAGTCAAAGCCGTCAACGTCCAAGAATACTGAACCGGCTATGAAGAAAATGAAACCGTGTGATGTCTACATACCCTCGTTTGACCCGGATGATTGTGAGTTCACTGCAGCGCAATGGTGCGAACAATTGGATCACCATCGAACTCAGAACGCGTGGACAGACTATGAGACAAGAAATGTAGCCTTCACGCACTTACGCGGACGTGCTCGTAAGTGGGCGTCGAGATCATACACACTGTGTAATACATGGGACGAGGTGAGAGAACGTCTATCCAGGCAATTCGTGGCCGCAAAGAGGTTTCACGACCTTTTTCAAGATATGGTGCAGTACACTAGTGGACGTGCCCGCAGTTACATCGAATACTCGACGAATAAGCTGGCGTTGATTGATCGGTTGGAAACAGGATGGAGCGAAGCCAACAAGATCGAGGTAGTCATCTCAGGTATTGATGACCCGCAGGTACGTTCCGATTTGTTAAAAAATACTCCGATTGACTTCTTGAGCCTTGATAGGCACCTCAGTACGTACCCTAAGTTTAAAAATCTTAAACGACCAGCAGCTTCGCATACAGGCCAAGGTGACTCAAAACGTCGAAGACAGGAGCCCGTTAAAAATCGTGTGGTAATTTGTCACAATTGTGGTAAACCTGGACATTATAAACGTAATTGTAAGTCGCAGCCGCCGCTTGTAAACGCTAGTAATGTACCGAATCAGCCAGGCGCGATTAGTACCGAAAATAAGAGCTTGCAATGCACCTATTGTCACAAATTGGGTCATACTGAGCAAGTGTGTTTTTCTAAACAAAGAGACGCGAAGTTTGGCAAAAATTCAAAATCTGTTAATTTGTGCATTGAATCGGATTCTCCTCTCGTTAAAGTAAACATCGGTGGCTTCAAATTACAAGCTCTTATTGACAGCGGTTCCGATTGCTCTCTTATTCGCAAAGAAGTGTCTGATAATTTGAACGGCATCCGCGAATCTACTTCTACGCGACTCACAGGTATTGGCTCTATTTCCACTTATTCATTTTCGCGAATCAGTTTACCGGTTCAAATTAGTAATGTGCATGTGGAAATCACTTTTGTTATCGTGGATTCTCACGTTCTGCCCCATGATATTATTATAGGTAGAGATGTTTTCTCACGCCCTGGATTAGGTTTGATCATTAATAGTACGGGTGTCCATATAACTCGCGAAATTAGTGCTGATATTTGTCTCTTACAAAGTAACGATGTGGACACAATCAATACCGACTTGACTGACAACGAAGATGTAACCCGCCTGCGCTCAATAATAGAGCGCTTCAGTCATAACTTTGTTAAGGGAAATTCTCAATCTGTGGTCACAACTGGAGAAATCATAATTAATCTTAAAAATCCCAACAAAATTGTCCAGCGACACCCATATCGTTTAGCCCCCGTAGAACGTCAAGCTATGAAGAATATTGTCGCCGACCTTGTATCAAAGGGTATCGTACGTGAGAGCTCGTCACCTTTCTCTAGTCCGGCTATCCTCGTAAAGAAGAAAGACGGTTCAGATCGGCTCTGTATTGATTATCGCGAATTGAATGCGAATACTATCCGCGATAATTACCCCTTACCTTTGATATCTGAACAAATTGACGTTCTTGGGCAATCCTCCATATTTACCTCCCTAGATATGGCCTCCGGGTTTTATCAAATCCCCGTATCGACAAAATCTGAGTCTATAGAAAAAACTGCGTTTGTAACCCCCGACGGTTCTTATGAGTTTTTGAAAATGCCCTTTGGGTTGTGTAATGCCCCCGCAGTATACCAAAGAGCCATCAATAAAGCCTTAGGTAGATTAAAAGACGTTATAGCTACTGTGTACATGGACGATGTATTGGTTTTTTCGAAAAATAAGGAGGCCGCTTTTGTTGACCTGGAACAGGTTCTTGAAGCGCTAGCGAGCGCGGGTTTCTCATTTAACTGGAATAAATGTAAGTTCTTGAAGTCATCGGTTGAGTATCTAGGATACGTTATCTCGAAGGGTTCTGTAAGACCAAATCCAAAGAAGATAGAAGCCCTTGCTAACGCCCCATTGCCGAATAACGTAAAGGAACTGCGTCAGTTCAACGGTTTGGCAGGGTACTTCAGGAAATTTATTCCTAATTTCTCATCTATTATGGCGCCGTTATATCAACTGACGCAAAAGGATGCTAAGTGGAACTGGCAAGATTCACATACGAAAGCCCGCGACATTGTTATTAAGCATTTAACTTCCGAACCGTTGCTCGCGATATTTAACCCGGATCATGAAATTGAGGTCCATACGGACGCTAGTTCCCACGGTTATGGTGCGGTGCTTTTGCAAAAATTTAATAATCAGATAAAAATTGTCGAATATTACAGCCAACGGACATCTGGCGCCGAAAGCCGGTACCACAGCTACGAATTGGAAACCCTGGCAGTTTTCAAAGCGCTCAAACACTTCAGGCACTATTTGTTGGGGAGACGCTTTAAAATAGTGACTGATTGTAACAGTTTGAAAGCCTCCAGACATAAGAAGGATTTATCCCCTCGGGTGCATAGGTGGTGGGCGTTTTTACAGGGTTTCGAATTCGAGGTCGAATACCGTAAAGGCGAGAGGATACCGCATGTCGATTTCCTTAGTAGGAACCCAGTATCGTCGTCTGATAACTCGGCCGCCGTAAATTTGATACGGGTTAGAGATGATTGGTTGCAGGCAGAGCAGAGACTCGATCCGGATATCAACAAAATAATTGAAGCGATTGAAAGTGATACTTTAGACTCTAATTTGAGATCTTCATATGTTATCAAAGACAACCTCTTGTATAAAAAATTCCAACTTAATAAGAAAACGTTATGTAGAGCGATAGTACCTAAGAACTACAGATGGCAAATAATACAACGCTTTCACGACGAACTTAAACATTTAGGATGGGATAAAACTCTTGTGAAAATTCGTGAGCACTTTTGGTTCCCGAATATGGCGTCTTGTGTAAAAACTTACGTAGACCGTTGTTTACCATGCAAAGTAAACAAAAATCCTTCAGGGGCCAGACAGTCATGTCTCCACCCAATAGATAAAGTTCCTATCCCAATCCACACGCTACATATTGATACGAGTGGTAAGCTCACCGGTTGCCGTAACACCAAGGAGTATGTCATAGTAATAATTGACGCGTTCACCAAATATTGCTATCTTACCCCAGTGAAAGACTTAACATCCAAATCGGCATGTAATGCACTTCGGTCCTTTGTTTACCTATTCGGTTCACCGGTTCGAATAATCGCCGATCAAGGTACGTCCTTTACAGGACAGGAATTCCGTGAATTATGCAAGGAATGGTCAATCGAATTTCATGAGATAGCCAGTGGTATCAGTAGGGCGAACGGACAGGTCGAGAGATTTATGTCCGTTCTCACGAACTGCTTTACTATAGCCGAGAACCATGAGCGGCGATCGTGGAAAGCTGTTCTTGGCGAGGTACAGCTTGCCCTAAATTGTACTGTGTCCAGATCTACGGGTAAAAGTCCGCTCCAATTGTTAATGGGCTGTAACAAAAATCCTCCGCGGGTGAATGCGTTAGTTCATGAGTACGAAAAGTTAGATCTTTTTGACATAAGAAAAGAAGCGAAGGTCAGGATGGACGAGCATGCGCGAGCTGACAAGATACGTTATGATAAGAGTAAAGCGAAAATACGACCATTTAGTCTTGGTGATATTGTTCTTATCGAGAAAAATCCCCGTGTCATAACTAAGTTGGGCGAAAAGTACTCGAATCCATGTAAGGTTATTGAAGTTTGCGATAACGATAGGTATAGGGTCGAGCCAGTATCTGGAGGACGCGTTCAGTACGTGTGTCACGAGAAACTTCGCAAATACCCGTGTAGTCTACCCGAATTGTCAGACCAACTCGATAGTCCATGCGCGGACGAATCATTAAGCGAAATGCTTTGTTAAAATCTTATCTCTATTTCCACTTTATTTTTATTTACTGCCTTTGTTTCACAATCAATGCAAATTCTGATTTTATCATTGTTATCAAACATAGGTTAATAAGTAGATATTATATTTTTCTTTTTTTTAATTTCTATTATTATTATTTTATTATTTTTCTCAGTAAACTTAATGTTTAATTAACTTCACCGTGTATTGTGAATCGATCTTTGGTCATAGGAGAGGGATTAAATGATGACGAATGTGTTTATGTACTGTAAATTTAATTCGTAAATTATATTTCACGAATTGCCACTATGGAATAATAAAGAAAATTGTTGATTACATAAGGTTGTTTCCTGCTTCATCAGTACAGCATTGAAAGTCTCCGCGCTTTGTGCTTCATCAGTACAGCATTGAAAGGCTCCGCGCTTTGTGCTTCATCAGTACAGCATTGAAAGTCTCCGCGCTTTATGCTTCATCAGTACAGCATTGAAAGTCTCCGCGCTTTGTGCTTCATCAGTACAGCATTGAAAGGCTCCGCGCTTTGTGCTTCATCAGTACAGCATTGAAAGTCTCCGCGCTTTGTGCTTCATCAGTGCAGCATTGAAAGGCTCCGCGCTTTGTGCTTAACAATATAGCATTGAAAGGCTCCGCGCTTTGTGCTTAACAATATAGCATTGAAAGGCTCCGCGCTTTGTGCTTCAGCTTTATAGCATCGAAGTCTTCACGCCTTGTACCTCCGTGGTGGAGTACCGAACAGATTCACGCTTTCTGGCACAATAATATCACGCTGATGCTGTGCTTCGACGATAGGGAACCGACAGCATTGTACTCCAGGGTAGCCAAGATTGACTTGTGAGTTGAGTCACACCTCACGTGTCTGATGCTACTTGCTTACTGGATTCTCATCAAAGCATGAAGAGCGCGAGAGCGCGCTCCTACTCAGAATGGCCGTGTCGGAGAATATTTAATTTGGTCAGTGAATCGAGTAACGCCATCTAGTCCGTTCGCGGTGAGTTTATATGGATCCATTGTCAATTGTTAATTGTCATTCACTGAGTCAGTAGTTCGGGTGAGTTTTCAGTGCTAGTGTCACAGTGACAGAAAAGGTGGTCGGCAGCCATCTTTGGGCCGGCGGCGACACTGGCATTAGTCTGATCTAAGCTCGACAGTGCGACACGCGCGCACAGACTCCTAGCGTAAAAATATGGCGGACGGTAAAGATAATTTTAATCGGTTTGCATCTGCTACATGTATGTATACCTGATACATAGGTATGATATGTATATGATACAAGACAGTAAAAATAGTCTTTTTTTCAGACGAGTTTTATTTGGTAAACAATCTTGGTTTAAAAAAATAAAATTGAATAAAAAATTAGTTAGCATTAATTTTATTGATACTTAATTAATTCATTTTTATTTATTACAGTTTATTGCACACCTGTACAAAGTTAGAAAAGCTTTACATTATTAGCTTTACAATTTATCCTAATTATTTTTTTCATTTTACGCCTAGGTTATTTTTAAATTACAATAATTTATAACAAAAAGTAAGTGTGTTTGCTAAAAAATTTAGAATATTGGTGATTATTATTTTAATTCCGCTCAATAAAGTATTATTCCATTTTCAATTTAAATTTTAGTTTGAAATCATAATAATTATCTTAAATTAATATTCTACCAAATAATTGAATCAAAAATAGAAGATTAAAAATGTGCACGGTTTCATAAGATTAACAATTATGTTAAAGGGTTAGAAGTATTAGGTTTGGTCTACAAAAAATAAAACGAAGCATTTTAAATGAACACAGCATTTCTTTCATTGTAACTCATTCATTTTACAAATTCAGGTCATTATCAAGGGAAGTTTCAGCATTTTCCAGCAAAAGTCCGCTTAAGCTTTTAATGATCCAATTTGTAGCGCATTTCACAGCGACTGTCTTCAGAAGATCTCAGTTTATATTGGAAGTACTTTATATATAAAGGACGGCGTTACATGATTATAAATAAGAGTATTTATTCTTATATTAAATACTAGAGCTCTGTTTACCGGGATTATAATTACCCTATATGCTAAATATAGTGTCCCTGTGTAGGAATAAAAAGCTGGCGTCATGTTAGCGATATTATTTAATTAACAATTATTTTACAGTTTTTTATGAGGAGCGCGTAGTGCGCATACGCAGCCGAACATAGTTGAAATCGAAAGGGAGAAGAGAGTGTTGCCATTACAAATTTTACCACTCTCACTATTATTAGTGATGCCATATGAAAAAACATAATGTTACATATTTAAAGTGGACAATTAAAAGCTGATATTATTATATAATAAAAAAATGTTAACTTATCATGGTAGATAATTTAATCTAACACCTTGTTTTATAATTTTATTTATACCTGTCGTGCTAAATTTCAAGAAAGTCCGTTCAGATTTTTTTGCGTGAACACACATAAATATAATTCTTGACAAAAAATAACCGACTTCAAAATAACTCAAAAATTACTGGTCAGATCTAGCTCAAATTTAAGTGGGACCACATGACAAGCACCAGCTTTCGATTAAAAAAGAATCATTAAAATCAGTTCATCCAGTCGAAAGTTCTGAGGCAACAAACATAACATTTTTAACCGACTTCAAAAAAGGTGGTGTTCTTTTTCTTTTTTTTTATGTTTGTTACATCAGAACATTCGGCTGGATGAATCGATTTTGATGATTCTTTTTTTAATCGAAAGCTGGTGCTTGTCAAGTGGTCTCACTTAAATAGGAGCGAGATCTGACTAGTAGTTATTGAGTTAGTTTGAAGTCGGTTATTTTTTGTCAAGAATTATAATGTACATATTTCTGATGCACTCTTTCATCGTGGCCTAACAGATTGCTACTACCATATAAAAAAGCAACAGGATGAACGCTTCCGCTTATGACGACGCTCTATGGTCGCACCGTAAGGATTATCGCAAACGTAGCGGCTGACTCGCCGCATCTGCAACGACTTTTACATTGTTTACTTTATTCCGCTTTTCCAACGTAATCCGCACAATACTTGCTTGTAGCTCTCTCAGGATATGAAATAATACCTATGTAGCTATGTAAAATGTTTTTAAGATGTAAAATTATTCTGCTCCTAACTCCAAAATAATAAATCGGTTTTTGAAATTTAAATGGAAATGATATATAAGATAATTATTGTTTGTCGAAGTTTATGTAAGGCATTAAAATACTTTTGACTGATTGTGAGTGAATCATTTATTTAGAATTTAAAACAACTACGATAACGAATATTTTTATGACATTCACTTCTCTTGTATTTTAAAATATTATAATATAGAGATCAGGTTTTCGAACTTTTCTTTCGACACTTTTCAATTATCTTTTAGTTTTAATGCTGAACTGTGAAAATAATGACGATAAAAATATTCCTATTAGGTACAATTCTATTCACTGGTTTTTGGTCGTCTTAGGCCATTTACAAACAAGGCGGCCGACCCGCTGCGTTCCGACTTCCACGAGTCTTCAAACTTACCTACCTAATAGCAGGTTTGTAGCTTCCGGGTAAAGAATAATTTTAACCGAGCGCTGAAAATTAATTTTAATGAGCGTAAAGTTGAACGTCAACAAAATTCTGAATATCAGTCGTTTCTGGTTACGTAAGCCCCGTTCTGAACGAGCCAGCTGACGCTTTCTTATAAATTTGCTTAATTAAAACGGGATTCGGTGGTATGAAATGAATTGTGGTAAACATGCCCTAACATGTTGGGTAGGTGACTGTGTGAGAATTATTCATGATGTTGTTAAGATTTAACGTAGTGGAATTTGAGGTAACTTTATTATCTGTGAATGTTAAGGTACAATAGACGTAAGAAATAAATTTTAATCAGCGGTCAGGAATTTGATGGATGATAATAGTGGTGATGGTAATAGTGATAATTTTAGAACAGCACGACGCATACCTACAACTGTTATTTTGTCTGGAAGAAGTTTCACATTTATGAATTTTACCGAGAAAAAATAACCGACTTCAAAATAACTCAAAACCTACTGGTCAGATCTAGCTCAAATTTAAATGGGACTACATGGCAAGCACCAGTTTTCGATTAAAAAAAATCCTCAAAATCGGTTCACCCAGTCGAAAGTTCTGAGGTAACAAACATACAAAACAGTCGAATTGAATACCTCTTCCTTTTTTGAAGTTGGTTAAAAATGATGCTTCATTACAATTTCAACTGTGTGTTTGTTACTCTTTCTGGATTGTAACTGGACACCGCCGCCCATGGCGATCACTAACACCAATGGCATCTTTCACCAAAGACGCAGCTGACCCGCATATTATATCATGGATAGCAAAACTCTCAGACTCCTTTTGACGTTGCTGTTAGTTCAGCCCACATTGAACTGCAAACAACTCAAACAGAACTGCAGTTTTCTATAAAGTCGGTCACACCAACAGTTCTCTGTGGAGTAAGTTTTAATGACACGAATACATGTGCACGTATCACGTATCGTAAGTGTTATAGGGGCTTTTGAATAGTACAGAATATGATATAGGGAAGAGAAAAATATAAATATGTTTTAATAATGCCAAATAAATGTTGCTAGAATATATTTTTAAAACATCAAGAGAATCGGTACAGAAATCGCCGAGAAATTAGTAAGCATATGTGAGAAATATGAAAATGAGCCCTAGAGGTCTTGGGTTCAATTCTCGGCCGGGCCGTGAGGGATCAAAGTTTGTTCTTGAGTCTCGGGTGCTAGTGATGTGTTGTGAACCTGCCAATTGCAACACAGGGAAACTGTGTGTGCGGTTGAAAGTGAATAAAGGTTTATTTAAAATTTCTCAATTTTTAAGTCTGAATATGACAGAAATCGCAAATCGCAATTTTTTGCTAGTATTCAGAACATTTATATGAAATGTTCCCACCCTATCCTACCTTTTGCAATACTTTTGGGAGCAAAACAAAAATGTAGATAATTTTTTACAAAAAATAACCGACTCAAAAATTAGGGATAACTCAAAAACTCAACTCTCAAATCAAAACTCAAATCTCGCTCAAAAGTGGGCCACACGACAAGCACCAGTTTTCGATTAAAAAATAATCATCAAAATCGGTTCACCCAGTCGAAAGTTCGGAGGTAACAAACATAAAAAAAATACAGGGGAATTGAAAACCTCCTCCTTTTTTGAAGTCCGTTAAAAAGCCAAAGCAGATTGGTCAATGAAACTCGTACAAATCGAAGAATATCCATAAATAGAAATAAAGAAAATACAGGTCTAAATTAAATTCACATTTTGAAGTCGGATCAAATGTTCCTTTTTTACACAAGAACAGCAATAATAATAATAACTTAATAATCCTTTAAATATCGGAATGCCCCTCGGTTTTAATAACTCAATTAACAATAATTAACTACAATATTTGGTAATTTAGTACATTCCGTGTTTATATCGTAAATAGTGCATGTAGTTTCGTAATAACAACAAAATTACATACTAATATACTGATGTAGATAATGATAACGGCATTCCAGGATTAAGCTATAGCCGGACTATTATACCTACCGGATTCCATGACGTCAGTAGGTGTATTCAGGGTAATTATGTATTTGTGGTGATTAAGCTACTATTGAAACTCACTCGATTCTGAAGCTCGAAACGTATCTATATGGATTTATAGCCTAGAACCTCGGATGCGAACAACGTATGTCTATGTCACATTTGGCAGGTATAATGTGGCACAACGTATTATCACGTATATCAGAGCGAGAGCCCCCCACTACTACAGCCTGAGAACGCTTGCTGAGGTATGACTCCATCCATCTCAATAGGTTACCCCGTATACCTAGCTCGTATAACTCGTGTAGCTTCCGCAACAGTATGATGTGATCTACACGATCAAAAGCTTTTCATCTGTCATCTGTATAAAAAATAAATCTAGTTCTGACTGTGAAAGTTTACGCGAGAACTTGCCGAGTTACTATAGTACCTGCCTATTCTATCGACAGTAAGAACTGTTATTATTCTGATAATACCGCACTAAAGACAAACTATATGGCTTAATCAAAGACAGCGAATAAATGAGATAATAAAAACAAATCTTGTCATATTATTTCTTACATTGATATACGTTTGTTATGAAGATGAACAAACAAAATATCAGAAAACTCACTATGTAACAAAAACTAACTTCAATTAACAAATAGTATTTGTTTCTCAAGTCGAGTTTCAGAAGATAGCGATTATTTTAGTTTTCGTGGCGGTCTTATCTGGTTGGATAACTTAAAATGAGAAAAGCTCTTGGCTTACGTGGTTCCATCAATTATTGAGTACAAGCCGACCTCCCTTGTGGGGCCCTTTACTGAACGACGGATGAGACAACTGTCCCTCATCTCTGTCTGTCTCTTCTGTCTGCTGTATACTAATGGCATGGAGAATTGAGGTCTCTCTATCTTCCATGACTAACGGGCAGGCTTTGGAAAATGTCGTATGACTTTGAGAACCAAAAATACTGCAGAAATGATTATCCAATAGGTATAAATTCAACTACATCCCATTTTTCTTGTGATTGTTAACCTATTGTTTTTTGTTTAGTAGCTGCTATAATGAATGTACAAAATGAGAATATTTTTTTTATACAAATTCATTTTCCTCAAAAAAACTAAGTAGAAAATTTATTTTATTTGAGAAAATTCGAACTGGAACACCTGTGCTACAAGACTGTTAAATGAATAATGCTCAAAGAACATCATCTGGGTTAATTCACATACATGAGTGAAACAAAAAGCGCACATAAATCTAAAATCACTTGGCTATAACGCGTTGAGCCAGTGCAAATCCCAAATAGGTAAACTAAATTGATGACCCATCGGTAACCGGATCCCGGGATATAGATCCCGGCGCTATCAAGTTAAATTGGGATCGTCGGGGTTAGTTTTTTTATTTATCTCTCATTACTCACGGATACTCAGGCTGAACTATCGTTGGAGCTACTTTCTGTTCAGACAAGGCTTAGATAGGAGCGGCGATGGCCGTTTAAAGTAATTAACGGAGTATTCGCAGACTTAGGATAAAACTAATTTCAACCCAACTTTATTTTACGTTGATATTTGAGGGTAGTTTGAAAAGCGAAGTTAGCAAAAGTTTTATGGACACTGAGCGAGAAATAGGAAACTATTCAATTTTAATCAATCACTTCATTATAGCGGCGTAATTAAATGGTCTATTAAACGATTAAACTAAACTTATTTCGGAGCAACTTTTTTAGGTTGGAATTTTTGTGAAGATAGTTTAAGAAGTAGAATTAGGTAATCATTGATTCTAAAAGGGATATTTTAGATGATCAATTAATTTTGTCGATTAATGTCATAAAATCACGTATAAAAGGATTTAATTAGGACCTTTTATTTAATTTCAACGCATTTATAAATTGGATTTTTTGGGGTTAAATACATTTTGTAAATCGGCTTATCGTTCCTTGAACTTTTAATTTTTTTGCAGAAATTTTGTAATCAACTTTTTTGTTATTAGTGAAAAATAAATTGAGTAGGGTAAACGGCCCAATATCCGTGAAGTTTTGATATTCACAGACTTTCCAGGTCTGTTATGCAAAAACTAATAACCTTAGAAAAACGAGATATATATGACTTGGTAGTTAATTTATTCTAGTTTTCAGATTATTATATCGTTTTATGCTAGTTCAAAGATTTATGCACAATAATTTCAAAAAAATTAAAAATAAGCCTTTTGTCCCAGTATCCGTTAGATTTGTACTAGTATTCGTTAAATTGTCCTGGAATCCGGTAATTTTTACCGGGAATTGAAACTCTATTGCTTGACGTTAAAGTTCACAGAAATATTGCATTTTTGTCTTTACTGCCGCATTGGCAGTAAAAACAGGGTTCATACCAAAGAATACACATTAAATAAACAAAATATGTATGTCTAAGACAAATTATGAATGGATAATTATTAAATTGTAAAATCATTCAGTTATTTTAATATGATTTCTATAAATCGACTATCATTATGTAGTAGGAGCTCTGGGTGAAGACGGAGTTACAACAGAACTTCTAAAAGCAGGGGGATTTCCCTTGCTTCATGAACTACAGAAACTGTTTAAACTCCGTTATTCATAATGACTGCACACCGGAGGCATGGAGCCGGAGCGTGACGGTGCTGGTTTTCAAAAAAGGGTGATAAAACTCTTTTGAAAAACTACAGGCCCATCTCACTCCTGAGCCATGTATACAAGCTGTTTTCGAGAGTAATTACCAACCGACTCGTTCAGAAACTTGACGACTTTCAACCGCCGGAGCAGGCTGGCTTTGGAAAAGGCTACAGTTGCAGTACCGTGGACTACATTCACACAGTGGCAGTGGGCTGGTCACATATGTCAAAGACCTGATGGCCGTTGGGGCAGACGAGTTCTCGAATGGATACTGCGAACTGGCAGACGCAGCGTGGGCCGTCCACCAGCCCGATGGATCGACGACCTTAAAAGGACGGGTGGTAGTTGCTGGATGAGATCAGCGGAGGACCGTGCGTTGTGGTACACCTTGGGAGAGGCCTATGTCCAGCAGTGGATAGATAAGGGCTGATATGATGATGATGATATACCTACGTACATATTTTTGGACACATATTTTACAATTATTATAGACCTTACTTACCTTAGCAACATATATGTGGTACATAAATTTTAATTCAACTCTTGACGAAGCCCGAAGTGCTGAGAGAAACGGAGGGATTGTACAGACAGCTGTGTGCCTCCGTTCCCCTGGAGAAAAAGGACAAGCGAGCTCAATCAGCCCGGCACTATACCGAAGACATCCCGGACGTCAGCCTGTATGAGATTATAGAGGCTCTGAAACGACAAATGACGGGATCACAACAGAGCTGCTAAGAGCTGGGGGAAACCCCTCTTTGTGGTGCTCCAAAAGCTGTTCGATTCCGTCATCAATACTGGTGTGAAGCGTTACTTTCTTTCTTACTACCCCGGAAGCTTGGAGCAGAAGTATGGTGACATTGTTCTTTAAAAAGGGTGACAAGACACTTTTGAAGAACTACAGGCCCCTTATAATTCTGAGCCACGTTTATAAGCTGTTTTCTAGTGTCCTCACTAATCGCATTGCACGCAGGCTTTACGACTTCCAGCCTCCCGAACAAGCAGGATTCCGGAAAGGCTACAGTACCATGGACCACATACACACACTGCGGCAGATTATACAGAAGACCGAGGAGTATAATCTGCCGCTATGTGTTGCTTATGTGGACTATGAGAAAGCCTTTGATTATATCGAGACCTGGGAACTCTGGGCAGTGCTAAATTCTCGTCAGCGGTGCCGAATCGACTACCAATATATCGAGATGTTGAATGAAGTTTTTATACACATCAGCCATCAAGTCCGTCAAATTAAGCGACACAAGAACGAATCCCATCAAACTGCAGAGAGGTGTCAGGCAAGGAAATGTCATATCCCCAAAACTATTCACCGCTGATTTGGAAGAGGTGTTCAAGCTGATGGAGTGGCGAGGCATTAACATCAATGGCTAATACATCACACACTTGCGATATGCCGATGATATAGTCATCTTGGCGGGTTCCCTGGAAAAACTTGGTACAATGCTCGGGAACTTGAACAGCGCTTCATAACGGGTTAGTCTTAAGATGAATATGGACAAGACGAAAATCATGTCGAATGTCCATTTGACACCCGTACCGGTTGTTGTTGACGGCGTTGCTCTCGAAGTTGTAGACGAATACATTTACTTGGGACAAGAAGTGATCCAAATGGGTAAGTCCAACGTTGAGAAAGAAGTCACTCGTAGAAACCAACTCGGATGGGCTGCGTTCGGGAAACTGCACATATCTTGTCGTCCAAAACACTACCTCAGTGCCTGAAGTCGAAGGAGTTCGAGTGTGTGTTGCCAGTGATGACATACGGATCCGAAACGTGGAGCTTCACTAGTGGCCTAATGCATAAGCTCAAAGTCACCTAGCGGGCAATAGAACGAGCTATGCTCGGTATCTCTTTACGCGATAGAATAGGAAATGAGGAAATCCGTAGACAAACAAAGTCATTAGTTTGACATAGCGCTGAGAATAAGTCGGCTGAAGTGGCAATGCTCTGGCCATATAAAACCGATAACTGTTGGGGAACAAAGGTCCTCGAATGGAGATCACGGCTCGGAAAAAAGGACGCCCTTCGACCAGGTGGACTGATGACCTGAAGAAGACAGCGGGTATCCGCTGGATTCAGAAAGCTCAGGACCGATCAGAATGGTGCCTGTTAGGAGATGCCGATGCAGTGGACTTCCAAAAGCTAATGAATGGATGGATGGAGACCTTAACTTGAAACTTTAAAATGATTTTCTTCTTCCTTCGATAAAACTATACCCGGTCCCTTGGAGGCTGGAGCATTTGACGGGATAGAGACTACGGATTAAAACATCCAACGTTGACCGTGGGATACCGTACTGACTGGCAGCAGCTGAAATTGAGGCCCCTTTTTGGACTGCCTCCATAGTATTTAATATAGCTTTCTACTTCTCAGTCATGATTAGCTGAAATTAAAAATGAAACATTTCTTGCAAGTCATGCCACATGCCTTAATATTCATCTTAGCTACCAATGATATTATAGAAATGCTACAGGAAACCGAAAGAATAACCAAAATAAACAAGGTAGGTACATATTATTATTTCCAAGGAATGTGAGACTTTAACTCAAGACAATAAGAACCATGACAGGTTTAGGAGCAACTGTTAATGCACGAACCAGTATCCCGCAGAAAAATATACAGTTTCAAGCTAAAATGAGACCTATGTGAAGGCAATAAGGTTCAATAAAGATACTTTAACGGGTTTTGGTTCAAGTTTGATGCGCGTACCAATATCCGGTAGAAAATGTAAGATTTTGCCGGGTACTAGGTCATGTAGGGATTTATGAGTACCAATAGATGTGAAACGCAAAAATATTAACATTTCAATTAGATTCACCTGAACTTGTAGGTTATATCGCTAGATAATTTATTCAAATATCACAGGAATGTAATACTCTTACCGTATCGTTATCCGCAACAGTATGGAAAGCTCAACAATATGACGCGGTGACGTCGTAGTTCAGTAACTGAACTTGGGACTTTTGTAAAAAATTCCTATAACACTACTTTCATGTCAAACAGTTTCCACACCATTGCACTTTTTAGACAGTTTTACCATAGCATTTGTACAAAATATTACCAAGAATATGTTGCTATTAACAAACTTTAATGTAATATTGGTAGACTGGTGCACTGATAGAAAAACTGACTAGTTACCGGATACTCGTACATTACCGAGAATACGTACTTCTACCCTATACATTTAACATAAAATTTTACATAAGTACACTTATTTATAGTCCTTTTTCAAATACAAAAACATTATCTATACTTAATATTATAAAGAGGAAAGATTTGATTTTTTGTTTGCATTGAATAGGCTCCGAAACTACTGAACCGATTTGAAAAAATCTTTCACGTTTGGGAAGCTACACTATCCCCGGGTGACATAGGCTATATTATATTTTCAAAAAAATTAGGGATCATTAATAAAACTCCAATAATGTAACCCAAGGTGTAAAAAAATAAGAAAACCGAAGCAAAGCGAGGGCGGTTTCTCGTCTCTAGATATTTGTGTTATTATAGTAGCAGAAATGTTGAAAATAAAACTCTTTACAATTTCACTAAGCTGGAGATAAGATTATAAAATATCAAAATTCAAAGGCATTCTTTGCAGCTTTACTTATCCAGATCTTTTATAAAACGTTTATAGTAGTAAAGAATTTAAATTTAATTTACTGTTTTTGTAACGTCGTGCTGTCTATGAAAATACTTGGATATTTTATAAATATTATTTTACCTTAAAATCCCTGAGAATGTCGCAAAAATACGAGGCAAACATTTACTTTTAGCTGATGAAAATGAACTCCAAAAGCAGTGTTCGATAAAGAGCGATATGAAACAAAAATCACAAAGCGCTAAGCGACAGGTCGTATAACAGAATGGCAGTCGAAAATCTACGGAACGCTCAAGGCCCAGCGATCGAGGCACTGAAGTCTTGTTTATCGCCTTGACCCATTTTCAAAATACGAACACCAAAAAATAAGTTTTAATCTTGATAGATTATCATGAAAAATTCATAATAATTTGCGTACACACGAATCGAAATGATAAATTCCTTTTTGAAGTCGGTTAATGAGTTTTGATTCTGAATTCCTTATTTATAGATATCGGTGCATTTAGCTGAAGACATTTAATTTAATGAATACGAAAGAAAACAAATGAAACACAACATTCGCACTCAACTTCATAAGTTTTCCTCAAAACTCTAATAAAAAAAAATATTAAGTACTGGGAGGACACTTCTTAGTGCAGATAAATATTTTTGAGTTTACATCGGTAGGAGGGTGGCAGCTATCCAGGCGAACCCCATGGAAAAGTAATAATAGTAATAATGGTATTAATAAACTACTAAAATCAATAATATCAATATAGTCCTCCAAGGGCCCCACCACCAGCGGGCCGGATTTAGTCGCCTCTTACGAGATCTGGCGTAGGATTGGGGTTAGTATTCTAAGCCGCCACAATACGGCAAAGATATCTTAAAAACGATAAAATATACGCTACTGAAACCAACTTTCCAAGATGTTTTTGGCAATAGAAACCCAAAAGTATTCAAAATGTTATTCTTCCTTAATCTTTTGTAAGCACCACCGCAAAAAGAATGTTGACGACCATCTTAGAGAATAGCATTAACAAATGACTTTACCATTAATAAATTTGCATAACAATCTTCCGACAGTTTTAATATTCATATTTATAAATGAATTCTACCAGCTGGTGCGTAAAAACAAGAAGGGCCAAACAAAAATCAGATTTACGTTCTGGTCATTCCCTTCCAAAATATTCGGGGCCCTGACTGTATTATCGCTGACAGCCAAGGCTCATTTTAGGATGAATAGATTTACACTTCACAATACGCTTTCATCGGTGCTGTTATTAAACCTTCAAGCAATTATGGCTTTTGTTAAAATGAGAATTAATCTGCGGTGGTTTTACGTTCATCAATTTTGGTTATTGCGACCTAAAATAGCTGTTGGCCTAGACAAAAGTGTTATAATTATGTACTTTATGTTATTTTGTTGATAACGTGTCTTTGTGGAGATGTTTTTGAAAAGGTATAAATAATGAATGTAGATATAAACACATAAAGGTGTACCTAATGTTTGAATGGATTGAGCTATATGGATTAGATTGGAATGACTAATAATGGAATGGAATTGAATAGGTATTTTCTATTGCTGTTTTCCATTAAAACATGAATGAAAACTTGATACAATATAAAACTGAATACAAAAGTGCACAGACCACATTTAGGTCATACACAATTACAAGGTGTACATGTATATTTACACCGTTAAATATTGCATTTGCTGTAATTAAAGGTGACACAAACAAGTGGCCATAATAAATATTTTGAATGGATATTACTGTGCATTTTGTATTTTAAATTTTAACAAATACAATACACATATTTCACTCCATTAATTTCATCTTGATAAAACTAAACGGAGAAATCGAACAATCCAATTAATGCTACAGGAACTACGCGCGTTATTACATAACAAATGATCTTACGATACGTTACGATGAATATGTCGTACTACGAGAATTTACTCGACTTCCAAAATTTGTAGGGGGTTGTTTGATGAACTAGATAATAACATAGCCTTATGTTGATGTCACTTTCATCTATCTAGATAATCATTCATGACAAAAAATTACCGACTTCAAAATTACGGATAACTCAAAAGCTACTCGTCAAATCTCGCACTTTTAGTGGGACTACGTGATAAGCACCAGCTTTCGATTTAAAAAAATATCAAAATCGGTTCACCCAGTCGAAAGCCCTGAGAAACATAAAAAAATACAGTCGAATTGAATACCTCCTCTTTTTTTGAATTCGATTAAAAAATACACTTCAATGAGCATAGACTACGCCCGTTGCGTAGCAGTTTGTGAATATTACACTCTACGAGCATCGACTACGAGTACCGCGTAGCACTTTGTGTAGATAGTATATCTAGCAATCAGTGCTTACGTGTACTGCGTAGCATAGTAATTATTGTAAATATTATAGGTACTCTACGAGCATTAACTACGCGCACAACTTTGTATATAACTAGAGATAGTCTTATACTTTTCAATCAGTGCCTACGAGTATTGAGTAGCATGTTGTGAATATTACACTCTACTAACATCGACTACGCGTACCTTGTAGCAGTTTGTATTTGTGAACTAGCCAATATCTATGTATCACAAGTGCTTGTTCAGCCAAGATAAAAAAAGAAAGATCATTGTAAGAAAGAAAAGTTGCCAGAAGAATCATGTCGTAATAAACATTCCGCAGGTTTTGTATACAAATATTAATTAAAGTAAGGATTTGCTTCCGACTTTTGTACTGCATTACTTCGGAAATAAATATGCTTACTGAACTTAAAGTACGATATTAAGCAGTATAAAACAGTAACATCCACATAAATAGGGCAAGTTAAATAAAACCGTTTAAAAACAAAACATATTCAGACGCAGATCAAGAGAAGACAAACAAGATAACCCAGATTAAAATTGAGGGCATCTAGAGCAAAACAACTTGTCAGAGATAAGTGAAACATAGTTGCATTTAAAAACAACGGGAATCTGGATTTGTCCTGCGTTATTCATTTCAAAATAACATGGGTAGTGTATAATCTGAACAAATTCAGTTTTACTATAAAAAACGCACCAAGTACACTTCAAATAGTTAAAATAATGATGATTAAATTTTTACAAATTTTACAGGATGCGCTTCTCTCCTCAACCACCTGTGCGATAGCACCAACAGCATTCTAGGCACACTGGTAGACAGGTGGGACTCTCCATTTATCAAGCACTGGGTAATTTTTATATTGTACTAATAATTAGCAATAATAATAATACTACATAATAAGTACATTACATCTTCAAACAACCGTTTAAAACGGCAACCGAACCCATTAATATAATCCTAATGAAATAACAATACATACAAAACTCCAATTACTAAAGGAATCAATGTTTGACCTTCAGCATAATATTATGTAGGCTATTGGATCAAATTACCCAAATACAGTTGCGAACAGAACCCGCAAGCCTCGTATTTGCAAGGCCTAAACTAACAACTGACTCGCGCCCGCGGTTCAAATCCCTTTGCGGGCAATCACGAGGTCCGGACTTAAGTCAATAACGACTGACTTACAGCTCTAAAGGAATATTATATTAGCTTCGTATTTGCTAAAAAGATAAGCTAAGCTAAGTGGATATTCAACCCTACCATAGTCAAAGTCTACTGCCCACAATGTTAACCACTTGAGTAGATGTTTTGTCTGAAATGACACCACATCCAGAAGAGTATCAGATATTTGTGTATAATACTTAGGTGTTATTATAGATGAACATCTCAATTGGAAAAAACATATAGGTACTTTAACTACAAGATTGAGGAAACTCGTATATGTTTTCAGAAGACTTCGTAATGTTGCTGATAATTCTCTTCTAAAAATAGTATACACAGCTTTATGTGAAAGTATTTTGAGATACTGTATTGTCAGTTGGGGTGCTGCTTGCAGTACTCACCTTCTTCAGCTGGAAAGAACTCAGAGAAGTGTACTAAAAGTTGCCTTCAATAAGCCGTTTCGTTTCCCTACTGATACACTTTATAAGGAACTTCAAGTCCTAAGAGTGAGACAGTTGTATATACTAGCACTGGTACTGCGATTCCATAAAAATGCTATTTCGTCTATTAAAACATCTACTAGATCCCTAAGAAAGGATAAATGGCCAGTAAACAGAGTACATAAAGCATTTTCTCATAGGTCATATAATTATCTCGGACCTCTTGTCTACGACAAACTACATCAAAATTTAGACTTACTAAGGTGCACAAGGTATTCTTGTAAGAAAAAGGTCATAAATTGGCTTAAAAAACTTGATTATACTGAAACGGAGGCTATTATTAAAACTACAGTGATATGAAAAGTATTTTATTGTTATTCATTTCTTTTATTTATTTATTTATTATATATATATAATTTCATATATAATATTATTTTACATACACAGAATATACATACTTACATATATATCCTAATAAATATCTATTGGTGATGACATAATATAGCACATGTACAATAAGGGCATAGTTTATTATTTGTAGCTACCTTTCTATTCAAAATATTTTGCTGTAAATTTTCTAAAGTTTGTGTAACTTGGTTAACTTTAAGATATTTGATTGTGTATCCAACTATCCACTTTTGTTACGAGAGAGTGAATCCTAGCTTCTCACAACACAGGGAATCCTAGTGTGGGAGCTAGTGCACTGAAATTATTGTATGTAATGATGGTTGCTGAATAAATCATTTTTCATTTTTTTTTCATTTCATTGCTACTGCTGACTGGCATTTTCATGACTACACGTAAGTATAACAATAAACACTTTACAAGAGTCACATTTTTAGGGTTCGGTACCACAATTAACATGACTGACAATAACATAGAAGAGAATCTCACGTTTGAATAAAATGATCAAGAAATTTGAACCCAAGAATGGATGTAATCACGATTAGACTGCGACGATTTTTTATTTTACGAGACACACAAAGATGAAATTAATCTTTCAATTGACCATCTAAAAATATTAATACCTACTCGTATCAAATCAAATTACAATTGCGAACTACAAACGTTTGTACAAACAATTTATTGAATACAAAAGGATTTCGTGAAGGTCAGTGAATGCCATGTTGTTTTAGGATTAAATGTTATTACAGTCACGAAATTTTAGATATCATTTTTCGCATGCGAATTAAATAAGCCGCTAGGTTTTGACTTAAAACTATTTTTTACTTAACTTGATCTATTTGTTAAACGCTTATTGTCAAATGCTTTCTTCATTTCTTTTCCATTAATAATTTTACAATGCCAACACTTTTTTGATTTATTTATTTGCTATATATGTATGTATGTGATACAGCTCGAGTTGTTACGTGTACATAAATCACATGTTTCTCACATTTAACTACACATAAGCATGCAAATCTATACAAATAAATACATAAAACTGAAGCGTTTTCTGTCTGAAGTCTGTCTGTGATTTCGAAATAAATGATTTTGACAAGTTGTAATATTACTTATATACATACTCGTACGTATATACTTGCACGATACTAAAGCCGAAAAACGAGTGTTTAAAATTTTTGTCTGTCTGTTTGTCCCGGCTAATCTCTGAAACCACTGAACGGATTTTAACAGGACTTTTACTAGGATATTAAGACATCTTCAACATAAAGAATAGGTACATAGCTCAAAGGTACATAGCTCCACTAATACAAAGCGTATTGCGACGTGTTAAATCAAACCTAGGATTGTTCTTTGAAATAACTAAGTGCTCTGTGATTTTTAGCGTTCCGTATTAGCGATGTTGTAGTTCTGTTGTAATGCATATCCTCAGACCCATTTCCCGGGATAAAAAGTATCCTATGTAAATTCAGGTAACTATGTAACTTATCCGTGTGCAAAGTTTATAAAGAGTAGAAAATAGTTATCCTTAGGAACATCGTAATAAGAGTGAAGAGTGCTAAAGCACATTAAAATTAATTAATTACAACTCGTATTATTATATCAATAGATATACCGTAACATGAACAATGTATAAACCCAGACGTTTATAGATATGATAAGAGCTAGTATAGCTAGTAGGTATAATAGTTGATGTCGAAGTGACCCAGATAATGAAGACGTTCCCGCAGGAGTGAGCTGTCTGAACATGTCCGACCCAATCACGAGAAATACGGATTTCCACTTATATTTCTTATAATAAGAAAAAAGAGCTATTCATGCTATTTGTATGAACGTACTCGCTTGGTAGGTCCAGAAACTATTCTATTTATCTGTATATTAGAAGTGGTATTTTAAAAAGAGTTGATTTGAATTCTTTCTCAATGCTATTCTACTATCGTTATATCTAGGGAGATGAATGAATGGAGGTTGGTGAACTACTGCTTCAACTATTTAAGTAGGTTTTTTGGTAAATTTTAATGGAAAAACAGCTTTAACTTCACCCCTCATCTGCTACCTTGGACTGCGTGGGATTCATACCAGGACGGAGCAGGGTCAGTGAATCCAGTTGAACTTTATCTTCCGCAACTATCTATAGGTCTGACGAAGTGATTTTAATTGTACGCAAGTACGCGGTAGTGCAACTTACCATTACCTGCTTTATATGTTCGCAGCCATTACCATTTTACATATGGTGTGGTCCCGTGCCTCACCAGAGGTCCTAATACTCCAAAAACCCTTTACAATCTTAAGATATAGGGCCTAAAACATGAATGTTTAAGCAGGGGTTTCTTACATAGTGTAGAGTAGCACTAAGGAGAGTTGAAAATGTATTCCCTAAAGAGTTAAAATGAGGATCGCAAATGTCTCTTTGCAGTCCATTTCCTGGACAGAAGTCGCGTGTACAAGCTAGTATTAAATAAATATTCAACCCAAGTGCCATTCCTATAGTTAATAACAAAACTATTTTAAAAGCATTGTATTGTATTGGAGTTGCAAGTGCCAATGCTATAAACTATACAAGAAATCTAGGTTCAACGTTACGTATTCAAAAGGATTAAATCTACCCGGACTAAATTGCATCTCAAGCAACATTATACAATTATACAGTTATACACTACGAGTATTTCACTAACAAACCCTATGCGGAATAATCTTGAGAGTTGTCAAATAGCTCGGAATTAGCACTGCGGTAAAGCACATTGTAAGATACGAGGTAAAACGGTATTTCTCTTCAGAGTTCGGGGAATAATCTTAATTTACAGTTTCGATGTCAAAACAACTCCTAAATGTTAAAGCTAGATAGATAGTTAAGTTTGTTTTCTCACTCACCTTCGGCCGTAACAATTTACGTGAAAACTTAGTATATTTATAACTTTGTCTATTATTCCCTTTCCGCAAATAATAAACTCAATAGTTTCGGGAATAATATCACAACTAACATGACGTTACGTGATGATAGAAACGCGTTTTATTAAGCCCATGGACCCCTAAAAAGATAACAAAAGTCCATTCAAGTAAACGACCATTTAACAAAGAAACACGAAAAGTAAAAAAAAAAAACTAAAAGGAAGAGAAAATACGAGATAACAGGACATCTTTTGTACTTCTGTATATTATAGTCATATTTTATACATTCTGTATTCAATTTATCTCTGACCCCGACTTCCGTTTTCATTGGACGACACGACTGACGACAACGACATCTTACGCATGTATTGTACAAACTTTCATATATGTGTGCGAGTTGCTTGGAGCTATAAGGAGTCTATCCGCTACACTCTACAGCGTACCAAACCATGTCCGTGCTGTTAACGTGTCAGGCATGGAAAGCAACACGATATTCTCTACTATGTCCACTGAAACAGATCGACGGCATCCTATGTCTTATATACAGGCATTTTCGGCGACAATTTTTGACGCTCCGTGCATGATACTCTTCGGTGTTGGTTAGTGACGGAACGGTCTACTAGAGGTCTGACTCCTTAAGGTTGCCACACCATAATTGTTATACATAGTGTTAATAAATTTTTGAAACCTTATTATAACTGCAGTGTGATTATCCACGTGAATCAAGCAAGGTCGTTGTCGTATCGTGTAGTGTAATGAAGAAGCGGCCTTTATCGAAGCAAAGTTTGTTGGCCAAACTGGCTCAACTTTCCGCGAGGCGCTGGGACATGAAAACTTGGTAAATACGAGTTTTGTTTGGTTTATCCTTTTTGTATTGTACCTACAGTTAATATAAAGATACATACAGACAATATTCCAACTTTTGAGTGGTAAAAAAAGCATCTTATAAGACCAAAACTCCTATTTCATAGATGAATGTTATAGTACCAAATTTATCACTAAATTTAAGAAGGGCCGGTACCTATTTTTTTCACTCGTTGCTTTTGTTTTCGGCAAAATTCGCATTAAAACTCCTGGTGGTGTAAAAGCTATTCTGTTGGACGTAAAACAAAAAGACAGGAAACTTTAAAAGTGATCTATAATGTCGGTCAGATGTTGACACAGCCGTCCATATCACCGTAGTACAAGGATAATACTCGTATATAAAATAGCTACTCGTATATCTATGAAAAACAAAAGAGTGAAAAAAAAAACTTTTTTTTAAATATCACTTTTATGTGTGCATCTGAACTGAGGGCCCACTTTTTTTTTCTTGGCGTAGCGAATTGAAATTTATAGAGGATTTAGTTAAAAATAGTTAAAACTTAAAGCAAACACTCATAAATTTCTTAAACGTGAATTAAAGATGTTATGGGCAAATGTTTTGGGCCCTCAGTTCAGATGCCTACAGAAAGTGGCATGGTATAAATCTCAGAAAGTACTACCTCTGTGTCAATAATTATTATTTTAGAATTTAGTTAAGAATTTCTTAAAACGATTGATATCATTCTCAACTGGCTGGAGAATAACATTACAGACTTATCGCAGTTTTACTTGGGCCCTCAATCCAGACGTTTATGAACTGAGAGCCCAGGCGAAACATAGGTTTAAAGGAAGAAAAGCATAAATGTACATTGGAAACCTCTTAGATAACATCCCTATGAATTAGTTAAAAAAAGAAATAGTGATAAAAAAGTAACGGCTGAATGGTAAAACGGCTTCGAATTTTCGGATAACCTCTAATCTGAGGGCCCAATACTTTCGGCTTTATCGACTAGGTGCAACCTCTTAGTTTGAAATAAATTAGCTGAAAAGTTTTTACTAATTTTTAACTAAAATTTTACATTCGGTTTTTTGTTCAAAATGCCATACTTTACGAGAAAATTAACTTTTCATTTTTAGTAGGAACAAATTTTGTAGGGTAACCATGATTGCAGATATGTGTGAACGCGGATATGTGTGACGACATGAAATATCCTATTCTTATACCTTACAGCGGTAATTTTACAAACTTATTAATTGAGCAGATGCATCACTTAACATTCCACGGGGGCCCACGGTTGACTTTATCTAATATAAGACAACGCTATTGGATCGTATCGGGTACTAGAGCAGTCAAGAGGGAGATTAGAAAATGCGTGACGTGTAGGAAGCATGACCCTTCTAAGCAGTATCAGATGATGGGTGACTTACCTGGTGAAAGAATTAATACAGCAGCCCCATTCTATCACACGGGTGTCGATTATACGGGATATGTGGAGGTAAAGGCCAATAAAGGGCGAGGTATAAAAACGACGAAGGGCTATATAGCGTTATTTATCTGTATGGTCACGAAGGCGGTTCATCTAGAACTGGTTTCGGACCTCAGTAGCTCAGCCTTTTTAGCAGCCCTTCGAAGGTTCGCAGCAAGACGAGGAGCGCCGCGTCATCTTTACAGTGATAACGGCACTAATTTTGTGGGAGCCAACAGAACCATGAAAGCAGAATATCATGACCTCACTAACATCCTTGACGAAAACTTCTTCAATTACATAACAGACTTAAATATAGAGTGGCATTTTAATGCACCTTCGTGGCCTAGCGCTGGAGGTTTATGGGAGAGAGCTATCAGAAGCTTAAAGCATCATTTAAAGAGAGTAGTGGGAGAGCAGAAGTTAACATTTGAGGAGTACAGCACTCTGTTAGCCCAGGTAGAAGGATGTCTTAATTCACGGCCTCTGTGTCCTTTGTCAGAAAATACAGACGATTTAGACTGTTTAACACCAGCTCATTTCCTCACTGGCAGGGCCGGAACTACTATTATTGAAACAGAGCACGATGCCAGAACAAGGTGCCATCTGATTTCTAAGCTTACATCAGACCTTTGGAAGAGGTTTAAAACTGAGTATCTGTCACAGCTTTCAGTTCGTAGTAAATGGCTTAAGAAGCAAGAAAATATTAAGATAGGAGATATGGTCACCATTCAAGATGATAACCTACCCCCTGGAAAGTGGCCACTTGGTAGGGTAATAGAATTACACCCTGGCTCAGATGGTTTAGTACGGGTGGTAACAATCAAAACTAAGAGCGGTGTCATTAAGCGACCCATAATTAAATTATCAATCTTACCAATTAGAGCACAAAACGAAGAAGAAAGGAAAGAAGAGAATGGAGAGAATTTAATTAGAAAACCTACGAAGCAAGCAAAGGGTAGTTTTATAGCAATAGCATTATCTCTCATATTATTTTTAACATTAGCTAGCGGGGCTCAAGCTTCATTAAACGTAACTAAATTAAATAACGATCAAGCGCTATATTTTGACAAAATAGGTAACATGAAGTTAGGTCGCGACGAGTGGAAACTCGTAGTTTATTATAAAATGGATCCCTATTGGGAAGGCATGGCAACGGTAGAAAAATATATAAAATATTTAGATCGCGTTTGTACTTCCGCTTCCGTAAAAATGCATTGTGACGTAGCTTTATCTCAGATGCGCCATAGTTTATCCGAGTTAGAGTTCATTAACCGTATTCTACTTGGTCAGCATAATAGCACGCGTCGTAAGAGACGCGGCCTTATCAATGGCGTAGGGTACCTTGCACACACTCTATTCGGTGTCTTGGATGACAATTTTGCAGAACAATATAAGCGTGACATTACTGAAATAAGACATAATGAAAAACATTTAAGAGCAGTATGGAGGAATCAAACGTCGATTATTGAAGGAGAATACAACATACTTAAAAGATTAGAGGAAACTGTAAGCAAGCAACATAAAATTGTAAATCAGCATCTGAATCAATTAGAAATGGGATTTAATTCTCTGAAGAAGGAAGTAGAAAATATGGAAATTATAAATGAATTTACAATGTCTGCTATCATCGCTGGTAATCTACTTACAACTTTAAGGGCTATTCAAGATCAATTAGTGGAAATGATAACTGATGTACATTATGAGAGGTTCAGTCTACATCTCCTCTCTCCACAGCAGCTACAAAATGAGCTTAACATTATATCAGGGCAGATGGCGAAGGATTTGTCCCTTCCTATCGACAACATACATCAAGAAATGTCATATATATACAAACTTTTGAAAGTGAGGGCGCGGATGACAACGGAATATTTTATATTTGAAATCCGCGTCCCTCTCGTGTTCAGAGACATATTCGAACTACATCAGTTAATAGCGGTGCCACATCAACGCGGCTCCAGCATGTACACCGTTATTCCGACATCAAGGTATGTGGCGATCAACCTACCGAAAGATATTTATGTGCCGATGGAAGAGACAGACGTGAAGCAGTGTGTTTACCTTCGATCTTCTTATCACTGCAACATTCAATCGACAATATATCATCTAAAGTCAGACAGTCATTTATGTGTCAAAAATCCAGCCTCAAATCAATGTGCAGTGAAGGAAGGTACATGTCATAATAAGTGGATTAAACTCTGGCAAGCTAATACATTTCTCTTTTCTTGTTGTGAACAATGTGTACTCCGCCTTATGTGTGAGGATCGCGTTACAGTTGAACAGCTGACTGCATCGGGTGTAGTGCACCTCGCAGCGAATTGCGTATTAAAGGAAAAGGATTTTACAGCGTACTCTCAAACAGAAACGATAAAATCTATCAATATCGACTCACACCTATATAACCCACAACCGCAAGTTTCTCAAATTAATCATTTACTTAACATTTCACTTAAATTACATGGAAACGAAACAACTGACTCAACTTTGCAACATGATTTACAAAGAGTTGGCGAGCAAGTTAACCAGTTAAAAAGCTCGGAGCCCATCGATGAGGACTCCTTATGGTATCATCATATTCATCACTACGTCCTCAGCTATGCATTGCTAATAGTTGCAATAGCAGTAATATCAGTCTTCGTGTGGAATCGGAGATGCCGCCGGGTGAGGCGGCCGACGCCAGAGACCGCCGCCTCGTCAGCCAGCAGTAGTGGTGAAGTGGGTGCAGTGAGTGCAATGAGTGCAGTGAGTGCAATGGGTGCAGTGAGTGCAGTGCGTACGCGAGAGGAAAAACAGGACAGAGCGACCTCTCCTGTTTTATTAAAAGTGCTTAAAGTGGCGGATGTGCAATGAAAAATTTTTTTTTTATACTAACTTTAGCATCTTTTTTTTTGCGTTAGCGTGCATTTTTATATTTTTTTTTTATCTTGATGTATTTTTATTTTTTATATTTACTTTTCTTTTACAATGTATGTACAAGCAATAGCTTATCTTTTACTTTATTTTATTTTTTGACTTTTTGTATTTTTTGTCTATTATTTGGCCCGGGAGCATGTACGGAATCCCGTACATTACCTAATAATTTAAGACAATGACAGCTAACTCAGCAAAAGTATGTACCGCAGCAATGCGAGTTAGTTGTTCACGTAGCTCCCCGACAGCCTAGCGTTCTAATTATTAGCAAATTGTAATTTTATTGCAATTAAATATCTTCTTTAAATAAAGCAGCTTTTATTTTGTGTGTAAACCACACAACAATAGGAAAATAATTAACTCAGTTTTGTAAATTGAGAAAGTCTTATTTATTACACTTCTGTACTATTAATACAGGGTTCTGTTAATATACATAAATTTTCATTTATTTCCTTCACTAGGAAAATACAATAAACTATGTGTATTCAATTAACAAAACAAAATGAAACAAAGTAATATTGGCATTCTTATGGATTCCAAATTAACATTTTCAGACCATGTAGATTCAATTGCCAATAAAGCGTACAAAAATCTTGGATTTGTGTTATGGGTTAGCCGACCCTTCACTGATGTAGGTTGTTTTAAGATTTTATACTACTCGTATGTGCGAAGTATCCTAGATTATTGTAGCATTGTTTGGAATCCCCAATACGTTATTTAACGTGATAACTGAGTTAATTATTTTCTTATTCTGCAATCATGGTTACCCTACAAAATTTGTTCCTACTAAAAATGAAAAGTTAATTTTCTCGTAAAGTATGGCATTTTGAACAAAAAACCGAATGTAAAATTTTAGTTAAAAATTAGTAAAAACTTTTCAGCTAATTTATTTCAAACTAAGAGGTTGCACCTAGTCGATAAAGCCGAAAGTATTGGGCCCTCAGATTAGAGGTTATCCGAAAATTCGAAGCCGTTTTACCATTCAGCCGTTACTTTTTTATCACTATTTCTTTTTTTAACTAATTCATAGGGATGTTATCTAAGAGGTTTCCAATGTACATTTATGCTTTTCTTCCTTTAAACCTATGTTTCGCTTGGGCTCTCAGTTCATAAACGTCTGGATTGAGGGCCCAAGTAAAACTGCGATAAGTCTGTAATGTTATTCTCTAGCCAGTTGAGAATGATATCAATCGTTTTAAGAAATTCTTAACTAAATTCTAAAATAATAATTATTGACACAGAGGTAGTACTTTCTGAGATTTATACCATGCCACTTTCTGTAGGCATCTGAACTGAGGGCCCAAAACATTTGCCCATAACATCTTTAATTCACGTTTAAGAAATTTATGAGTGTTTGCTCTAAGTTTTAACTATTTTTAACTAAATCCTCTATAAATTTCAATTCGCTACGCCAAGAAAAAAAAAGTGGGCCCTCAGTTCAGATGCACACCACTTTTATTATGGAAATAGCGTGCGAACGAGCTGACGATCCATCTGATGGTAAGTGGCTATTGTCCCATGGACATCAGCAACACCAAAGGCATCACTGACGCGTTGCCGGCCAAGAACGAGAGAAAATAAAGAAAGAAAGAACTGCCTCTCAAGCCCCCAACCAGAACACGACAGGTCGTTTGGCGGCTGACTCATGCTCAAGGTTGGTAGCTATCCAGGCGAATCCCATGGAGAAACAATAATAGTAATAATGGTATTAATTAGCAATTAAAATCAATATTACCGATATAATCCCTCCTAGGGGCTCTACCACCAGCGGGCTGGATTTAGTCGCCTCTTACGGCACCCAACTGGCGTGGGATTGGGGTTAGTATTCTAAGCCGCCCCAATACGGTAAGCTTGATCACTTATAATTAATTAGTTACTAATGAATTTTATGTACCATGTTTGAATGAAATTACGACGAGTCGCTAAATTAGACTAACTCAATTTCTGCGTGCTCTTGGTCCAACCAATATATCTATTTGTTTCTACTTATTATCATTGTGTTGTACTTTCAATAACCGTAATATGTATGTATTCATTACAGCATCGATACATATAATGCAAGCAGATCGGTGACAAAATTTATACCAATAATTACGTACATTGCACTAATAAATTCTAGAAATGACTTTGACATAATTTGTCTAGTTTTGGCTTGGTTCCAAATTTGTCACGGAACTCGTTTGTAGCATGTATTGTAGATATAGCAGAAATGTTTCACTGCAGTTTTTGCGTTAGGCGCAATCCACATGGAGGAAATATGTGTGAACCAGTCGATATCACCTTTGAGCAGTGTTTAAGGCGTGGGCCTCTCTTGACAATCAAGGAAAGAAAGAATGAAAATACATTTATTGAAAGACATGAACGCTACAGAAGTTGAAAACATAATTTTAAATTAAAGATACATTGGTAAAATTCCTTTTTAACCGACCTCAAAAATGGAGGAGGTATTCAATTCGACTGTATTTTTTTATGTTTGTTACCTCAGAACTTTCAACTGGGTAAACAGATTTTGATGATTCTTTTTTTAATCAAATGCTAGTTTTTTAAATCAAAACATACCGTCCTTGGCAGTTGGGTAACAAGCCAATGATAATTTTCCTAGGAAATTTGTTTTTCTCATGTCGAGTATATGCGAGTTACAAATGGCGTATTCATGATTAGATACACAGTTGTAAAAATTGTAATTGTCGATGAATTGGTTTTACCTCTCAACCTATCTGCATTGCAGTGTTATAAGGCTTTCATGAGTAATAACCATCGAAACTTCGAAAAATATAACAAACCTGCAGTAGATAATATTCAGAGAAGATCACAAAGCAGAGGATTACCTGAAATGAAAGAACAAAATAATTTATTTAATGAATAACAAAATAGTGAAGAACTTATTTCAATGGTATAAACTGAAACAAAGATCTGTCTTTTTGAAGAAATATTACTTTCGAATTTTGGTTTACAAACTTTCTAGGGTTCCGAGGAAGGGTTTAAAACAGGGCCCTTATCGTTTCGTCTTGTCTGTCCGTCCGTCGGTCCGTCCGTCCGTCCGTCCGTCCGCAGCATAGCCAGAATTCCTTAGTGTTAGAAAGCTGTAATTTGGCACGGATGTACATATTTATTAAAAATTGGCTTCAGAGCCAGTTCTTTCTTTCTTTTTCTTCTCTTTTTCTTGGCTGGCAACGCATCAGTGATGCCTTTACTGTTGCTGATATCCATGGGCGACGATAGCCACTTATCATAAGGTGGATCGTCAGCTCGTTTGCCGGCTATTTTCATAGAAAAAAATACAAAATGGTAGAGTAAAATCTTTTGAATTTTTGGGGTATCTTCCCTGGGGGTAACGTGGCCACGCGTGGTGATGAACTTCTTTTCCTATCTACTTCATAGTATGTTGTATTGTTGAAAAGGTATTTCAAAAAAATTATGAAAGACCATTTTTCGATTCAAGGTTTACAAAATATTCGGCTTTGAAGTGCTTTTGGTTAGAGGATAAAATTCATGAATTAAATATTTAGTGAGTATCCGAAACCTTAATGTACATAAATATAACGGGAAGTAATGGACAGCAATAAAGTTGCATAGTTGAAAGGTTTATATTATAAACCGAAAATAATGCTGCATGTTTTATGAGAATTGGTTATTTTAAAATAAAACCATAGTCTGTTGTGGTTAAATATGTCTATTATGTAGGAGATAAAATTCGATATTCCGTTAAAAAGTACATGGACGAAGTATAGCTGTTTTATGAAGCTATTCATTAAATCAGAAAAGCCGACTAAAAGTAAACGTATGAAGAATAAGCTTAAAATGTGTTAAATGCCTGTTAGCAATAAAAATGTATTAAATGCCTGTTAGCAATAAAAGCGTATAAAATACCTGTTAGCAATATAAATACTACTACTGTTTCTTATGTGGGTATTATTTGCAAGTGTAACTAGTTATCTGAATTCCCCGAAGAAAGAAGAAAGACCCTGAGCTAACTAGTAACATAATAAAATATGAATAATTAGTCACAAAATATGAATAATTAGTTAACTCTATACTGCATAAATTTACATAATTTTCTATTTGGCAGGTGGCCAGTCACTGAGACATAGAGCGTGGAACAAACGCAACTATATACCTACGTGGAAAATTACTAAGACCGCTAATTGTACTTTAATGGGCAAACTTGGAGATATAAAATAAATATAAGCTAAGCATAGCAAAGTGAGATTTAAGCCTAAGCTTTTACTAACAAAGCATCTCTAAAATAGATTTAGGTATTTTTTCTTCATTACGCTGTGAAATACAATACCTATTTATGAATTGTGATGAATCGTACATGAGAGCGCTTAAGTTTTAAGCAGGTAAAAAATTCTTACGAATTTAAGACTTAATATATCCTTCTATTCAATTTAAAAATTACTATATTTAAGGTCACAGAATACAAAGTATCTAAATTATGCAAGCCACTTTGCATTCTAATATGTACAATATAAATAAAACTAAAAGTTAGAAGCGTGTAAAACTGCGAATAAATAGTCATTCTGAAATAAAAGTCTTTGCAGGCAATGTTGCACTAATACATTTTAATGATAACAGTAATGATGGAATGAAAGTGCAAATGCACAGATAATTCACGGATAAACATCTATCACTTACAATTTTAAATATTAATTATATTTATTAAAATTAAGAGTATTCTGACCAATTACATCACAATTTGCGCCTATAGCTATCTAACTTTTTCACCAACACCCAGGGCTGACTGGTAGAGAATGCCATTAGGCATTAAGTTTTTGCCCTTGTATACCCTAGATTAAGGTGTTGCAAAAATAAATAAATAAAAAAATAAACAAAGTATGAATGTAAAATTGAAAATACAATATCGTTGGATATAAGAAACGTGGATCAAAAACGTAATAGAAGCGTGTACTGACAAGTTCTATAGGGCGTCCATTTCCAATCGAGTGACGTAACTGCATCAGACGTGAAAAGTACGAGTAAAATGGATACTGAAATGGCGGGGAATCCGTCCGATGGAAAGGCTATACAACCGAGGACAGGCGTGAAATTGACAATGGTGATCAGCTACAATGGAGTTTTCAGTCGAACTAATAAAGATTTTGGAAAAATAACGCAATATTAGCGCAATGTTCGTAACAGTTTATTAATGGAAAAACAATTTAAATATCGGAACTGTTTTGTACTTATTTTCCGAGGACCTGAAGGGACTTAACTTGCGAAGCAACCTGGTAAAGAAGGCAATTTTTTTAAAGAGTAAAATTGATGATATTAACCGACATTTTTTTATTAAGTTAAGCTCCATTCATACTATAAAAGTGATTTTTTAATTTTCTTACAGATGGCGTTAATAAGTTACTCCATGGCTTTAGTAATACAATAAGAATCTTGTAAATCTAACTTCTAGTAACTTCTATTTTCTTAGTAGCAAATACTATGTCAAAGCCCAAACCTGAAAGTGTGATAGTTTCTCAGTAAATTTTACACAAAAATGCATAGATTCTGGGATAGTATAGGACTCACTTCACTCGCCCTGATAAAATTTTAATAAAAAAACCTTTTGGAAGTTATTTATAATGTGTGTAGAAAACAAAAACGTAATACAATACGCATAATATTATTTTAGGATCTTTGTGTATGCATTTGTTCCCGGTGATCTTAAAAACGGTTTAGCCAATTTAGATATGGTTTTCACTGATGTATTAAAGTAAGCTTTTGGTTCATACAATTTCCATATCTCACAGAATTTTGTGGAAAAAATTCGTTCATTCCCACTAGTTCTACTGCTTAGTTCTATCGTAGAACTAGTGGGAATTTTTTTTCACACTAGTTCTACCGTAGAACTAGTGGGAACAAAAACCGTATCTACATTTTGTTCCCACTAGTTCTACGATAGAACTAACCAGTAGAACTAGTGGGAATGATCTAGTTCTACGATAGAACTAACCAGTAGAACTAGTAGGAATGAACCTGTATATCTACCGCTTTGTTCCCACTAATTGTACTTGTTTTTCTACGGTAGAACTAGTGGGAAAAAAAATTCTCACTAGTTCTACGATAGAACTAAGCAGTAGAACTAGTGGGAATGAAAGAAAAAATTGCGCGGTGAAAAATCGCAATGCCTGCTAAGCCTAAGTGCTTGTTCATACTGACTCGCGGGCGCGGTCGCGGGCGCGGTCGCGAAATTTCAAACATATGAACTACTATGTGAGTGTTCATACTGAACTCGCGGGCGCGGGCGCGGGCGCGGTCGCGGGCGCGGTGGCGGATTCGTGTTCACACTGGCCGCCAGGCGTTTGCGCGATTGTGACATGTTGTCAGAGGTTGAAAACATGGACGACGATCTTTTTTTAACCGAAAATTCGTACCTAAAGTTCCATTTAGGTACTCACCCTCCATATCAGGAAACAATTCAGCAATTTCCTTCCATAGTTTATTATGAATGTTTCTGTTCATAAGATGCCTGTGTTTACTCGGCCAAATTTGAGTTCAAATCAAATCAGTTCTAGCCTGAATAGTACTAATAAAGTCTTCTGTATTGAAGGACATGATCTTAGATGAAAGAACAACCCTTTAATCTGGGGACATAATGAATTCATGTGCTATCGTTTCTAGCGACAAGTTCAAAATGGTTGAACTTACCTGACATAATCGCGCGTTCCGCCGCTAGTTCAGTGTGAACACACTCATACATTCCCATACGTTTGATATTGCCGCTAGCGGGCCGCGCGCGGTTGTCGCTAGCGTGCCCGCTACTTACACCGCACGTGCGTTTTGTATGTGAACACTCTCATAGTAGTTCATATGTTTGAAATTTCGCGACCGCGCCCGCGACCGCGCCCGCTAGTCAGTATGAACAAGCACTATGAGAGTGTTCACATACAAAACGCACGTGCGGTGTAAGTAGCGGGCACGCTAGCGACAACCGCGCGCGGCCCGCTAGCGGCAATATCAAACGCATGAGAATGTATGAGTGTGTTCACACTGAACTAGCGGCGGAACGCGCGATTATGTCAGGTAAGTTCAACCATTTTGAACTTGTCGCTAGAAACGATAGCACATGAATTCATTATGTCCCCAGATTAAAGGGTTGTTCTTTCATCTAAGATCATGTCCTTCAATACAGAAGAGTTTATTAGTACTATTCAGGCTAGAACTGATTTGATTTGAACTCAGATTTGGCAGAGTAAACACAGGCATCTTATGAACAGAAACATTCTTAATAAACTATGGAAGGAAATTGCTGAATTGTTTCCTGATATGGAGGGTGAGTACCTAAATGGAACTTTAGGTATGAATTTTCGGTTAAAAAAAGATCTTCGTCCATGTTTTCAACCTCTGACAACATGTCACAATCGCGCAACCGCCTGGCGGCCAGTGTGAACACGAATCCGCCACCGCGCCCGCGACCGCGCCCGCGCCCGCGCCCGTGCCCGCGCCCGCGCCCGCGCCCGCGCCCGCGCCCGCGCCCGCGCCCGCGCCCGCGCCCGCGCCCGCGCCCGCGCCCGCGCCCGCGCCCGCGCCCGCGCCCGCGCCCGCGCCCGCGCCCGCGCCCGCGAGTTCAGTGTAGAAATATTTTTGATGTCAAATATGATTTGAATTCAAATACTTAATAAAGAATAATTTTTAAATAGAACATAAAATATTATTCTTACAAATAATAACAGATGTCGCTACAAATTTATATTGTGAATCACGCTGTTGAGATTCTTTGTAAATTATATAAGTATTCGGCCTAGTGCCAGAAATAAATGAGAAAGTTTACCTGCACATAGTCGTACTTATTGGTAGTAAATAGTACCTAACCTAACCTCCGTGGTAATAATGTCCGTCGGGGATTGAACCGATTGAATCGGGTTTCTACATGGTCCTTCGAGCCGGATAGTGGTACGGATAAACAACCAGGAGAGTTGCCGACCACACGTTGCAGAGGTGCCGCAACGTAAGGGATTCACTCATCACTGAAGTCTGTATTCAATTACGGATCCAGGGATAATTGCCGGCAGTCAGTGTATAAGACCGGATCTGTATAACTTACTGGAATTCGGTACTCAATTACGGATCCGGGGGAATACCTGTTTATTTTTTTGGGACTCGGTCGATCAACCGGAGTCTCCGGCAGAGTCCTCGTCACCAAGTGTCACGCGAGTGGAGTATCACGCGAGTGTTGTCTCATCACCAAAGTGAATGAGTGTGGAGGAAACTGTCAAGCCACCGACCTGACGGACGCGGATAGTGGTACGGATAAACAACCAGGAGAGTTGCCGACCACACGTTGCAGAGGTGCCGCAACGTAAGGGATCCACGGAAGGGATGTGACGTAAATGTTATGTCACAAAGTGAAGTGCAGTGAATCAGTGATTAATTTCTCCAAAACTTTTTTGAACGTGGAATTTTAAACTTGAACTTTTGAATTTTTTAAACTGTCATTTTTCGTGGTTGGGAACTTCTTCCTATTTTGAATTTTATCTTTTAAAGTTTTCTTTGTGTTTGCAATTTGAACTCCGAACAAATTTTATATAACTAATGTAATTTTGAAAGTATCCAATTGTTAAATATTATATGTTTTTTTGCTAGAAAAAGGCAAATTTCAACTTTGCCTTTTGGCTGGCAGTATGTAGAAATATTTTTGATGTCAAATATGATTTGAATTCAAATACTTAATAAAGAATAATTTTTAAATAGAACATAAAATATTATTCTTACAAATAATAACAGATGTCGCTACAAATTTATATTGTGAATCACGCTGTTGAGATTTTTTGTAAATTATATAAGTATTCGGCCTAGTGCCAGAAATAAAGCCGGCACACTGACGAGGCAGAGCACGTCGCAGCAGTTGAGAGTGAAGTTCGTAACCAGCTAGCAACGCCTATAGCTCCAGAGGAAGAGCCGATCATCTTCTCGCCGAGCATGGTGGCGCGCGAGCTGAAGAAGACACCAACTAAGAAAGCCCCCGGCGCAGATGGGATCACGAACACGGCGCTAAGACACATCCCAAAGAAAACCGTCGGAGCCATCACGCGCCTTTTCAACGGTATCCTGCGCACGGGGACTTTCCCGAAATCCTGGAAGACCGGCCGCGTCATCATGCTCCCGAAACAAGGGAAAAACATATTGAAACCTGAGAGCTATAGGCCAATCACTCTACTGCCCACGCTTTCGAAGCTTTTTGAAAAACTCCTGCTGCGACAGCTAGCGCCCCACTTGACACCTCGCCCGGAACAATTCGGATTCCGGCCGGAACACAGCACCACTCTCCAGTTGTCGAGGGTACTGCACCACATCACCACGGCGCTGAACAAGCGAGAACGTGTATGTGCAGTATTCCTTGACATGGAGAAGGCGTTCGACCGTGTTTGGCACGATGGCCTGCTCTACAAGATCATGCAGACGTCGGCGCCCAAGCGTACCATCAAGGTGATCTCCAGCTTCCTGGACAACCGGAGCTTCAGTGTGACGGTGGATGGCGCTCTCTCGTCTGAGCGCCCAATAAAGGCCGGAGTCCCGCAAGGGAGTTGCCTGTCCCCGGTCCTCTACTCGTGCTACACAGACGATATCCCGGTCGAGGGAGGGACTCTACTCGCCCTCTACGCGGACGACGCGGCGTACCTGACAACGTCGCTCTCGTCAAGGCACGCCGCGTCCAAAATGCAGAAAAACCTGGACGCCCTCCCCAAGTGGTTGCACGAGTGGAGGCTCTCGGTGAACGTCGCTAAAACACAGGCCATCCGCCTTGGAGGAACTCACCAGCGGGACCCCACACTGAAGCTCCAAGACACCGACATCATATGGACCACACGCGCCAAGTACCTCGGCGTAACGCTCGACGCTCAGCTGAGCATGAAGCCTCACGTCACCGACGTCGTGAAGAAGACTAAGGCAGCAGCTGCAGCGCTACGTCCAGCGCTCTCCTCCAGACTCCCTCTGCGGATAAAATTAGCAATCTGGAAGACATATTTACGATCCCGCCTCACATACGCGGCGCCCGCCTGGTTCGCGCTTGCTAGCGAACCACAGCGACGAAGACTGCGATCGGTACAATCGCAGGCCCTTCGTCGCCTTGCAGGAGCGCCGTGGTATGTGAAGAACACGACCATCCAGAGGGACTTACGAGTCGAGAGCCTGGACGCGTTCGTCGAGCACCTGGCGCGTGAGATGTTCGCGCGCGCGGATGCGGCGCTGTTCCCTCACCTGAGAGACCTGGCGCCGCACCACGCCCGCCCCCCGGACCGTCGGGCCTACCCGCGCGACCTCTTGTCGCGCGCCGGTAGCCCGACATGACACCATAGGACTAGACCCAAGCCGCCGCCCGGCCGCTGATCGGCTCCTGCTGGGCTTCCCACCAGCGGGATTAACCTGGTAGGGCCTGATCGCCCGGGTGGCGTGAACCACCGGACTGACGCCGCGGCCACCAGGCCGCAAAACAAGGATTAGACTGTTAAACAAACGCTGGAAAAGACCACGGGCCCAAAGGGCCCCCCCCAAGGACCGGCTCGTAGCCACGAGCTGCGAAGAATATCTCAGCAGGGGGACAAAGTCCCGAAGCTGAAACCACCACGGCTCAAAAACCTTGAGTCGTGAGAGATGAAGCGGATGAAATAAATGAGAAAGTTTACCTGCACATAGTCGTACTTATTGGTAGTAAATAGTACCTAACCTAACCTCCGTGGTAATAATGTCCGTCGGGGATTGAACCGATTGAATCGGGTTTCTACATTCAGTATGAACACTCACTAATATTTAGTGACTGTTTTATTTCAATTAATTTACAAATAAGAAATTCATAAAATATTATTAAAGAAAAATTGTATTTGGTCTGTAAATCATTATAGAAAAGGTTTTATTGTAATATATTGTAAATGTAAATTCCGAGGTTTAAGCCTAACGGGATTCCACTGACTAGGCAATTAACTGAACTGTGCTTCTTTGACCTCAAGATCAAGTAAATACCTATTGAAAACAACCTCAACACAAATATTGAAAATAAACTCAAGAACAAGAAATAAGGTAATTAATATTTTATTTTTAACCGACTTCAAAAAAGGAGAATGTATTCAATTCGACTGTATTTTTTAAATTTTTTTTTATTGTTTGTTACCTCACAACTTTCGACTGGGTGAACCAATTTTGTTGATTCTTTTTTAATCGATAGCTGGTGCTTGTCATGTGGTCCCACTTTTTGAGCTAGATCTGACGAGTAGTTTTTGAGTTATTTTGAAGTCTGTTATTTTTTCTCGGTAAAATTAAGATTATCCGTTTGCCAATGTCATTGCTTTGTTAAACCTACAATTAAATATTTTCACCATAACCAAAAGAATTATTTGGGTTGTTGAAAACAGGAACTGTAAATTATAAAAAATACATTTTTGGCCCTATCCAGCAAAATGAAGTGCCAGCGATTTAGTTCCGCGCCACCTGGCAAAGCCCGCTCTCAGCAAAGGCGTGAATTGCACTGCCCCGTTTTCCGCTACAGTATTGCACTCTTTATTGCACTGGTATTAAGAAGCGGAAACGCAAATAAATGACTTTAAAATATTGTAACGTTACTGCGATTCCAAAAAATCGTGCAATGTAAATTTTTTTTGTATTTTTTTGAAGATATTGCGATGTTTCTTGTGGTTTAGTTTTGTCTTTCACATAACTTTATACGAGATGCATAGGACAGGATAAATACGACCATGATGAATAGAAGATAATGGGATGGATAGAACATTATTGGGCTAGACCCATCTGTTATAATGGACAGGTTTCTAACGGCCATAGAGGACAAGAACGAAACAGAAAACATAATAATATGAACGACGAAAAAGGATGGTTAAACAGGATGACATAATTATGACTTCTATTTCTAATATTTAGTTACGTAGAAACCTAAATATTACTTAGGTTAGTAATTTTAAAGGATAGGCCCGTAAACAAAACAACGTAGGTACTATTAATATCATTATTCTGCAAGTTCCATGAATACCATAGAACGGGATGCAAAGCGAATGTGTATTGTGAAGAGTGGAAAGCTGTGGCACTCGATTTCAAAGAAACGTGACATGCCGACGTTCCAGTAATCTACAGAGTATGCAGTTATTAGTATTCTTACTGAGAGAAGAGTGTGATGAGAAAAAAAGGATTGAAACCCTTTATAAGACGCCTGTTTCGCCTTTCTGCATTTTACCTTGAAGTTTTCAACCGTAGTTTTTCCAGTTTTGTTTGGATATACATACATCTATACATTCATAATATATTTCTATACAATACTATCTTCTTTATTTATCTATTCGATATGGTGGGTCTTTCCACATTAATTGGATTAAATCATTAAAAATGTCCGCGATATAATTAACATACAGAATGGATAGTAATTTTCGCGTTATGGGAATAACCTTCAACGTTATTTTCACATTCTATTACGATATTATTAAACGCAGAACCTGCTATGAAGTGGTAAGTGGAATATAATAAGGGTCGTAGTGACCATGTATGACCATTTGATGGATTCAGTAGGCTCAGAATCGGTCAGAATGGCTCGAATTAGGAGTGGCCTATGTCCAGCAGTGGACCCGTCAAAAATTAAACTAGACCGACTACTTTACGTGCCCTCCGAAGCACGGAAACGCTCAAGAAATTTTTGCCACTAGCGGTCACCCATCCAACTACCGACTGCGCCCGCTGTATATTACATAATATTTCATAAAAGCAAAGCAAAGCAACAACCCATAATTGTCCCACTGCTGGGCTTGGGGTCTCCTCTCACAATGTGAGGGGTATTAGGCCATAGTCTACCACGCTGGCCAAGTGCGGATTGGTAGACTTCACACACCTTCGAGAACTTTATGGAGAACTCTCCGGTGTGCAGGTTTCCTCACGATGTTTTCCTTCACCGAAGCAAGTGATAATTAACTTGTAATACGCACATAATATTTGAAAATTAGAGGTGCGTGCCAGGGTTTGAACTCGGGCCCCTTCGTTCGGGAGACCAACGTTCTACCGCTAGGCTATCACTGCTTATTAAATAAAAATATTTCATATTAGGAATATAATATACATATACCCACATCTATACAAATTAATTTGACATATTTTATTCCAAGTCTGAAAAGGTAGCGAGCTCCGGGAAAGACGTAGTTGGAAACATCAAAGTACATAGTCCATTTGTTAGGGAGTTGTATACGTATTGGAAACTAAGGAGTTTTACCTTGTCCTCGAAGTAGCGAACTTTATAGCGGAGTATTCGGACATATTGGACGAACAGCGTCTTCCATCTTAAATTGAGTAGGTACAGAGATTGGCGCAAAGATCACTTTAAAGCTGGTTGTAATAGCCCATTCGTCTATTTATTTAAAGGATAGTCAATGCGATTTACTAATTATGGTTGAACTGATTAAACCGTAGTCAAAAAAACTACTACTACTACTACTAGTTGGACAAGGAGCACTAAATATTAACCCTTGGGCTAACGAATTGGTCTATGGGTTTTACTAGTAAATCAAACGGGTTTGATATAATTTATTCGGTTGAATCCCGTTCCGCTACTTTTAATAGAATTAACCTCATTTCTATCATAATTAAAACTTTCATTCAAGAATTTGACAGTTTGACGGGTTTGTTATCGACTTCCAATAAAGGCTTTTTAAATGTCTTTCAGGGTAAATCCGTAATGATTTTAGTGGGAGAAAATATTATTTTTTTCAGACACTTTATAAGTTCTTTGAAGAAAAATTGCAAGCTCACCTATTAAAGTAAAAAGAGATTCAATGGAAAACCCATTAGTAGGTCGTAATGAAAGGGTTTTGTTTGAAACAAAAGGCCGATTATGATGTTCCATGCACGCATTGACGGTGGGGTAAAATTATCCAGTCTTGACTTCCCCCTGGTTGCAAAAGTTTTGTTACTGTTTTGCAAATGTTTAGGAAACGTGTTGTCTTATAGAGTAAATGATTATGGGCGTATTGAAGTTGTCTAGAATACTGACCCCAATCCCTTGCCGGTAAACCAGAGTGTCGTAAGAGGCAACATAACCTGGTTGTAGAGCCCTACACACTACGCTACTACACACCAACGGGTAAGGATTATGTTTTAAAAATTATTATCAAGTCTTATGAGGTATATTCATTAACTGGGGGTATTCATTAACTACATAAGGATAGCTTTGGTTTTTAAACCCCCATGTAAGAGCACTTCTTACGTAAGATTTTATAAGATTTTTAGAATATGTTATTAGTATTTCGACGTGCAAAATATTACAAAATAATGGCCTTATCCCCTCCTTCCTCCAAGATAAGGGCATGCAAGTGCGCCTTGGCTCTGGCTGTTAGCACTACAAGTATCTTAATGAATAAATAAATAAATAAATGTAGAGATTATGAGGACCCCCCCCCGCTCGGGACCCTTCCGTAATTAATGAAAGGCCCCTAATAGCAAAGATAATAATCCAATATAAATCAAAGTTCCAAGCAGTTTTCAATTGTTTTGTTTACTTATCTACTGAAGTTTCGTGTCTGTGTATGAAAACGATTTTTCCCAAAGTTTGACTTCACTTAATTGGCGTGTTTCTACTTATAATCAACGAGGCATTAACAAACTGGGGTGCACAGTAACAACAAAGTTGGAACTTCAATTTTCCTCAAAGTAAATGTTTTCATTTAAGTAATTACTTTCATATGTGGGCTAAGGTCGCTAGTAGGTTACATTGTAGTCATATTCTGCAATAAATATTCATGATGAATGAATGAAAAAAACGTCACTAACAACCATTGAACTATTAATTGGCGTAATTATAGAACCGACACCGCGAACCCGATGTTTGCGCAATGAACTGTAGCCAATTGGCTACAGTTTTCAGCGATCAATTTCGAAAAGAGAACGGGGGCTCGATTTTTAATTGACTTCAAAAAAGGAGGAGGTATTCAATTCGACTACATTTTTTTATGTTTATTACCTCAGAACTTTCGACTGGGTGAACCGATTTTGATGATTCTTTTTTTAATCGAAAGCTGGTGCTTGCGCTTCGCTTAAATTTGAGCTAGATCTAATGAGTGGTTTTTAAGTTATTTTGAAGTTGGTTATTTTTTTCTTGGTAACTAAAATTCAGATTATAATGAATTTTACCAACCTCGAGAGATAGTACAGTCAACTGCAGAGAAAAGTAACCTATCTGTTTACAACGTTACAGGTAACGGAAACGTTGTTGTTCGTATATTTATAAACAGATGGGTTACTTTTCTCTGCAGGTGACTGTACCTTACTTATCATAGGCGTCGGCATTATCTAGCATTAATTGCTGATGACCGCAACGTCCTTGTAATAGTTAATTTTAATATAACAATATCCTAAACCCACCTCGAACATTCAAACAAAAGTTGGAGAAAACAAAAACTATAACAGACTTACTTAGCAAATATGTTCCATAAAACCGACTTTATTACCTGAAAGCATTAAACGGCGAACTTGTAGAAATAATTTAGCACTGTGACGTCACCTGAATGTCCTATAAATTATTCAGGCTATAAACAGGATATACTTTGGAGCGGCGAAACTTGATCTATATATATAAAACACAAAAAATGTTTGTACGGATGTCCTTAGACTTTCAAACCATCCAACCGTTATGCCTCTAAATGGTTTCATTTGAAACGCCTTATCCGAAGATGGCTTGAGACTACTTAAACAATGCATTTGGCACATTTGGTCCATTGATGAAGTCGATTTTGCACTTTTCCCATACAACAATTTGAAGATAATATTATATTTAAATATGGCTCATCAACGTCAACGTCAACACAAAAACACTGATTTGTCATTATCATCAAAAACATTTTTAACCGACTTCAAAAAAGGAGGAGGTTCTCAATTCGACTGTATTTTTTTTTTATGTTTGTTACCTCAGAACTTTGGACTGGGCAAACCGATTTTGATGATTCTTTTTTTAATCGAAAGCTGGTGGCTGTCATGTGGTCTCACATAAATTTGAACGAGATCTGACAACTATGTAGTTTTTGAGACTTTGAAGTCGGTTATTTTTTGTTAGTAAAATTTAGATTATTAGCGTAGTGGAATGCCGGGTATCCACTAGAAGGGTTTATTTTATTGCCTACGTATTGTTTTATTGGCATGTGTGGTTTTACGGAATCTTATGTTAAGGTTAACTACTCGAACATAACATAAAATCATTTCTCATTTGACGACCATGTAGCCTAGTTGGTAGCGACCCTGCCTGCGAAGCGAGGGGGTCCCGGGTTTGATTCCCGGCCGGGGTAGATATTTATATGATAGATAAATATTTGTACTCGGGTCATGGATGTGTCGCTCATGACACAAATGCAAATATTTTTATTTATTTATTTATTTACTCTTTATTGACCACAATATTTAATTACGTTACGATTGGCGAGCTTAATGCTTAATGCATTCTCTACCAGCTAACCAAGTACAAGCAGGCCAAACAGAGACAACACGTTTTTCTGTCACATAAATATCTACCCCGGTCGGGAATCGAACCCGGGACCCGACGCTTCGCAGGCAGGGTCACTACCAGCTATGCTACAGGGTCGTCATTATATCCCATTTAATAAACTAAACAATGCACACAAAACCACATTAGAATAGCCAGTTAACTCTGCAAACGCTCTGCTTTAATTAGTTTTTGTTCTGAAGTTAATTGGAATTGTGTAGAAGAAAACGGAATTCAATTTCTGTGTTGTTCATGAGAAAATAAGCTTTAATTTTACAAAACTTTTCTTCATAAGTGTCATCGTTTGTTCCGCAGCGTATTGTTACTTTTTATTTGTTACTACACTTAGTGTGAAACTTTCTTAAATTGCGTAAATTAACCTCGTGACTTACTGCTATCTTGAGATCTATTGCTGACGATATGCTTTTAAGGCACGCAACCGGAAAGTCAAAAATATTTTAATTAGGAGGTTCAGTCAGCAAGGTCATGACACGAAAACTTTGCGTAATGTTTAATATTACAGAATGGTTGTAAACAAATAAATAATAATAATAAGTTAGTTTATTTTTTATTACTTACAAATTTTAATGTAAATACAATAATTTATTATAATTTCAAGGACGCAATGATTGAAATGAATCATTGTGAGGATATTGTGTGGATATAATAAAAGAGTAAAAAGAAAAATCCAGTAGATATGGCTAATAACGGGAATAGAAGGCGATGATATAATTAGCATAATATAATGAACAACAAACTTTTCAATTACTAAACGACCTGAAAGCTTTGATCCAGAATTTATTACCGAAGTTTAAATCTCTGTAACCTAGAACCTAAGTTTGTTCCTAATATAATTTATTTACAAAGTGTAAGAGGATTTACAAAATCTCCTTCAAATTGATATCATTTAACGAATAGAAAACTAACATTATTCGAGCAAAGATTCATTAAATTTGAATGAAATGATTCTATGATTTAAATATACAAGGATTAGACAACCTCTTTCTTTTTGAAATCTGCTAACAAGAGGTTGTTTTATTCAAACTGAAACTTGTTCGCAAAAAATATTCATTCAGTTCGAAGTTCCCTTTTTAATTCGTCTGATTTGTTCGCCTTACGTTTGAACTTTTCTGTCGTCTTTAATTAATCTTTCTAATTTTCTTAAGGAAATTGAATTGTGGAATACTGATTGTTTGGGAGTGTCGAATAAGGAATTTTCAGTCTTGATGCAATTTGATTATGGTCTTTATTGGCGTGACTGGCAGTTTTTGTTTGGAAGTTTATTACGGTTTCTGAGAGCAGCTTGGCCGTGAACTATTTTTTTGAAGCAACTTAAACGGAAAAATTTTCCTCGGTGAAAAATTTAAAGAGTATTCAGTTTTCTTCATTGTCTAAATTAATTGTAATTTTGTTAATTTTTAAGTCAGTTTATATTTATAGAATACATAAATTAGACGACTTCTACAAGTGAATTATTCATAAAAAGCCTAGAGTCATTCCTGGATCGAATCGAAAAAATCACTTGATGTTGAACTCATAATAATTAATAAGTAATTACTAATTAATTATGGTTGTAAAACAGCACATATTATACTACTCAAATTCATTATTAATTGTATTGTTATTTACCATTTTATTACATGTACATATTTTACATCATTGAATATTAATAGATTTTTTTGATATTATAGAGCACTAAGAAGGAATACAAAACAATGGGCAAACTTATCGTTTTAAAGCGATTTCTTCCAGTTAACCCAGTAGCACATGAATAAAGTATGGAAAATAAAGGAGTACAGGTGTAATTAGATTGGGTAAATTAGGTTAGGTTACTTATTTATTGATTTAAGGTTACATAATATTACGACCTTTATAGAATTAAATTTGATTCACAGTCAGAAATTGCACTACGTTCATAGGAATAAAGTCGAAAAAAAAATAGAACAGTAATCGAAATGGTCTTTGTTTGAAATAACCAAACAAATACTCAAATTCCGTGCAACATTCACACGTGGAACATAAAAGTAAAGTTTAAATACACGCCCAACAAAAATATAATGCTACGGCACTAACCATTAAAGATAAGCATAAACGCCGAAACCCGACTAAGTTGCGTTAGATTGTCGACGAGAAACGACAAGCGAGTATACTGATTGATACACACTATTTTTCTTCGCCAAAAACATTTTTTATAGAAATCTTGTATGACACATCGTATTATCGACCGTGATTATACCTAGTCCTTTTAAGTACACTTTGAATGCACTTGACCAAAGAAGACATAATAGTACATAAATACTTGACTTCAGATTGAAGACACTTTTCAAGTATCTCTATAGAGTAATAATTGTAAATTCGAGAACTTCTATAACTAGATAATCAGGGCGCACAGCGACCGATCTCAAAAGGAAAGGATCATCGAGAGTCATCGAAATACCAATCTATATTTTGTATTACACCTTTGTATATCAATATCTAGCTTATTATGCCAAAATGATACTAAAGAACGAACAAAAACAGGGATGTGTACAAAAACGAAAGCAAAGCGAGGTCGGTTACTTGTTTAATAATAAAGCCGTAGGTTTATTTATCGTTATTAGCGGATGGTGAGACATCTATACAATAACAGTGGGTAAGCCGCGGAAGATAAATTCGTTCATTGCAGCAAAAGGTTGTTCTGTCGAGAATTGTTCCGTTTTACGCGGAATTACTCTTAAGGGGGAAATGGGAAGATACGCAATGCCGTTTTACGAAACATTTGATATTTATAAGTAAGTCCAGGGACTCATTATTCTGTGTAACTTAAACTGAAGATAGAGTAGGACTAAGTAAGTTTTTTTGGATAACGAAGACGATTGTAATTTCTTCGAAGTGAAAACGTGTTGTCTTTTAGACTTGTGGTCTCTTCTTAGAATGTTAGTAATTCAATTAATTATGTTGTGTGCTTTTAATTTCGATATTACTTTGTGAGCACAGACAGCGATTAGATACTATATTATTATGTATAAAATATGTATGGATATAAGATAACAATAGAATAGTAGTATCTAGTAGTAGTAGTAGTAACCTATAATATTTGAACGTTATTACGCGGTATAAATATTTTTTAACTAAATATGTACTCAAATATTTATTGATTTATGATTTTAATTATTATGGTGATACGGTAGCTATCTATTAACTTAATTAATGTTAAATAATAATTAATATTAAAGCATAGATTTTTTTTTCCAGATACCACAACAATACCTCTTGGTTATAAATACCGAGTCTTTCGAACCAGCCTTGTTTAAAAGTATAATGGGAGGTTATTTTTTGCGTGGCAAAGGGTGGCTGTGAGGTGTGGGGTAAACGCAATATCGCCTGGGGTAACTACGTCTTTGACACGTTAATGTAGTAGTAGGTTTTAGGGTTCATTTTTTATCGCTGATGTGGGAATAGGAAGTAAAACTACGAGAAATAAAATAGGTCGTGGAATAGTATACATTTTTATAAGGAAAGTATATATATAATTTAATTTTAATGTACACACAGTCACAGATTTAGCAAACTAGGGTACTTATCTGAACAGAGTTAATAGCTATTGATACGTTTTGTACATTTTAATAGAATTTTAACATCAATTAAATTATATGTACAGTCACCTGCAGAGAAAAGTAGCCGTAGTAGATGAGAAAAGTAGGAGAAAAGTACTTGGAATTATTGATGTGAACGTTAGGAGAACTGGAAATATAATATCATGGAGCAAAGTAAAAGGAATATCATTTCATAACCAACATCGTAGAATACCCCCTTCTTCGCCATATACATTAAATACTTTGTAAGTTAAAAAATCTTTCTTATCGGTAAAGAGGGCGAAACAAAGTTTTTTGTTCATTTTGTCCAACCATGATTTTTTTTTTGTACGTGTTTCCATCATCTGAGAGCTAGGAGTTTGATTTACAGTCTGAGCAAGGAGTAAATATTCCGCTTCTTTTTTCGAAAGGTACTACTTCAATGATACCTTTGGCGTTATTGATGTAAGCATAATATGTTTTTGATTTCAGGTAATTCGTTTGTAAATTATTTACAACAAAAAGTCAAACTTTATTTTCTTTTATCAAAGCTACCGAAAGCATGTTGATACTGAAATAAGATTATAGTACAAATTTCTATTTCGTTAAACATTCAGATTAGTTCAGAAAGCCATGTCATTGAATTTTATACAAAATCTCCAAAAAGGAAATTAGTAATATTTTAAGATGTCAGCGGAAAGTAAACGTTATTAAGGTTGAGGCTTACTAGGCTGATGTTACGCCTACGCCAGGATTGCAAAGGCACCTGTTTCATCATAAGCTATAAAAATAAAAGATCATTAAAATTTCAATGATGATCAAAAAATCATTAAAATATTTAAGACTTGGGACTGAAAGAAATTTTGTTATACAATTATTTATTTATCATATATTATTTCATAATATATTTATTTATCAAATATTTGGAAAAAAAAACAAAAACATTTATTTCAAAGATACAACTGCTGTTTCGCTGCAAAAGCCCTTACAAACATTATTTAATCTTTTGGATTAAGAATTAAATTAATCATTCAGAACTACATCGTTAAAAGTCAGTTTCACTTATCTTATTTTATCTTAACTTGTATCGTAGCTTATTTTATCGCTTGTAGCTATTAATCTTTCATATCTTTACACGCCCGTAGTAAGACCATTCATGAATTTTAGCTTTATCCTGAAGCGGTATTCAAAGTTCACATCAATCTCAGGCTGTTTTGACATTGCAGGCTTGCTTGAACTGAAAACTAGATTGATAATCTGAAAATCATTTTATGGATAAATAAGAACAGCATTCAGTATTTCATTTGAAAAGAAATGTGCTTGCAAGTTTTGTTATTATTGCAATTTGTAAGTCGAAATATTTAGGAAACATTCTGTATTCATTCATTCTGTATGATATAAATAAAAATCTTAATATATATAAATTACGTGTCACGTTGTTTGTCTGCGATGGACTCCTAAACTACTTAACAGATTTTAATCAAATTTGCACACCATGTGGAGTTTGATCCAACTTGAAAGATAGGATAGCTTACAATGTTCCTTAAGGCACTCGGAAGGCTTTAATAAAAAAAAAACTTTGGACAGAACGAAGTCTGTCCGGGCCGCTAATATAACAATATATTAAATCAGGTCGCGATTCTTTTTATACTAGATGCTCTCTTGTAGAATACACAACGACTACATCATTTTTGATTTTTGAAAAAACAAAATTCCTAGCTACGAATCAAATTCGTTGATTTTGAAAAAAATACACCCTGTGATATTACACCATTCGATAGTATCGCCAACAAGGATTTAATTCTGGGAAGTAATGACATACGGCAAACTTAAGGAAAATGTTGATTTTTAAGAAACTGAGCAGTTTAAGCGCTTCCATTTACCCTGTAGTTATACCTACTTAAATTACTAGTAATGAAAACTTTAATGTTGATATTCTTTAAATTGATCTTTTCAAACGCAACATTAAAAACCTTTTAGCAAAGGTTGTTTAAACATTTTAGTAATCTTAAAACTCTTAGAGGAGAAGCTTTTTTTTTAATCGTTCAACTCTGAGTCAGGTTGAAATTTAATTTTAATGTTAAGTTAACATGTAAGTAAGTTGTCGACAAATGAACAGACGATGATAAGTGATCGTCGCCGCCCTTGGACATGAATAGGTACATGCAACACCCCTGATATCACTGATGCCTGTCAAGAACAAAGAGAAAAAGGGTATTTTACATTTTTTTCCTTTTATAACCCTCAATCATGTGTATAGCACGGCAAGAAAGCCCCATAATAGTGTCCGGTCGGGGACAACTTTTACGACCGTTGCGGCGACGAGTTAGCTCAACAAACGCGTTAAACTTAATATACGAATAATCTAATCTGACTAGGTAGTAAAAATAAGTGGCAGAGTTTGTTCTGGATTAAATTTCATTGCGGCGTCGAGAGAAGATTATAAAAGACGCTAGGATGGACCTATCTAGCTCACTATTTGGTGAAGATATTGGTTAGTTTTAATACTATTGTGCAGTTACTATCTAAAATTCGTTATCTTAACTAAAAAAAGTTACATTTATAACACAAAATTAAGTTAAAATCACAATATCCATTTTATAAAACTATGTTATTTACATTGCTTTTGCCGGTGTATAGTATGACAAGAAAGTCCGACAATAGTCTCGGGGGATTTTTTTTTACGACCGTAGCGACGACGAGTTAGCTTAAGGCGTTTATACACGAATAATCTAATCTGGTTGGCCAGTAAAAATAAGTAGCAGCTAGTTTTTCTGAGCACGTGTTTAAATTTCAGTAGAACCAGATATTATTTTAGTCGTGAGGAAGGTCGTATGACTCATTTTTATTAGATCTGTAAGGCTATTCTGTTTTGTAACTCGACAGCGGAATCCGCGATGAGCGTCAAAATTCCTATCTTTAGTCGGTTGAAGTTCGAGTTCGAGACTCACTTCACTTCGCATGTGCGTACTAGATGATTAGAGAATGACATATCAAGATGATGCAAGTTCGCTTTCGAGTCTCACTTGAGTGAGCTTCGATTTAGATTTTGTATTTTAGAGTTGAGTGAGCTTCGATTTCGATTTTGTATTTTAGAGAATAGCCCTCCTGATGTTGAATTGTTCATGTTCACTCCATCATTGTCAACACCTGCTTGGCTGTTATCATTTTTTTACTCAATGAAAAAAAAGACATCAAGTAAACACAATCCAATAGCAAAACTATTTCTTTTTATTTATTAAAGAAATTGCAGTCAAAGAACATCGGATGAACTTTTGAGCCACCCTATACATACCTATTCAAGATTGTCAGATATTGATTGAAAGAATACGAGTAACAGTCATAGTTCTACATCACTTAAGTGCAAAATGTTGTGCTAAATGTTTATATGTATTTTTTAAGTAATTAAGAGTGACTTCCATATATGGACGCAGGTTTTTTAATGATTTCTTATTATTAAGAATGGGAACTTTTATTTCAATCACACGAAACATAATATAAACTATCATTTTTGTTATTTCAAGTCATGCAGAATGAAGTTATTTATAATTTAGGCAAAGTAATAAAACAAAGGCAAAGTTTATAGGGTTTCTCGATTCGCTGTTGAATAAATGAAAAATACACGCCTTTAACTTAGTGCTTCGAAACTCACAAAGTGACTTATCCGCACCTCCACGGTCGTGAGACAGCGATGCGCGTAGAATTTAAAAATGGCCGACTATAATGTAAATGTGGGCAATTTTAAACTTCACGACACGACTTACACAAACGAATGTTTTCTTTACAGGAACAAAACCTTGTGGTGAATGTAAAACTTCAAGTTGAAATTCAGAAAAATGTCGTACTTTTGACTTTTGAGTCCCGATTTTGTAACGGTTTTTTAGTTTATCGCGCTTTTGTGGGTAACATTCGTTTGTGGGTAAAACACATTTAAAGTTTCAACTGCAACTTAAAATTGAAAAAAATTGAATCATTTTATCGAAATACTTTTTGACTCTTACTTTTCGGAATGATGCTTCGTTATTTGAGTTGAAATTGCCAAACTCCATATTCTACGAATTAGTTTCTAACTATTGGAATATAGTGGAACTCCGACCGATTTACTGATACGAATATTGTAGTTGTTAGCTAGTCCAGTAAACTGATCCATTTAACTGTGCAGACTACAGAATTTACGTCAATTCAGCATTGTTAGTTTATGCAAATAAATAAAATTAAAGTGAGTCTGTCCTTTCAAAATATATGTATCAAGATCCTGCTCGTTTGTGAGCTTTTTAGATAAATCTATAGATCGTCTACGAAACAATAAACATAGAAGATGAACTTCGCACAAATTATATTAGTAGCCCGCGGCTCGATAACTGACTGCGCATTGTTTTACTACTCAACCGCAGAGCAAACACGAAAATTAATTAGGTGACGTCATCTACGACTGTATAGGCTCTGTAATTACCCGGTTCAATAGACAGCTAGAGTTACTCATCAAAATATTGTTATCTCTGTCTTACTCGTTACGATTCTAATGTGATAGAGACGACCCTTCGTTGGTAACAGCGTTCATTAACCATTGTATCAGTTGGAAGTTTCATTAGCCAAATGGAAAAATACTCTGTCGCTTGTATTTTAATGTAGGTTTACTTATAGGAAGATATGGTCCATTTTAAAAATTAACAATATCGTTACTGTAAGTGCAAGTAATTATTTCAATTTTTTTAATAAAAATATTTCCTAAACATTGCCATCTATACGTTATAACAATATTGTACCGTGCCCTCACAATCATTTCTAAACAAAAATATATCTGTGTATACTTCAATGCTGTGCTAAATATAGGTATATTGATGGGTGCAAAAATTAAAATAAAATTAATATCTACCAATTAAAAATAAGTGTAAATATCCTCGATAACTAAAACGCATTACTAACACAGAAAAGCGGAAAACTCGCATTTTAATTTCCTCTGCAACATCGCTGCAAAACGTGTAAAATAATTCATGATAGTATATGCTATCTGGCAACATATTTATGGGTAATGAATACCATTTACCTAAGTACCGTAACAAAAAACTATAATACGGAATTCAACGACACTACACGACAGAAACTTACGCTATTGTTCAGTTCTTCATGATGCACAAGTAAGAATAAAAGCCACTTATTTTAATGGATAGATGGATATTAATTTCCTATTCCACCAACAAAAATATCGTACTTTATTTCAGTAAAAAAATACACACTCACATTCACAAATCCACAAATTTACATTCACAAATACACAAATATTCAACTTTTCTATTGTACATTTTCGAACTGTAAAACCGTTCGCATTGTAATTGAAACAGCTTATTTCAACGTATCTGACGAGTCTACGCATGATTGTTCTGATAGATAGTTGCGGGGGATACGTTGAAATGTTCATACAATTCTAAACCAATCTCCCGACGCCTGGGGTAGTCCGAAACTGAAAAATGGACACATGTAAAATAGAATGAAACTAGCCCGGAACGGAACACAGTACGTTTGAATTATCAATGAATACACTACAGTATGGAGCTGATATTTTTTAACCAAATAAATGTTTAACCAACCGTTTTTTAACAAACCGGTTTTGTTATTATGCCTTTTTATATAGGGTATCTTTTATAAAATTTTCACTCATTCCAAACATAGGCACACGTTTTATACGAACTTAGTCGTGACCACGATCTATGCAATTAGGTCGAAATATCGGGTACTTAAGATATACATACTATATCTTAAGTACGGGTATCTTAAGTATCTTAAGTATCCGGTACTTAAGATATACATACTATATCTTAAGTACCCGTATCATAGTAAAATGTGTTCAGTCCACACTGTTTGAGTTTAAGCCTCCTGCGTCCTGGGTCCTTTGGAAAATCAGCGATGGCTGTCTCCGGACTCCAACACAATGCTGAGCAGGCTCCGATTCGTAGAAGCTCCGTTTATAAGTATTGTATTTGTTTCAACCTTTTTACGGTTATAGCACAGAAGAAATAACTTAATTAGTAAGTGTATTTTTTTCGCTATAAATGTTTTTGTTTTTCTTAACTGATGTGTTTTTAATTACTGCACCTTGAAGTACATGAAATATTATTCTACACTGAAGCAAGAAATTCCACACATTTAGCGGGATTACGTTTGTTTTACAAATTATTTAGCGAACACGTTTCAAGACAAACAAGAAAACAAAATTCTCCACTTCACGAAACAAATATTCCCCGTGTTATATACACGTGAGTACATAGGTGAACGTGAATAAATGATACCAAAGCTACCTGTGGCTTTATTCATGACCCACTGCGAGGCACAATCGTTGTACCCGTTTCAAAGCCCGTAAACCCTCTTCATTATAAATTAAATTAATGTGATTTACATTAATTTACACTATGTTGTACCTAGTATGCTATCAGCTCTTAATTTCATTTATGAATTTGTACCCACAGGTTATCAAGGTTCATAAATGATTTGAAAGGGATTATTTGTAGTTTTCTTTTTAAAGTAGAAGAAATAACGTTGATTTTTTTTTGTAAATAGTTGAAAAACGCATACAAGTCTGATGGTAACTTGGTGCCATTGCTCAAGGTCATCAATAATATATTGTTTTCGTATTACAATACGAAAGTCATCCACGCCTTACCGATTTATCGGTGAGAAAAACTACTTGTTCAGGCTAATTTGACATGTTTGGTATTCGGCAAGGGACTTATTATTCTCGATTATCGAATTACGTCACCGTCGAAGCTCGTGTCCAATTGGCAAACGAAAAGTGAGCTTCGATTTCGAGTTCGTATTTTAGAGAATAGCCCTCCAGCTACTGGTAAATTATAAATCCTGTAAATTGGACGACATATTTAGATACCACTCACTCGACTTACCACACAGTTGCTGAATTCAATCGATCACAATCAACGCAAATCAGGCTATGAGTGCTTCACACAAGTAGGCTATGAACTCGTATAGCCTCGTATAAATAGGTATAATGTAGATAAAAGCGGAGGCAGTATATTTTGAAGATAACCCCATTTCGGTACTCTGAAACAGGTCTTCTTAAATTATGCATACTCTATGCAAATAACTCATATTGAGTCCACGAGCGCATATTTTGATTTTAAGTCACTAGTCTTATCACGAGCGAGAAACGAATAATAAAACAGGCTACTCAATGACGTAATGAAAATAGTTTTTATCTCATGGGATTGTTAGTTTTCCTCATGGTTTCGAAACTTGTTAATTTCCTTAATTTTTCAGGAGGAATGCTGCATAACTGAGAGCTGCAAGGCTATTCTGTTTTGTAACTCGACAGCGGAATCCGTGATGAGTGTCAATTTTGGCAAGGAATTTTGACACTCATCGCGGATTCCCAATTTTTTCTAAGGTGTAGTTGCCTAATATTGCAGACTTTCTTTATCCCTCTCAATGTAAAGTTAAACTCGAATTCAACAATGATACTACTATGGGATGATAACCCTTTAACTTGCCTGTAATATTAATATTAAAAAAAAAACCATTGAAAACAATCTTTTAAAAATTTGTGATCGTGTTGTTGGCCCTTGAGGAGTTCGCTCACCTGGAGTCAACCTTGAGCGAAAAATCGTCTCACCATTATCATAAAAATGCATTGTCATCAGAACCAAATCACTTCGTGAAATTTTAACTCCGTAGGATGAGAAGTACTTGTTATTCTGCTTGCAATATTTGACCCATACATATAAACTAATGATCAAAGCAAGTTGAATAAAAGCTTGTAAAAATGAAATATAAGTCTAGCAAAGTCTTGGTTTAAAGTTTAGTTGTTTATTATTATTATTATTTATTATGACCAGGAGGTTACAGTGGAAGTAAATTCTGGCTGCCTATTCTGGTTCATAATGTCTTTTATTTTACAAATTCAGTAATTTTTTTACTTGTTATGAATCACTTGACTAAACCAAAAAGACTTGACTAAAAGGCAGTGATAGCCTAGCGGTAGAACGTTGGTCTCCCGAACGAAGGGGCCCGAGTTCAAACCCTGGCACGCACCTCTAATTTTCAAATATTATGTGCGTATTACAAGTTAATTATCACTTGCTTCGGTGAAGGAAAACATCGTGAGGAAACCTGCACACCGGAGAGTTCTCTATAAAGTTCTCGAAGGTGTGTGAAGTCTACCAATCCGCACTTGGCCAGCGTGGTAGACTATGGCCTAATACCCCTCACATTTTGAGAGGAGACCCCGAGCCCAGCAGTGGGACAATTATGGGTTGTTGCTTTGCTTTGACTAAACCCACAAAATGATTTAAGACCATGGTCAGTGCAATAATCAATAAAAGCCTATTTTACGCTTTTTAACCGACTTCAAAAGGAGGAGGTTCTCAATTCGACTGTATTTTTTTTAATGTGTATTACATCATTACTTGTTGTACCGATTTTGATGATTTATTATTATATTCAAAAGCTGGTGCTTGTCATGTAGTCCTGTTTAAGTTTGAGCGAGATCTGCTGAGTAGTTTTTGAGTTAAGAATTATCTTGGAGGTATTTTTTCGTAAGTGGTGAGACAGATTCCTATAGTTACATTTTAACTCAGAGTGCCGGGCGTTCAGCGTTACCCTTTTAATTTAAGTATTTTTAAATTTATTTGAAACGTGATTATTTACGAACACTCTTCGAAATAAATTATGTAAAGTAATTACCGGATTTTGTAATATTTTCACCTAAAAAGGGAAGGCCAAACTTAAAAACCTGACTCATAATTTGATAAAAGTTACAATTTAAAGCTTATTATTGTTTCATAAATGAATTTCTAAATCAAGCTACAATTTAACTGATATTCTGAATTTTACCAAGAAAAAATATCCGACTTCAAAATTAGGGATAACTCAAAAACTACTAGTCATTTCTCGCTCAAATTTAAGTAGGACCACATGACAAGCACCAGCTTTCGACTAAAAAAAGAATCATTAAAATCGTTTCACCCAGTCGAAAATTCTGAGGTAACAAAATAAAAAAAATACCTCCTCCTTTTTTGAAGTCGGTTATAATATGAAAGGAACCGGAATCCCTATTGTAACCAAAATTTCCAGAGAATTGTAATACACTTACAATTCTCTGACCGGAAACCGTAAGCCACTTAACTTGCAACTAACTGCGCAGTTTACTATTGCGGTGGATTTAGGTCTATAAAGAGCTGGAGGCTTAACCTATATAAGTAGCTAGGTTACTCTTAATTTCTCCAGCTCCTAGTTATACTGAATCCATGATTTTTAGAATAACACGATAATTGCAAAGGCCATAGTTGGAAATCAGGACGTTGTAAAAGCATTGCCGGTGCAAAGAATTCGTAAATTAATCGGGCTGTTAACCGTTCACCCACTGGCTTCACCCACCGGTGGGTGCAAGGGTAAAGCGTGTTTACCCGTGCACCCACTGCATCAAGATAGGAATTTAAAAAATAACGATCACCCACCTCTATTTATTATGCCGTCTCTCCGATTGAAATGCGTCAAAAACATTTTTGACGATGCATGTTAAGAAACCAAATGCGTGTCAGGCGGATGGACATGACGAAACTGTTAAGGTTCCGTTTATACTACGGAACCCTAAAAGAGCTTCAGTCTAGTCTTGGCTATACAGCAACATTATTTGTTTCAAATAACTATTGTAACTATGTAACTATCCTCTTTCCACTTTATGGTAACGTTACGTGATCTAACGTCAAAAGGTGCCTTCTGCTCTGTACACAAGCGAAGAGTTAGGTATCATTTCAATTACCCCGAGCTTTGAAAGTATCCAGCTGGCTAAGGACAGGCTCTGCCTACATGCGGAAATAATGGATTAAAGGAGTTAATAGCCAGTAACTACAAGAATAAATTAAAAATTAAAAAAAAAAACCCGCCTGCCATCAAAAAAGCTATCATTATATACCTTTTTGAAATCTGTATGATGAGCTCTTTAATTTGATACCCATATTGCGTTATTCGATTCATTTTAATTATTTGATACTTCAAACAATGGCATCTCACTGCCACCATATTTTTTAAAATTTCACTTATCTAAAAACAATTGGGTTATAAAGAAAAATCTAAGGATATCTTAAGTATATAAATCCGTTTAACGATCTGGAAGATACGAGGCAATAAATAATATTACTTGCATTCATACAAGCATACAAGATATGCGCGAAAAATATAACCCTTCCTGGCGGTCGGGTTAAAAGATCTAATGCCTTAGTTTTATCCGTTGTTCGAGTAAATAAGGGCTTTTGCCCGTGTAAACCCGGTCTTGTCCTACAAGAGATGACCTCTATCCATCACATTGTAAAGGCCGTTTTCAATATTTTATCTATAAAGCTTTATTATCCTCAAGTTATTTGCCAGGTCAACTGTCAAAAAGTGCTGTTACAACTTTACCGACTAGCATAACCACCAACTTATTTAAACGAAAGTACGGACGGCAGTACGAGTCCCGACATAGCCTGGAAAAATTATGAACTTGATGATGCCTAGGCAGACATTTGAATTTTCAATTAACTTACATCCCTAGAGCATTAAATCTAATTTACATCCGTTTGAAGTTGTGCCCTACTTTCATGAGTGATGAAGAAGAAATAGTTTAAAGTCGCTAGCTTGCGCTAAGCCGTTCTATAGATATTTTACAACAACCTAATGTCTTGCAGAGCAATAAACTTGCTGCGGTTTTTGCCAGTAGCCGTACTTTTGGCCCGAGACTTCCGCGATTTAAATATTTAGTCACCACTGCAGGCCTAGCATGTTTGCCAAGACAAGATATATTATCAGAGATTACCTTCGCCTCCTAAGAAATGTCTCCTCTGTTAATAGATCTACCGGTTTTTTAAATGCTGGAGAGCTATTGAACCATTTGACTATCCCACTTCCCACAAAGCTAGAAATTTATTAAATGACATTTTATTATCAGTCAATTAAGAAAGTACCGTTCTGGCAGGCATCTCGCGGTTGCTTCATGGCCCATTAAAATTTTGAAAATGCAAAAAATATATTTTTTTTATCCCACTCCCACAAGGCTACAATTTTAATATGTTGTAATTTACATATGTTTAAGTGTAAAAAAAAATTGCCAGAACATTTTGAGGGTTGCAAGTATGTGCCAGAACAGAGCAAAGTTGTCATCGGGATTGCAATTCTATCTTTCTATTTATAATTTCAGGCTCTAGTCTGATTTGATATCATTCAAATGTATAAGGCGATTGTTGGTTCTCACAGATAGTACATATTGATGGAAATAAATTTCAGTACTGCCATAGAAAAAATAATAATTTTCTTACAAATGTATCCTTCTATTCATAAATTCAAGCTCTAGCCTGCTTTTGATGACATTTAAATGTACAGAACTATTGTTGGATCTTACAGATCATACACTTTGGTGGAAATAAATTTCAGTATTGCCATACAAAAAATAATAATTTTCATAAAAATGTATCATTCTATGCATAATTTCAAGCTCTAGCCTGCTTTTGATGTCATTTAAATGTATAGCACTATTCTTGGATCTTACAGATAGTACACTTTGGTGGAAAGAAATTTCGGTATTTCCATACAAAAAATAATAATTTTCATACAAATGTATCCTTCTATGCATAATTTCAACCTCTAGCCTGCTTTTGATGTCATTTAAATGTATAGGACTATCGTTGGATCTTACAGATCGTAAACTTTGGTGGAAAAAAAAATCGGTATTGCCATACAAAATATAATAATTTTCATACAAATGTATCCTTCTATGCATAATTTCAACCTCTAGCCTGCTTTTGATGTCATTTAAATGTATAGGAATATCGTTGGATCTTACAGATCGTACACTTTGGTGGAAAAAAAATCGGTATTGCCATACAAAATATAATAATTTTCATACAAATGTATCCTTCTATGCATAATTTCAAGCTCTAGCCTGTTTTTGATGTCATTTTAATGTATGGGACTATTGTTGGGTTTTACAGATAGTACACTTTGGTGGAAATAAATTTCAGTATTGCCATACAAAAAATAATAATTTTCATACAAATGTATCATTCTATGCATAATTTCAAGCTCTAGCCTGCTTTTGATGTCATTTAAATGTATAGCACTATTCTTGGATCTTACAGATAGTACACTTTGGTGGAAAGAAATTTCGGTATTGCCATACAAAATATAATAATTTTTATACAAATGTATCCTTCTATGCATAATTTCAAGCTCTAGCCTGCTTTTGATGTCATTTAAATGTACAAAACTATTGTTGGATCTTACACATCGTACATTTTGGTGGAAATAAATTTCAGTATTGCCATACAAAAAATAATAATTTTCATACAAATGTATCCTTCTATGCATAATTTCAAGCCCTAGCCTGCTTTCGATGTCATTTAAATGTTCAGGACTATCGTTGGATCTCACAGATTGTACACTTTGGTGGAAAAAAAACAGTGTTACCCTACAAAAAAAAATTTTTTTCATGAGGCAAAATCAGCGAGTTCGATTTCTGGCTAATAATATTGATTTTTCAAAAATCTAATTATGCCGTTTTGGTTTTCGTCAAAATCAGCCCTGAGACTCCTTTGACCACTTTTCGCTATTCCTCATAGTTTTGAATTTGTCCATCCACGCTCACTTGAAAAATTCACCCTGTATACTCTTCTGGCAGATACTTGCAACCGCTAGAATGTTCTGGCTGTTTACATATATTTTTAAACAATTGAAAGAATGTTCCCTGAAAATTTGAGCCTTGTGCGAGTAGGTTATGAATTCCTCTCCCGATGACAACTTTGCTCTGTTCTGGCACACACTTGCAACCCTCAAAATGTTCTGGCAATTTTTTTTTTACACTTAAACATATGTAAATTACAACATATTAAAATTGTAGCCTTGTGGGAGTGGGATAAAAAAAAAAATTTTTTGCATTTTCAAAAATTTAAGGGATGATGACGCAACCGCGTTATGCCTGCCAGAACGGTACTTTCTTAATTGACTGATAATAAAATTTCATTTAATAAATTTCTAGCTTTGTGGGACGTGGGATAGTCAAATGGTTCAATAGCTCTAGGGCGTACCCTGCTCACCTAATAACTATACTATATTTATAAATGTCTACACAATAACGTAGTTTTAGTTAAAAATTAAGTATACGCTTTTATAGTGTCAATATAGTCATCCAAAACAAGTACCAGAATAAACTAAAACTTAAATCATTATTTCATAATAATCATTCAACCCCTATCAGGCTAGGTCTTGTTGAACCACTCAGTGTTCTCCGTAGAAACTAAATCCCTCGGTATTGTCCTAACTGAGTTGCATACCAAATTCTCCGTACAACAGTTCTGTAATAGTTCAACTAGGTATAACTTTAGATGCTATGTATATTTTGTGAATTTAGGGCGCTGACGTCATAGTTTCATGTAGTTTATTTTGTGAATTTAGGGCGCTGACGTCATAGTTTTATATAGTTTATGTGGCAAATAAGTTTGGTTTGCTCGCCGTATAACAAAGTTGAATTGGCGTGAAACTATAGTTTCTACACGACAAACAAAATGGTTCAGCGTGTTTCGAATTGCACATTTTAGGTTTAACTGATGTTTAAAGTTTTAACCGACTTCAAAAAAGGAGGAGGTATTCAATTCGACTGTATTATTTAATATTTTATTATTTTTTATATTTTTTATGTTTTTTACCTCAGAACTTTCGACTGGGTGAACCGATTTTGATGTCTTTTTTTTTAATCGAAAGCTGGTGCTTGTCATATTATGGTCCCACTTAAATGAGCTACATCTGACGACTAGTTTTTGAGTTATTTTGAAGTCGGTTATTTTTTTCTTGGTAAAATTCAGATTACAAAATTGCATGTATCCATTAAAAAGAGATTAGTATCTAGGTACCTACTTGTTCTTTCGTTTCTAGTAAGTTCCAATTTATTATGTCTATTTACAAAATAATTGAATGGAACGTCAGTAGAGATACCTGTGAGGGATACAATGTACAAAGTCTTTGCTTATCACTATGATATTTCTTTCACTCCAGCAGACCTGCGACTGGAAAGGTGACAGATGTTATCTTTTCTTTCTTTATTTCTTCAATTAATTGCTTGACTTTTTAAATTTTTTACTGACTTCAAAAAAGGAGGAGGTATTCAATTTTTTAAGTTTGTTACCTCAGAACTTTCGATTGGGTGAACCGATGTTGATGATTCTTTTTTAATCGAAAGCTAGTGCTTTTCATGTGGTCCCACTTAAATTTGAGCGAGAAATGACTAGTAGTTTTTGAGTTAACCCTAATTTTGAAGTCTGTTATTTTTTGGCAAGAATTATATTTTATGTAATGAACCACTGAAGTTTACTCTTAAAGTAGAATGAATATAATTATTTACACTAGATTTCACTAAAAAGTAGACTAGCTACTTGAACACTTAAAATTGGGTGTGTTAATCCGTTCTTTGTTCGGATGTAAACGACCGTTATCTATTGTTCTTTAACATAATATTTGCGACATAATCCTACAACTAATCATAATCATAGACCTACATAGGCTACATACCGACATACATAACTGTTAATACTCCATTTAATCCATTGCGAATTAATCCGAGATATCCTTGTTTCCGCCCTGCTAAACGAAAACAAACTTACCGCTCCAGTTAATACGGTATAATTTCTTCTGTTTGTCCAACAATTACGGACAGACGAGGCAATTTGGGCCATGTTTTATTGATATCTTGTGATTGGAATGGAATTGTTATGGATTTGATCAGTAATTGGTAACAGAAACAATACCATACGAATTACTAGACGTGAACAATAAACATATGAAAATCTTCTTATAACATTGATTTCAATCTTATTGATAGTTTTTCTGTGACCGAATACAGTGATCATTCGATACAGCGCCATCTTGAGGGATCTAAGATGTACTAAACTTTTTTTTTTTAATTAAGTCGCAGATTTAATCGCAGCTAAGGATGATAAAGTGCACTTCATTATTTAAGTAATTTCCGCTTGAGCCTCCTTCGTAATGTCACTAAACTTTTTAATTAAGAATAATAAAACTATAATAATAGGTGTTCATTCTTGACGACCCTGTAACCTAGTTGGTAGCGACCCTGCTTGCGAAGCGAGGGGTCCCGGGTTCGATTCCCAGCTGGGGCAGATATTTATGTGACAGATTGTTATGTTATATGTGTCGTCCATGCCACCCGCCACATAGGTAAAAATCTACTGTGGGGGTATTATAGTGAAAGCGTTTATTTATATAGGGTTATTTGTAACTCGACGTATTCCTGGCGGGAGCTGATGAAGGAGCCAAAATGCAACATATTTGATGTTCATTTGTATGAGCAAAAAAAAAAATTCTTGCTACTTGTGGAGATATTTGCAATTTAAACTTTTTTCGTTATTTACCCGGATTTTCGCATTTAGGTACAAATTGAAAAAAAAATACGTATGGTATGGTTATTATTTAAAATTATTTTTCTAACTAACACTTCAATAAAGCCCACCTTGCCTTATTAAGATGAAAATTCCTTCTGAATGAAAAACTACGAGCTACCACAAAAACAAAATTATTTAAAAAATACATGTTACTTGACAAAATATGTTGTCTGGTTGAAAAAATTACCATGACACTAGGCGTACAAGTTATTAAAAAAATTGCCCATTTAATCAGCTTTTTAAAAAGGTATTAATGTTAATCCAAAAACATGTAATTCTTAACAAAAACGGCGTTTCACTCGTCGTAGGTAGAGCATATTTCAGGGTTAAAAAGTATAAAGCATAATGGTAATGCACAAACTATTATTTTTTTGTTCATACATCTTGCTCGATATGAGCCCCTCTATTTCTTATACAGGTCCGAATCCTGAACGTATGAACAAAAAATAATAGTTTGTGCATTACTTTTATGCTTTATACTTTTTAACCCTGAAATATGCTCTACCTACGACGAGTGAAACGCCGTTTTTGTTAAGAATTACATGTTTTTGGATTAACATTAATACCTTTTTAAAAAGCTGATTAAATGGGCAAGTTTTTTTAATAACTCGTACGCCTAGTGTCATGGTAATTTTTTCAACAAGACAACATATTTTGTCAAGTAACATGTATTTTTTAAATAATTTTGTTTTTGTTGTAGCTCGTAGTTTTTCATTCAGAAGGAATTTTCATCTTAATAAGGTAAGGTGGGCTTTATTGAAGTGTTAGTTAGAAAAATAATTTTAAATGATAACCATACCATACGGATTTTTTTTTCAATTTGTACCTAAATGCAAAAATCCGGGTAAATAACGAAAAAAGTTTAAATTGCAAATATCTCCACAAGTAGCAAGAATTTTTTTTTTTGCTCATACAAATGAACATCAAATATATTGCATTTTGGCTCCTTCATCAGCTCCCGCCAGGAATACGTCGAGTTACAAATAACCCTGTATATATTTATTCATGCAAATTATTCAATAGTTATTCAGCAGAGTCCATCATGAGATGTTGTAGCAAGGTAAGGTTTCTTCCACTGCAGATAATTTAAATATCTAAATCCAAGAAGCAAAAACGTACTATGTATAACGCTTTAGAGCTTAATTCCGAAGCAAAAGCTCTGTGCGGTGTTTTGAAACAGCAATTTAAGTAGAACTTCCTCCTGTACAATGTAAGGCAGAAGCTTTGCTGTAATTTAGGACGTTTAGACTACTCTCTATGAGAAAAAATTCCTTCCAAAATTCAACCTTCAAAAATTTTTGTTTTCACGATAATGAGACGAATGTAAAATTCAATTCAATTCAACTCAACTCAACCTCAACTCAACTCCTCCTCCCCTACCCGTGTACAATGCTTCCTATCTCACTTTAGAATTTATGTGTCTGTCTCTTTTTACTGGACAGTTTCGTTTCATCGAATTTCAAATCACCCCCGTACTAAAGAAGTTTTCACTTCAAAAATTCTGTGTTTCCTGCTATTTTTTTAATAACAATATGTATTATGAACAAAACATAATCCTACTATCTTACTATTCCAATCCTACTATTCCTATTCCTACTATTCCTAAACTTTTAAATGTGAAAATGTTTAGGTGATAGGATAACCACGCTAATTGTTGTACAGACGGAATAAGATGAAAATTGTTACACAAACCTTGTCCAGACTTAAATTAAAAAAAAACCCTGCCTGCTATCGAAAAATCTATAATGATATACGTTTTTGAAATCATTATGGTAAGTAAGCTCTTTAATTAAATACCCATATTGCATTATTCCATTTATTTATATTTTTTAACCGAATTCAAAAAAAGGAGGAGGTTCTCAATTCGACTGTATTTTTTTATGTTTGTTACCTCAGAACTTTGGACTGGGCGAACCGATTTTGATGATTCTTTTTTTAATTGAAAGCTGGTGGCTGTCATGTGGTCCCACATAAATTTTATTGCGATCTGACAATGGAATCCATGAGAAAATCACATAGGTCGTAAATATGTGTTAAGATGTGCGCGACAAATTGACGAATAACTCAATATCACGCCAACCGATTTCGATGATTCTTTTTTTAATCGAAAGCAGGCGCTTGTTTTGTGGTCCCACATAAATTTGAACGAGATCCGACAAGTAGTTTTTGAGACTTTGAAGTCGGTTATCTTTTGTTAGTAAAATTTAGATTATTGATACTTCAAACAATGACAGCTCACAGCGTTTTTTTTTTAATTTTGCTTATCTAAGATCACTTGACCTGTCAAGATGCATCTAACGACATCTTAATTATGTAAATCGGTCCGGTGGTTTGGAAGATATCAGGGAATAAAAAACATTACCTGCATACATACGAGTACAAGATGCGTGCGAAAAACAACCCTACCTTGGCAGTCAGGTAAAAACTCATGTCATGAAACATGCCCATGACTCTCCCAAGTATTTTAACGAGCCAAAATAAAATTATAATCCTTCGGTTAAAGCATAAATGCATGTATAAAATGCTAACTGTACAAAGCTACAATTTATGAAAATCAACTTTATACAGATACACAAATTACTTATTAAACCTAAAATGCGAAAAATGATGACATGTTATTAAAAGAATAGGCATGATGACAGTAAGTAAAAATCACTAAAACTACGTATTAATTTAATGAAACCCTTTTAATGGATTACAAAACACGCATTCATCGTATTATTATTAGCGAGATTAACAATATTTTTGATAAAATAAAACTACAAAATACGGCAAGCCGCCATCTTAGCTAAAACGCCAGTCAGTCTCAATTAGCGCGAATTACGTCACACGCCTTAAAACAAATGAATATCACCATACTAATAATGACAGATTGTCTTTTGTTTTCCTGAGGACTGACGTCACTACCATGCCCGGACACTTTGAAGCGTTTTGGTGCGAATTTGAAACTTATAAATTGAAATGTATTTATTTTATACTAAACCTTATTTTTTTGCGGAAATATGATATACGTTGTAATTATAATATATTTCCCAACAATATAGAACAGTATTTCAAAATCAGTCATCATGCCTATTGTACTCATTATTTGAGACAATGCCACTGTTTGCTCTAAGGCAAAACATAAAGAAAATAATTGCGTTTCCAAAGCAAATTTAGTTCCCACATACAATGATTACACGCTACTAAGCCAGCAAGCATCGCGTAACGAATTTATCTACGAAAGAATGCTTACTTTACAATATTTTATTTGCAAAAGAGAATTTTGTGCAAAAAAGTGTAAATATAAAAGTATTTTCTTTTTACGAAAAGAATTTACGAAGTAATTGCTCGTCCCATTTTCCAAGTAAATTGGTAGACAAAAATTACAATTACCTTGGATGTACTGTGTTGTAATCTTATTTTGCGGCGGTCCCCTTACTTTTTACGTTTTTTACGTGTATGGGATTCTATCAAATTTCACGTAAAACGTTCTTTAACATCGTATTTGCATAAATTGTATGTTCTTCTCATCCATACTAATATTATAAATGTGAAAGTGTGTTTGTTTGTTTGTCCGTCTTTCACGTCGCAACGAAGCTGGTATATGGAATGGTTTTTGTGTGTGGAGATAGTGAGGAGGGTGGAGAGTAACGTAGGCTACTTTTTACCGCGGTAAAACATCCCCATGGGAAGATCGATATTTTTTTAGTTGCTTAATATTTAGTTCCGGATGTTGTTAATAGATGGCGTTAGTAAAATTCATTTGCAAGTTCTGAATCACGCTATCAATGATTTAATGATACATGTAAATTACTTAAGTCATAGGCAACTAAATCTAACTAAGTAAAAGTAAGTAGGATTTGTAAGAAATCGATCTCTACCGCGAGCGAAGCTGCGGGCAAAAGCTAGTTTGGTATAAGGTAATTATTGGTAATTGGTAATTATGTGGTATTTGGTAATTATGTATTCATTTTTATGTATTTATCTAACAACCTATTTCTAGTAATAACTACAAAGGTTGAGAAAAAAAGTATTAAATATTTTCCTTCCATTTTTACATACTTAAAAACATTGTTATTTACTTAAAACGTTATTTTAATAAGCACTGGAATATAATCGTCTTTATGTAAATACTAGCTGTGCCTCGCGGTATCACCCGCGTTAAATTGTGTTATATAGCCTATATCCTTCCTCGATAAATGGACTATCCAACACAAAAAGAATATTTCAATTTGAACCAGTAGTTCTTGAGATTAGCCCGTTCAACCAAACAAATTCTTTAGCTTTATAATATTAGTAGATTACTCGTATATCGGATTTGATTGTATATAGGGGAGATTAGGGTGATTTAAAGTTTTCATCTAAAAGTTTGCTTATAAGTTGCAATTAAAGCAAGACTGCCATGACATGACAAAAGTAATAGTTTTGCTTAATATGTATATTGTGTATGTCTTGAACTAAGAAAACAGGAATTTAGAAAATGTTTCAATTGTCCCTTTGTCTGGTTCAATTGAAACAGTGGATAAATGTGAAAAAATGTAAAATTTTAATAAATTAAATTAAAATCAGATAGGTCACGTTTAGACCCGCCTTACTCTTTTTTATATAAGAGTATTTCCTTATCCAATTTCATAAAGTTTATTAAAAAATCACACGTCTTCACATTTTATTCTACGCACTATACGTTTGATTTGATGATAACTTTATTTAAATCAATGTAAGCTAAATTACTCGTTTCAATTCATAAGTACTTCCAATTTATTAGCAGTTATTTTTCACCTAGTCAATACAAATTGCATGGAGTTTACAATGTCAGAATCAAAATTTCATAGCGTTTTTAACACGCTTTTATTTCAAACTATTGTTCTGCGTTCAGAAGTAGCGCGCTGTGGCACAAGTGTTCTTCATGAAGCAAACACTGGAAAATACGAACTTTTTTTAGACTATTATTATACTCTTCCAAGCTTTTATTGCTGAATTTTATAAAATGTTTGGGTTTTTGGCTTCCATTCAATGATTTCAAACATTTCGAACATTTCACAAGAATGTCCTTTGTACAAGGAAAAAGGGCCATTACTGTCTCTCTTACAAACTGAGAGAGACAGCTTCTCCTTCGACAAATTATGTGTTGAGAATTGGTTCAATTAGGCCAATTTTAGTAATTCGTTGTCAGTGCGCGCCCACCGATCCCCTTGTACAATAATTTTTTAACCGATTTCAAAAAAGGGGGACGTATTCAATTCGATTTTATTTTATTATGCTTGTTACCTCAGTTGTTTCGACTGGGTGAACCAATTTTGATGATTCTATTTTTAATCGAAAGCTGGTGCTTGTCTTGTAGTCCCAATTAAATTTAAGCGAGATCTGACGAGTAGCTTTTGAGTTATCCCTAATTTTGAAGTCAGTTATTTTTTGTCAAGAATTATTTTTATCTACCAAGCACAGTTATCAGCAATATACAAACTTAGCTTGTATGGCTCTATGAAGTAATAAAACGAGTTTAGATTGACGGGGCAAACCTTCAAAGCTATAGCCGATAATGACTAACTCATTCAATCAAGTGCTTCGAATCCGGTTCAATAGTTTATGGGAGAGATGTTTGACTTTCAACTAATTGACGCCTTTGTAAGGTTCAATTATGCTTTGATATTACTTAAATAGGTGTTTATTGTAGTAAGCGTAAGTCTTTAGCTTAAACAGCTATAAATAGACTACCAAATGTTATCAATAATGATAATAATTATATTATTGATGAAAAAACTAGCAGGTTACTTAACGACAACGATGAAATATCCTGAATTACGATGATTGGATAATACTAAATCTATTATATCTATTTGGATCATTGGATAATTTAATCACTGAATCATTGAACCATCTAGTTGGATAATACAATTGGGGCTTAATTCCTATTGATTGATCCACTAGTATTCCCACCTGCTGGTCTGTATTACGCTATATTATTAGGATGTATAAAATATGAATCAAAAGTCTGTTGTCTAATATATTTTTTATGGAAATAGCCGGCAAATGAGCTGACGATCCACCTGATTGTAAGTGGCTATTGTCGCCAATGGACATCAGCAGCACCAAAAGGCATCAGTGATGCGTTGCCGGTCAAGAAAGAGAGAAGAAATAGAAAGAAAGAAAGAACTGACTCGTCGTTTGGCGGCTGACTCATTTCATGTCACTCCATGGAGGAATAATAATAGCAATAATAGTATTAATTAAGAATTAAAATCAATATTACCAAGAATAAGAGCATAAACGGGCGATGTAACGTACCCTATAAAGCACGGAAATTCTCATGAAACTTTACAACTTACGGTCATCCATCCAACTTCCGACCAGGCCCGAAGGCGATTAAACTAAGCCTCTCCCTTAACTCGTAGGCCACGCTTCATTAAATCGCTTACAGAAACTTAATACTAACCTCGCAAAGTAAATATTTGCTGCTCTCAGTATATCCTAAGTACAGATAATATTTCTCATTTACCAAAACCTTTATGACATACACTGAAACCTTGCGACATAAGCGGTTCTCTGAAATGTATGAATTTATCATACGACATAAATAATACGAGTACTTACCTGCTGTTAGGTAGCTGTTTAATGTGTTTTTAATAGAAACCATGACACGAGTGACATTTTGTGTAATTTACAGCCTTGTGTGAAATGATGTGAAAATGTATGGATCTGGTTTACAAAATTGCAATGACGAAGAGTGTACAAGACGTTCAAAATCACCAAGGATTCAACCAAATATCATTAGGGTTACTACCCCTACAGTTAACAAATTAATGATGAATAAACATGTTGGTCCACTAAAATAAAATAGTTACAATTTTATGAAAGAATACTATTACTATAATTTTGGTGGCTAATCTTAATATATATAAATTACGTGTCACGTTGTTTGTCCTCGATGGACTCCTAAACTACTGAACCGATTTTAATAAAATTTGCACACCGTGTGCAGTTTGACCCAACTTGAAAGATAGGATACCTTACATCTTAAAATAAAAAAAACTTTTGACAGAACGAAGTCTGTCCGGGCAGCTAGTAAGATATAAAATCAAGCCGGACGTTTTGTTCGAACTTTCTACACGCCACACATGGCGATCCTGCCAGGATTTAGTAGTGTGTGGACCATTACTCCCCTACATCCCAAGTCATCCAGAATCCTTTACCCCTTCAATATGAATGATATACAAAAAGCACTCTCATAGCTTAAGTTTTTCTCTATCAACTAGCCCCAAGATTACTGATATTAATATCCTCATTTAGTGGTGTGTGGACCATTATCCCTCTTTACATCACAAGTTATCCAGAATCCTTTACCCCTTCAATATGACTGATATACAAAAAGCACTCTCATAGCTAAGTGTTTCTCTATCAACTAGCCCCAAGATTAGTGATATTAATATCCTCAGAAAAAGAAACAATTCCATAACAGCCATCCGTTATTCTAATCAGATATTGTTCCATACTGGCAGAATACAGACGATAGATCAAAACGTGACAATTTATGTTGCACGAAGTTACGGTTTGTAAATGTACCGTCAACTGGAGAAAGTATTCTGTTTCCAACCATCAATCACTCTGAACATGAGACCGCAATACGCTCGACTACGCGACTGTACCTGCTGTTTCTGGGAATTTAATGTTCCTATACAGTATACTGCAGGTATGTCGGAGAACAAAAGTGACAAATTACGTTGAAGGTAATCTACTACATATATTTAAAGTTATCATATAAGGAAAACAATATTTGTACGTCTTACTGTTTCTGGAAATTTAATCTACACTGCAGTTATATTTAAAAAAAAAAATTTTAAAAACCCGACTGCGTAAAATAAACTAAAAGGAAAAAACAAGCCCAGTAGTTTAGAATGTTGTTAAACGTAATACTGAACAACTAACCATAGAAGGATTGACAGTCAGGACCAATTCTTCAATCAATCAAATCTTGTTTGTTTTTTTCCCAAGCAACCCTGTAAAATTTAAATGGGTCCCAACTGTTAATCCTTCTATGGTGTAGTTGTTCAGTATTTCTTTCAACAACATTCTAAACTACTGGGCTTTTTTCTTTTTAGTTATTTTTACGCAGTCGGGTTATTTCTTTTTATAATTAATTTTTTAATGAAAAACATAATTGATGTTTGAGTCGCAGTAGTAATTTTTAGACGAATTAAATAGTCAGATTGGTTGAGAGATTTACTAAAAATGATAATGATTTCTATTTGTCATCCACTATGACAACGAATTCCTTCAACAAAACTTAATAATCCACAGAAACATCTATTTCAAACCAGCAAGGCTATTCACTTTTGTGACTTGACAGCGGAATCCGCGATGAGTTTCGAAATTGAAGTTCGAGTCCGAGATCTTGATATGTGATTCTCTAATCATCTGGCACGCACTTGCGCGGTGAAGGGAGTCTCGAACTCTTACTTCAATTTAGAAACTCATCGTGTATTCCGCTGTCAAGTTACAAAACAAAAGCGAACTTGCATCGTATTGATATGTCATTATCTAATCATCTAGTACGCACTTGCGAAGTGAAGTGATCCTAGAACTCGAACGTCAATTTTGAAACTCCGCTGTCAAGTTACAAAACTGAATAGCGTTCCAGTTCATAATAGCGTGACTTACGAAAACAATAACTCAGAATAAACCAAGACAGCCAAAATATAATTAGTTTTTCGATTTAATGTCATGAAATCGAAATAATACTTGTTTGTTTTCCCTACCCCAAAGGCGTGGTAGTAGTTTACTCTATCTACCGAGCAAAGGTCACGGGTTCGATTCCAGAGACAAATATTTATTGGTGGTTGTTTCTTGCCTTATTGTGACTGTTCATAACAGACAACAGGTGGAACAGTGATATTATGTGGTGGTGGTACAGTGGTATATATATTGTGTACGGTGGTGGCAATACAGGGAATGCTCGCGCCTGATTGAATAAACGATTTACCACAAGAATTAACCAACTGCTCTGACTATTACAGCATCATGTACAGTCCCCTGCAAAGAAAAGTGACCCATCTCTTAATAAACACACAGTAAAAGATGGGTTACTTTTCTCTGCAGGTGACTGTACCTATTGTGTATTTCCGACAACTGGTCAAAACTTATCAAAGAAATTATTCGAAGGTAGAAAATTACAATCAAAACGTTTGATGCGAAAACCTCATCCAAATCGGATCAGTAGTTTTTGAGAAAATACCTATACAGGAGCATATTACCTACGTATACATATGTACATACCGGTTAAAAACCTTCAATTATTATCAAAGAAAGAATAGCAATTGCTCAGGCGGTTTGATTGTTCCATCATCCATATTTATATCTTCCAATAACCTTAATTATTGTCAAGGTAATTCGAGGTAAAACCATAAAAATATCGTCATTATTATTATAGATGGAAAGCTTGGGCGGATTGTCAACAGGATTTTGTCGGACCGTGTTTCATAAGTCCATTAGCTACAGGTTGATTGATCGGACATATCTATATGTACGTTTTAGATCAATCAGACATTTGATATAACTGATGGTTTTTATGAATGATCACGGCAGAACGTTCCGGTGTTATTTTATACCTGTATAAAATATTTTACTGAAAGCGTCGCGTGGAAATTTGAAGGCGTTTAGAAAAATTTATCTAAAGCTGCCAAAAAGCTGACTGCTCAAAGGTTGGCTGGCAAAGAATGCTTTTAACATTAAGTCCGCCATTTTAGGGTTCTGAAGTAAAATCGGAATCCTTATAGTTTCGTCATGTCCGTCCGTCTGTCCGAAGCAAAGCACCGAGACCATTAATGCTAGAAAGCTGTAATTTGGCATGGATATACATATTTATTAAAACTCCAGAAACGAAGAATAAAATATTTAAAAATATTTTTTGTAAAGGTAATGTGAGGATGAAATTTTTTCTTCGCTTACCTATAGTGTGGGGTATCGTTGAAAAGGTCTCCAAAAATATAATGGGTCTTCTAAGACCATTTTATTAATTATGGGTTCGTTTGCGAAATAAAAAAATAGCTTTAGAAAAAATAGGATCAATGAAAAATGTAATAATAAATACCACAATATATGTATTAAATAATAAGTCGCGGGTAACAGCTAGTATTATTATAAAAGAATAATAACGGTTCGTATTCAGTTAATAACAACTATACCACAAGTTAATGTGTCCATGCCTTTAAAGCCATTCGTTGCTAAAAGCATTTGAGTGTACGTTCAGGGCGTGTCATGTTACCAGCGCAGTTTTATTCTTGAGAGCAATTTTCTCTCGCCACTACAACCTTTTCATTGCAATTCCCTTTTAACTGCATTAATTGTTTTTGTACGTTTTCATTTTAGTTTGAAACGAGTTTATTTATTTTCATTGTTGATTCTTAGAAATGCTTTTATAAACAAAATAAACATATTTATAAACATTAAATGACCGATAGACCTAGGTTGTTGTCTAGGCGATTCTGGCTGAAAATATTTAGGTGTATTTTGCTGTTGATTCTAGAATGCGGACGGTAGATAGCTAGCAGGATAACTCTACCACCATATATGATTGTATTGGCTCAATTGAGGGAGCCAGTGATGTAACCTTTGTCCCATTATTTAATAATGGTAATATCAATAGTCCTTTATAAAACAAAGAAAAAAATCATTTAATTTCCTTTCCTCTCCTTTTCTTTCACTTCATTACAAACTTCCGACTTGGCTTAACGACTGTTATCTCACGAGAAACAAGACTAATTGCCTAACTTGCCTTCGAAAGCAAAGAAAAATAAACAATTTACTACAAGAAACTAAGTATATCTAATGGAGGCAACTAGCGACTGGCATCTTAAGATGTAATCGCGGGCTGCTTCTTTATCTTTGTATATAACAATACGATCGTATCAGAAATTATGAAATTCGTAGAATACCTAATATAGCTCAAGGCTCCGGCTGAAGTGGCAAGCGGCTGGCCACATAGTATGAAGGTCTTATTACCGTTGGGGAAGTTTCCTAGAATAGCAACCTCGTCTCGGTAAAAGAAGTAATTGACGCCACCTTAGTAGGTGGACCGACAACCTAAAGAAGACAGCGGGCATCTACTTGATTCAGAAGATTACGACCAGTCAGAGTGGCGATTGTTTTGGACGCCTATCATGGAGGCTGATGGATAGATGGATGTAAACGAACATACAGGGCAAATGATAGTTAATTAAGTGGTCAATGCTGGAAGTCAACTCTTCATTATCAATACCAACACTTGGTTGGACAGGAAACGGGGACTTACCATATCTACGAGTATAATTATTGTAGGAGTATTATTGGGATTGAGGGTAACCGTCGACGTACTTTTGTCAGCGTCATAATAGAACGCTTACATACAGTATTGACTGACGTAGGTATGTGAAGTTCTGAACATACATAACATATAACATAAGGTGGGAATAATCATAGTACATCTACGAAAATCAATGGACAGGATGGTATTATTTTAGAAATTCTCATAAAGTATAATTGAAGGATTAATTATGATGGCTTTATCTACAAAGAAAATGTATATGCCAAGAAAATTAATTTAACTATTACAATATTTGTACTCACTTTGTAAAATTTATGTACAAATGTGTGTGTGTAGGTGCCTACTACCTACGTACGGTCTCCTCACTCGAGGCTCGCGTGACCAAACATTTATAAAACCCAGATACCTGAAACATATCGATCAAACCAAGAAAATAGTATGAAATTGTACGTACTAGCATAAAAAGACTTGGTAATGTGATGGCAAGAAGATTAATGTTATGCAATAAGGACAAGGGAAAGAAATAAACGTTGAAAGAAAGAAGGGATTAAGGAAAAAAATTACGAATGTATCCCAAGTGAGTTTGTTTGATTGTTACGACTTCATTTTGAAATTTTCCGTACATTTTATTTTCAAAAGCTCAGAAAAGAACAAAGTCTTCTTATTCATTTAGTAAGGTTTTCGTGAGAAAAGTCGCGGGTCAAAGCTAGCCAAGAAATAAATACGTAAAGTCAAGAATTAATGAACGATTTTCTCAAATGTATCAACTCTGCAGTAGGCTGGTAGATTCTTTCTATCGTAAAATAAGATTTAGTGTCGTGCGATGAGTTGCGTGTGGTTTTGATACTATTACGGTTTTGATATTCATCAATTATTGTATCTACTTGCGCTTTAGACCTATTCTCTGTTTAATATAATCATCCAATAGTTTGTAGGTTTGCACGCAATAATTTTATTCGTTTCCATTCACTCGTATTTAAGCGTTGTTCTTCATAATAGCATTCCTTATTCCTTGAATTCCATCTTTCATCGATTAAGGCGTCGTTCTATCAGATGCTCATTATCCCTGACAGACGAACCATCTTTCAGTTAATGTTACTGACAGTTTCAGAAATTGATCTTGATGTTACCGTCGTTTTAAAGATAAGGATTTGACAGATATAAGAGTTTAAAGAAGGTTTATTATTAGATTGAGTGGAGTTTTGGCATTTTTATCGTTATAAAAGTAACGAATTGGCTGTGGTTCACTTTTTATATGTAAAAACACAAAGAAAGACGCATGATTATTAAATGTCTTTTAATCTTATTTAGTTATCTTTATCAAATTAAATCTTTATTGCATCCATACATGTACGAATACAATATGTTGTATGTAATGATATATATAGTTAGTTTTAAATGTAAGAATGGTTTGATGAAATTTAGTTTTACCTTTTTCGTCCTATAATATTTATCTTATTATTATTTTTTTATGAAAATAACCGGCAAACGAGATGACGATCCACTTAATGTGGCTATCGTTGCCCATGGACATCAGCAAAACCAAAGGCACTGATTCGTTGCTGACTTATTACCCAAGCTACTTATTCTCTTTATCTAACCTTAATAAAAAAAATAACCATATTAAAAACATTGGTACCAATTTAAATTTTCAAGCAGCGAGACATTTTCTATTTAAATGGATGTAACTAAATGAATTCTAATAATGGTTCTACCTCGAAAGGCTAAGCCCCAACCCTTCGAATCGCGACGAAAAGGAAAATTGTTCTAAACTCGAACAAACTTCCTTCAAAGCGAACTTATTCGAAGAGCTTGAGTTAGTTATAACAGTTGCCTAATTTCGAAGTGTCTTGCGCATCTAAAACATTGGCGAATGTACAATTAGTTACCTACATATTAAGAACTGGATGCATCGTTAGCGAAATGCGAACAAGCGATAGGATGACGCGGTTACAATATTTAGAATTTTATTGAGTAGGTACCTGGTCTAGCGAAATATTAGCTAGAATACCTTGAATGTTTCCTTTTTATTCTAAGGAAGACTCAAATACTAAACTGCCACATTGTGGAATCGAATATCACTAACTTTAACTATACTATCAGCAAAGCATATTATAATATTTTAGGTAGACTTATCTAATAGGTATTCTTTTAAAATATACTCCACATGAGATTAGAAAATAAGATTATGAACTAATTGTATTCAATCCGTTTTATTATGATGCAATGAAGTGTAAACGAAAGAATAACTGATTGCCAATTTATTGTAGCTTAGTCCAGTATTGTTCGGCGAATTTTATCAGTGAATGCTTATCGTAATGATTCTTCAGTTTTATAGATTTAATTAGGAAAGGTGATTGCAATTTAAAGAAAGAAGTAGTAAAAGTTTTTTGTAATAACAATGTTCAATATTAATTAAGTTGCTTTAAAATGTTCATTGGACATGTTTTTCATCATGTTTTGTGGAGTAAGATATAGGGTACTTATTATTACGGAAAACGCGAGCAAAGCTATGGAAAGAGCGCTATACAGCTAGTCAAATTATACGATATTGTGGTTAATTAAACATTCATAAGGTGTCAAGTGCAGAGGCAAAATTACGTTAATGAGGTTGACCTTTAAAAACATTGTAGTCACTATCGTAAGGTCTTCGATCTTTTGAGTCTTAACCTTCAAACTCAGCTCTTAATATTTAGATTTTATAGACATTACTTAAATGTCTGATAATACGACCTTTAACCTTTTTCAGCGAGAAAATTAAGCAAGTCCTTCAACTATTTCACGGCTGATTAGCCAAAATCTTTGTCTAACTTAACAGATTTAATTAAATATATGTTGCGAGTTATTTTCATTATCTAAACTAATATTATAAAGAGTAAAGTTTAGATTTTTTGTAATGGAAAAAACTCAAAAACTACTGGACCGATTTCAAAAATTCTTTCACTAATACAAAGCTCTTTTCATTCTGAGTAACTTATTTTAGTTAAAAAATGGGTGGATTCTGTATGAAAACCGAATCAAAGCGAGGGATACATAAAATTAAAATTTTACAACCTTTAATGAACATGATGGATAAAATTATAGGTTATTGTAACTACATTTCGATGAAATACTTTAACAAGTTTCGGTTTGATTTTCAATTTTATTTATTTAACTGGTTGACAAACAAAAAGATACTTGATGGTAACAAGCACCGTGGTCCATGGACATCATTGACACTAACGCGTTGCCGACCAACCGAAGTTAAGTAACCGGTGCAATAATACTGCCCTTATTCCGATACTGCTACTAACATATGTTTATAACATTTGTAGAAATGACAAAATTGCATTTGTTTACAGACTGGCTTTAGTATTAAAATCGCACAAAAGTTCTTCCTTATAAACTGAAGATCCAAAGGTACATCAATCATTTTTAGAGTATTCCGTTGTAAAACTGAAAAGATGTACCTACGTTTCCCAATGGTTTTCTTTAATATGAGCGCAAGGCTGGATGAGTTACATACAAAACTTCTCTCAACTACAATAACAGACTACAAAGTCTGTTTTCGGAGATACTGTAGGGAAGTCATGACTTGGAGCTATTCTCTCTGGCACAGTGCCCGGTAGCTTACTTTGTTGCTAAACTTGATTTAGTCTGTTTCTAAGTTTACTTTTGATACATGAATTTTGTAATGCGTTCGGTGAACGGCTCACCGACCGGCAACCTATCTTGTCAATGATGGAGCGTGAAATGCGGCGATGCCAAACCGTTCGCGTGTAAATATAACCTATGGACAACTATGGATCGAGAATATTCGGGAATAGCCGTTCACTATTCGTGCTTACAAATCCGTAGCTTAATTTACGCCGGAGAATAATGCATGCGTTCAGTCATCATTAAAATACAATAGCAAAGCGTTATTTGAGTAGTTTTGTTTTATCTATCAATAAAATCTTGTTGTTTTATTCAATATTTGATCTGGCATGAAGCTATGCTTGGATAAATATGATTAAAAAATATTTTTGAAGGCAGGAAGGAAAAATATTTTATAATTGTAGCAGTATGAACAATGATTTTATTTAGATGTGTTCTTAAATTAACAGTTACATTTTTATCTTGGTATTAGCTTAAGGCCAGCGTGCATTGAGACTCATTTCATGAGGCAACAATAGACATTTAAAATCTGGAGCTCTGATCGACCTTTCGTCTGCCCTTCAAGCTAATCCTTTGTTGAACTACTAAAGATAAGTTGTTTGCTATTTAGTGTGCGATCATAATTTCATCGAATTAATTCTCAACAGAGGTAACAACATAGGCCTGCGAAAATCGATAAAGGAATCCCGAAATTTGAAAGTGTTATGTTCAATACATTTATCCAGATAGATTTATGCAGTATTACCTTTTCATTACCGTACGTTTTTCATTAAAAAATATTCAGAACGAAGCGTGACAGGTTCTTCTACTAAAAATACAACGCGTTACACTCTTTTAATCTAGCAAACAAGCAGATCTCCCTTAAGAGACACACGTTTTTCTTCCAACTCTCGCAATTATATTACGAGAATGTGATTTCCTTTTTGTAACAATAATAGAGATACTTATTCAACTGTCATCCGCCAGCATCGTGATGTATTGGGACTTTGTCACAGAGTAATATCACGAGCTTGGATTACTTTTTCGATTTAGCGAAAAACAAATGAATGTAATTGTGATTAAGTAAGTGACGTGATAGTTTATGTTTGGATCTCACCTGCAAGACATGTACGGACTGATTAAGAAATTAAGAAAATAATTACTAAATTATTAAATAAATTAAGATTAAGACTGTCCCGAAATAACTACACCACTTTGGATAATTCTTTCATACTGTGAATGTGCTTTTGGTCCCAGATTTTCTTATGGATATAACCGACAAAAAACCAAACTAACAATATGATAAAAAGTAGTTTCCGCCTCAAATGGACACTAAACACATGACCAAATATTACAGATTCTGCGACACTGTACTGTCAAGATAATAATTATAATCGAGACGCGTAAACAATTCACACTTTATTCTAAAAGGACTAGAAAACTATCCTAGATTATTCAGGCAGGTATAAAATACCTTCCTGTATTTAGTAATCATGCACGAGTACTGTCAAGATTAATTCCTTAATTATTAGTAACTCTTTTCATTATGAAATAACTTTTAAAAACAATAATAATATTATTGTTAATAATTACGGTGCATACTACATTAAATAACATCGTATTGGTATGTTTTGGCTATTTCTTTCGATGGAATTATATTCAAATACGATTTTGTTCGATTGGGTATTCTTAACTATTTGACCTAAAATGAAAGCTGTATATCTATACAGCTATTAAGCTGTATATCTATACAGCTATTAAGCTGTATATCTATGCAGATATTAACCTAAAAAAACAAAAAAAAACAACGAATTCGATATAATATCACTACCGACCTTGTTCTGCTAGTGTGTCGATATTAAAATCAAATGGCCCGTCTGTTTTACGTAATAACGAAATAAAATATCCCTACAGTTTAACTAGTAATACAGATTCATTGTATTCGTTCCACTCATCAATTTTTATTAGCATTGTTTTGGGTATTTACAATGCATTATTGTTTCATTCCATATTTTTATAACAAGCTTTTATTAAACTTGCAATGTATGTACCTATGTTTTTCCGAGTGGAATCTTGCAACTGAATTTTAAATCAGTTATCTTTAACCGATTGAGCTGAAAGTTATACACGTTTATTTTAGATGACAATGCATTTGTCTTATTGCTATGTGACGTTATTCTAATTCCAATATGGCGGATCATCCAAGATGGAGGACTAGAAATTTTTTCTGCACTACCACAGTATGGGTACCAAATGAAGGGCTTGCTGAGGAGAACACGAAAACTAACAATAGTATAAACAAATAATTGTTAAAAAACCTTTTTAAAAACAAGCTTTTATTTAATTGCCCTAAAAAGAAGAAAATAAACTTTAAATTAAGTAAATCAAACCAATCGATTCAGTACACGTATTACCTACACAATTTATTAAATGATATGAAAGCTTGTCGCGAGATTTCCCTATTTTATAGAAAACATTTTGTTTCATAGAATTACTTATAATAAGTACATATGTCAAGCAAGATTAGTTAGTACATAGGTAAATCTCGCGACAAGCTTTTTTACATCATTTAATAAATTGTGTAATACATGGGTTAGCTAAATAAAAGGAAGGTATGTAATAGCATAAGTACGTGGCAAAGGTTTTGGGCTTCCTAATCACCTATCCACGTCTTTAGCTGTATCGTTCGTTTATTGTGAAAGTTTCGTGTGTAAAATTTACGTACCAAGTTGGTATCTGATACGTTACTCCCGAGTCCCAACTTGGCAGTTTTGCAGTTTAGCTGCCTGTGTTGCTTAATATTTCCGATTCATAAATACTTCTTTATATTAGCAGCTATATTTGCTTGATCTGGGTTAGCAATTAACACATTTATTTATTACTCGCTTTTCCCCGCGGCTTCGCCTGCGGTAGAGATCGATTTTTTACAAATCTCTCCAAAAATACGTGTACAAAGTTTCATGATGATCGGTTAAGTAGTTTTCACGTGAAAGCGTGACAAACAAACTTACATTCACATTTATAATATTAGTAGGATGTCCCATAAGCCGTACGTCGTTTAAATCTTTTTTTCTTTTTCTTCTCTCTTGGTCTTTTTCTTCTTTCTTTGTCTTGTTCGGCAATGAATGCCGAAATGAAATGATGCCTTTAGTGTCGCTGATGTCCATGTCACGAGGCGACGATGGCCACTTACCATCATAAGAACGACATCTTAGGACATCACCACAACGAGGATGTTGACACGGGTCAACTTTGATGAAACGGCACAATTTCTGATTCAATAGCCAATTTTACTTCATTCATTAAATTGTTAGCACTTTGCAAGATATGGAGAGGGAAAACATACCAGAAAAATTACATACCTATCTGTCACATTAACATTTTCTCCGACCGGCAATCGAAACCGGGACCCTTCGCTTTACGTGTAGGATCCCTACCAAATGAGATTTGGAGAGAAACAAGAATAGTTTGAAACTTCACTATATCTACATTTATAAACGTAAGTTTGTTACATATAAAGTGGCATAAATATTTAAGTACAAATAATTAAATTCCACTTTTGTTTAAATTCAGTTTGCTCCATACTCCATTACGAAAATTGCTCTGGGGAGACTGGGGATATTATGTTTCAAGTTGGGAAAGGGTCTTATTTGTTTTCACTGAATCAAATTAAGATTATTGTCTTATTGCCAGCTGTAAAGCTATAAGCGATTGATGCTGGAATTGAATAATCAGAGCTAGAGGAAGGAGGTAATGGAGTTAACTTCATTGCTCTACTTTAGTGTTAGTAAGTAGGTAGAGCGAGTGACCAACATCAATCGAAATTACATATTAATTAAAAAATATATCAGCTTTGACTTTGAATAAATATATAAACGCAACACACTTATAGCCCTGTCCTAGGATTCCTCGTTTCGTGGGTACCATGGACAACACACGCAGACAAACACTCATCAATCAAATTCCGGCCTCGCTGCAGCTGGTTCTAATCTGAAACCAGGCGGCCTATTATGAACTCTTAATTCCAGCCATGTTCCAGTGTAAACGTCTTTGTGTTACCAAAGCGGTCACGTGACACTTTTTAGTCAATCATACGTCGTTCAAAGCCCGATAAATGAATTGCCTGAAACATTTTATAAAAGTTCGTAATACAGGTCTCCTCTGAGGTTGGAAATCGTAGGGCAATCCTAGCTTAGTGTACAATTTGAAAGTTATTTATCATGTTTAGAAAGTATTAGCATTCAGCGAATCAGTCGAGATAACTGATGGTCCTCCAAGCCTAAAAGGTATTCCCAACGTTTTCCAAGCGAGAAAAAAGCGGAGTCCCAATTATATTTGGCTTTCGGACTATGTTTATACTATTGTCGTAAGCCTATTTGATTGTCGATATTTTTGTCAACTTATTGCGTGAGACAATACCTTATGAAGCTTCCTTAAGTCAATATGGGAATTCTCTCCCAGTTCCATTCTATTGTGACCTTTTATCGAAATTATTGAAGTACAAAAAGGTTTTCGTTGGTATCTGATATGGTAAAGACCACAGATCTCTTTTAATAGGGATGATATCGATTTAAAGCCGGCCAAGTGCGAGTTGGCCCACGAAAGTATTCTGTAGTTGACTAAAAATCGATAAATCAGCCTTAACTGGTATACTGGACTAGTTTTGGAAAAATATTATTTCCTAGATGAATACTGGTTAGGCAGAGGTTAGGTGAAACTAAGGGTTAATTAGTTTACTTACCCTTCATTTCACTATGGAAACTTACAAAATACACTAATAATATAGGTAAGTCCTGACTAAATGGTTCCAGAAAAAAAGAGGATTCCTATATAAAATACTTCTGAATAAAAAACTTGAATAAAGAATTAAGTATAATTGAAAAAAAAATTGAACAGATAATAATATTTTTATTTAAATTTTTAAATTTCTTTTAGTGTTAATTTTTTCCACTTTATTATTTCTTTTTTACTTAATTTATATTATAATACACATCTTTCAAAGAAATTGAACAAAAATAAATTAAAGGGGGAACTATGTAAGAATTTAAACGTAACGATAAAACTGTATTTGAAGAACACCATGTTCGGTAAGTGCTCCAAAAACCCCTATCCCACGCAACAATAGTTCAAACTATCACAAACATCAACTGTTACCCGCAGGCATCTAGTTCGTTTCGAACCCGCCTTCCTTGCAAGGAAAAAGCGATGTTAATTCAAGCGTAAAAGGCTGCAATTCACTCTGAGATTTACGGCAGACTTAAGTCGTTAGGCGTCTGAACAATGGGGATAAATCAATGTGAAGTAGTGTCAGTCCTCAAGGAATTAACTTCAGCGGTTTCGAGTACACTTCTTGACCGGAACAGCCACAACTACTGAGCTCAAAGTGAAAATTGTTCTTGAATCTGATAATGGAGTTTAGAATGAATGACGACCTAGGAACTCAAGCGTTAACAAATTTACCGATGGATTAGTAAACTTTGCTTAGGATTGCGATCACGATTTGGATTTGACGTCAGCAGTTGACTACGTGATCAATGGAAATAATAGATTTGAGACAACACTCGTAGTTATGGTTGTCAGTCCGTTGAGGATTTGTTACAACCATCTCTAGAGATAACTATAGCTGGGAGAGACAGAGAGCTAAAGATAATGTAGTTAAGGAGTGTCAGAGATGGAAATCAATTTATTGCCGACAAACTGGCTTGTAGTTTGACAGAAAGGAAATGTGGCACTTGTACACTCTTTTATTAGAAAAAAATAAATAAAAATTACGATTTCGTGTGAAGCTATGTACGCCATTTTTTTCATCAAACGCACATACCTGTTTATAAATTGGTAAATTCGATACAAAAATTAAATCCTAGTAGGATCATTTTCTTTTTGCCTATCTCTCACATTCACATCAAATTTTCCGCTAATTTACTGGTTGCAAAGAGTTTGTTTGGTCCAAGCACAGTTTGATTACCTAATTTTTGTTCGGTTATTACATATCTTTTGATATTATCATCATCTATATCGGCACGATATCATGATATAATGGCATTTAACAGTTTTGGTTCCACAAAGACACTAACTGGTAGGCAAATGTTATGTCCTTGAATTATAAGGAAAATTTTACGTCGAATTAATAACCGGAATTGGTCCAATTTCTAATATTACACCACACAATTACATAAAGGTCAACCTATTAAAAACGTGTAAAAATAGGGCGCGTATATTAAAATGTTAAATAGAAAACCATTTCTAGCTTGTGAATGGTATTCATGGTTACTGCAGATCATGTTTTAACTTAGTGTCATTCTTATTGTTCGCGATAATACAAATGTTCATTATTAATACGCTTTTACTTACTGATCTTTAAAAAATCATTAAGTAATATTAAGCACTTTACGTCAGTTGTTAATGACAATGACATTTCGACAACATAAAAACATGGCAAGTTCATGAGTCATACCTTAAAATGCTAAAAACAGATGACCGCTCATGGCCCGTTTAGACGCGCGCGCGAGCCACGAGACGCGCTGCGAGACGCGCTCGTACGCGCGCGTGTGAACAGCGAGCTCGCGGACCAGACCGCGGCGCGTCTCGTGGCTCGCAGGGCTCGCGTCGGGAGCGGTTTTTTGGGCGCGCGCCAAAGGGGCTCGCGCGAGAGCTCGCGCGGTGTTCACACGCGCGCGGCGCGCGCTTCATTCGACAGCGGCTACTAGCGCCATAAGTACGTGTTCTATTGGATTCGTATTTTTCAAAATAAAAATATGATACTGTACGTTAATACTGAATGATAATAATAATAATAACCTAAAACTTTTAGTAACAAAACCTCGTATATTCAAAGTAATATTATTATAAAGAAGAAAATTTTGATGTTTTGTTTGTAATGAATACCAATAGCTTTTTTATTTTAAAAAGCCTAATTGTACAGAAATCTACCCATAGTACAATCTACATTGAGTATTTTGCCTATAAATCATGGTAGAAAGGTTTCACTGACTGGATGCCGATGTATTACGTCAACGTGCTCCATCCTTGAGCGTTCGAACGCATCTGAACGCAGCGAGCGTGTGAACACTAGATAGGGCTCGCGCGCGTAGGGGGCGTGGCTTACGGACGCGCTGCGAGACGATCCGCGAGCCGCGCGTCTAAATGAGCGGTCAAAGAATCGCAGTCACTTCTGGCGGCGATGAGGTTCTATTTTTGACATGTTTTGTAGAGTCAGAAGCTATTTGCTATACCTTTCCACCAAGCGAAATCCTAAGCCGAATAACAGAAGAGTCTGAGACAATGTACATAGTCGTTGAATAATTCCTGTAACTTCTCAGTCTGAGTTTTGCCAAGTTCACTTAGTTCTTTAAGCTTAAAACGCCTATAGGATCAACAGTGTCTATTAGTAATAATAGTAATAAAAGAATCTGATTTACAAAAGAACAGTTTGTGCAATAAAATATATCGAATCATGACTCCATTTATTTAAATGTTACTCGTAGTCGAAGAAAATCTTCTCGAACCGTTCAAAGGCAAAACATTCAATGAATTTAATCATTTCATTTGGAGCAAACAAAAATCTGTGCTGATATGCAAATAAAAAGATTCTCACGACCGAGAAAGAAGATAAAATACAGAAAATTATGGTGCAAAAATCTTCATAGAGACTGTAATGCAATCGGAAAGAAAGAATTTAAAAGTAGTTTCAACTCAGGTCCAATTTCATTTTTTATCATTTATGTTATGTTTTCAGCGTAGTTTTTAACAGAAAGTGGTGAAGTGCGAATCGAAATTGCCTGGAATTAGGTATTTTTATGCAAAAAATTCAGTTTGTTGTCGGAATGTAAGGAATTTGGGTTAGTTCATCTGCCTTGTAGTGTTCTTGCAACATTATATGAGGACATATTTCCGGTGTCTTTTAAATTTGCCCGTAACACACCTCTTCTTTATTGGAGCCCTATCAGCAATATTATTAAAATAAGCAGAATCGAGCCATTAACTAAAAATATGAAATTCGGAACCAAACCCAGAACCAGGAAAGCAAATTTCAGACTATTACGTTATCACTCCTCAGTACAATATGACGTAGCCCTCAGGGATTTGAGCACTAACAGAATTATAACATAAAAAATGCCAAGCCTAGGGCTTGGTATAAGTTTATTTGCATGTAACATTCACTTAATTAAAAGTAAACAAAGTTTTAAATGTTTTGAAATTAATAGAGTGGTACGGTAAATACTAGTTGTAGTTGAAAAAACATCGGGTAAGTGGTTATCGCCGTGGCTTGTATGTTTGTTTGTCAACTTGTTGAAACACGTAAACACTATTTTCCAAAAAGATGGTGGTTTCTAAAAAGGCAGCTAGGTAAAGAATACGTGGTGATAGCTATAGTCAGCTATAGGTTGTAGATACAAATACCAATATACCGAATACATCAAAAGAATACGTTCCATTTTTGTGTTACGAAATTTTCGCCATGAAACACGATATTGATAAAATACTTACAGTACGATGTATAGGTTCTCCGAGCGATTGTTCGTTTATCTCTATTGTGCTCGTGAAACGTCCAGTGACTGGCGATAGCAATGTCGCCAGCTTCGCCAGTGACTGTCGCCAATTGAAACTTCATTTTAGTGTTATCGGAGACGTTAAAACTAATTTTTGAGGTAACTTCGAAGATTTTTCTCTTCTGCTTATTTTGTCGTAAAACAAGTAACTTGAAAATACTAGGACTTTATAAAACGGAGTTTGTGTCAATGTGGTGTAAGCATTGATTAATTAAATAAAGTAATACAGCACACTTACGTTTTAATTAAACTGAAAGTGATACCTAGATGTCTGTAATGTGTTACTTTGTCTCTTTACTTTACTTTTATCTTACTCAATGACTTTTAGATTGTGTTTTCCGGTTTGTCTGTGTTTGTTTCCGCTAATCTCAGACACGACTTAACTAATTTAGATGATTTTCCTCTGATATGCTTTAGTAAGTTTAGGGCAATATTAGGTGTCTTATTTTTATTTCAATCAATTCACAAATAAAAAAGATTAAGTCTATTAAAAAAAACTATGTCAGGTGTTGATTATCTGATACGAAGTGTAGAAGATGCATTGCTAGTGTCACTAAAACATTTATCTTAACACAAACATTTGTAATATTTTACACACACAGCACCAATTCTTTTACAATTTCTCGACAAAACGTAATACAATTTGTCCGTGCCCGATGCCGGATCATTTATAAGTTTGGGTTCTTATGGAACTTTCCGCTGGACTTTCCTTTCCTTTTGATCTCGCCTTATAAGATCCGATTTGTCCTTTTATGAAGTTTTTTTATTATTTTTTCTATCTATCCTTAGTTTGATCAGTCAGCCGTGATATATTTTGTCCCTTGGATTTATTATTTATCTGTCATATCACACGTTATGTACAGGTATAACTTGGCTTTTACAAAAAGTGCTTACCATCCGTTTGATGCGCGTGCGCGCTACACACAAAGTTCGAATCGCGTTATGTTACGATACGACGCGAACTATGGTTGAGGTTTTATTTTACATAGTGCAATCTCAGTGTATTTCTACAATGTTATTATACTATTCTATTATTATTCTTATTCTACAATATATTATTCGTCACTTACGATATCGTACAAATCATGTGATACGCTGTTTTGTTTTTGTGGGCTTTCATAAACTTACCATTAGGTGGGATTGCAGTTAAGCGTCACTAATCACAGGTAAAAAAAAACTTATAGGTGGCGCCACTGCTGGTACAAGTACTCATCATGATGATCGGTCATTGGATGACTCGATTGTTTCCTGTCGTCTATGGATTATGTAAAGTTACGCTGCGTCGATTTTACATTGAAAAGATTATGGACACACAGATCTGATTATTTCAATAGGTCTGTACTCCTATTGCATACCTTAGTGATACAAGACGCAATATGTGCCGGTTACCTGAAAAAGAAGAAATGATTTACTTTTAATTACAATGTTTATAGCATACAAATTTTAGAAAATTATTGAGTTATTTAACTTTTTAAGCGACTTCAATAAAAGAGGAGGTATTCAAGTCAACTGTATTTTTTATGTTTGTTACCTCAGAACTTTCAACTACGCGAACTGATTTTGATGATTAATTTTTTAATAGAAAGCTGGTGATTGTTATGTAGTCCCACTTAAATTTGAGCTGGATCTGACGAGTAGTTTTTGAGTTATTTTGAAGTCGGTTATTTTTTAGAAAATATATTCAAATCCAAAATCATTTAATATGTTATCACTGATACACTTTATGAACATATTTTTTTGATTCACTAAAAAGCAAAGCAAAGCAACAACCCATAACTGTCCCACTGCTGGGCTCGGGGTCTCCTCTCACAATGTGAGGGGTATAGGCCATAGTCTACCACGCTGGCCAAGTGCGGATTGGTAGACTTCACACACCTTTGAGAACTTTATGGAGAACTCTCCGGTGTGCAGGTTTCCTCACGATGTTTTGCATGGTGCTTTGTCATGGAGGAAATGGCGAAAGAAAATCCTCTGAAAGAAACTCCGTGAAATTCTACTAATATTATTTATTTATTTATTAATAGATCGCTAACATACTGTACACCATTACATTCAGTTCAAGGCATTATACAGTTACACACAATCTAAGCGCCAGTACAATTATAAACAACTAGCTGCCCGGACAAACTTCGTTCTGTCAAAAGTTTTTTTTTTATTTTGAGATGTAAGCTATCCTATCTTTCAAGTTGGATCAAACTGCACACGGTGTGCAAATTTGATTAAAATCGGTTCAGTAGTTTAGGAGTCCATCGCGGACAAACAATGTGACACGTAATATATGTATATGTATATATTAAGATTATTATGAATATGAATATTTGTTTGTGAGGATGTATGGATGTTTGTTACTCTTTCAAGCAAAATCTACTGAACGGATTTTCATGTAATTTAGCACACAGGTAGACCATGATCTGGAATAACATAATATATAGACGACATAATGTATAGACATAATATATGGAAAAACATAATTTATAGACGACGCAATAATATAGACATAATATATGGAATAACATCTTAATCTTAATCTTAATATATATAAATTACGTGTCACATTGTTTGTCCGCGATGGACTCCTATACTACTTAACTGATTTTAATCAAATTTGCACAACGTGTGCAGTTTGATCCAACTTGAAAGATAGGATAGTTTACATCTCAAAATAAAAAACGTTTGACAGAACGAAGTCTGTCCGGGCAGCTAGTAATATTTATTTATTAATTTAACCTTTATTGACCACAATAAAAATATTACGGTACAAATATTATATATAGGGTACTTATTGTCCCGGGAAACGCGAATACGAATAATAAATAATATTACAAATCACAAGTTGGTATAAATAAACCTAATTAAAACTTAATACAAACACCGCTTTCTACAAAAACTATTCGTGCTTTTGGTGTCATTGCGGCAGACCGTCTTAGTATAAACTGGGACATCTTTCCTCACGGTGTATTGAAGCTAAAATGTTTTCTACACCGGGTATTTTCTATTTGGAGCACTGTTAAGAGCCATACAGAAACACTTTTAGATCTATGTTTAGTGTTTACTTTGTTTTATAATATAAATAACTGCCCGGACAGACTTCGTTCTGTCAAAAGTTTTTATTTTGAGATGTAAGCTCCTATCTTTCAAGTTGGATCAAACTGCACACGGTGTGCAAATTTAACTAAAATCGATTAAGTATTTTAGGAGTCCATCGCGGAAAAACAACGTGACATGTAATTTATAATATTAAGATTTTAAGTTTGCTGCACTTTAGGTATAGTGTGTCCAAAAATTACGCAAGATTTGAACAGAACAAGACTTTGATTTTGATTTGACAGTTGGTAGATTACGGTTACTGAAAATGTAGACGTTGAACCACTCTGTTTTACGTAACTAACGTAAAAAAAACATTTTTAAAAACTGACCATCCGTAATAATGGAATATTAATCTTAACCAACACAACAACACGAGTGAATCTAGAATTTTGTATTATAAGGATAAAACATCTGTAATTTGGTCTTGAAGGATGTGCATTGCGTTATTTTGAGTGGCTTCTTCACTCGCAACAAAACTTTGGCAGATAACGCGATTACTTTCCAACGACACTTAATAAAGGACATGTAAACCCGAAATATTCAGTCGAAAGTCACTTCTATACCTATCATAACACGATAACACTCAAGGCAAACTACAAGGTTAGATCCGCGAATAAAATGTCCCTTACCCAAAATCTACACAAAGCTGAAATCTTTTCAAAGCAACATTAACGATAAAGACATCGCAGCTCAGAATATATTACGGACCACTTACACAGCGAGCAATCAATCACATGCGACTTGACATCTCTGTCAGTTGACTCGTAGCCTTCAGGATGATTTACATGAAAAATATCGCGTCTCTGTCTTATAAGATTAACTTTCTTATCGTTAACTTCGTATTAGTCGTACGGTCGTATGTTTCAGACGTTCAAATGTTAGGGGAATTGCATTTGACGAGAATCCTTTGAAATTAATCCATGGATTTAATTTGAATGGTTGAATATAATTAAACGATTTCAAAGAGATTTTGGCGAGTTTTATTCGTAAATTATATTCGTATGATATGAATGAATGAATGAAAGTAATTTAAACATCAATTAAAATATTAAGCCTGTGCACACTGCATACTGTTAACCCTTAACTGGTATCGTGGGGGCCGCGTGGCCCCCACGCGTGACGTTTTCTTGGTTTTCTAATAAACTAAGCATCATGAGTAGCCGCCATTTTAAGTATTCTCATTACGTCACTACTCGTAGCGGGTGCCGGATGTTCAGCGCTGTATCACTTACTGGGACCCAGGTATGCACGTGTTGGGGTCCGCGCGGCCCCCACGATACCAGTTACGTAAGTTTTTTTGGATAGAAATTTTTATATGTTTGTTACTTTTTACGATTATTAATTCAGGATGTCGCGACTTTTGAGTGATAAAATAATAGAAGAACTCTTACAAGAAGATTCCGATTCAGAATCAGTGATTATTAACAGGAAAGAAGAAGAATGTTGTACTGATAGTGAAGTCATAAGTAATTGTGAAGATCCAGTCACACTTGATTTGTTGAATGATAATCAGGACGTGGATTCTGATACGGAAGCGTCTTCCTCAGGAAGTGAAAATAAAAGTGTTGCAGGACCTAGCCAGTCCAGCTGCTACTACGGGAAAATTAGTATTTTTGAGCCTTAAGATTAGAAGTGATTTATTTCATATTGATTTTTGTGAAATTTTGATTAGAGATTATAAAACGTTATTTGTTTTTTAGTTTATGTATTATAAATTAAGTAAAATAATATTATATTTGAATTAAACTTCTTAAACTATAATTTTTATTGATATTATTAACGTAGAAAAAAATATTACCAAAATGTTGATACTATTATGTGATCTCTTCCAGTATTTAAGTAAGAAGATTTATATTATTAAAAACTATTTGATTACATAAAACAAGCCTATTAATTATTATTTCTGACCATTTATTTAAGTACATAGTTAACACTTACATGCTAGATGCAAATATACTATGGGGGCCGCACGGCCCCCACGATACCAGTTACGTATGTCAAATTTACAATACCAGTTAAGGGTTAATGGTGTTTTGGAATGCTTCTGGAATGGAAAACTCTATGGTTGACCTGGTCTGTGGGACAGGTTTGGTATTTTAGTAAGCGTTTTGCGTGAGAGTTTACAGAAAAGTGTTTTGTCTTGAGGCAGTTGTCAACGTCGCATTTGAAGTAGGCAATACTAGCGTTTAGCTCTGACAATATATATAACCAATAAAAAACGTTGAAAACATTACAGGGCTAATTTTTACAAAGAGAGAAGCCAAGCAGTTAAAGAACCCTCAAAAACACAACAAGACCTAAGAAGAACAAGGATCGTCACGATAAATCTGCGTGATACAGAATGAAGCAACCTATTAAGGAGCCCTTATAACCTTCCTTCTTCAGCACAGTGCACATTAGCAGAGGAAATTGCCAATTCAAAGAAAGATTTAGCCCCTAAAAAACGAACACAAATAAGTTTTCAGACACCCAAGGATGAATCAGTGATAAATCATTACATTATTTCGGTATACGTTGAAAATAGCTATCGTAATAGGTAACATCTACCTCCGCAAAAGATGTCGAAACCCGGTAATCTGTTATACGAGCATTACGTAACATAATCCCCTTACCCATCAGGTACCTGGTCCTATAAATTGGAAGCTTTTTGTTGACTCAACAAAAGGACTAGTACGAAGTAGATAGTTAGATACTCTATATCAAGGTCTGCTAGAGCGTTTTTATTGTAAATAATATTTCTATGGCGATGAGTTCCGAATTATATAAAGTCAATTTATATTGATTTTGGGTGTACGAGCTCAAGATTCTCGTGATGTCATTTCTGTATAATCTAGTTTAATCCAAACATTGACGTCCAAACGTTGAGATTAACAAATTACGTCGGATTTAAGTGCCCTCCAAAACACAGAAACCCTCAAGAAAATTTTGCCTAAATTTTATCAACCAATCCGCAATAGGCCAACGTGGTAGACAATTAATTTAGTTAATGGCCTGTAGCATTAACATTGTGAGAGGATACCCCGAACCCAGCAGTGGGACAGTTATGAGTTTGGACCTTTTATTTATATTATTATTGATTTATTTATATTTATTACGGAAAGCCGATTTGAAAACTTTCATTTAATTTAATTCGTTGCTCATAATTCATTCCGATAATCCCTTATATGTCCTTTTAAAATAATACATTAATACGAAGTTCAATCATATTTTCCCTGGAAATGTTAAAGTAGTTTAACGATCGGATTACGAAAGGTTGGGATGTTACAGTAATTATAAATACTGATTAAATAATAATTTTTTTATCACTAATATATAGGGGCGTGTTTCCCAAAAAATCGTTTCTCAAAATCACCAATATTTTGTGTGTATTGATGTCCGTGGTTGAGGATCATGGACGTTACTAAGCTTCGAGAGGTTTCAGAAACTAATCACAAACAAATATAATCATAATTTTAGTAACAAAAAATAACCGACTTCAAAATTACGCAAAAACTACTTGTCAGATCTCGTTCAAATTTATGTGCGACCACATGACAAGCACCTGCTTTTGATTAAAAAAAGAATCATCAAAATCGGTTCTCCCAGTTGAAAGTTCTGAGGCAACAAACATAAAAAAAATACAGTCGAATTGAGAACCTCCTCGTTTTTTTAAGTTGGTTAAAAATTTACCCCAATTATTGCAGAGGTACATAAAACCGGAATCAAATCTGTCTTATTTTTAACCGACTTCAAAAAAGGAGGAGGTTCCCAATTCCAAATATTTTTATGTTTGTTCAGAACTCCGTCATTTATCAACCGATTTGGAAGAATATATTTTATTTGGAAGGGTACGCTTCTTGATTGGTCCCATATTTTTCTTATGATAGGATCCATGAGATCCATCGTCAAATATTTTAGGAAGTTGGTTATATTTTTAGTAAAATTAAATTTTGATTATCTTTTGTCTTATTTAATAACGACCTGTGTGGCACGATAGTTACCATTCCGGATGCGCCGTGCCAAGGGTCCTGGGTTCGATTCCCAGCGAGGCGGAAATTTGAATGATGAGTTTGAATTTCTGTTCTCGGTCTGGGTGTGAGTGTTCATGCCTCTGTGTGTTGTCCATGGCACACACGACACAGGGAATCCTAATGTGGGGCTATGAGTGTGAAGCGTTATTTATTTAGCACCCACTATTAATTATTTATTTATTTTACTGATTTATGAGATCTATGAGATGAGACTATCTGTGAGCTTAGTTTCATCTTAATGTCTACAGCATTAGCGAGTAATGAAAAACGAACATCCAAGCATCTTCACAAACTTTAACATTTAAAATATGAGTAAGATGATTGAATCTATGTTTCAGATTGTCCTTTTGTCTATTCTAATAGGAAAAAGAGGGTGACAATAGGAGTGAGTGAAGAAAAGAGTAAAATATCGCGGAAGAGATGAGATTAGGGAGAATTATTAAGAGAAGATAAATTCTCTTAACTATTGTTTTTTTCAACTTGTGCACATTTCTTTTGCAAAAGAACTCGAGGTATACGAAATACCACCGCGCAGCCACCTAGCATACTTACCAAGCTCGGCCACAAAGTACCATCAGGGACCAATTTTAAATTAAAAACTTTTCCTCGTTGCGTGAACATTATAAACTTTTAACGTGAGCTCATATTACAGGGGTGCAACAAAAAAAAATCGGTGGGCAAGAACTTTATCTCACCGCAATACGATGCGTTGACGCAACGCAATTTTCGTCTACAATGCGTTGTGCGACATTTTAGATTCTTGCGGTGAAATGTTGCAGTATCGTGGCCTTTGCGAGGCCGTTGTTTGCAAATTGTGACTACCTATAAAGAAACCATTTATGAAAATGAAAACACCACTCTATAATCTTGCACGAACATGATTTACCGCTTATTTTCGCAGAATCAAAATGCAAGTTCAATCTGCATCAATAGTAGCTAGCTATGCAACGATTAGAAATAGTCTGCTTTATTAAGAACTAGCTTTTGCCCGCAGCTTTGCCCGCGGTAGAGATCGATTTTTTAACCGACTTCAAAAAAAGGAGGAGGTTCTCAATTCAACTGTTTTTTTTTTTTATGTTTGTTACCTCAGAACTTTGGACTGGGCGAACCGATTTTGATGATTCTTTTTTTAATCGAAAGCTGGTGGCTGTCATGTAATCCCACATAAATTTTAACGAGATCTGACAAGCAGTTTTTGAGTAATTTAAGTTGGTTATTTTTTGTTAGTAAAATTTAGATTATCTGTCTTTAAGGACTGATGGAAACTTTGAATGCATCAGGATTTTCAAAATTGATATTGAATGCCTTTACGGCGTCTGTGGTTGGAAAATAAACCCTTCAAACAAAATAATAGTAGATACTTATTACAAGTACCTACTATTATTTTTTCTGTGATAGAGGGAAGGTTGTTCAGTGTTCATACTAATGTAGCATTTACCTACCAAAGCGTCCTGTCATGAGTTTTCAATTGATTAACTTATATGCATGTATAGTTTCACTGAAAAAATATTCCACAGATTATGCACAAATTCGTCCTTTGTAACATAATTTTTTCTTTAATGTATATTGTGTAGTATTTTTTTTTTAATGTTCGTTACCTCAGAACTTTGGACTGGGCGAACCGATTTTGATGATTCTTTTTTTAATCGAAAGCTGATGGCTGTCATGTGGTCCCACATAAATTTTATTGAGATCTGACAATGGCATCCATGAGAAAACTACATAAGTCGTAAATTTGTGTTAAGATGTGCGCGACAAATTGACGAATAACTCAATATCACGTCAACCGATTTCGATGATTCTTTTTTTAATAGAAAGCTGGTGCTTGTCATGTGGTCCCACATAAATTTGAACGAGATCTGATAAGTAGTTTTTGAGAATTTGAAGTCGGTTATTTTTTGTTAGTAAAATTTAGATTATTACAAATTCTACTTACTTACTTTTACTTAGTTAGACTTAGTTGCCTATGACTTAAGTAATTTACATGTATTCAAATTCAAAATCATTTATTCATGTAGGTATCATTGATACACTTATGCACGTCATTTTTTTAATGGACCAGCTTTTCGCAAAGGTGCTTTGTCATGGAGGAGAAGAAAAGCCGAAAGAAACTCCTCAGCACATCTTTTAAAAATAAAATACATTGGTATATTTCTTACAAAAAAGTATCACTAGCCTGTACGGAACTGGTTGCAGATCTGGTCATTTCCATGCGTCTTTGTCATTTATGTACTCATCTACAGTAAAGCCTTTGCCTAAAAGTTGAGATTTTACATGTTTCTTAAATAATTATCATATTATCATTTGATAACGTGAAATGCAAATGAATTTGACTAACGCCATCTATTAACAACATTCAGAACTAAATATCTAGCAACTCACACAATATCGATCTTTCCATGGTGATGTTTTATCGCGGTAAAAAGTAGCCTACGTTACTCTCCACCCTCCTCACTATCTCCAAACACAAAAACCATACCACATAACAGCTTCGTTGCGACGTGAAAGACGGACAAACAAACAAACAAACACACTTTCACATTTATAATATTAGTATGGATTGACGTGCGGGCACGTGGTTATTATTGTTATAACTTGTAAGTTTTTTGTGGAAATAGCCGGCAAATGAGCTGGTGATCTACCTGTTTAAGTGGCAATACTTAGTATTTTTTATTAAGTAAACATAAAGAAAATTTCCACTTTTGTTGTATTAAATAAAGAGAAATAAATATTTTCACATACAGGTTGTAACAATTAATGTGAGCACGTTAACTTTTTAAGTAGACGATCTGTACCTACATAATTCTAGTACTCCTCTCTGAAAATCCGCTTACAAACAACATTCCTATCTCTGGTACATAAATGCAGATCAACGCTCCTTCATAATGCCTTCACGAGCGAAATGTTGTGCACGACGCTCTAATTAACGAATGGTCTTACATTGCATTGTTTGTACATGGAATTTTACTTATATTTGTGGAAACATTTACATTTGTAGTGCAAACGTTTGGCTTGGTTTTGCTAAATCACTAGCTCGCGGTTTTGTCCACGTTTTTTGGGATAAAAAGTACCCTTTATCTTATTCTATATTATAGTCTACTAGTATGCAAAATTTCATGAAAATCTGTTCAGAAGTTTTAGCGTGAAAGAGATACAAATATCATTACATTCTCACGATATTAGCAGGATAATTGATTTATCCTCATCAAATTTATATTTGTTAGAAAGTCCTTAAACCTTTAGAACGTTCATCATCCCGACCTATAACATTCCCATTGTTGGACTCATGTCTCTACCACCATCTTGGAACAGATTATTATTGAAATAAGAAACAGCTGTAGACTCCCTATTTCCTAATTCTCATTTTACTCTTAATATTTTACAAGGAAACTGATTTATGTAGTAACAACACTGCTTAATTACGGAGTAGCATTGCAAGCATACTGGAGGTATTAAACTGACTGTGGAATTCAGAAGCTTGCTGTAGATAAGATTTACTTACTCAGTGACAGTGCTAATTAAACAATGAATAATCTAAATTTTACTAACAAAAAATAACCGACTTCATAGTCTCAAAAACTACATAGTTGTCAGATCTCGTTCAAATTTATGTTAGACCACATGACAAGCGCCTGCTTTCGATTAAAAAAAGAATCATCGAAATCGGTTGGCGTGATATTGAGTTATTCGTCAATTTGTCGCGCACATCTTAACACAAATTTACGACTTATGTAGTTTTCTCATGGATGCCGTTGTCAGATCTCAATAAAATTTATGTGGGACCACATGACAGCCACCAGCTTTAGATTAAAAAAAGAATCATCAAACTCGGTTCGCCCAGTCCAAAGTTCTGAGGTAACAAACATAAAAAAAATACAGTCGAATTGAGAACCTCCTCCTTTTTTGAAGTCGGTTAAAAATGTACTAATATAAATCTTTGTTTTTCTACTATATCTTTATAAAACCTTTCAAGACATTTATTAAACAATTTTGAATATACAGATAGCATAATTATAAGGTTTTATAATTATAATATGGTAGGTATTTTATTAATGATTTAAGACTAAATATAATTATTATTAATGGAAGCTAAGCTCTCAATAAAAACTTATTCGTTATTAAAATCAGAACACTAGAAACTCGACGTGTTTCAAGTTAAACGCTTTATTTAATTTTAAGCAAGCTTATAATTATCAAGTGTTTTAAATGCACAATCGAGAGGTTCTCGATGGAAAATCGTTTATTTTATTGCACACTGCTCGTATACGGTACGATATATATCGTATACCTACATTGCTTCCTGTCCCTACTTTAATTGATAGCACCTCGCCAATTGTACGCAATTCTTTATAAAACTGTTACCAAATAAAACTTAAAAGAGTTTTGACTTGTTTTGAGTGATTTGTGATGCCTGTTGATTGGAAACGATAGCAGCAATGTAACTGCATTTTTGTATTAGGTAAAATAAATAAACATAGATAAAAACCACATATTAAATTATCGTGATGAAAGTAGAATTTTATAGTAAACTAGCTGCCCGAACAGACTTCGTTCTGTCAAAAGTTTTATTTTATTTTGTGATGTAAGCTATCCTATCTTTCAAGTTGGACCAAACTGCACACGGTGTGCAAATTTGATTAAAATCGGTTCAGTAGTTTAGGAGTCCATCGCGGACAAACAACGTGACACGTAATTTATATTATTATATATTAAGATAAAGAATAGATATTTACGATAATACGTAAATATGGAATAGATATTTACGTTAATATCGTTTAGATAATATCGTATAGATAATTATGGACTGTATGGATGTAGCGAAGCTTGAATTATATCATGATCATTGGAACAGGGTACTAGCTCAGTTAACTAAAGTTGGGTTTTAAACGCCTAGGTGCTTGGAATTTTTTTGTTTCATGGAAAAGGGGAAAAACTTGCGAGAAATTTATTGCCCAACTGCCAAGGAAGGGTTATATTTTCGCGTGTATCTTGTATGTATATGTATGTATGCATGTAATATTCTTTGTTACCTCATATCTTCCAAACTATAATAATACCAAATTATGTAATTAAGATGTCGTTAGATTTGTCTTGATAACCCAAGTATTCAGTGACATTAAAAAAAAGCAGCCAAGTGCGAGTCGGACTCGCCCATGAAGGGTTCCGTAGCAGCAAGTAACATAATATAAAAGTTTTTGTAGTTCGTTGTAACTTTGATCGATGTTTTTTGCGGTTTACGATTTATGACGTATTAAAAAAAACTGCTTACTAGATCTCGTTCAAATCAATTTTCATTGGAAGTTTGCATGGTAATGTACATCACATATTTTTTTTAGTTTTATCATTCTCTTATTTTAGAAGTTACAGGGGGGGGACACATTTTACCACTTTGGAAGTGTCTCTCGCGCAAACTATTCAGCTTAGAAAAAAATGATATTAGAAACCTCAATATTATTTTTGAAGACCTATCCATAGATACCCCACACGTATGGGTTTGATGAAAAATTTTTTTTGAGTTTCAGTTCTATGTATGGGGAACCCCAAAATTTTTTTTTTTTCTATTTTTGTATAAAAATCTTAATGCGGTTTACAGAATACATCTACTTACCAAGTTTCAACAGTATAGTTCTTATAGTTTCGGAGAAAAATGGCTGTGACATACGGACGGACAGACAGACAGACAGACAGACATGACGAATCCATAAAGGTTCCGTTTATTGCCATTTGGCTAACCCTAAAAATGGTGGCTGTGAGATGCCATTGTTTGAAGTATCAAAAATAAAAATGAATTGAATAATGCAATAGGTATGGATATTAAATTAAACTGCTCAACTTAAAAACCTTATAAGGTTTTTTTAAAAAATATATCATGATATCTTTTTTGATGGTAGGCGGGGTTTTTTTTAATTAATACTAGTTTTTAAAGATTTTTTCAGGAAATCTCTGTCTCGGTGCTTATAATGCTGTTAAACATAAGAGCTGTGATATTATCTCTACAAAATGTTGCAACGCAGCCTTTGTCTAATTATTATTATCGTTATTATTATTATTAAAACAAGAATACAAAATGTTTTCACAGATGATTCAAAGGCCACTCATGACAGCCCTTTGTTTGTCCAAACACTCGAAACAACAGCCAGATTGGCAGGCAGTGATGCCAGATTTCCGGATTTATCCGTAGACCTACGGATTTTTGTGAATCCATCCACAAATAATAACATATTTTTCGTGGAAAACTAAACTATATAGGTATTTCGCTATATTGAAGACGTGGCGTCCTCTAAAAAATTATTCGACCCTGTAGCCTAGTTGGTAGTGACCCTGCCTGCGAAGTGAGGGGTCCCGGGTTCGATTCCCGGTCGAGGCAGATATTTATGTGACAGATAAATATTTGTACTCGGGTCATGGGTGTTATTGTGATGTGTTATATGTGTCGTCCATGCCACCCGAGACACTGATAATAACCTACTGCGGGGGTATGAGTGTGTTAGCGTTTATTATTATTATTTATTATTTTTTGGATAATTTTAAGTCTGATTAAAGCCTGAGTCAAAACCTTTACCTGCTTTTACCTTTAACAATAGTCCTTCTTTAGAATCAAAGTTTTACTTATTTTGGTATTTTAAAGTATTGGAAAACTATTAATTTTATGAGCGATGGTGACATATCATCTCGAGGCTCGTCAGCTGATATTTGAATAAAAAAATTGAAAAGAATTAAACCCTAACCTAAACTTCTTTAAGAAATCCCTTACACCATAACCTCATCCATTATTCTGCAGTTCTGCATTGGGACTGAGATCTATGACGTAACAATCTCAATACAATTGAATTAATCAAGACATCAAACCTCAGCAAATATCTGTAAAAGATTGATGATCAACAAATTGAAACAAATAGTTGCGGCAAACTGATCTAAATTCAGCCTGCGATTTCCGCTCTTGTTTACCGAAATTGTTTAAGCGTTATTTCTTTAATTCTCACATTAACTCCTTAAAAATATATTTTGTGTTTATATACATTTTTTGATGATATGCAAAGTTATCTCTGAACTTTTGTGTGTTATTCTATGGTTTCAAGAATTGACATGAATACATGCCCTTGAAAGATTATTTAAGGAAATAACCGGCAAACGAGCGATCCACCTGATGGTAAGTAGCTATCGTCGCCCATGGACAGCAGCGGACACCAAGGAATCACTGATGCGTTGCCGGCCAAGAAAGAAAGAAGAAATAGAAAGAAAGAAAGAACTGGCTCTCAAGCCCCCAGCCGGAACATGACGAGTCGTTTGTCGGCTGACTCATGCTCAAGGGTGGTACTGCAGCTATCCAGGTGAACTCCACTGAGAAATAATAATGGTATTAATTAACAATTAAAATCAATGAAATGAGTTCGGAAACATTCAAATGTAAGTATCGATCGGCTTTATTAAAAAGGCAAATTGCTGCAGAGAATTTGAACCATGCCTACTGGAAACTCCTTGAGTTAAAAACGTTTTTCTGGTCACAACAATATCTACGCACATACACGCACAAAAACACCTACACACATGCACACTCATACACATATTCATGCACACATACACACACACACACACACACATCTACACACTAAAATAAGGGTGTACAGCTTTGTTTTTTTATGTTTTTGTTAATTTAAATTTTGTATATTTATTTATTTTTCTTTGTATTTTATGGAGTATTTTTTTTTTGTAAAAATTAAGGGAGCCGGGGACATCGTAGCTTTACTCCCGTCCATCAACAAAGGGATAGGGAGTGGCTGAAAAACAGCGCTACATTGGACCATCATCCTATGTTAGCACAAGCTGAGCCACTCCCTTTTGCCCATCCATAAACTTTTTTGTCTTCTTTTTACATTGTAATTTTTAATGTTGTGTGTGTGGCAATAAATAATTTTTATTATTATTATTAATATTACCAATATAATCCCTCAAGGGGCTCTACACCAGTGGGCCGGATTTAGTCGCCTCTTACGAGATTGGGGTTAGATTTCTAAGCCGCCCTAACATGGATAAATTACAGTTAGATATGACGTTGTAGGTACTCGAGAGATAAATCTTATACAAGCTTGATCGAATTTGTCCTTAATGATTTTAAGTGATCTTCAACATAATAACATAACTTGTATGTAACTTCATGCCTTTAATCAAAGACATGTTTTAAGCAGATAAGTCGAGTCGATACAACTATTTTAATTGTTAATATAACGACTTACGCTCTAATCAAAATTTGGGGTTGGTAAACCCTTTTCACGTAAGCATAGCACGAATTGATTAAAACATTAAGTAAAGCTTTCGTCATGTATACAGAATGAATAGGTATAGTAATGTTTGATAACCCGGCGAATGTTAGTAACTTAGTACCTCGTATAAGTTCATTCACGTTTCTAGGTCGCGCGCTTCTTCTTTACTTCGCTAAGCCGAAACGAACCGCGTTGGTTAAGACAGAAGAATGTTGTGTTGCTTAGAATCTTCATTTTTCTTTTTTTCAGTCTTAAAGGTATGGAACAGGTTATAGAACAGTAGAAGGACTATGTATATGGGCAGTTTGAAAAAAATATGGGATTTCCAAATTAATCCTTTTCAGTTACATCATACAACTTACGAAAAGGCTAATTCACCATACATCATAGCGTGTACGTAACGTAGATAGATAAGTGGTCATTTATCGTAATATTAAAAGTTCGAATCTCCCTAAATCCTTTGACGTGACTTACCTAACGACTATAGTATCTTTTAACAGTAATAATAGAAGCCGACTGAAACACCAAAGCTCTAAAATATATCTCAAAAACGCGAGGAATACAAGAAAATTTAGCTGCAGAAAACAACAATAAGGTGAAAAATTACAAACCGGTTTTGGTGTGTGATTAAAACTTCGTCCACCTGTGCAATCTCCTCTCAAACAGATTCACAGAATGATGAATAACGGTACAGTTTGAACATGAATCTACGTTATTCAGAATTTGAATTGTAGATTTCAAACAATATTCTGTAAGTTTGCACTTCGCTAGAGTTGCGCTTCTAGTTGTTTGAGTAAACCGTTTTTGCTTAGACTCTAGAATGGAGTATAAGCAAAAACGATAGATATATTGTCCATCTTTGTTCAACCAGAGTTCATAGCCAGTATGGTTTTGTTAATAGTAACTTATCAAAGTTAGGCAACTTCCTGCACAGTCTGTAGTAGAATTGGTGACGGATAGAGGCAATATATTTTAACACAAGTAGGTATTAATTTTAAGTTTATGTGACAATTTTGTCTTGTAATTTAATTACGGCAACACAGACAGTGTGTAATTTTTCATCTGATATGCCTATCAGAACCTTAGAAGTGAATTATCATTAAATACTCCTGGTATTAAAATAATAACGTGTGCTACACAGTACAAAGTGACAATTAAAGCTATGTAAACTGGATTTTGAAAGCCTTTCTTAAACTTAGATGTTCATTAACCTCGCTCAAGGTAACCTAGTGACCTAAAGCCGCGCGCCGCGGCTACGGGAGCCTTTGCAACGCTACTGTAATTACTTTTGCGTTCAAAATGGGCACATTGGGTTTTTTGGGGTTGTCAGGCATGAATGGCTTTAACCCATTAATCGCTACTGAGCACGGGCCCCTTGAAGAAGCCTAGAACATACTTCACCACGCTGCTCCAGTGCGGATTGGTAGAGGGTTAGTGACCAATCCATGTGTATAGTCCGTATCTAGGACAAGACAATATGGTACATGCTATTCTCCTTTTAAGTTCCTCTAGTCCATTCATTCTAGATTTTTTGGCGGCAAAATTTATAATTTTATGAATTTGCTGCTATGTGGTATATATCTGTATGTCAGTATATTAAAAAAAAACTCCCCCCTCCTTTTTATAGGTACATATATAATCATAGCAGCAGTTTCATAAAATTATAAATATTGCCGTTTAAAATCATTGAAATATATGATGAATAGATTTGATTAAATCTGGAATGATTGGGGCGTGTATGTATGTGATTTCATTTTGTGAAACCACTCATTCACGGGCGAAGCCGCGCGGGTGAAAACTTTTGCTAGTCTTAAATTTATCAATAGTGTTAAACAAAATAAAAATAATTTATCTAAACGGAAAATGCAGATAAACGTCTCAAGAACAGGGCGTAATATAATATTTATCCGATAAAAGGTCACTGTAAGGTTGGCCGTACACAGAGATTAAATATAACTGAAACACGTGTTATTAAATAACCATATGACCTTCGACAATGTAACATGATGTTAAAAAATTAAACATTCAAGTAAAAACGTCATTTCATTGCGATCGATTTACGAGTTGTGTTTTGAAACGAAGCCTTTTTAGGTTCGGTATAAGGAAAAAATTCCATATTTTTTTTTGTTCTTTCATATTTTGTTTTAAGTAATATCACAAATTACAAGTTAATTATCACTTGTTTCGGTGAAGGAAAACATCGTGAGGAAACCTGCACACCGGAGAGTTCTCCATAAAGTTCTCAAAGGTGTGTAAAGTCTACCAATCCGCACTTGGCCAGCGTGGTAGACTATTGCCTGTACCCCTCACATTGTGAGAGGAGACCCCAGTTAGTATCAAATTAGAGTAGAGTAGAGTAGAGTAGAAAAAGAATAAATTTGTATAGAATAGAAAAGTACAATAGAAGAAAAACCTAGTGTGGTACGTAGCACATGCTTTTTTATTCTCGTTATGTTAGTAATATTTTTTGTCATGTCATTTCATAATGCATCTACACCGTCCTAAAATTGTGTTCACACTGAAGGGTGAATGAGAGAATGTTTTAGCATTAATCCTTCGTTGTTACCAAAGGTCGACTGGCAGAGAATGCTTAAAGCAGTAAGTACACCTTTTGTACCACTTAGCTTTAAAACTGTAAATAAATCTAAACTAATATTATAAAGAGGAAAGTTTTGATTGTTTGCATTGAATAGGCTCCGTAACTACTGAACCGATTTGAAAAATTCTTTCACTGTCGGGACGCTAAACTATCCCCGAGTGACATAGGCTATATTATATTTTAAAAAATTAGGGATCCTTAATAAATCTCCAATAATGTAACCCAAGGTGTAAAAAAATAAGAAAACCGAAGCAAAGCGAGGGCGGTTACTCGTCAATAAATAAAAATACACCTTTGTTTCTGTACTTTGTATCTATCTTGTTTCAAGTTTTAAATAAATAGATGCGACATGAATTCATTATATGCACCATACTAGAATATGAGTTAAAATAGACAACAACCCCTAACATAAGCCAATTACGGTGCAAAATATATCAGCATGGTCAATTTAGCCGAACCCTTTATATACAAAAACAGTTTCAAATCATTAGGCGCTTTCGCGAAATCGGTTGTGCGACTTCTGTTTGCTTTAGAAAATAAATAATGACTAGCTGTTTGGAAAAACACGAACGAATGAACGAACTATACTTTATCGTTATTTGTTTTTTAGGCGCCACACTTATACGAAAATCGTGAACTGTGCATCATAGTAGGGGAGCCCATGAAGTTAAATATGGATTTACTCAAGCGTCGCAGAAACCTATTTTATTTGGTAGATTAGATGATAGGAAGAATACCTAAATGGTCGTATAATTTTTTCACTTTCAGAGGTGGGGGAAGCGTCTTAGATTTTCAAAATATTAAAAAAACAGTGACATGGAAATACTCAAGCGTGTCATGGCCAACGATATCAGTCGAAAAGTCGCAAGTCGCATTTTTCGGAACTCCGCATTAAACAGCCAGTTCTTTATCTCGTGTCTTATATCTCAATTTTCCTTTCTCGGGACGGGTTCGAACCTCGATATTAATCTAGACGGCGGAGTTAATGATACGTGGTTAGTATATGACTCTATTTGGGTAGCGCCTCGAAAAAGATATGGTGTTTTGTTATGTAAAGTGGGCAATATCTTTGGACAGGAACTTTGATGTTGTTTTCTTATGAAGGGCTTAAGAACGAAGAAAAATTAAAAATATATACAGTGGAAATAGAATCTCCTCCTTTTTTGAAATCGGTTAATAAAATAAGTATCTTGTCTCGAGTGAAATTACGAGGAAGATAAGTTATATTGGTTAAAAATAAGAAATTTAAACATATTCTGACGGTAAAGGTAAAATATTTTTGACGTGACAACGTCTATAAATTGGTTGACTCGGGTGTCATTCACGAAGGGGATTCCCCGCAGTGTTGGCTTCCTCGTAGCAATCCCCGGGCAACGTCTCGTCTGACCACCGTAACGGAGTGGCAGACAGGCGGCAAACGAACACTGTGCGATCGTACACTCTCAAGGCTTGTAAGTGCGGTCATCGTCGTTCGACACCATGTCGAAACCTTTGCGGGACGCCTCCGGGCGTTTCATAAAAGGCCCTTCTCAGGGCCAACCCGAAACGGCCCTTGTCAGGGCCACCCCCGGTGACGCTTCGGCGTCGGAGGCTAGCCGCGCACCATCTGCGGCGAGCCTGGTCAGCAGGGAGGAGGACCTGTCGGGGTCCGACAGTGACGCCTTTGCGGTGGAGCTGCCGGACCGACAGGCGAAAAAGCGGGCCTACTTGAGGCAGGGTTCGGGGGGCTCCTCGGACTCAGCCAAAAGTAAGGCTAAGGTTAGCAAGGCTGTAAAGCCTGCTAGACTGAGGCTTAAGGTTGCCAAGAGAAACCTTAAAAAGAGTGGCAACGCTGTAAAGCCTGCCAACCCCGCCCTGGCTAGCACTAGCCACGACGTGGGACTGCTGGACGCCCAACGTCAGCTAGACGTGGCGAATAGGGCACGAGTCCAACAAGAGTTGGAAGAGGAGGTTGCCGCTAAGGAGGCACAGGCACGCGAGCGCAGAGCCAAGGCGGACTATGGTACGTCTAGCGTCTCGTATGCGGATCACTCCTTAGCGGAACTAGTGAAGATGGCCGAAGAGGACCAAGAGGAGATCGTCACCGTCGCCTCAAAGTCCTCAAACTTGAAGGGGACCTTTCAAAAGGCCCTCAAGTGCCGGGCTGCCAGCCTTCGTGGCATCATTGGTGAGTTGGTGCAGCGCACAACCACCGATGAGGTAAAGCAGCTCCAAAAGAGGGTGGACTGCCTTACGAAGGAAGTCAGCGAGCTTCACACGAAGCTCGCAGAAGCTATGAGGCGGCCTGTCCAGGCTCCGGCTGCTGCGGCGTCGGTGGATCTCTCCTCCTCCAACCTTGAGGCAACCATCCGCAAGGTTGTGATGGAGGAGAGAGCTTTCACGCGGGCCTGCTTTGCGGGCATTGAGGATAGGCTCTTGCCTGAAAAGCGCGTCAGGCCGCCGTTGGCAGCGGACAGGGCTGCTCCTGCCTCAGCCCCTGCTCCAGCCCCTGCCCCGGCCGTGATGGCTCCTCCCCCGACCCCTAAACCTGCAAAGGGCAAAGGGAAGGTGAAAAAGACGGTGGCTCCGCCGGCTACGACCGCGGTTGCTCCGCCGGCTGCGACTGCGGTTGCTCCGTCGGCCACGACTGAGGTGGCGGCGGCCTCGTCCCAGAGGGAAGATGCCTTTCTTCCCTCCAGCACTCCGTCCAACGAGTGGACTGAGGTGGTTGGGAGGAAGAAGAGAGGCGCTAAAAAGTCAGCACAGCCTGTTACCCCTGCCCCTGCTAATGTCCCCTCCGGCTCGTCCAAAGGGACGAGCAAAGAAAAGGGGAAGAGCAAGGGGGAGAAAACAGCCCCCAAGCCGAGTGGGAGGAAACTTGTTCCCCCCAAAACCGCGGCCGTCGTAGTGACGCTCACTGCGGAGGCCGTGGAGAAGGGCGAGACGTACGAGTCCGTCCTGAAACGGGCTCGTACCAACGCCAACCCAGCCACGTTGGGTATTGGCCTGGTGACGTGCCGCCGGACCCAAACTGGAGCTCGACTCTTCGAGTTTCCGGGGGCCCAGGGCGGCGCCAATGCGGACCTCTTCGCAAGTAAGTTGCAAGAGGTCATAGCGGACGCGGCCAAAGTTGCCAGGCCAACAAAGACAGCGACTCTAGAAGTGACCGATCTCGACGACTCGGTCACGAAAGAGGAGGTGGTGGCAGCAGTTGCCGCTACAGGAGGCTGTGACACGGCAGCAATACAGGGCGGGGCCATCAAGCCTGGTCGCGGTGGTCTGGGTGCTATCCGCTTGGAGTGCCCGGTCGTCGCGGCAAAGGCCGTACTGGCCAAGAAGCGGCTCCCCGTGGGGTTTTGTGTGTCTGTGGTCCGGGCACTTGAAGACCGGCCTTTCCGCTGCTTCAAGTGCTACGGAATAGGACACACCAGAGCTCTGTGTCCATCCCGAGTGGACAGGTCGGAGCTCTGCTGCCGCTGCGGGGAAGCGGGGCACAAGGCGGCAGAGTGCGGTGCTGCCACGCCACGCTGCGCGGTGTGCACGGCCAGCGGCCGCCCAGCCGGCCACGTGATGGGGGGGAGGAAATGCAATCCTCCTCCAAAGAAGGGACAAGCGCAGGCGCCAATCCGCCCTGCTGCTGCCACCGCCGCTGTTGAGGCTGTCGAAGCCTCGCAACAGGCCGCAGAGGGCAATGCGATGGACCAATAATGACAGTGGTCCATCGCATTTTACAGGCGAACACCAACCACTGCAGAGCGGCCCAGGACCTGCTGGTGCAGGCCATGGCCGAGTGGTTGGTGGATGTTGCGGTCGTCGCCGAGCCCTACTCTGTCCCTGGCCGCTGGCTAGGGGATAGGGACGGCCTAGTGGCGCTTGTGGCGCGGTCTTCCTCGGACTCCCCTCCCCTCTCGCTCTTAGAGAGGGGACCGGGATACGTGGCCGCCGCGTGGGGAGACATAGCTTTTGTCGGGGTCTATTTCTCCCCAAACCGGCCACTCGCGGACTTCGAGGACTTCCTTGGAGTCCTCGCCGCAGTGGTTTCGAGGGTGGCGCCACGTCAGGTCTCCGTCCTGGGAGATCTGAACGCCAAGTCGGTGGTTTGGGGTAACCCAGCCACCGACGCACGCGGGCGGGCGGTCGAGCTTTGGGCGGCCTCCTCCGGGCTCTCCCTTCTGAATAGAGGGGAGGTCCATACGTGCGCGCGGCGGTGGGGTGGGTCAATTGTGGACGTCACTTTTGCCTCGCCCGCGCTGGCCGCGCGTGTGAAAAACTGGCGGGTGGACATGGTAGAGACTTTCTCGGACCACCGCTACGTGCGGTTCGAGATCTCCACCCAAGGTCCTCGGAGAACGGCTCCTCCGGGCCAATCTCCTTTTCCTCGGTGGGCCTTCGTCCACCTGGACAGGGAGGCAGCGAGGGAGGCGGCTTTCATTCAAGACTGGCTTTCGCCTGACGTAGGGGTCGTGGACGTGGACACCGCCGCGACACAGCTGAGGGGGTCGCTGACCGCGGTATGCAATTCGAGCATGCCTCGGTCTCGCCGTCCGCCTCCCCGACGCGCCGTCTATTGGTGGTCGGAGGAGTTGGCAGGGCTTCGAGCTGCCTGCGTGGCGGCTCGAAGGGAGTACGCTCGAAGCCGGCGGCGGCGAATACGCGACCCCGCGAATGAGGACCGTCTTCATGACCTCTACGTGGAGGCAAAGCTGGCTCTCAGAAATGAGATGCTCGCCGCTCAGGACTCGGCGCAGGCTGAGCTGCTGGAGGGTCTCGACGATGACCCTTTTGGGAGGCCATATAAGGCGGCGCGGAATAAACTGCGTCCCTTCGGTCCTCCCGTCTCGGAGACCCTCGAGCCGGCAGTGCTGGATGGGGTGGTACGGTCCCTGTTTCCAGGCAGGGCCGACGCTTTCACCCCACCAGTAATGGACCCTCCGCAGGGTGGGGTTCAGGAGGAAGAGGAGGACCAGGAGGCCCCTTCTCTCACTGGGGCCGAAGTTAGCACGGCGGTGCTTCGCCTTCGTGCTAAAAAGACGGCCCCAGGGCCAGACGGCGTTCCAGCAAGGGTGGTGGCAATAGCCGCCACCGAAATGGAGGAAAGGTTTCGGGACCTCTTTGACGCGTGTTTCACGTCGAGGAGGTTCCCGAAACCTTGGAAGGAGGGGCGTTTATGCCTCCTCCGGAAGGAAGGACGCCCGGCGGACTCCCCCTCGGCATACCGACCCATCGTTCTGCTCGATGAGGTCGGTAAGATGTTCGAGGGGATCATCGCCGCCCGCCTGAAAGACCACCTGCGGGTGGTTGGGCCGGACCTGTCGGACGCTCAGTTCGGCTTTCGACCTGAGCGTTCGACAATAGACGCCCTCGCCCTATTAAAGGGTGTGGTGAAGGAGGCGATGGACGCTGGGGACGGAGTGTTGGCTGTGTCATTCGACATAGCCAACGCCTTCAACACCCTTCCCCATGCGACCGTCCTCGAAGCACTCCGGTTTCACGGAGTGCCTCAATATATGAGGGACCTCCTGGCCAGCTACCTGGAGGACAGAGCGGTCCTCGTGGTAGATAAAGCTGGCCAGGTCCGGCGATACCCGGTGGAGTCCGGTGTTCCGCAGGGGTCAGTCCTAGGACCTCTCCTGTGGGACATCGGATTCGACTGGCTTCTGCGTGGGACCCTCCTCCGTGGCACGAGTGTCATCTGCTACGCGGATGACACTCTCCTCACTGCCCGAGGAGGAAATTTTGGTGAGGCGGCCAGTCTGGCCTCGGCGGGCGGATCGCTAGTCGCCGGTAGGATCCGCCGCCTTGGTTTGAGGGTGGCGTTGTATAAGACCGAGGCCGTTTTCTTCCACGGGCCTCGGCAGCGCCGTCCGCCTGACGCCCACATCTTTGTGGAGGGCGTCAGGATTGAGGTAAAGACCCAGATGAAATATCTGGGTCTTACGCTCGACGCCAGGTGGCGCTTCAGTCCGCATTTCAGCGGACTGTCGTCGCGGCTGCTGAAGGCAGCGGGGGCCCTCTCATGGCTGATGCCTAACATGGGAGGGCCAGGCGGGCAATGCCGGCGGCTGTACGCCGGCATCCTTAAGAGTATGGCCCTGTATGGGGCGCCTATCTGGGCAGACTCCCTTCAAAGAAGGGAGAACGCTACGGCCTTGCGGGCGCCCCAGAGGGCCATCGCGCAGAGGGTGGCGCGGGCTTACCGCTCGGTAAGCTTCGCAGCGGCGTGCGCTCTGGCTGGCACCCCTCCTTGGGAGCTCGAGGCGTGGGTGCTAGCCAGAGTCTACGAATGGACGGCGGGGCGAAAAGCACTCGGGGAGTGCCCTGCCCCTGAGGTACGCGAGGCTGTTCGGCGGGAGGCGAGGGAAGCCGTCGTCCGTCATTGGACGGCGGACCTTGCCTCCGCAGTTTTCGGCCGCCGAACCCTCGACGCACTCGGGCCGGTCCTGCAGGACTGGCTCGAGAGACAGCACGGTTTCCTCACCTTCCGGTTGGTGCAGGTGCTGTCCGGGCATGGCTGTTTCGGGTCGTACCTCCACCGAATCGGGAGGGAGGAAAGCCCGTCGTGCCACGACTGTGGCGCGGCGGAGGACACGGCACAGCACACCCTCGAGGTGTGCCCGTCGTGGGCCGAGCGGCGCCGCAGTCTTGTCGCGACGGTCGGGCCGGACCTCTCGCTTCCCTCCGTGGTAAACGCCATGTTGGGGAGCGAGGAGGCGTGGGTGGCGGTTGCCTCCTTCTGTGACGAGGTAATGTCACAGAAGGAGGAGGCGGAGCGTGCGCGGGAGAACGATCCTCTCGCGCCGCTTATCCGCCGGAGGAGAGGCAGGAGAAGGCGGGTGGTCAACCACCCCCTTTCCCCCCGGTGATGAGCAGCGGACGACAGGCGCGGGGGCGCCCTCGCCCGCATTGCACCGCTCATCACCCAGTCGAACGAGGATGACCGAGCACTCAGTCATCCTCGAGCCCCTCCCCGTCTGCGGGAGGGGCGTGAAGGGCCCGCCGCTGTAAGGCGGGCAAACGCCGGCGGGGAACTGGAAGCAAAGGCTATGCCGATTCCCAGAACCCCGCCACCAAAGGCGATGCGGGAGTGCCGCTGGGTTGTTTAGTGGGTATACCGGGAGTGAACACCTTCCCCGGGAGTCCCACATACCCCACCCGCCCCCCGACGGGTGGGGATGCGTAATGCATTTTTCCCAGCGAAAAAAAAAAAAAAAAAAAAAGGGTGTCATTCACGAAAACTGTGTAACGACCAAGTAAAATTTTCCGGAATGTTACCATGCACGCGCAGCATTAAAGAGAGAGGCTCGCTCGACCGGCGCGCGCCTTGCGTCTCTCTTCTACGCGAACGTTTCTGGCGTCAACGAATTAAGTCAGTGAATTATGAATTTAAAATTGTGATTTTCATTTAATTCTATGTTCCAAAAACTTATACCACGAACAGACGTTGTCACGTTAAATCTCCGTCCGTATACCGACTTTACAGACAACCAATTTTTTTGCCAGTAAGTCATACTAACAATACATACAACAATAGGTCCTTCTACAGTCATATTCGACGTTTGTCACAGATGCCCATGGCAGAGGATGGTGGCACTGTAAGCTCGTTTCATGAAAAACGTGTGTATGTACTATGTACTTATGTACGCACGTAAGAAGTTATACTTACCTCTTATTTATAAGTACCTCTCGCTCGCACCCACGACCCCGTGCGCAAGCAATCCAAAACAACTCCAGCGAGTGATGTGCGCCTAGTACCACGCACCTTCGTCATGTCGCTTTTTGGCTGTCGCATCGTAAACATTTTAGTCTCATATTTTTTCCAAACGCCCCAAAATGACTGCTAGGCTACTAAGCTTGTTTAAATGCTTTAATTTAAACCCACTATTCAACGAGGCAACCAGAATAACTGAAACTACAGCTACATGTTTAGATAATATTTTTTGCAATTGTGAGATCTTAGTTATAGAGATATTCAGTAAGTTGAGGTCAGACCACTGCGGACAAAAGATTTCATTGTATAATTCTGTCGATAAATTCAAATTCAAATTCAAAATCATTTATTCATGTAGGTATCATTGATACACTTATGCACGTCATTTTTTTAATTTACCAGCATTTAAGAAAAAACAACTAATAAAATGTAGACCAGTAACTAAAAATAAAATTTCAACTTTTAAAGAAAAAATTCATTCAAAAATACATACGCAGTTAACGTTACAACGAAGTGATCCTATTAAAATATATAATACATTGTCTAATAACATTAATAACGAATTTAATCGAATATTTAAGTTTAGGTACGTAAATTTAGCTAAAATTAGTAAATTCAGTGATTGGGCTACTGTAGGTATTTTCAAAAGTAGGAACAAGATGTATGATCTCTATGCCGAGAAACAGTACAATCTTTCTTCCACTTTCCAGGAGTACGTGAGAAATTATTCAAAAATTTTTAAAATCGTCTGCACTCAGGCGAAGTCAATGTACATAAAGGATAAAATAATTAACTCCGATAACAAAATGAAAACAACTTGGAATATAATTAGTAGTGAGAACGGTAACACAAAATCCTGTGACTTCAGTTACGAATTCAAAAATTTATGAAAAAATAATTACCGCTGATAAAGACGTGGCAAGTGCATTTGAAAATCACTTCCGTAATATTCCAGTAACATTAACCAGTGCACTAGCTTCTTCACCGACCGAAGCACTTTCTATATTAAAAGATAATGTAAACGAATGTAATATTTTATTTCAATTTGAACATATTACTACCAGAGACATAATTAAAGCGTTTCAATCTCTGAAGGTAAAGAATACGGGTGATTTGTGGGGGATCTCAGTAAAAATAATACAACATATTATTGATATTATAGCTCCATCTTTAGCCGTAGTGTTTAATAAATGTATAGATCTAGGTATTTTTCCAGATCTTATGAAATGTAGTAAAATTATACCACTTTTTAAAACAGGTGAAAAAACTGATCTTAATAACTATAGACCAGTTTCTGTATTACCAACACTTAGTAAGATTTTCGAGAAAATAATATTGAATCAAATGCTAAACCATTTCAGCAATAACAAATTATTACACCCTGAGCAATACGGTTTTACTAAAGGCCGTAGTACAACAGATGCAGGGGCTAGGCTCTTAAAGCATATATTCGAAGCATGGGAGGCGTCACAAAATGCAATAGGTGTATTTTGTGACTTATCTAAAGCATTTGACTGTGTTGAACATGAAACATTACTGTTAAAACTTGGTCATTACGGAATAAAAAATAAGGCTCTTAGCTTGATCGCGTCTTATTTGAGTGATAGAATACAAAAAGTCAGCATAAATGATATTAAGTCATCGTGGTCACCGGCGGTGATGGGTGTACCACAGGGCTCGATCTTAGGTCCTTTTCTTTTCCTGGTATACATAAATGATTTACCTCATTATGTAAAAAACCAAGCGGATATTGTACTATTTGCTGATGATACATCATTAATAATATTTAAGTGTGTTAGGAATAAAGAAAATTTCGACGACGTAAGTAGTACTCTTTCGTATGTCTCGCGTTGGTTCACTATTAACAATTTACTGTTAAATGCAAAAAAAACTAAATGTATAGAGTTTGTACTACCTAATGTTAAAAAAGTCAATAAACTTATTAAACTTAATAATGAAACATTGAATATGGAGGAATCCACCGTATTTTAGGGGTGACCTTAGATAATAAACTTCAATGGGACCCACATATAACAAATCTCGCGACTAAACTCGGTAGGGCTGCTTACGCTGTTAGAAAAATAAGGCAGTATACTGACGTCGAAACTGCTAGGATGGTTTATTTTGCATATTTTCACAGTATTATGTCTTATGCCATTTTGCTGTGGGGCAAAGCAGCTAGTATAGAACAAATCATACTACAAAAAAGAGCTATTAGGGCTATTTATAAACTTAGGTCTCGAGAATCTTTGCGTGAAAAGTTCAAAGAAATAGGTATACTTACAGTAGCTTCACAGTATATTTATAGTAATGTGGTTTTTATACGGAATAATATAAGCGTGTATAAACAAAATTTTGATATCACTAATCGCCAAACAAGAAAAATGCACCAGTTAGTAACGCCATCTTACCGTCTTTCTAAAGTGAAGCGATCTTTTATGGGCCGTGGTGTACAGTTCTATAATAAAATCCCAAAGTTAATACGTGATTTGCCAGTGGAATTGTTTAAGAAACATGTAAAATCTCAACTTTTAGGCAAAGGCTACTATACTGTAGATGAGTACATAAATGATAAAGACGCATGGAAATGACCAGATCTGCAACCAGTTCTGTACAGGCAGTGATACTTTTTTGTAAGAAATATACCAATGTATTTTATTTTGAAAAGATGTGCTGAGGAGTTTCTTTCAGCTTTTCTTCTCCTCCATGACAAAGCACCTTTGCGAAAAGCTGGTTCATTAAAAAAATGACGTGCATAAGTGTATCAATGATACCTACATGAATAAATGATTTTGAATTTGAATTTGAATTTGAAAAGAAGTATAACTTCAACTCAGAGTCACTAACGGTTACTTAAATAGCTCCTATATAAGTACAGAATTTGTATGGTGATTCCTTACTAAGGAGCGATTAAAGTAACCGTTAGTGACTCCGAGTTGGGGCGTTAGGTATATTGATTATCACTGATGAAACACGTCACAATTTGTTTAGGCTTGACTAATGAAATTGCAAAGAAGTAGTTTATAGCAGCGATCAATCGATCTAAATTATAGCTACATCACACGTCTGGAAAAAATATTTTTGTCGTAATGGCGCAAAAAGATTTGCACGCGCAAAGCCGCGAGCAAAACCTGGTCGCCCAGGTACTAATAGATATCTAACACGCGACCATCATCGTAGTGACCTTATTATCTTAAACCCCTCACGTAAGTGGAAGTTGTCTTACGGAATATTTTCTCCTATTTTATGACAGCGTTATAAATTTATTATGACGTCGTGATAATTTATCTTAATACTTTCAAAAGTAATGTGCCCACAAAAGATAACGTTATGTGTTGTGTGGGACTTTTCGGTATCTTTCGCAAAATGATGTATCTTTTTTTACATTCCTTCAATTAGTAAGTTAGCCAATGTGATTCTTGTACGCATGTACATACATACATATGTATAAATAAAATTGATGTGTATGTCTTTGATTTCAAAATAACCGTGTTTTCTATAGTGCTTACAGTTATTTGCAATACAAAGCAATGTACAGTTATTGCATAGTTCTTTCTTTCTTTTTCTTCTTTCTTTATCCCATATTATCTTCCAGTGAAAGTCCCTTTAAAATCGGTTCAGCCATTCCAGAGAATAGTCCGGCTAAACAGAAAGACATACAAAATAATCTAAATTTTACTAACAAAAAATAACCGACTTCAAAGTTACTCAAAAACTACTTGTCAGATCTTGTTCAAATTTATGTGGGATTACATGACAAGCACCTGCTTTCGACTAAAAAAAAAAACATCGTAATCCGTTGGCGTAATATTGAGTTATTCGTCCCTTTGTCGCGCATATACTTAATACAAAAAGAGTCATACCTATTTATTTATTTATTTAATCTTTATTGAACCCCAAGGAGTGGTACAATTGGCGGACTTAATGCTAAATAGCATTCTCTAACAGTCAACCTTCAGGATGTACAGAGAATAGTTTAAGGCGGTACAATATTGTTAGAAATATATATACAATATAAATATATATGAACAGATACTCATATGCAAGCAAATATGATACAATAGGTAAATAATTAAAACCAGAAGAATATTAAGATGAATGTAGGGTGAAGCATTGATAAGTGAATAAGTGGAAGAAAAGAAGTGGAAAAAAGAATAAAAATACTTAAAAATTACTATGTTAGTTACATTGTAGAAGATAGTAGATTTAAGAAGTGAGCATACACTCTCTTTTTAAAGGAAAATTTGGAGTACATCTTTCTGATATCTTTGGGAAGAGAGTTCCAAAGCCGTATAGCTTGGACCGTAAAAGAATTGGAAATAAAACATGTGCGGTGACATGGAATGGCAAGAGTTAGAGAGTCAGAAGAACGAAGTTGTAGATCATGGGCGTCGCCAAGATACTCAAATTGGTCACCTATGGTTTTATCATGGATGCCATTGTCATCTGTCAAATTTATATGGGACCACATGACAGCCACCAGCTTTGGATTAAAAAAGAATACTCAAAATCGGTTCGCCCAGTCCAAAGTTCTGAGGTAACGAACATAAAAAAAATACAGTCGAATTGAGAACCTCCTCCTTTTTTTGAAGTCGGTTAAAAAATTATAAAGAGAGGGTTTGTGTTTTTTTATGGATTTCCAAAAAAGCCGGCATACGAGGTGACGATCCACCTGATGGTAAGTGGCTATCGTCACCCATGAAAATCAATCAATCAATCAAATTCTTTATTTGCAGGATAAGGTTATTTTACATAGTTCTTATAATATGGTATTCCAGATCTCCTATCCTCGCCTACTAGGCGTGCAAAGTCAGGTTAGCAAAAATATGCAATAAATTAAATATTAGTAGGTACAAAACATTGCGAAACGGTACAGCCGGTAAATCCGCACAAAGGCATTACTGATGCGTGCAATTCGTGTAAATTGTTTCTTTGTATGTTCAGTTGTTCATCGATTACACTTGTTTACATGGTTTTTGTCCTTGAAATGAAGTGTTTTTGAAAATAATTATTTAAGCTGCGATAATAATTTAGCAATCCATTAATTCCGTGAATATTTCAGTATGTTTGTAACCACGATGGCTATAACTGCGTTAATTGAAAATCGTGAAATATAAAATGTTGATAATAGCGGGTAAGTCTATTTAAATGTCTATTACTCTATTAACTACCAGTAGCTGTCGAATATTAACAACGTTATGTAGTAGTTGTTCCACTTCCGTAGATAAAGAGGCTATACTTTTGTGTACGTCGTTGTAAATTGAAGATTATTGTTATACGATTTTAGTGGATACTTTCGGTTGCTTGTCAGTAAGGAAAACGGAGGAATGTAGGTATTCAAAAAAATCGGTAAGTTAAAATTACGATATACAAAAAATCAATGCATTTTGAGGTTAAACACATGACGTAAATATTTAATAGACTATTTTCCTCATTCAGCGAGCTTGTACTCACGAATAATTCAGCGTTAGAAAACAGAATTAAACGAAAAAAATATGCCCTCAGCTAAGCTTCCTAATTATGTCTCCAGAATTAAATTCTTAAGGTATCCCTACTCGCAATATACTCTAACCTATTCCAGAGGCGCATGTACGGAGTCCCAGGTGTGTCAGCAACATAATGGAACCCATTAACATATGATTAATACCTTGTAATGTTTGTTTCAAACTCCTATTGTGACTTGAAACGAGGTGTTTATTGTGTATATACCTATATGCTTTAAGGTGATTTGGTATATATTGACATATCTTAATATTATATAAATTACGTGTCACGTTGTTTGTCCGCGATGGACTCCTAAACTACTTAACCGATTTTAATCTTTGCACACCGTGTGCAGTTTGATCCAACTTGAAAGATAGGATAGCTTACATCTCAAAATAAAAAAAAAACTTTTGACAGAACGAAGTCTGTTCGGGTAGCTAGTATAATTATGTAACAGAAGGGGTATTCTATAGAGTTGGTTATTGAATAATATTCCTTTTACTTTGCACCATGATATATTTCCAATTCTCCTAACGTTCACATCAATAACAATCTGTACTACTCCGAGATCACTATTCGAATTCCCAAGAATGTCTCCCACGTATTATTCTAAATAGATTGACAGATTCCTGATTTTAACATTTGGTTTTTCTTCATGACTTCTTGTATGACAGCATCGGCATTTTCTGCATCGACCGACCGTTGTAGAGGTCCTAGAGAACCAAAGAGGTCGCTCGCCGTCGATGACATACCTTATACATTTAAAATTAGACACGTGAAGAGGAAACCTTTGTACAGATTCCACGGTGTTCGCCTTCCTCCTGAAATACACCTGACCTTAAATTTTTATGTGCAATTGGTAAATGGATCACATTAAATAACTTTTGTTATGATGGAATTGCAATAATTCGCCAAATAAATCGTTCTGTGCCGGTTGGGAGTTTGGCCAGTTCTTTCTTCTTTTTCGTTCTGTTTTGATAATGCCTAACTTGTTGTTATTACTCATATCCATAAACGACGATATATAAAAAAACAAATTATCTCTAGGTATAGAGATATGCCCGTTTTCAATGATGTATCTATACATAATCTTCGGGTATGTAAGTAGCTAAAGCAAAAATAAATAATACTTTTCAAGATGTGATTTATTTTACAGTTGCTAAGCAACTCACTTGAGGATTTTGGCGCAAAAAAGTATGTCTACTTATATCAATTCACCTCGATCAGTAAATTTAAATCACCTGAGTGCATAGGTGAATAAAGTATTTACACTAAAAGTAGACTTAAGACACCTGGGTGAATTAACTCAGGTGAATAAAGTCGACGTCACCGCTTTCACTCTCATACAATCTATTATTGTAGATTTTTTTGATGATATTGACCATCGATTTATATATTTATTTATGTTACGATACAGGGATAAATTAATGGTGTATAGATCTTTAGACCACAGGTTACTTTTTGTAACTTGTTTGGGTAAACCGGTTAAAACGAGGTTTTGGAATCCGTAACAGGGGGAGGATTATTCAAATAGTTTTGAATTAAAAATTTATAAATGGAAAATGTACAATTGAACAATAAAAAATAGTTTGACAAATGAATGTTTTATGTGGATCATTTATTTAAAGGTAAAACGGTGGACCAAACAATTTACGGGACCAATTAATTTCCAAAATAAATATTTCCTGAAACTGATCTGTGTTCGGTTAAACGAGGGATTTAGTTTATGTGTCTCGCAATACTTTTGGTAATGCATAAATTGACGTAATAACTAGATTTGTTGACGGAAGCGTCTATTTTATGACTGAATGCCATAAACTGAAAGTCAGTTTTCTCGGCGTATAAAAATACCATTTGTGATTGAAATGGTAGTTAAGTATCTTGTGCATTTGTGAAAGATATTGCCTTCAAAAACAAGAGTTTTTTGGAAATAGGTCAATTTTATCTATTTATAAAACTCAGAAAAAATTGTACGGATGTCCTATAAACTTTCAAACCATCCAATCGATGTGCCCCAAATTGGTTTCATATGAAAGGTAATAATGCGAAGATGGTTTGAAACCACAGACAATACATTAGGCACATTTTCAATTTTCGACTTTTCCCATACAAACATGTTTAGCTTACTAGAACACGCCGGGTATCCACTAGTACTATTAAAAGTAGATGAGTAATTCTTCTTTCCTTTTTTCTTAATTGAATCAAAGTCTATTGATTCTAATGTACCTACTTACTAATTTTCTTTTTTTTTTATGTCGGATTCCAAAAAAGTTCGCCTATTGCTTCAGAGAATTGATCTAAGGCTCACGGAAAAGGAAGAAACAGCTTGCTTTAATCTTTAACCATTAACGTTAAAACTTGTTCGATTTAACAAGAAGATGTGCCTAAGTATAATTTTAAGTCTTGTCTTAGCTGACTTTACTAAATCAGGTCTTATTCCTTGTTCAGAATCTGCAGAGAAAGTGAACAAGATTTAGCATGCAAATTGATGACTAACGCTAGGAGAAATGGGTACATTTGATTATTCCATGCAACTGCGTCAGAATTTAACATCGGTCATTTAACAAACTTGTCTTGTGATTTGAGAGTAATAAAATGATAATTTGTGAACAGTAAAGTTCATACTATAATTTTATTATCAGGGTATAAGTATTTTAACTTTAGTGTTGTTTTTTAACGGACTTCAAAAAAGGTGACCTTATTTGGAAGGCTATTTTATTACTCGAAAGGGTATGCTCATATTTTTCTGAAGATTGAATCTGTGATGAATTGGGGGAACTACTCCAATATTATAGATATTCATTATGGCTATTCAAATATATATTTCTCGAAGGCTAGTTCTTTGAATTCGATTATTTTTTAACCCTCGACGGAAAAAGAGGGGTGTTATAAGTTTGAAGTGTCTGTGTATGTCTCTCTGTGGCATCATCGCTCCCAAACGGATGAACCTATTTTGATCTGGTTTTTTTTTTCTATGAAAGGTGACTTAATCGAGAATGTTCTTAATTTAGTGTAAATAAAATTGTCGGGGGATTTTTTAATTTTAATTGAATATTATTTGGTAAAATTTTAATTATAATTAAAGTGTGTTTTTCATTGTAGTAAAAACATAGGATTTTGTATAAGCGTACCTTTTATGTCTTAAATTTTCTTTCTCGAGTGTTTTACCGAAGTAAAGCCAGGGTGGTTACTAATGTCTATAAGTGCATTAACGGTGATTGTTATTCAACAGCACGTCCTCTCGTTGTTACTACCATAAAATTAATAATTTCTTAGAACTTACGTACTTAAGGAAGTAATAACAAAGTCAGGATACCCACATGACTCAGGGTGTTACATAATGTTCTCAAAAGTTTGTAAAATGTTTCCGTTGCAGCTTTAATAAAATAAAAGCGGTAATTATTTTAACGGTTTTTATTATTATTTTAGTTAACATGTGCTATTCCGTTCAACAGGTAGGTAATAATCGAAAAATTACGTTCAAAAAACCTTTCACATTTACACCCACCAAATAAAAATTGCGCCATACTGCGCAATAAATAGGATTATTATTTGCAGTGACAGTAATTTACATTGAATCGCGTCCGTAAAATTTATCTAAAGGCAAATTACGTCACAAATTTCAGTAGACCCACCGTTTTGCGGAAGCAGTTAAAATTTCAAAGAATTTATGACGTGTCAAACAGTTATAGAGACCAAGTTATAATGGAGGTTGTGTCGACTAAAGTACATAAGATAATTTTAGTTAAGTACTGTTGATATTATAATTAGAAGATAAACGTAACGGTTCAGTAGCAGTTGATGTGCTGTGATGGAAAATAAAGATATTGTGTTACTTTGGTTTCTAAAAGAATAAAATATGAGTGAATTGGACTTGCCGGCTTTGGCTGCACGAGGTATGTTATTGTTTGAAAATTGTATTAGATGTCAGCTTTGTGTCCCTTAGTCCAGTTCTTGGGTTTTTTACTTATATGGCTAGTTATTGCCCGTACCAGATTCATCCATTTTTTTCGATTGTTCGGTCGCAGTCCCTGAACATTCACAGTCATAATGACACAGACAAAAATACTAGAGTTGCTATATGTACATTTTATCATCACATCGATGCTCATTTTTGATATCAAAGTGCTGGTAAATCTTTTAATTCGAAAGTATAAAACGATCCTTTGGTTTTAGAATTCGACGAATTCCGGTATTTAAAAGTAACTATTTTCCGTTAGGATTTTATTCGAACATAAAGTGATAAATTGGAATAGAACCGGCGTAAATTTCTAATACGTGAAGGCATTCTAATATATAGCTCGTTATTATTGATTGTGCAGATATACCTCAATCAAAATAAACTTCACTTTCCTATCGGCTTTGCCACAAGAAATATTAATACCAGTAGGTATATATTTTTTTAATTTTTGTTTTCTTTTTACAGTTAGTAACTATAGTTTTTAAACTTGTAATTGTTGCATAATCGAGATATGAATCCTTTTAAAACCTTTCCATCTTATAAACTGGGTCTAAAACGACAAAAACTCGGCAGGGGCGTGACGAAAAATAATAACCATACCATTATTTCAGAGGCCGCTTACAAAGCAAAAATTACCGCTTATTTAAAAAAAGCTAGGCAAAATGTTGGCCGAGATAGGATAAGCCATCAAAATAAAAATTGCCTTTTTACAAAAAAATGTCCGCACGTTGATACAAACCGTAACTTTGCACGTTATTTAGTGGTCGCGCTGTGAAAAAGCCAACCCTTGGCTTTTTTAATATTGAACCACACAAAAGTTTCAAATAAAACTGTATAGACTTTTATTTAGGTTGAAACGTTGAATTCCACCGCTATCGAACGAAACTAGCTTAATATTTTATACTCAATCTTCTGTACATTTCGTGTTTACACAAAATAGTGCCATTTTATTTGGAGTTTTGAACTGGCCACTTTTGAATCGAGATTCAAAATGTAAATAAAAAATAATAAAAACTTAAAACAATCTTTATTTTGTATTTGATTTTAGAATACGTTCCACGCTGTAGCGATGATAATAATACAATTACTATACGGCTTACACCTTTCTATTCTTGCTTTGTAATTTTGAGGAAAACGTATTTCGTTGGCAAATAATAAAAAATACAAACAGAATAACAAATGAACTCGTGCCAATAGTGCGTTGTTGGTTCAACCGGTTTAATTCTCGAAATTATTGATATTTAAAATTTCAACTTATCCCAGCGTAGTTACTAACTCCGCGTACATACTTAACGGAGTTTCTCCATTTTGTTTTTCATAGTAGGTACTCCAGATAAATGTGAATACATGTAAAATTTAATGAACACTAAAAAACAGAACAACACAGATGCAGATTTTTTTACTTTTTAGATACTATTAAATGGTGCAATAGTATAGTGTTTTTTTTAATCAATGAGTTCGATTCCTGACCAGAAATATTAATTTTTCAAAACGCAATTTTAGTTTTCGTCATAATTTAAATTTTACTAACAAAAAATAACCGACATCAAAGTCTCAAAAACTATTTGTCAGATCTTGTTCAAATGTATGTGGAATCACGTGACAAGTACCTGCTTTCGATTAAAAAAAGAATCATCGAAATCGGTTGGCGTGATATTGAGTTATTCATCAATTTGTCGCGCAAATCTTAACACTTTACGACTTATGTGGTTTTCTCATGGATGCCATTGTCACATCTCAATAAAATTTATGTGGGACTACATGACAGCCACCAGCTTTCGATTAAAAAAAAATCATCAAAATCTGTTCGCCCAGTCCAAAGTTCTGAGGTAACAAACATAAAAAAAAATACAGTCGAATTGAGAACCTCCTCCTTTTTTTGAAGTCGGTTAAAAATCGGCCCCGAGACTCATTAAAAGACCATTTTTCGCTTTTCCTCATAGTTTAATAAATTAAATATATTTAATTAGCAATTCTATCAATCAACATTATCTGTACGCGGTTTTATTAGACAACTAATCAAAAAATATTATATTTCTTAAGCCTCTCGCACTAGGCGCTTTTTGTGAATTTTGGTTGTCAATGGCTAAAAATGGTAGGCTCGACGTTAATTGAGATTCATGAATAAACTTCAGACAACTTTGTTTAATAACCTGACAAAAAGTTCCCAGCTGTTTTAAATTTTTAATTGGGAAATTTCAAGCCAGGTTCTAGTTACTGTGACAGCGATGCATTACTGGGTTATATAATGATGTTAAACTTTGTGGATGTTACGGTTGTTATTAGTGGCTGTATAATTATGTTACAGTTATGATCTAAGCTTATTTTTTAACCGACTTCAAAAAAAGGAGGAGGTTCTCAATTCGACTGTATTTTTTTTTTTATGTTTGTTACCTCAACTTTGGAATGGGCGAACCGATTTTGATGATTCTTTTTTTAATCGAAAGCTGGTGGCTGTCATGTGGTCCCATATAAATTTTATTGAGATCTGACAGTGGCATCCACGACAAAACCACATAAATCGTAAATTTGTGTTAAGATGTGCGCGACAAATTGACGAATAACTCAATATCACGCCAACCGATTTCGATGATTCTTTTTTTAATCGAAAGCAGGTGCTTGTCATGAGGTCCCACATAAATTTGAATGAGATCTGACAAGTAGTTTTTGAGACTTCGAAGTCGATTATTTTTTGTTAGTAAAATTTAGATTATAAGCGACATGAAAATAAGGAGGCGGTTCTCCATACGGTTGTATTTTTAATGTGTTTTACTTCAGACCTTTGTTATTAGGAAAAATCTTTTTTGTCTGAAAGGATAAACTTACTTTCAGATTAGTCCTATATTTTACATCGTTATCGGTAATAATAATTTTCAACTTATCTCAAATGTTTCCTGCTTCACCTGCGGTAATTGCGTCAACGGAAATCAGCGTAAATAATTCTTTGATATGCTAATAAAACCGCCATGAGTGCAGACTAGTATTAACTAGTTATATCAATTTGAATATTTTAAAAGTTTAATTGAAGTGTTGTATTTTTTTTATTCATTGCAAAAAAGATAGCATTATTTGTTAACCTACATTGATAATGATTTACATGCATTTGGTTGAACGAATTTCATGTAAATTATTTGGTATCCTTTACTAAGCAATATGAGCCACAATGAATAAATTAGAATTTAAATGAAGCAAACATGAAAATGGAATATTTTGTCACCAGCCTAGGGAACATGCCTTAATATTTATATTTAACCTTGTTGGACCTTAGTTTTTTTTAGGTCTTATATCGTAAAAAATATTGTTTGTCCTCGAATTTTATTTGGTTGTTGTTTCTTTTACACTCGTCTATGCCATTCGCAACTCAGATAATAATAACTATAGTTCGGGAGACAAGTGTACATACTTAAACGATTTATTTTTGTCTTTGTAATGAAATACGTAATACAATACATTTTACAATAATATTTGACAATAATACCAAGAGAAATATCGAGAAAAGCAATTAAAATACATTCAGTAATATATCAAATTATTTTATGTACATTTTAACATTTTAATATTGTTAAATGAATGTTAGTTACCAAAAAAATAACCAACTTCAAAATAACTCAAAAACTACTCGTCAGATTCAAATTTAAGTGGAACCACCTGACAAGCACCAGCTTTCGATAAAAAAAATATTCAAAATCGGTTTACCCACTCGAATGTTTTGAGGTAACAAAGATAAAAAAACGGTCGAATTGAATACCTCCTCCTTTTTTGAAGTTGGTTAATAATTCATATTATTATAACCTTTTTAGCAAAGTCTTGAAAGTCAAAGATTTGCCCTACAAACTTGTTACACCTAGAAGTAATTTGTATACTGTAAGTGGCCAACGAGCCGCACTTGAATTAATTTGAATTTTAAATTATATGCCAGGGTTTGAATTGATAACAAGGTGTGCGAACGTTTTTAACTGAGCATTAAGAATAATACAAAATATTACCGGCAAGAATATTATAATTTTAGCAAACGAAAACTTTGATTTGTTATTATGGAGCAATCACTTCTAACTTAAATATTATTCTATACTAATTGACCATTATTTAGGCCATTAATTGCTTGACTACCTTAGACACTAGAAATATGAAAATAATATTAATCTTAGAAATTTGGGTTTTAAGGATCCTCCTTAAGGATCATCCATCCTTGAGCTTCAGCCAACCTCTTTTGCTCGTGGTGCAACTTGCTGAAGATTGGAAAAGGCTATGGCCTTCAGACCCTCGTATAGATAATTAGGAAGTATGTACCAAGCCAGTTCCTGAGGGTACTGAAGGGTTTTATCCGCTTGGCTGAACCTACCACCCTACTTCTAAATTGATTACAAGAAGACCGTTATGATGCGCGAAGAGAGCCCTTTATCACTGCTCGCTCCTTACAAAACCGCTTAGAAACCGGACCAAACGATTAGAAACCGTGTAGTGTGGTCATTGTGAAAACTGACTAGCACATGCAAGGCAAAATCTTGAGTGGAATATGATTGTAGTACAGTTTTCTTTACCGAAGAGAGTAAGGTGAAATTCTTTAGTGACATGCGTCGGATTAGAGTATGGAGACGAGAAAGTGAGCGACTTTCGGATGCTTGCATCCATGAAAGTGACAGATTCGGGGGACCCAATGTAATGATGTGGGAAGACAAGAGTGTATCAGTGTATCGGGTAGAACTGAGCTTGTAACCGTCAACGAAGGCACTGTAACAGCTCAGCTCACTGTAATCGTTCATTGATTCGCAAATTACTAAAAAAGAAAGAAGAAGTATTAAGTTACTTCTTAGGAGAAGTTTTATTCGACAGAACACACAAATATGGAATATAAAATACTTTTGTCTGAAAGTACATGTTTCTCTACCAGTTTATATTGGAAATTAATTGAAATAAGTAAATTTATTTAAAACAAAATAAATGTTAGATCGTCTAACATTTAGTTAAGATAGATTATCTGTACTAGTATAATATAACCTGTGGTTTACCAGATATGTTACTTTAAGTTTGGTATTAATGTCTGTCTTGTATGGTTGGTAACAGTGACGTTGTATCCTTTCTCTCTTCCGTTTTCCATGTACGCAGCAATTAAACGTGTGTGAATCGCCTCTCGATCTTTAATTTACAACAGTCCACTTGCATACCCTTTCAATAAATAAGTTAGTTTTGTAACAATTATACAAAGATTGCTAAGAGTAATTATTTTTAAAGCATTAAAACAATTAATAAATAGCATAAAATTTACTGTTCCAATAAATACAACTTGTTGTTTACAAATATCTATAAAATGATTTGCCATCCAGGACTAGAATCAATGTAATCTGACAAGTCTGGAATCTCTTCATAACTGCCACTTAAAATTCTGTTCGCCTGCTTGAATTTATTCTGCTTTATTAAATACATTTCTCTGTACGTGTCACGCCAATCTTTCTCTTCGGTTTTATGTTCGAGAAAATCAGAAAAATCTCTGTCGTAAAGTCTATGCCAAAGACGATCATCATTTACGATGTCATTGAGCCGCTTACAACATTCTGCTGAGTTTAACACGCTTCTCGGAGGTAAATATAACATTATCTGATGAATTACATGCTCAGGGAGACCGGCTAGATTACAACTCGGGTAACCATGATGATTCAAAATCACACACTTCGAAGGAGTAACAATCTCGTTTTTAAAACTATGACAAAGCTCCACATAATTCCTGAAGTATGATGGTACCCCTAACGCAGAAACTGCAATATATTTGTTTAAATCCAAACACAAAGAGAACGCCCGGTTATCGATATCAGGAATAATAGCGTTAATTAAAATGGCATCAGATATGGGTACGGCGATCATTTTCAACGGCGTCTCAGTAAAGCCGTTTAAAATGAACACGACCTCGTAAATTGTTGATCTTTTGTCTTTTAGAGACAATATGTAATCTAAGATGCTGGTAGAACCCTTATCTATACCTTTTAGTAGCAAGAACCCATTTTCTTTCATGAAAAGAAGCAATAAGGCAAAAAATAGGTCCCGTTTTAAACGTTCTGGGTTGATTAATGCTTCAATCATTGTTGTTATTGTTTGTCGAAATTGGACGGGCATTCTTTCGTCTGAACCCTTTTGTGTGAAGTTCCATTCCATAATAGCTGTAAATTTTTTTGTTGATTCGTTATTGCTACACGTATCCATAATTTAGTTGTCAAATTGACGGGTGCGAAATTGTTTTCTTATCGTTTGTTTTCACAATCGAATGGTCAATGTTTTTATATCATTCAGCCATAACGTAGGCTTAGTTTTAGTTTTTCTGAAATATCAGTGATTGTTATAAAATATGTATATTATACAGAATTAAAAATCCAGTACTATTAATTAAATATGATTTGATATTTGAGGTTTTTCTCAGATTTTGCTCTGAGACCACATGACAAGCACTGGGTTTTGAATCAAAAAAGAATCATCAAAATTGGTATACCCAATAAAAAGTTATGAGCTAACACACATAAAAATATGAAGCAAAGCAAAAGCAAAGCAACAACCCATAATTGTCCCACTGCTGGGCTCGGGGTCTCCTCTCACAATGTGAGGGGTATTAGGCCATAGTAGTAGTGGGGATTCGCCGGTTCTAACTCAGGAGTTAGAACCGGCAAATCGGGCAAAGTTGACGAGCCTCCATCGGTACAAAAAAAAACCGAGTTTGGTGTCAAATCGTATGTTTTCGACCATGCCCGATCGAATGCGCTGATCCGTTTTTTGCTAACTAGCGTAGAAACAAAGATAGCTTCAGCATTGTATTAGCCCTACTTCGTTATCTAATGACCTCATTGGGTCATTATCCTGTCCATTCACTAATTACAATGGGCTTATCGCTTCCTCGGCACCGCATTGTACTCGACTTATCTATGACGCAGTCATTTATGCTAATGAGGGACGTTTTTATTACAAACACATCACAATTTTTGTTTATCGAATGCATATAATTCTTGTCATGAAATATACATCGATTGATTTATTTTGATACCTTTATTGAACATAATGCAATATTTTCCGTAGAAAGTAGTAAAATCATCCAACAATTATTACACAACATCCAAGAATTATTTTCAGAGTAAATCCTATGATAAACCTCGAGGTAAATCGACCATATGAGTCAAAGTACTGACCACAACAATTTACATGAAATGGCTTTTATTATGTTGGATGCGGTGACGGAGTGAAATGTGCCTTTGCAAAGTCTACATTATGCGTTGGATGGAAAGTGAAGATCCAGCTGGGGCTCCCGAAGATCTATTTTTAAGAGAACAAGCCCGCTTGCGACGACAGAGATGAATGCGGAATCAAGGCTCCTTCTACCGTTATCTCAGTGAAGGTGATCGAGCCAATGCATCCGCGACATGTCTCCGAGGTCACTCGTCTCCAATCTTTCAGCGATTATCCTCGTTGCATAGATGAAAAGTCCAAGGAATTGGTGGAGGCCACAAAACGAAATGTTTCTACTGCGATAGAGGTTTGAAAGACTGGGAGAGCGGTGATGTCCCGTGGGAAGAGCACGCACGTTGGTTCGACCGATGCGCTTACATTCACTTGGTAAAAGGTCGAGATTATGTTCAGAATGTTTTATCAAAGGCTTGTGCTGTGATCCATGCGCCCAAAGAAAAGAACAAACTGCCTGCAGCCGCACCTTCAGTATTCGATCATTACAAAATTTTAAAAATACCTAACATTATTTTTGAACTTTATTGTTTATTGTTGTTTGTACACCATATACATAAGAACACAAGAAAAGAATACAAAACAATGTACGACCTTATCGCTTTAAAGCGTTGTCACCACAAAAATTCACACGAAATGGTTTTTATTATGTTAGATGCGGTGACGGAGTGAGGTGTGCCTTTTTAAAGTCTACATTATGCGCTGGATGGAAAATAGCAGAGAACAAGCCAGCGAGGGTATTGAAGCGTCAGTAGCCCCAGCTTGCGACGGCAGAGATGAATGCGGAATCAAGGCTCCTTCTACCGGCATCTTAGTGAAGGTGGCTGGACCAATGCATCCGCGATATGCCTCCGAGGCCTCTCGTCTCCGATCTTTCAGCGATTGGCCTCGGTGCATAGGTCAAAAGCCCGAGGAATTATCGGAGGCCGGTTTCTTTTACACCGGGGAGGGGGACAAAACGAAATGTTTCTATTGCGATGGAGGATTGGAAGACTGGGAAAGCAGCGACGTCCCGTGGGAAGAACACGCACGTTGGTTCGATCGATGCGCTTACATTCACTTAGTAAAGGGCCGAGATTATGTTCAGAATGTTTTATCGAAGGCTTGTGGTGTGATTCGTGTGTCCAAAGGAAAGAACGAACTGCCTGTATTCGATCATTGCAAAATAGCTAAAATACCTAACATTATTTTTGACCTAAAATAATTACTCCTTCCGAGTAACTTTATTTGAAGTTTAATGAAGATAAATATGTAATAATATTTTCTGAAGCTCTCAAAGCACGGCGACTTATATCGGGTTGAGGCCGAAGTATGTGTTTTCTACGAAATGAACACTCAGTTTCTTTAGTGTTTTTACATACTTTATGTGGATTCGTTATTAAGTCTAGGAACTTATAAAAAAGGCGCATCTGTTTGTTATTGATTGTTAAATACATTTAAAAAACTGGGCCATTAGATGTGTGAAATACAAATTAGAAACATTGAAGATGTAATCGTTTTATTGAATCTAACCTTTCCCCAATACTATTCGTAACATATCATGAGTGTGATAGATAATAGTTGAGTTCCAGGCTTTAAAAATAATAAATACTTATCTTAAAATAATTTTCTGCCTTTTCCCAATACTATTCGTAGCATATCATGAGTGTGATAGATAATAGTTGAGTTTTGAGTTCCAGGCTTTAAAAATAATAAATACTTATCTTAAAATAATTTTCTGTTGCATTATATAAAAAATATACAGTAAAAAAATAACAATGTTTCGTTATTAAAAAATTTAGTTGTATCTTTTTGATACAATAATCATATGCATAGTATAATACCAAACCAATGTTAGCTATAAAAATATATATATATTTAAAGTTTTAAAAATATATTGGATTGAAGAAATATCTAAAAATAATAATGGTTGTAATTTAGAAGATCTAGCTCGTCTTCTTTAGTGAAATTATATGAAAATTATAGTTTGTCAGGCAATATATTTACGATACAATAATTTTATAAATTAACGAAAGATTCTGTGTTTGTAACGAACAATGAACGGCTCACTGAGAAAATCGAGGTAACTGTCTGTGCTCAGGATTATGTTCATCACAAAATCAGTTTCAAGTTTTTTAGTATTTTCAGAAAGCAGTTAATCATTTTAAAAGAACAAAAACAGTTTATAACAAGTACATCAAGTTAAGTTTTTATTTGCTGGATATTTTTAAAACTCTGCTTTATGATTTTCATGTTAAAAAAGATTACAAACAAATTAAAATGCACAAACAAAAGTTTTTTTTTCAAAACCAAAAAAGTGCATAAAACTTGCACGAAATATTTTAAAATGGAAGATCAATTTAATGAAAAGATTGAATACAATATTTATAGCTAATAAGATACCCAGGAATTTGATAAGATCCATTAAACATAATATTAATTTTTACTCAAGTTAGATTACCCTTTATGAATTTTGAAACTTTAACGAAAATACTCAAACAGTTTGATGTAAGGATAAAAATGAGTTTAAAATTAAAAAAAAAAAAATATAATATTTAAAATTTACAGAAGAAAAAAAAGGACAACAAAATATTACATTGCTTAAAATTTAATTAAAGGAAATTTGTAAAACTGTTAGTTATTTGCTGGATATCTTTAAAACTCTGATATGAATTTTGAAACTTTAACGAAAATACTCAAACAGTTTGATGTAAGGATAAAAATGTGTTTAAAATTAAAAAAAATATATATAATATTTAAAATTTACAGAAGAAAAAAAAGTACAACAAAATATTACATTGCTTAAAATTTATTTAAGGAAATTTGTAAAACTGTTCGTTACTTACTGGATATTTTTAAAACTCTGATGTATGATTTTCATGTTAAAAAAGATATGAATTTTGAAACTTTAACGAAAATACTCAAACAGTTTGATGTAAGGATAAAAATATGTTTAAAAATTTTAAAAACATAATTGTAATATTTAAAATTTACAGATGGAACAAAATAAAGTACAACAAAATATTACATTGCTTAAAATTTAATTAAAGGAAATTTGTAAAACTGTTCGTTATTTGCTGGATATCTTTAAAACTCTGATATGAAATTTGGAACTTTAACAAAAATACTCAAACAGTTTGATGTAATAATAAAAATATGTTAAAAAGATATGAATTTTGCAATGAATTAATGATAAAAATATGTTTAAATTTTTTTAATACGTAATTGTAATATTTAAAATTTACAAAACAACATAAAAAAAATGATTTCGAGGTGATTCGATTTCCATTGCTATACAAACTGTATTGAAACCATAATTTTCAAAATTGAATGGGTTCTTATTGAGTTACGTTGAATGCAGCATTATTAACCAAAATACGACATATATGCCGAGATATACTATCAAGGTTTTTTCCTTGAACACCTGATGGAATTGTTAAAACTTTAACAACAGCTCGCGTAATGGGGCATTTAGTTGTGGTAGATGCTAAAACTTTTTGGTGTGCAAGTAATAACTACGCTTGGATTGGATCTGTGCTCTACGAACAATCAACGTTTTTTATGACGGTCTCATTCATTTTTCCTGCTGTATCTCCATACCAAAGACCACAAGTTAGATGAGATGACAAATTTTTGCTGATTAATACGAAAGAATGCTACTGATACAACAATATTAGCGAGAAAATAATAACATTCCATTACCGATAACATTTTACTTATCGATCAATAATGCTCTCGTCGCTTAGACTTTGGAATGCTGAACTCGTACCATCATGTTTTATGAGTAAGCTAACTTAACACACCAATGCCTAATCATTTCAATTTCTTTACTCTCTCTTGCCATGAACTCCCTCTTAACAAAACCCTCATTTTTATAACAGCCTCATTCATTTTTCTGTAAAACATACTAAGATCCGGTATTCCTTGATAATCAAAATTCAAAGGTTGTATTTCTTCACTGTACTAAATTGTGTAATAAATTTTGTAACAAAAATAGATTACCCGCATCCACTCGGACCTGCGACTATTGCAGTAAATGGATGTGTTAAATGAATCATTGTAACCTAACGTGTGTAACGTAACCTTATGCCAAATAAGGTTTAGGAAAAGAATAAAACTTTTTGTTTGAATGATAAAAATATATTTAAATATTTACAATATACATAACATGAAGACAAAGTAAAAAAAAGTCTACCATAATTTATAACATTTTTGCATACAATTGACGTATTACTTACAATTCTAAATACAAACAAAGATTATTACACAATAAAATTATAATTTTTTGACATATTTACACACATTGCTTAAAATGTAAAAAAGTAGTTTACTTACATTACAAAATCATTATTGTAGACTAGTATATTATACATTGTTCATAAAACTACATCATACATTGACCGTTAAAAAAGAAAATTATAAAACTATATTATTATAAGGAAGTACGAATATGTGATGCATGGAACCATAAAGCAAATGCTTGCACCTCCAATCCACTACAGTGACACATCCTTGTGGTTTTTACACTTTGAAATTGTGTGTGCCTATCACAATTCTTTAAGTGATTAAGTTTTAAATCTGATATTATTTTTTCAACTTTAGGACAACCAAAAGTCTCTAAATTAATATTTTTAAAATTAAACTTGGACAACATAAGTTTTTCTATGCATCCTCCTTTATACGCCCACATGTACTCGCGTCTACTGTCCAGTTTGTCAAGTATGTCTAAAAAATCACTATAGGATATGTCATCTGCATAATTTTTAACTGCTAACCCATGTATGTAGTTTGTACAAAAATGTATCTGCTTATAATTGTGGTCCATTAAAAATGAGTAAGGCAGTCGGATATGCAACAAAATAACTTTTTGCTTCCACAAATCAAATATTCCTACTTCCTTATAATAATAATTGGATTTAATTCTAAATCCATCAATGTCTATAATATATTTTATGTCCGACATTTTTATAGTTTATGTCACCGTTTCACAAATTGTTCACTGACTATTTAAAAAACACTCACTTTTAGTACTCTATACTTCCGAGTGCACCAAATGACACAAAAATAGCATGTATGAGCAAGTTGAGCTAAATTGTGCGAGTATCCAAAAACTCCAAATAAAAAAAAAACACTTAGTATCCAAAACACTCTGATAGTACACAACACTTCTAACCACTCTTGATAGGTCACATTTTCATCACCGATTCTCAATGCTTTTAGTTCTTTTCAGGTTTGGTCATAATGACATAATCAAATTACTAGTATCTTCTTCTTCGTTTGAATAGTCATGGTAATAATTTTTGAATGTATTTTCTTCAAGAATACTACACGAGTTCTGTAAGAACAAGAAAACAATCTGTGATTAAAAAATTATAACAAATACAACGATGAAGTGAAATAAAAAATGTGTAATTGAAATGCAATAATATTCTATTACTTAAATAATAATTAAAAAACTCACCTCCATTGTAATGTAGAGCACTGCACACAAAACAGTTTAGAGACAATAAAGGATAGAGGACGACTATTAGTTTTGGTAAACGGAACTCGAACTTATATATACGACGGAACCTTGATAACTTAACTAGCTTACTCATAAAACATAATGGTACGAGTTCAGCATTCCAAAACTAATAGTCGTCCTCTATCCTTTATTGTCTCTAAACTGTTTTGTGTGCAGTGCTCTACATTACAATGGAGGTGAGTTTTTTAATTATTATTTAAGTAATAGAATATTATTGCATTTCAATTACACATTTTTTATTTCACTTCATCGTTGTATTTGTTATAATTTTTTAATCACAGATTGTTTTCTTGTTCTTACAGAACTCGTGTAGTATTCTTGAAGAAAATACATTCAAAAATTATTACCATGACTATTCAAACGAAGAAGAAGATACTAGTAATTTGATTATGTCATTATGACCAAACCTGAAAAGAACTAAAAGCATTGAGAATCGGTGATGAAAATGTGACCTATCAAGAGTGGTTAGAAGTGTTGTGTACTATCAGAGTGTTTTGGATACTAAGTGTTTTTTTTTTATTTGGAGTTTTTGGATACTCGCACAATTTAGCTCAACTTGCTCATACATGCTATTTTTGTGTCATTTGGTGCACTCGGAAGTATAGAGTACTAAAAGTGAGTGTTTTTTAAATAGTCAGTGAACAATTTGTGAAACGGTGACATAAACTATAAAAATGTCGGACATAAAATATATTATAGACATTGATGGATTTAGAATTAAATCCAATTATTATTATAAGGAAGTAGGAATATTTGATTTGTGGAAGCAAAAAGTTATTTTGTTGCATATCCGACTGCCTTACTCATTTTTAATGGACCACAATTATAAGCAGATACATTTTTGTACAAACTACATACATGGGTTAGCAGTTAAAAATTATGCAGATGACATATCCTATAGTGATTTTTTAGACATACTTGACAAACTGGACAGTAGACGCGAGTACATGTGGGCGTATAAAGGAGGATGCATAGAAAAACTTATGTTGTCCAAGTTTAATTTTAAAAATATTAATTTAGAGACTTTTGGTTGTCCTAAAGTTGAAAAAATAATATCAGATTTAAAACTTAATCACTTAAAGAATTGTGATAGGCACACACAATTTCAAAGTGTAAAAACCACAAGGATGTGTCACTGTAGTGGATTGGAGGTGCAAGCATTTGCTTTATGGTTCCATGCATCACATATTCGTACTTCCTTATAATAATATAGTTTTATAATTTTCTTTTTTAACGGTCAATGTATGATGTAGTTTTATGAACAATGTATAATATACTAGTCTACAATAATGATTTTGTAATGTAAGTAAACTACTTTTTTACATTTTAAGCAATGTGTGTAAATATGTCAAAAAATTATAATTTTATTGTGTAATAATCTTTGTTTGTATTTAGAATTGTAAGTAATACGTCAATTGTATGCAAAAATGTTATAAATTATGGTAGACTTTTTTTTACTTTGTCTTCATGTTATGTATATTGTAAATATTTAAATATATTTTTATCATTCAAACAAAAAGTTTTATTCTTTTCCTAAACCTTATTTGGCATAAGGTTACGTTACACACGTTAGGTTACAATGATTCATTTAACACATCCATTTACTGCAATAGTCGCAGGTCCGAGTGGATGCGGGTAATCTATTTTTGTTACAAAATTTATTACACAATTTAGTACAGTGAAGAAATACAACCTTTGAATTTTGATTATCAAGGAATACCGGATCTTAGTATGTTTTACAGAAAAATGAATGAGGCTGTTATAAAAATGAGGGTTTTGTTAAGAGGGAGTTCATGGCAAGAGAGAGTAAAGAAATTGAAATGATTAGGCATTGGTGTGTTAAGTTAGCTTACTCATAAAACATGATGGTACGAGTTCAGCATTCCAAAGTCTAAGCGACGAGAGCATTATTGATCGATAAGTAAAATGTTATCGGTAATGGAATGTTATTATTTTCTCGCTAATATTGTTGTATCAGTAGCATTCTTTCGTATTAATCAGCAAAAATTTGTCATCTCATCTAACTTGTGGTCTTTGGTATGGAGATACAGCAGGAAAAATGAATGAGACCGTCATAAAAAACGTTGATTGTTCGTAGAGCACAGATCCAATCCAAGCGTAGTTATTACTTGCACACCAAAAAGTTTTAGCATCTACCACAACTAAATGCCCCATTACGCGAGCTGTTGTTAAAGTTTTAACAATTCCATCAGGTGTTCAAGGAAAAAACCTTGATAGTATATCTCGGCATATATGTCGTATTTTGGTTAATAATGCTGCATTCAACGTAACTCAATAAGAACCCATTCAATTTTGAAAATTATGGTTTCAATACAGTTTGTATAGCAATGGAAATCGAATCACCTCGAAATCATTTTTTTTATGTTGTTTTGTAAATTTTAAATATTACAATTACGTATTAAAAAAATTTAAACATATTTTTATCATTAATTCATTGCAAAATTCATATCTTTTTAACATATTTTTATTATTACATCAAACTGTTTGAGTATTTTTGTTAAAGTTCCAAATTTCATATCAGAGTTTTAAAGATATCCAGCAAATAACGAACAGTTTTACAAATTTCCTTTAATTAAATTTTAAGCAATGTAATATTTTGTTGTACTTTATTTTGTTCCATCTGTAAATTTTAAATATTACAATTATGTTTTTAAAATTTTTAAACATATTTTTATCCTTACATCAAACTGTTTGAGTATTTTCGTTAAAGTTTCAAAATTCATATCTTTTTTAACATGAAAATCATACATCAGAGTTTTAAAAATATCCAGTAAGTAACGAACAGTTTTACAAATTTCCTTAAATAAATTTTAAGCAATGTAATATTTTGTTGTACTTTTTTTTCTTCTGTAAATTTTAAATATTATATATATTTTTTTTAATTTTAAACACATTTTTATCCTTACATCAAACTGTTTGAGTATTTTCGTTAAAGTTTCAAAATTCATATCAGAGTTTTAAAGATATCCAGCAAATAACTAACAGTTTTACAAATTTCCTTTAATTAAATTTTAAGCAATGTAATATTTTGTTGTCCTTTTTTTTCTTCTGTAAATTTTAAATATTATATTTTTTTTTTTTTAATTTTAAACTCATTTTTATCCTTACATCAAACTGTTTGAGTATTTTCGTTAAAGTTTCAAAATTCATAAAGGGTAATCTAACTTGAGTAAAAATTAATATTATGTTTAATGGATCTTATCAAATTCCTGGGTATCTTATTAGCTATAAATATTGTATTCAATCTTTTCATTAAATTGATCTTCCATTTTAAAATATTTCGTGCAAGTTTTATGCACTTTTTTGGTTTTGAAAAAAAAACTTTTGTTTGTGCATTTTAATTTGTTTGTAATCTTTTTTAACATGAAAATCATAAAGCAGAGTTTTAAAAATATCCAGCAAATAAAAACTTAACTTGATGTACTTGTTATAAACTGTTTTTGTTCTTTTAAAATGATTAACTGCTTTCTGAAAATACTAAAAAACTTGAAACTGATTTTGTGATGAACATAATCCTGAGCACAGACAGTTACCTCGATTTTCTCAGTGAGCCGTTCATTGTTCGTTACAAACACAGAATCTTTCGTTAATTTATAAAATTATTGTATCGTAAATATATTGCCTGACAAACTATAATTTTCATATAATTTCACTAAAGAAGACGAGCTAGATCTTCTAAATTACAACCATTATTATTTTTAGATATTTCTTCAATCCAATATATTTTTAAAACTTTAAATATATATATATTTTTATAGCTAACATTGGTTTGGTATTATACTATGCATATGATTATTGTATCAAAAAGATACAACTAAATTTTTTAATAACGAAACATTGTTATTTTTTTACTGTATATTTTTTATATAATGCAACAGAAAATTATTTTAAGATAAGTATTTATTATTTTTAAAGCCTGGAACTCAAAACTCAACTATTATCTATCACACTCATGATATGCTACGAATAGTATTGGGAAAAGGCAGAAAATTATTTTAAGATAAGTATTTATTATTTTTAAAGCCTGGAACTCAACTATTATCTATCACACTCATGATATGTTACGAATAGTATTGGGGAAAGGTTAGATTCAATAAAACGATTACATCTTCAATGTTTCTAATTTGTATTTCACACATCTAATGGCCCAGTTTTTTAAATGTATTTAACAATCAATAACAAACAGATGCGCCTTTTTTATAAGTTCCTAGACTTAATAACGAATCCACATAAAGTATGTAAAAACACTAAAGAAACTGAGTGTTCATTTCGTAGAAAACACATACTTCGGCCTCAACCCGATATAAGTCGCCGTGCTTTGAGAGCTTCAGAAAATATTATTACATATTTATCTTCATTAAACTTCAAATAAAGTTACTCGGAAGGAGTAATTATTTTAGGTCAAAAATAATGTTAGGTATTTTAGCTATTTTGCAATGATCGAATACAGGCAGTTCGTTCTTTCCTTTGGACACACGAATCACACCACAAGCCTTCGATAAAACATTCTGAACATAATCTCGGCCCTTTACTAAATGAATGTAAGCGCATCGATCGAACCAACGTGCGTGTTCTTCCCACGGGACGTCGCTGCTTTCCCAGTCTTCCAATCCTCCATCGCAATAGAAACATTTCGTTTTGTCCCCCTCCCCGGTGTAAAAGAAACCGGCCTCCGATAATTCCTCGGGCTTTTGACCTATGCACCGAGGCCAATCGCTGAAAGATCGGAGACGAGAGGCCTCGGAGGCATATCGCGGATGCATTGGTCCAGCCACCTTCACTAAGATGCCGGTAGAAGGAGCCTTGATTCCGCATTCATCTCTGCCGTCGCAAGCTGGGGCTACTGACGCTTCAATACCCTCGCTGGCTTGTTCTCTGCTATTTTCCATCCAGCGCATAATGTAGACTTTAAAAAGGCACACCTCACTCCGTCACCGCATCTAACATAATAAAAACCATTTCGTGTGAATTTTTGTGGTGACAACGCTTTAAAGCGATAAGGTCGTACATTGTTTTGTATTCTTTTCTTGTGTTCTTATGTATATGGTGTACAAACAACAATAAACAATAAAGTTCAAAAATAATGTTAGGTATTTTTAAAATTTTGTAATGATCGAATACTGAAGGTGCGGCTGCAGGCAGTTTGTTCTTTTCTTTGGGCGCATGGATCACAGCACAAGCCTTTGATAAAACATTCTGAACATAATCTCGACCTTTTACCAAGTGAATGTAAGCGCATCGGTCGAACCAACGTGCGTGCTCTTCCCACGGGACATCACCGCTCTCCCAGTCTTTCAAACCTCTATCGCAGTAGAAACATTTCGTTTTGTGGCCTCCACCAATTCCTTGGACTTTTCATCTATGCAACGAGGATAATCGCTGAAAGATTGGAGACGAGTGACCTCGGAGACATGTCGCGGATGCATTGGCTCGATCACCTTCACTGAGATAACGGTAGAAGGAGCCTTGATTCCGCATTCATCTCTGTCGTCGCAAGCGGGCTTGTTCTCTTAAAAATAGATCTTCGGGAGCCCCAGCTGGATCTTCACTTTCCATCCAACGCATAATGTAGACTTTGCAAAGGCACATTTCACTCCGTCACCGCATCCAACATAATAAAAGCCATTTCATGTAAATTGTTGTGGTCAGTACTTTGACTCATATGGTCGATTTACCTCGAGGTTTATCATAGGATTTACTCTGAAAATAATTCTTGGATGTTGTGTAATAATTGTTGGATGATTTTACTACTTTCTACGGAAAATATTGCATTATGTTCAATAAAGGTATCAAAATAAATCAATCGATGTATATTTCATGACAAGAATTATATGCATTCGATAAACAAAAATTGTGATGTGTTTGTAATAAAAACGTCCCTCATTAGCATAAATGACTGCGTCATAGATAAGTCGAGTACAATGCGGTGCCGAGGAAGCGATAAGCCCATTGTAATTAGTGAATGGACAGGATAATGACCCAATGAGGTCATTAGATAACGAAGTAGGGCTAATACAATGCTGAAGCTATCTTTGTTTCTACGCTAGTTAGCAAAAAACGGATCAGCGCATTCGATCGGGCATGGTCGAAAACATACGATTTGACACCAAACTCGGTTTTTTTTTTGTACCGATGGAGGCTCGTCAACTTTGCCCGATTTGCCGGTTCTAACTCCTGAGTTAGAACCGGCGAATCCCCACTACTCATAGTCTACCACGCTGGCCAAGTGCGGATTGGTAGACTTCACACGCCTTCGAGAACTTTATAGAGAACTCTCCGGTGTGCAGGTTTCCTCACGATGTTTTCCTCCACCGAAGCAAGTGATAATTAACTTGTAATACGCATAAAAATATAGTCAAATTGAAAACATCCTCTTTTTTGAAGTCGGATAAAAACATAAAATATCATGAATCGCTAAATACCGTACGAGCATGAACACAAATGAGTCTTGTTTTCGTAAAGTTCTCGTAATGTTTATTAATGACAGACTTTAATTGGAATACTTGCGTCCGAAACGTTTCAACGTTTAAATAAATATTCTGGATAAACCAGCGAGCTGAATACCGTGAAGTTATTTGCATCGGCTGTGCGCTGTGAAATAGTGTGCGCAATAATACGCTACGGAACTTCGAGATTTTTATTAAAATAATTGAGTGTAGTTCACGCACCTTTCAGACTCAGTGTTTGTAAAAATTTGTAATTAAGTTCCGTTAGCATTGATGGAAATGCTATTAAATTTTAAAACTCATGTCAAAAGAATTTTTATGACGTTTATTACAAACTAGTAAGTGCCCTGCTTTGCTTCGGTTTTCTTATATTTTTACACCTTGGGTTACATTATTGGAGTTTTAGTAAAGATCCCTAATTTTTTTAAATTATAACTAGCTGCCCGAACAGACTTCGTTCTGTCAAAAGTTTTTTTTTGAGATGTAAGCTATCCTATCTTTCAAGTTGGATCAAACTGCACACGGTGTGCAAAATTAAAATTGGTTCAGCAGTTTAGGAGTCCATCGCGGACAAACAACGTGACATGTAATTTATATATATATTAAGATATAGCCTATGTTCACCGGGAATAGTGTAGCTTTCTAACAGTGAAATAATTTTTCAAAATCGGTTCAGTAGTTTCGGAGCCTATTCAATGCAAACAAACAATCAAATCTTTCCTCTTTGTAATCTTAATATATATAAATTACGTGTCACGTTGTTTGTCCGCGATGGACTCCTAAACTACTGAACCGATTTTAATCAAATTTGCACACTGTGTGCAGTTTGATCCAACTTGAAAGATAGGATAGCTTACATCTCAAAATAATAAAAAACTTTTGACAGAACGAAGTCTGTCCGAGCAGCTAGTATTAGTATAGATTAGAAGATTATTTTTTAAGTCTGCTTGGACATGAATTTCTTAAATAGAATAAATAGAATAAATAGGAATAATAAACGTACAGGCGCACAAACGCACAAAAAACCACAAAAACACACGCGACTACACAAATACCTATAGAAAAGTAGCAAACGTGTAAATATTACTTTATTATTTTTTGTTAAGTCGACCACATGAGTAAACCTATTTGGTCTTAAAAAGGAGAGTGTTATAACTTTGGAGTTGTATATGTACATAATTATTATTATGTATATCACACTAACTTTTGACATTAATTATAAAAGTTAGTAACTTAGTAACATGTATTGTGCCTTACCTTACTCTGTTACAAGTTAGTATCAAGTATGCTGCCCTATTTAATTTTAAAGAGTTTATTATTTTATTTGTCTTCACATTAATTTATCTGACAAACATTACAATTCCTTTATTTTATAACGCACCCCAAAAAGTGTACTTGTTAAAATCAACGAGCTATTATTCCTACAACTCCTATATATCGTTCTCATCACGAGTGAAAAATGATACCATTTAAAACGAATAATGAATTGAACTTCGATGCGTACCCATTAAAAGAATTGAATATATTGACGCTTTAACTTTACATTAATTTATTCTGGCGAAAAGAAAGCTTCGTTATATTCCCAAGCTAGACATAATTAAATTTCCCGTCGAGTTTGTTTTATTAACAGTACCAGGCGTTAATTTGCGGAAATACAGGGTGGATTTTTGAGACGGGTCAGTAAGGGCAGGTACCTTAACCGTTATAGTTACAGGAAAACGTTCCAAGGAGACTATCCATAACTTTTTTAGATATTCTGAACTGCATTCACAGATTTTTCAAAAAATGTATGGTCAGCGAAAAAAGTGCTAAAATCCAAAAAAAAATATTATTATGCCTATCGATCCTACTTCGTATGGGGATCAAAATACTCTATGGGACCATTTAAGGTATGAGTACTAGAAATGTCAGAAAACGCTAAAATCATTTTCCATACATTTTGTACTGAAAAACGATAAATCAACTCGAAATATTGTTTATCGCCAAACAATCCTATTTCTTACTGCGATTAAAAGATTATTTAAGGCCTGTTGAAATTTAAATACAAAAACTACGGTAAGACACAACATATCACACAAACTTAAAAATAGGTTATCTATTATTCAAAATGACCGCCGTTTTCACGAATACATAAGTTCACTCGTTTTTGTACTGAGCAAGTAGCAGCGGAAAGTTTTCTTTGATGGATATTATTTAAATTAAAATGAGCAGTGATAGCCTAGCGGTAGAACGTTGGTCTCCCGAACGAAGGGGCCCGAGTTCAAACCCTGGCACGCACCTCTAATTTTCAAATATTATGTGCGTATTACAAAGTTAATTATCACTTGCTTCGGTGAAGGAAAACATCGTGAGGAAACCTGCACACCGGAGAGTTCTCTATAAAAGTTCTCGAAGGTGTGTGAAGTCTACCAATCCGCACTTGGCCAGCGTGGTAGACTATGGCCTAATACCCCTCACATTGTGAGAGGAGACCCCGAGCCCAGCAGTGGGACAATTATGGGTTGTTGCTTTGCTTTGCTTTTGCTTTTATTTAAAATCCTCGTCAATGCCTCTTTCAGCTCCTGAACACTTTCGTACATTCTTTTGTAGACTTCATTTTTTAGGTGGCCCCACAAAAAAAACTCGAGAGGCGTTAGATCGGGGCTGCGAGATGGCCACTTAATTGGACCATGTGTTGGACCATGGACCACTAACAGCACGTCTTGCAGCGTGTCTTCGTGAAAACGGCGGTCATTTTGAATAAAAGATAACCTATTTTTAAGTTTGTGTGATATGTTGTGTCTTACCGTAGTTTTTGTATTTAAATTTCAATAGGCCTTAAAGAATCTTTTAATCGCAGTAAGAAATAGTATTGTTTGGCGATAAACAATATTTCGAGTTGATTTATCGTTTTTCAGTACAAAATGTATGGAAAATGTTTTTAGTGTTTTCTGACATTTCTAGTACTCATACCTTAAATGATCCCATAGAGTATTTTGATCCCCATACGAAGTAGGATCGATAGGCATAAAAATTTTTTTTTTTGGATTTTAGTACTTTTTTCACTGACCGTACATTTTTTCAAAAATCTGTGAATGCAGTTCAGAATATCTTAAAAAGTTATGGATAGTCTCCTAGGAACGTTTTCCTGTAACTATAACGGTTAAGGTACCTGCCCTTACTGACCCGTCTCAAAAATCCACCCTGTATATTGTTATTTAATTTGTATTTCGGTTGTGGGAATCCGTGAGAATAATATAATATGATTTTTATTATTTTGAAACGCGTACCATGTGTTTTTATTGAGGGATGCAATATTGCACTATGTTGTTAAAAATGTTACCTATATATTTTTCGTCTACCCATTTATACTAGTTTTCTATGTCACAACTTAGACAAAAGTGATCAAGTGCCAACTGTGCACTGTGTGTTAACACAAAATTAATGGTTTTCGGGTGTTTTTCTTCACAAGTACAATGACATTTAGGTTTTGATTCCCTCACGAGTGAAGTAATGTACGGCAAATCGTCCGTGTCTTTTAATTTCGTTGACTTAGAATCTTGATTAAGCTCCAAGAAGTTTTAGCCCTGGTAATCCTGATATTTCATATTAAATTCACCTTGGTACCTTCACGCGTTCCTGAAAAAAATGGTGTCGACAGACAAACGTACGGATGAACACACAACAATAAAATACGACACCCTAAAATTCAATTCAAGTTCAAAATCACAAGTTTTATGGTTTCAATCACAGACATATATACCTAGAGTAGATGAGGCATGTACCTCGAATTGTATGAAAACCAAGCGTGTCACTTTTTTTGACACAATGTTATGTCACAAGAATATTTTAGTGATTGACATACCTCATCCTAGCAATACCAATACGAAACCGATTTCTTACCGATTCTCGATATCGATAACCGATTATAATCAGTCTGGTGGGTTGTTATTGTACGTATAGGTTATAGTGCTGAATAAAACCAAATAAATAATTTTCTTTTGTTAATATTTTGTTATTAAATGTCATTGGGGTGAGTTTGATTTAACTTGATTATTTATTATAAACACAAATTATAAAATTTATTAAATTTTTATTAAAATTATAAACACGTTTCAAAAATATAAATAAACCGATCAATATCATATTAAATTCCTTACTTCAAAATTTTATGCAAAATAAAAAAAAGAGAATTAAACCAAAATATAATCATTTATTTATTGAAATCAAAACCTAAAAATGTACCACCATCAATTTAGACCTATTTGAAAAATTCTTTCGATTGATGAAAAACAACTGGTCAAGAGCTTGTAAGGCCATGCGCAATGTAGGGTTCTATACTTGTAAGTTGATCGATTATTACTCGTTAACCTGCAAATATTTCGTAACCGTGTGAATTTTTTCACATATCGAACTCCACCTTTTTAGCTGGCAGGGGAGACGCGCGCGAATTATTAGTGAAAATGAAATTATTTCACCTATTAGTGAAATTGTTGTACTCATATGACAATAATGTTCTTTAAACCGAACCCATAATATTTTTTTTAAATACCTTTGTAACGATACCTTACACTATCTGTATTGGGTAGCCAAGGAAAAAAATCCATCCCCACTTGAACTGCGGTAAATAAATATTTTTAATATTTTATTCTACGACTTTGTAGTTTTAATAAATAATTATGTACATCCATGCCAAATTACACCTTTCTAGCTCTTAGGTTCTCAGCACTAAGTTCCGAATGGACGGACGTACGGGCGAACAGATATGACGAAACTATAAAAAAAATACAGTTAGTTACATTTGGAATAAAATTTGTGTTACAAAATATATGTCTATGAGAATATTTATTTATTCGACGATTCTCAAAATCGATTAGAATCGAGACAAGACAGGGTAAATGAAAAACACTATATACTATATTTGACCGAAAAACGACAAAATTGACAGTACCACGAAGTAAAGCGTTACTTAGCAACGATTGATAGTAACGATTGTTGTATTTTCATTGCATGTTCCAACAAAGAAACCCTAAATTTTTTAAACCAAAATGAGCAATGTATTGTGTAGTATGTAGTACATATACTCAGTAAGTGCTTGTCATTGTAAAACGTGGTAAAACCACAATAAACATTAAATTAATTTATTTTAAATAGATAGGAACACAATTTTATAACGAAATTACTTAGCGATGAAAGAAAATGTTTTCTTTATCTTTCCTAACTGTATTTGTAGATTTTCTACAGTTTATAACATTAAAATCAGGCATTTTTCGTTATTTCAGTTGACATCTGTTGCCAATAGCAATGAAAGTCCGACTAAATGACACGGCGCCTCATTAGGATTTCAAATCCTAATTGTTACACGTGAATTATATGAACTTGCCGTGTCTACTCTGGGTATACATGTTTGTGGTTTCAATGGTATGGTATGGTATGGTTCCATGGTTGGATTTCGACACAAACCACCCGTGAGTGGTTTTCAATTATCTAGGTTTATGTTAACTTACACAACGACTTTTCAATATTTTTAATGTTATTAATATAATTTGTTTTATGTAGAAGAATATTTGAGTAAAATGACAAAATATTTGACTTAATCTATTTTGACTACTGTGAGTAAACATTAAAGATAAAAAGGTATTTGCATGAGAATCGAGGTGATGTAAGAAGATAAGATAAAAGTAAAATGTTAATGTTTGTTTTAATGTGTAAAGAATCAATTTTTGTAAGCGACTGTTACAGTCCTGAATTTGTTTAAAATGGACAATAACTAGTTGTGCCCGCGACTTCATACGCGTGGGAGCATTTCCCGCGTAAACCCCAATCCCCTGGGAACCTAGTCCGATCACCTGGGAGTAATATAATTATATACTTTAACGACCTTTTCTCATAACCGTGGTTAACGATGCTGGTTAGCGATATGTTAAAATTATGTACTTTATATGCGAATTATTATATTATCGTGTACCTACTGTTGGTTGACCCAAATAAAGTGAAAAAAAAAAAACAAAAACAAAAAAAAACCTTTTTAACCGACGAAAAAAAAGGAGGAGGTTCTCAATTCGACACGTATATTTTTTTTTTTTATGTATGATCACGCAGAAATCGGCACAGGGTGGTCCGATTTGGATGATTCTTTTTTTATTGGATAGGGTATGTCCTGAAGTTGGTCCCATATTTTTTTGAAAATTTTATTCCTACCTTAAAGGTACGAAAATAGGGAATGATTGATTATTCACCCGTTTTTTACCCGGAATTTTTACATGTTAACCCCAATAACTTTGTACTGGATGATCCGATTTCGATGATTCTTTTTTTATTGAATAGTGTATACCTTGAGGTTACTCTTGTTTAAATTTCGAAACAAAATTTTACCCCTATAGGTACGAAAATAGGGGATGATTGATATTTCATCTACTACATTTTCACCTGGTAACTGAATCTATAATTCATAAAATCAATAATTTATTATTAATTATAAGTATCATAGCAACTAAAAATTAAAAAATAATTACTTTTTAACAAAAAATAAAACCAACGAAAAAAAAAACTAAAAAGCAAAAAATAAAATAAACCATTAGTATTATAAATTAAGATCCGAAATTAACAGTAAATAAATAATTTTGAGGCGGTGCCAAACCAATGAAAAAACAAACGGCGAAAAGATGTGCGCCGCGCTGCTGCTGCCGTGTGCATCGCATGCCGCTGCCGCGCTGCCCTCATAATATTATGAATTTTATGTAATTAATTTTGGTTGTTTGTTTGGCACGGTCTCAAAATTATTTATTTACTGTTAATTTCGGATCTTAATTTATAATACTAATGGTTTATTTTATTTTTTGCTTTTTAGTTTTTTTTTTCGTTGGTTTTATTTTTTGTTAAAAAGTAATTATCTCATAACACATAAATAAATAAATAAAATAAATAAATAAGCTTTATTCGGACAGACAGACGGACGGACAGATGGACGGACGGATATGACGAAACTATAAGAATTCCGATTTTACTTCGGAACCCTAATAGGAAATTGGCTGCCAAGCCCCCAGCCGGAAAACGTATCGTTTGGTGGCCTGTTCAAGCAAGAGGTTTGTAACTAGGCAAACTTCATATTATGTACATACGAGTATATAAATTAGATAATTGTGTAGTTATCTTTATAGCGCAGCTTTCTGTCCACTGTAGCGTACCGAAAAGTATGTCTCTATCACCATTAAAAAGTATTCCCGCTAGACCGTTCCGTCACCAACCAACATTTCAAAAGTTATCGGCGAAAATGTATAGATACGGCCGTAACTAGAACGCCGTTGATCCGTTTCAGACTTCAGGAAGGCTATTCAGGTTTGTAACTTGACAGCGGAGTTTCAAAATTGACGTTCGAGTTCTAGGATCACTTCACTTCGCAAGTGCGTACTAGATGATTAGATAATGACATGTCAATACGATGCAAGTTCGCTTTTGTTTTGTAACTTGACAGCGGAATACACTATGAGTTTCTAAATTGAAGTAAGAGTTCGAGACTCCCTTCACCTCGCAAGTGCGTACCAGATGATTAGAGAATCACATATCAAGATCTCGGACTCGAACTTCAATTTTGAAACTCATCGCGGATTCCGCTGTCAAGTGACAAAAGTGAATAGCCTTGCAGTGGGTATAGTAGAGTGCATCTGATACGTTCATAACACGCTCATGGTAAGGTACGCTATAGTACGTAGACTCCTTAACACTCAGTTCACTGCTAATTGGTTGTAACCAAAGGAACATTAATAATGGCAAAAGCATTACCCAAGTAGATACCCGAGGTCATTCGCCCCCGCTAATGCTCGCACCGCTTTGTTTCATTCAGGCTATTTGCTTATCTGTGGGCGTTACCTGGCCATTGTGCTGAATAATAACTGTTGAAGAGTTAAGAGGTTCTACTTATCGAGCTGAGCTTGAATGCAGGGAATGGATAGCAAATTTAGGTTATTGTTCCTTTTAGACAAACATAAGTTGAAAGGATCTTTGTGTTCTTTCGATTGCAAAAATCAGTTTTATGTTCTTCCGTTCTAGGTCAAAATCTGATTGCTACTCATGGACTTGTCTTTCTACTTCCTACTAATATTATATTTGTGAAAGTTTAAAAGGATGTAAGGATGTTTGTAACTCTTTCAAAAACTAGAGAACGGATTTTCATGTATTTTAGAACACAGACCGTAGACTGCATCTGGAATGAGATGAAGGGATGAGATATACATAGATATAGATATATTATCCCGGGAAATGCGGTAAAACCACGGGAAAAGCGCTAGTAGAATTGCAGGAGGGACGGCACTTAGTAGGTCCTGTCAGTATAAGTTTTTAATAAGAATATGTTAAGTTAGTGAGAGGACGTTAGTTTTGTTAGTAAAAAAATGTGTTTGTGTCTACTTACGTACGCACGTAAGAAGTTATACTTACCTCTTATTTATAAGTACCTCTCGCTCGCACCCACGACCCGGCGCGCGCAAACAATCCAAAATAACTCCATCTAATGCTGTGCGCCTAGTATCACGCACCTTTATCATGTTGCTTTTTGAATGTCGCATCGACTCTCATATTTTTTCCAAACGCCCCATAAGAAGTATAACCACAGAAGACAAATAATAGTAAAAAGAAAGAAAGAAAGAAAGAAACTCCAATTATCCCACTCGCAGTTGGTAACAGTCGATAAAGTTGTATTGTCTACGCAAAGTACATTGATTTTTATGAGGCTTGTTGTATGTTTTACAATAAATTTCAAGTTGGAATGTTAAAGCTACGTGTGAAAACTTTGACGTAAAGGATTGTATGTTAATGAGTATAGATGGCAAGGAGGCATGGAGAGTCGCAAAACAGTACCGTAGTAAGCAAGTCCGCGCAAGAAACTTCTTTTGTAATTGTTATAAGTGGTTGAAAAGATGTGCTTAGAAGTTTCTTTCGCCACTTCCCGATGATAAAAAACCTTTCGACGTTGTATACATGTATTAACAATTTATTTTTTTCAATATGCCTCGACCTATAAAATAATAATATCTACATAACTTACTTTTAAGCGCGCAATTATTGCGTAATCTGGTCTAAAAACCATCCCATTATTCATAAAGCAAGCAAAATTATAGGCTTATTGTGATAAACGACAAAGACAAAACATTATAATAACAGTGCTATAGCTAAAATAGATTTATTAAGCGTTTACGAATAAAGCCGTTTGACTTGTCCTTGTCCTAGATGATGAGAAACCAACGACCTCCATGGAGGAGATTAACTTGGCGCTGAAGGAGTGCGGCTTCGGCTGGTTCAACGTACGTCAGCTCTTCACCTCGTTTACCGCGTTTATAGGAGGCCTGCTGGTCACAGCGATGACTCCTTACATCCTGCCAATAGCTGAGTGCGATCTGGGCATGAGCCTGGTGCAGAAAGGGATACTGAATGCTGCACCTTACTTTGGTAAGGATAACGCTTCCTGCCCACGTCAGACTTTTTGTAGGACAGATAATCAGGCCGATTTTTCCTCCCATATTATTTCTGACCGACCTTTTGTAGGACGTGTGCGTTGCACTATTGCTATCAGTACGTTCTTTTTTTCTCCTACAAAAAATCGGTCACCGATTATCGGACGTGGGCGAATAGCCTAAGTGTTGTTTTGGGTTGAATACAATTTTAAATGCCCTATGAAGTACGAATATTTTTCCACTTGCAGTCACCCATCCAACTACCGACCGTGCTATTGCACATTTGGGCGGTTAACTTGATCGACGCAAGCCACCTTGTTATAAACGCTTAATTTTTCGCTTAGTACCTATAATTAATCACATATTTTGTTTCACTTTTATGTGATGTAACGTTTGATAACAATAAATAAATATAACAATAACTTTCTTATATAATACTCTAATATTATATTATACTCTCAACATTTCAGAAATAACTTTCCATTCACATCTGCTACGCACAAGTGATCGCTAATAATATCTATCATTTCAATTTCAGGCATGATGGCGTCTTCCATAATCGCGGGATTTCTTACCGATACATTTGGAAGAAAGATATTTCTTGTAGGAGGTTACGGAGGAATTTTCACTTGTACAGTTATTGCTGGCTTCAGTCAAACTTATGGAGTTCTTTTGGCTAGTAACTTGTTTTGTGGACTATTGTAAGTATACAACAGTTCTGGAGAAGAATTTTTGTCGTGAATATTTATTTTTACTTATTACGATATAACGCATACAGTAAAAGTCTATTCCTGGTTTGTAGATACCCAGATTATAATCAGACAGTCAAACCGATTCCAGTCTTGCCTTGCGCAAATTCCATGTTTCGCTGCAAGGGTTGGAGCGATAAATAATTCTGCCCTATTCACTCTAAAATTCTTCCTATAAACAGAATATTTGATGTTCTACTCATAAAAGCATAAAAACGCGCGCAGGAGAATGGTTTTCATCTTATCTGAGTCGTTGCCGACCCTGTAGCCTAGTTGGTAGCGACCCTGCCTGCGAAGCGAGGGGTCCCGGGTTCGATTCCCGGCCGGGGCAGATTTATATGTTACAGATAACTGTTTGTACTCGGGTCATGGGTGTTATGGTCATGTGTTATATGTGTCGTCCGTGCCACCGGGCGTATGAGTGTGTTAGCGTATATATTTATTTATTTATCAACTAAGATTTATTTTTATTGAAACCATTGGAAAGTCAAGACACTTCTAACCATAAACCCATTTGCCGATTTAAAATAAGTAGTTTAAGTTGTGTGGAAACCTATGAAAATATATAATGTACCTGTATGTATAATGTATTACGTATACACAGGCTGAAATCATAACCCTCCTTTTAGCTTCATCGTAGGATAATAAGTGTATAATGAACATAAATAAGTCATTACAAATACCACAGCCTAAAAGCACAATAATGTTCGTATCAATACGTGAACACTTTACAAAGATATCCCTAATTATTTTTCGTCTAATCAAGAAAGGGTCTTATCAGCAATAATTCAATTAAAAGTGCATCTTAACCGTTCAAATTATTATTGATGAACATGTAGCTTTGTAGCAAGAAAACACAGCAAGACAACCGCTAAGTTTTGAGATGGGTACAAAATTATGTCTAAAGCAAGAACAAGGGAAACTCTAAACTTAATCACGTCACGTCAACACGTCGGAGAAAGTTAGGTCATAAACAATGTATGTGTTAAAAGCTGTTTTCAGTAAACGTGGTTGTTTATAGTAGTTTGGTTTCAAACTGTTTGTGTTATGGGGCTCTGTTCATCTTTGAGTTCAAGTCAAGAAGCTTATGTATATCTACATCTGGATGTCACGCTTCAAAGACGTACCTGAAGACAGGTCACGTGACAATGGATGAACAATTTCAACCAATCATAGGCCTGACTGACGTTGAACTTAAGACTCACAGCTACTCTAGGGTGTGTATGACCAATGAATAGCAGATATACATTCAATGTCACGTGATCCGTTTTCAGGTATATTTTCGAAGCGTCCATATTACTATAAGCTACTTTGTTCAAGCAAGGTTGGCTTGCTCGTGATGCATTCTGCTGAATAACAGTCGACGTTAAGACTCCAGGTCTATCTTGTCGAAGATTGCCGGGTTCTTTACCACCCAGTTAAATCCCGACGGGACTCATTGGTATTTTACCCGCCTGGCTACCGACCACCTTCCTTCTAAATCAACTGAAATATATAACATACATACCTACATAAAATTTACATTTACATTAGTCACAGCTAATTTCCCTATTCAAGATTCGCAAATATAAAGTTTACAGTTTTTTACTTCAAAACTGTTGATGGAGACAATCACGAACAATTTATAATGCTAGAGCTAGCACACAACTTTCAGTCCGACCACGGCCACGTCACGTTATTTGAAGTTAGTAGGTCCAGTTGAATCTGTACTTTTGTACCTCGAAAACAAAGTTTAATTCGACGTATCAAAGAATACGCCATGCCTTTGAGTTGTTTGTTAATTCACTTATTTAACAGACTATAGAAGAATATAAGAATATTCGTCGAATATATATGTTTTTTTTTGTATGCTCATCGATTACTAGTAAATAAAGAAGTGGGAAGTTCAGTTTTTCATTAAATAATTTGTTTTCATTTTCAATACGGTCCGACGTTTTATTTATTTGTAACTTTATAAATTGTATTGCGTTGTTTTGTCCGAATGTAAAGAATAAGGTGATATTTTTAAAGGGATATTGGCATACTAGTGCCAATGTTTGATTACAATACGCACAGTAATTGGACGTAGTTTCTGAAAAACGTTCCAATCCACAGTCATGTTGAAATTGAATTAATACTTAAGTATTAATACTTTAGTGTATTACTTAAGTATTAATACTTAATAATATTTCCTTACTTAGTATACTTATTATTATTTATTTTATTTATTATTATTGGAACGTTTTTCAGAAACTACGTCCAATTATGATCTTGAGGCTGTTACGAGTATAAAATTTTAATTATATTTTGTAAAAGAAAAAAATCCTGATCGCCCCGTTATAACTAAATTAAAATAATTCGGTCAAAGTACCATGTAAACATCAGACAGTTGTCGACAGACGACAGCTACATTAGCATAAAATGTTATTTTTTCCCCAATCCCTGTCACCATAAAGTATGAAAGCCGTAAATTTCAAAGATCATGAATGTCGCTTTCTCTTGCCGTGGTAACAAGATAATAAACTTCTCTTTTTCATGTTGGATTTTAAACGACAAAAATAAATTATTATATTGAATTGTCATAATTTGAAACAAATATCTTTTTCTTTTTGTAAGTCGCTTAAGAGAATATAAGAAAAACGCATACTAACTTCCATCTCCAAATTTAAAGGGTGGGGGGTGATTTAGTAAAAATTCTGAAATATATATTTAATTATTTTATAACAACGAGTCCCTATAATAATTTTCAGACCTCTACCATCATTTTCGAATGTTTCATACAAACTTCCATCCCCTAGTTTAAGGGGCTGGGGATAAAAGTTCCAAGTTTTAGAATATTTTTGTTGTTTGTTTGTGTACAAAGAATAGCTCACATACCATATATGTTTGGTCTAATGCTTAGCTGGTAGATAATGCTCGCCAATTGTACCGTGATTTTGTGGTCAAAAGTTTAAATAAAATAAAAATAAAATAAAATTCGGTAATCTTCTGTTTATTTTTTTAAATTTCCTTCTCTTTAATGAGTTCTATTTTAAAGATTGATATCCTTCTTTAATTCTACCTATCGATGATTTGCATCACAACACCAGTAACAGATCATGAACAGAATGCTATAATAAGGTCAACGTTGACCTACATTTTATTAAAAGATTTATCAAATCCATACAAATTGACACGATCCGTGCCATTTACCCTGGCTTCATATAAAGCGACCTAATATATAAAATGTCGCTCTTTTACCCAGATTTTTTCACCCATGAAGCGCTATTAAAATGAAATAAATTGATTTTAAACGACATTCATCATGCTCGATTCATTCTTTTCAATAGATTCACAGCGTTCACTGCCATATTGACATTTACATTGAGCTTTGTCACAATGGGACCCGCAATCACAAAATATTGTCCAAAAGTTTCAACATTCATAAAAATATTTAATTAGGCATTCAAAAAATATTTTAATGTTCAAAAAATTTTTTTGTTCACAAAAAATCAATTTTAGACTTTTTTTACCCGACTGCCAAAAGCAACAACCCATAATTGTCCCACTGCTGGGCTCGGGGTCTCCTCTCAGAATGTGAGGGTTAGGCCATAGTCTACCACGCTGGCCAAGTGCGGATTGGTAGACTTCACACACCTTCGAGAACTTTTATGGAGAACTCTCCGGTGTGCAGGTTTCCTCACGATGTTTTCCTTCACCGAAGCAAGTGATAATTAACTTGTAATACGCACATAATATTTGAAAATTAGAGGTGCGTGCCAGGATTTGAACTCGGGCCCCTTCGTTCGGCAGACCAACGTTCTACCGCTAGGCTATCACTGCTAATACCCGACTGCCAAGAAAGGGTTAATAAACATGATTTCCAAACATGTTCTCAATTCAAAAAGCCATACAGCCATGTTTCATTCATTCACTTAGTACCATTCATTCTATTCAACAGATTCGCAGCAGCGTTCGGTGCTACACTCACCTACACCTCTGAGTTCTGTCACAAAGGCATCCGGGACCGAGTATTGCTGATCCAGTCATCGTTTGCCGCTTTATCACATATAATAGTCGCTTTCTTATCCTGGGCTATCCTCATCCAGGACTGGAATGACAGTTTGTTTGGTGGATTCATCGGTAAGCACGCCTACATTATTAATTTATTTATTGTAGGTACTCGTATTACAATACATTAAGCCACTTGCCGTCAACCAGTCTGATGGACCAACGACATTAAAAGGGCGGGTGGTAGTTGTTGGATGATTAGCGAATTACTGTGGCTTGTGGCACGTCATAGGAGAGGCCTTAGTCCAGCAGTGGATATACAAAGGCTGAAATGATGATGATAAAGCTGATGCCACTTAATATAGGTAACACAATAACATTTATAACTAAATAATCACCAGTGATATTTATGATATAATCCTTGTAAGAAGATCTATCACAAAGCTGTGCCCTCTGTCGTCGTAGGTACATATTTTTACTCTGAGATAATTATTTGTTTAATTTCAGTCTATAATCCTGCGTATCTCAGCTACATAGTTTACATACATTTTTATACATTACTACATACATTTCTGACATAATAAAATTTGAAAAAAAAACTATCTGAAATAATGCCAAATTGTAAGTTGTCATAAGCGACCGTGGTTAGCGTCGATCGGAACTGTATTATGGATGGTTCCCAAGAGGCTGTATAGTGGACAAGACAATATGACGTAGGCTTTCTCTAAACCAACGATCCCGGGAAAGACAATTGGCTTTCAGTTGCATCAGAAACAGCTCACTCTATTGAGTAACGGATCTGCGTTGTCTTAAGTTAGCCATTATTATTGTGAAAGCGGTCTAGAGAAACATCGTTTTGAATACTGTAAAACGATTGCTATCTTTAAAAAATTAAAGTATAATTGTAATCTTAAATGATTTCAAATACCTTAATGCTCTTCTGTTTATTAATGAGTATATTTTATACACATATATTGGATTTTTTTTCATTGAATATTTTAGGTTTCAAGATTTTTTAATACAATCTAGATACAATCAGTATGAACATAACTTAACCCGTATAAAAATGCGTTTTATTAGTTAAAACTACTAATTTAACTGGGTGCTTTTGTTAGAAATAGAATTAACTGCTAGTCAACAATTAATTATAATCACAACTAGTTTGAACTGAACAAAATGCGTTTTGACAACATAATTATTAAAACTGTTACGCAGACAAATACATACTTTTTTTACTATTGATGGTATCACCAATAAATCATTTATTTCCTCGTTATTTTAAACTTCTTATGTGTTTATTAAAAATAAGATTAAAGAAATACGAGTATGTATCTCTATATTTTCGTTATGAACTTCCATAACAAGATTATCTCACGTTATGCTAAAAAGTTTACACTTCACTTAATTAGTGACGTCAGAATTCACTTCGGCAAAAATGTAAACATCATCAACGACGTATGTGACAACCTGTTGCACGGCATACTGACCCTTATTCCCTTTCAGTGCTCCACACTTGGAACTACTACATCTTATTGATGTCGCTGTGGTCGCTTTTCGCGTGCATCCTCTACGTTTTCCTGCCTGAAAGTCCCAAGTACTATATAACGCAAAACAGATACGGCGAGGCGAGGGAGATATTGATTAAAATTTACAAACAGAACACTGGAAAGTCGGCGGAGACATTTCTGGTAAGAATATTTGAATTATAAACGGAATGTGTTGTTTTCGAAGCGCTGACAGTACCTATCGACTGCGGCAAAATTGGTTTAGTTATTCAAGTGGAGGATAGAGGTAAAGAAGAACTGACTCGTACGGGGGGAAAATTGAAAAAGTGTCCAGCTTTAAGCAGTAAATAACAGTTTACAAAACCCTCCAAAATGGTGCTAGCGTATGCAAAGGTGATAGGAATATAATAGTAGTTACGGATTGAAGTATGCTGAATTAGAAAGTGACAGCCCATATTTTGACCAACCGATGGCGATGGAATGGTACCGTGGCGTAACCAATTTAATGCAAAAAAAAAAAACACTTGCGCACGACAGAGTCTTTTCTTCTTTACCTCCTTGGGAATTCAAGTTTTTCTCGTTCCTCCATTCCTCCTGTACGGATGACGCGCTTTGCTTCGTTACATTATGCGTGAGTAAAGGATTGAAATTAATTACCGAGTTGGTGTTTCGGTTCGATTATAATGTGGGTGACTTCAACGCAAGAGTGAATAGGCTTTTACTAATTTAGTGTTCTTTACTTACCCCACGATGGGATTGTAGTGATGCATTAACTTATAATTTATAACAATAAGTTATTATTATTTATAAAAATAAATTATAAGACGCCAAGTAAGACATTCGGAGTTGTATTTATTTTTCTCTCTTCTTTCCCCTGATGTGGGCTTACCATCAGATGATACGACCCCGAACATTGACTTATATAGTTCTACGTAACACTAGGGCCTTTATTAATTTGATTAGTTAGCGGTTCTAATTAGCGAAGGCCATCTGTCGTTGGAGCATTCATTTAGAGCGCAGCGTGACAGGAAACAATCACGGAAAAACTCGTCCGCCAGTCACACCGTCACGTAACGCGAACTGCTCGCAATTTATCACTTTAATTTGCACTAGTTCGTTCGCGAGCTCGTAATTTTAAAGCAACTTACTATTCATTGCTGAATTTTAACTCAATTTTCTGCTGTGCAGCGAGAAAGTAGTTTTAGGTTTTTTTATTCGGTTAACCGTTTTGCGAGTAGTTGGTGTTTTTAATCGCCATAGAAATGTAGTTTAAGCCCATGGTTTTGTCTGTGGAAGAGGTGAAACGAAATCGCAAACATAATAAACTTCAAATCATTACAGGGAAACATAATATTCAACCGAGATTAGTTAGTGCGTCCAAAAATTTACACTTTTTAACTAATTTTCACATTTTATAATTTTAATAGGATTAGCAGGATGACAAATTAAGGTGATTATACTAAACTTAAAGGATAACCGGAACCGATCAGTGAAAAAATTTAATTCGTGCAAATATCAGTTCGGATACAATATGCAAACGATTCTGTCGCAAGCCGATTAATAAATGGAAGATCATGACACTTCTGTGCACGATATATACAATTTCTGCTCGCAGGTTGAATGAGATAGGCCATAATAATTTATGCTTAACGTTATCAGGCAAAATGGTGTCGGAATCGGATGTAATTACTTTAAGCCGAAGCTTGATATTAATTGGTTAACACTATGAATCTAACGACGGTATCATTTTGCATTGTGCTTTCATAGAATATCAGAGCTATCGAACATGACACATTTCTCGTTTCATGGTACATTATAATGTCAGGATTCTATACGGTTTATCAATAAAATTGGCCTTATTGTGACAATTTGAAATTTTATATTAATGATGATATATTGATGATTCTAAAGTTTATAATACGAGTATGTTTGTGTAACCACGGTATCGCGGGTGAAGCCGCGGTCGGAATCCAGTAATGTTTATGTATAAATAAATAACAGGATTAAATTGAATTCAATAGCCACACCGATGATCGGTTCCGATACCGGACAACAAGTCACCTTAACGGCCTAACCTTTATAATTTATTCACCTTGATTATTCACCCTGACATAAACGTGTCAGATTCCTCATAACCGCACAAAACATTTCATTCAACCGGTATTACACTGGTCAGCTTTTTGATTCGTTCTGCTTTCTAGTGTGAGAATTATTGCGCTGATGTAGACCAGGTACAATGGATGTGGAGGCAAACCGAATAGGATTAAAGTGCCTGCGTTTGCTTTATGGAATCAATGTTACGGGAATTTAGCTTTGTGTCACATTTACAAGGGTCATACTTCTTTGGTTAGCGTTTCACTATTCTGCATGATTGCTATGACTATCAAATATAATGTGAGACTCGTATGAGCTCGTATATTGGTCTATTCTCTGTGATAAAGGTTGCCACAGAAACTAAAGAAGCAACCACAAGGTACACAATTACTACGTGTAGCAACAATTCCAAATTATAATTCAGTTCAAAATGCTAGAAGTTATCCATTCCCGCAAGAATTTTGTAATAAAACTTTGTAAAAACACTAACTTACTTTCTTATATTAAATTCAAGGCAATCCATCAATTACTTTTCCATATTTTGCGGTATTGTGCGATATTGGTATCGCTGATTCGGTATTTACAAAAACATAAAGTGTACCTAACTGTGTAACTATGTATGTATTATGGACTGTTTATTTGTTACCGATTTAAACGAGCTGACGATACAGCTGATGGTAACTGGTAAGTCACGGTTGCTCTCAGACATCAGGAACAACAAAGACGTTGCCGACCAAGAAAGAGAGAGAGAAAGAAAGAACGAAAGAAAGAAAGAAAGAACCTGCTTCCCAGCTCCCAGCAAGAACACGGTAAATCGTTTGACATCTGACTTAATCGTGGCTAATACCTAAGGAGGCTTCATGGCAAGATAATAATACCGGCAATTATATTAATAATTTTATTACTGAGCGAGCCGGCTTGTGTAGCTTCTTATAACATTAATATGCCGGACTATTTATTAGTATCAGTCGATAATTACAATTACCTACCTATTTTATGAATATCGATCACAATTATTGCATTAAATTTTAATTTAAAAAAGTTTTAATAAACATTTTACCATGTGACTTAGTACGGCATATTCATTACTTAGTTACTATCCAAACATACAAAGACGCAACCACGAGGCAAACTCGAGAAGAGATTCCGTTCTAGAACTCAATACTGTGTAGAACTCAATACTGTGTAGCTTTTTCTATAGAACGACAAACATAATTGTACAGAGAGCAACAAAAGTACCAACACTTGCACTTTGCTGCTGGTAGGTAGACTAACGCAAACTTTGTTCGGTATTGTACGAGTACAAGGTCTCAGCTCTGTTCAACTCGTGCGTTAGATCCGCTAATTAGTATTTGCTGCTTTGCCGTTTCTAAGCAGTAATAAACTTTGAGAATGCTTTGTTGTTTGAGTATGTCAAAATGAAGATGTTATTTGTAATACAGGTATTTTTTTAAAGTTTCCTTAAGCTTAACTGCAAGAGATACGCCACTGAAAATTACACAATCAAATCAGATGACGCTCAAATTGGTCGAACAAAGCAAGTGGTTTGTTAATGGTGGCCACTCACGGTCAGTCCATCGCGTCAAATGGCGTGATATACAGCCAAAATTTGATCGTGAATGTGAAAAACTGATGGCGTGATATAAAAAATTTGTATGTGCAATCGCGCCATTTTGACATACGTCATTTGGCGTGGCTCCAAAAATGACGCGATGGAATGACCGTGAGTGACCACCATAATGGTATGATAAGACTTAAGACCGCTCACATCGGTCATAATTAAGGGTTCGGTGGTCTGATAACATTTGATAACTAAAACGGAACGAAACTTAATGTTAGCTAGTGAGCAGAGTAATTTATAATGTTCCGTGACTAATAAACCCAACCTTAGACTGAGCTCTAAAAATGAGCACAGAAATAACCCAGATGTCAACTCAGTCATTCAGCGACAGCATTAATCAAAACAATAAACCCATTGTTCCTCGCGGAACATTTTAACTCTTCAAGCGTTCCGCAATTGATCAAGCACGGCGCAAATGTGTCAACACGCCGCTGCGGAAAGCGTACCGTAATGGCGTACCACTTTGCGCCACTCGCCTTAATGCCGGAATAAACAGACAGCGAATGTTTAAATTTGGGTGGGCGCGCTTGTTTTGTACGGTCCGCGGCTTAAATTTTTAAACAGTTTAAAAAAGGAATAACATTCGAAAAACGATTATGAAGTTTATAGGAGGCGTTACTTGTAGGTTGTTTTTTTATTGATTTGGCTTCAAGGGTTTTAGGCTTGTATAAGCAAATTAGTAGAATCTAGTCATATCATAAGCGATGGATTGTATGTTGACTTAGATGCGGCGTAATATTATAGTAAGTGTTACTCGGGGTGTTTCTAAACGATTGTTTAATTTAATAGCTGTTGCGTGATTTTTTAATGATATTCGTCAAACAACTTCATGATGGTAGATAGCTGATATCGCCGTCATTGTTTAGTAAAGTTAAATATCAATGTGTTTCCAGTCAAGAAATAATAATAATATGATGATGTTCTTACAAGAGATTTCTTGGCACTGTGTTTGTATGGTCTGTTTGAATTTTTTTTGTCGAATCTACTGGATGGAAAAAAATAAAATTGTGGTGGTATTCGATTTAACTTTGAGGTTTACTTTTGAGTGTAAGTACAAGCAAATCTTTAAGCAATAGGACATTTTTGTAGTCCATCTTTGTAGATTTATTTATTTATTTAACCTAACCTAACCATTGAAGGATAATGTACTAAAGTACCAGAACAGACATCGCGAATAACATTTGTTTCCCCCGTTCTCTTTTAAAAATCGACCTTTAAAATTCACTGAAAATTGTTGCCAGTTGGCTACAGTTCAATGCGCAAACATTGGGTTCGCGATTTCGGTTCTAAGTACACACTTTGCGAACAAAATTTGTGTCATGTCGGGAGGTTCGATTTGTTTCTCCTGATCTCTTTTCAAAATCGACTGAATCCACTGAAAAGTGTAGCCAATTAACTACAGTTCATTGCGAAAACGTCGAGTTCGCGGTGTCGGTTTTAAACGCTAGGAAAAATAGTTTAATGTGCACAATAGGTATAATTAAATTATATGTATAATATGTACCTACAGTAGGTATAACTTTAGGTACGTATGTAGGTTCGTTAGTTTTTCTTAGGTAAGGTTTTTTTTATAAATCTTATTCGACGTATCAAAATCCGCTTTCATAACTCAGAAGACCGTATCATTGTTCAGTGAGACGAACTCTGCTCATAAATCTGTTAATCTTGTTTTATTTATGTATGTCAGAAGAAATCGTAAAGGTCAAAGCCGTTAGCATTTCTAGTAGATATGGGACCTAGAGCTTTTTATACTGGTTTTACATTTTATATTCAATAAGTAAAATATTTTCATTCATTTCAGGGAGGGGAGGGGGAGGGAGGGGGAAGGGGTTGTATTTTTTTAATTATGTCAAAGAAGTATAACTTCTCACGCGCGTACACGCACCCTTTTTCATTTTGCGGTGCAGAAGCCTAAAAATTAATGCAGGGTAAATACTTCAGCTATTCGTTATTAAAAAACTTGTCTGTTTCTCTATACTTTACTATGGTATAGAGAAACAGACAAGTTTTTTAATAACGAATAGCTGTTTACTATGTGTGTAAAACAAATGTAATACAAGTTTCTCGGTACAAGAATTCCAAGATCTGTTCTCACAAAGCGTTTCACGTCTGCCTTTTCTTCAAAGTAGCGAAACTTCTTTCAGCTGTCTATCACAGCTGAAACTTTAGTTAACGCAGATAATTTCCAAGAATTCATTTATTTATGCTTTTCATGTAGTATTGATATTTCGATGAGCAACAAGTATGCTATATATATAAACCAGTGGATACCCAGCTTGTCCCACTACGCTATAAAAATCTGATGACGATGACAGTTTAGTATTTTTGTTGTCTCAAACCAACCACGGAGATTATTGCCTTTCAAATGAAACCATTTTGAGGCATATTGGTTGGATGGTTTCAGAGTCTATAAAGGACATCCGTACACATATGTTTTGTGTTTTAAAATAATTATGTGGGTACATATAGATAATGTTATTTATACGATAATATAATAGCCTTAATATAAAATATATAGTAGTCCTAAACTCTAATAACGAAGTTTGATTAAAACTAAACAATTATTCGTGATCCAAAAGTCAGGCAGAAGTTTGAAACAGATTCGCGTTGCCTTCAAAGTTTCAATAAGTGTAACACGCGTAACAGATGGTTGTGTCTACGTGGCTTATTATTAGACTTATCTTTGTTAAGCTTAGTTATAAACTTAGTAATTTTCAGTGAATAATTAATTAAAGTGTTAAACTTTTAAAGTATCGTGTTACTGCGTCCTTATAAGGTAGCCGGGTTATAACAAAATAACACGTAGTTAGGTACAAATTTTCAAAGTTCTACGATAGAACTAACGAGTAGAATTAAGTGGGAATGAACCGCTTAATTTATTATACCACAAAATTTTCGTTAGCTTTACAAATCAAAATCAATTTATATTTGTTTAAAAATAATAGTAGGTAATAATAGATATAGGTATTCAAAAACCACCTCATATTTTGATAGTAAATATTCACTTGTTTATTATTGAAATATTACATAATTATTTTTTCAAACGTAAGCTCAAGCTAACTTCTTGCTTGAAAGCATTTTCAAAGTTACTTCGTCAATGTCAGATGAACTGTCTAAAAGCCAATTTCACATTTACTTGCGCCTAAATTAGACAAATTCTCTCATCCATAACAATGAAACTACAGAGTACCTAATTGTTTGATACCCTTTGAAATATTAAATTGGTGAAATAGATTTAACTTTAAGTGCGCAGTAGGATACAATCTCTGGAAATCAAACAATCTGGAATCTGGAAAAATCACAACTCTAACAATCGATTAACAGGTTTTTAAACTTGTACTAGATAAAAGATGTAAGAACTATCTACGTAGTTCTTTTAACTTCAATATTATTATGACACACGCAATTAAAAACATCTCAAATACTCGTATATGTAGATAAGTACAATGTTTCACGAGCACAAAAAAAGTTCATGAAATTATTTCAGAATGCAAACTGCCATAAAATTTAACAAACAAACGAATAAATATAATTAGACATCAATGAATATATAACAACTACTTTGACTCATTGTAGGATGCTATCGATTGATCTTCAGGTTATGTTATTTTTTATTCGTCTTTGTAAAAGAAAATGTACCTAATTGTAAAACGTAAATGTTTTTGTATTGCTTTTGTACTTACTACAATAATTATCGAACACAACATTTGGATATCTTAAACTGTCTAATTAATAAATAACAAAGATACATCTAGCCTCAAGCATCACAATTTTTTCTGTGTTGAATTTTCATATTATTTTTATTTTCTTTTTTATGTATTACCTTTGTTCTATTAGTAGTAACTTGAACTTGACTAAAAACGACACCAATGAGATCTTTTTGACTATTTGATTATAAATTTTACACAATGTAAATATCTTCAAAGAATTGGTTTGCTTCAATTTAACCCGCATGGGTACTTTACTTTTTTATTTTAATATGAAGATAAAAGACTTACCCCAATTTAAGTACACACTGATCAATGAATACGTCTGCACCGTAACTAATCTACACCGTACCTTCCAGTATAAAGACATATGGAAAGACAAAGAGAAGAAAACATTACCTGAGGCCCGGAGGCTGAAGGCCACAACTCTGACACAGCAGCTGAGCCAGGGCCTTCAGAACATCAAGCCCATGTTAAGGAAACCTCTCGTCTCATACCTGTTGCTGCTCAGCACCATGAATTTCTGTACGATGTTTTTGTAAGTATTATAATTTTACTCTAATACGGGTACCTACTCACATATACTCATCATCATCATCCTGCCCATTTCCCAATTTTATTTGGGGTCGGCGTAATATGTTTTCCTCTTCCACACTTCCCTATCAGCCGTCATCTTTACACCAACTCTCATATCTTTCATGTTATCTGTAACACAATCCATCCATCTTTTCTTTGGTCGTCCTCGTCCCCTTCGATTTATTTTGTACACTGATATTTCGACCCAGTTGCATGGAACGTGGTCACGGCTGAAATGTGGTGGCGCATAGATTCTTGCCAGGTGTACAAAATAAATATCGTGAGTACCCGTATTATAGTAAAATATATTCAGTCCACGATAAGTTAGTTTAAAATCAACTATTATAATGTTTGGCGTGTTTGGCGTTTCGTGTTTTATAACCAATGAGCTTGATGGACAGTCAGCTATATCGCCGAGGAGTCCGTAGCCCATTAGTAAAAAGATTTGCGTATACTGCTTACCCCGAGCCTGTTACTTCATCTGTTTTTTCACCAGTTCTTAAGGCTTTGAGGAAAAAAAATTCACTCTATAGGCTAACAGACTACTCGTATCATCAATAAACTTAAACCTCAGAACTGCAACACTTAAAAATTCATATCACACACAAAGCTTTCTTCCGAAAATTCTGCCTTCCAAACTTAATAAGTTAAACCCACTTCGCTGAGAAGAAAAAGTTCCCGAGTCCAAGCGTGAAGCGCAACTTTCTTTAGAATCCCACATAAAATTGATATAAATATTTAAGCAATGTAGTCTCTTGTACATGCCTCTCCACACTCTAGCAAGCGTTAACATTCAAGAGATATCTCAAAAAGTACTTCGAAGAACATTCTGGAAAGTAGCGAAAGTAAATTCTAAGTGGACGGTACGTTTTAAAACCGAGTTTTTCCGGATTTCGTAATATTTGAGATGTGAGATGTGTGGAAATATGCAACGCGACAGTTAGAAAAATAGAATACTGAATAATATGGTGGAGGTTGTGTTTTATTTAAACACATGCATATTTACATGTAGATATAGTCGATTAAATATAAATACCTACATGTTAATTTTATAATAAACTTTTTGAAATCGAATATAGCAACACTCTTATTTGCAGTAGGAGGACACAATCATTCGAACTACGTTTAACACCCCAAACAAATACAACTTCTGCTTGAAGGAGGTGTTTTTATCAATTCGATTCGCATTAAAACTTATCGCCTCTGTGCAAAGAGTCTGACACGAGTCGATTATCGAACGATATCATCGATACCGATGAGATGGTATCATAAATCACAGATCGAGCCTAATCGATTGAGTTCAACAGCGACTCTGATTAATCGAGATATTGATTAAGAGCCCAATCAACTAAATGGAGAAGAACCAAGGATACCATAATCGATACATTAATAAACTTTATAGCCCTTTTTACGACAATTATGCGGCCGGAGGAGTATGAAATTTGGCACGGTTAAAGTTTACGTGAAGAACGAGAACAGAAAACTAATATTTTTGTATAACGTGCATTAGACATAGATAAACTCAATAAAATTAAACACACTCACTACCATGCATTTAACAATGTGATGTAACCCTTTGAGACGAAGGTCGAATTTCTGGAGGGCTATTTTCTAAAATACGAACTCGAAATCGAAGCTCACTTTTCGTTTGATAATTGGACACGAGCTTCGACGGTGATGTAATTCGATGATCTAGACAAATCAGTCCCTTACCGAATACCAAACATGTCAAATTAGCCTGAACAGGAAGTAGTTTTTCTCACCGCCGCATTCTACACTGCGGCGCCACTGTAGGTACTGTCGAGTTTTATAGAATTGGAATTTTGTAACTCATCGCGGATTCCGCTGTCGAGTTACAAAAACATCCTTACAGAATAGCTTCGCTGATCTCTAATATAAATAAAACTGTTAATTTTCAGGTACAATATAATCAGACTGTGGTTCCCGCAGTTGTCAACGATCGTTGAACACTATGAAGGAAGCGATCAGGACTTGTGCGTAATGCTGGACGCCTACACCCGGGACCTTAGGTTACGAAGCATCCAGTCGACTGGCGCGGATATTTGTGTACCGGTTAGCTTGGGTTTTTGTTACTTTTACAGTAATGACTATGGCATCTCTAAGGCTACCAATGACCAATTTATAGTAACTCTGCTTAGTCTGTCATGAAGATTTGATAATTTCAAGAAGTTAATCTCAAAGCGTTTGTTCTATTTCGTATAAGTAACTTCTAGAGATAGTTCTAACTTCTAGAGATTGTTGGCTTCTTTACCTTTTAACCATATACCTAATTATTTCAGGTGAAAAGCGGTACCATAACATACGTTAACAGTATCATTCTGGGCTGCGTGTGCCTCCTTCCGTTCGTGATAACAGGAACCTTAGTCAATAGAGTGGGGAAGAAGAATCTCTTGATAATTGCCAGTACTGCGTCGATTGCAGCGACGTTAGGCATCCGATGGTCAAGTTCGAAGCTGGCTATAGTTGCCTTGTTCTCTTTGGACGCGTCCATGTCACAAACTATCATGAGTCTGTCTCAGGCTACTACTATCGAACTCTTTCCTACTACTTCTAGGTAAGTTTTTAAATCCCTGTAACATAGGGTTTAATATTTATCTGTAAATTATGTGTGTCTGTCTGATTGATCTCACTCCTGACACGGATGCACCGATTTGATTTTATTTGTTTGACAAACCAATGTTATAAGTTGATTTTAGATTTAATCTATATATATAAAAATGGATGTTGCTAAGCGCTAAACTCGAGAACGGCTCGACCGATTCGGCTAAAATTTTTGTTGTATGTTCCTTGGAGTCCACGGAAGGTTTTTATAATATTAAAAGAAAAAGAAAAAAAAAATAAAAAAATGCGCGGAGAATACTAAAACAATACTTTTCTTTTCACATAAAAATTTGTTTCAGCATGTATAAATATTCGAAACGGTATCCACGGGAATTAGTAGTAGAAACAATTAGGTACCGGGAATAATAGCTAACCGCTATATCGTCGCCGATCAACTGTAGATAAACGAAGATCAACAGTTGTAAAAGTAAATCAAGAAAATATCGAAATTGATAATCGTTGCATTTTTCCTTATTCACCAATCCTATCAAAGACTTTCAAGGCGCACATCAATGTTGAATCTTGCCATTCCGTAAAATCTATAAAATACATTTGCAAATATGTAACGAAAGGAAGTATGGCTGTGATTGGAGTTAGTGCTGAGATTTCTATTGATAAAGTTAACCAATACCAAATGGGCCGTTACGTTAGTATTAATGAAGCAATTTCGCGCATTTTTTCTCTTCCCATTATATATGTGACGATATCTTGCATCAAATGCGCACTAGAAAAGGGAATATACATTAACAATACACAGAAGAAATTTACAACGAGGGATTGATAATAGTTAAGGACATGTGCTTGATGATGTCAAACAAAGTATCATCTTAATTAGGCATGGCCGTGCCTAATCGCCCAATGCACGACGTTGCTTTAAGGGAATCAGAATAAATGTTCCGCTGTTGAACCAACAAAAAAAAATTTTAAATGATGGAAATGGAGGAATTTACTATTTGGACGCTCCAGGTGGTATACATCTTCATCTGGAATTGCAGCCACGTTATTGAAAGGCGAATTATCGAACAGCCGATTCAGTGCTAAAATTTCCATTGAATATTCAAAGCAATGAAACTTCTACCTCCAACATTTTGAAGAACACAGCAATGGCAAAGGTTTTGCAGCAATGTAAGTTGATAGTGTGGGATGGATGCACGATAGCACATAAAAAGTATTTGGAGGCATTAGATAGAACTATGGAAGATCTACGAAACAATCGAAACCGATTTGGTGGAGCGATGATTTTATTAGCAGGAGATTTCCGTCAAACATTACCAGTGATTCCTCGGTCAACGCCAGCGGATGAACTCAATGCATATTCAAAGTCCTCCATTTTGTGGAAATACGTAAAGATACTAAATTGAAACAAGAATATACGTATACGATAGCAAAATGATCAATCCGGAGAAATATTTTCAAAGCAACTCATTGACCTTGGTAATGGCAAAATCCCTGTTAATGATTCGACTGGCTGCATTATATTTTTGTCAGTTTACTGAAACAACAATCGAGCTCATACAAAACGTGTTCCCAAAGGTCTCTCAAAATTACAAAGATCATTTGTGGCTGAGCGAACGTGCTATATTAGCTGCCAAAATTACGGATGTAGATGAAATAAACTTCAAAATTCAAAATGAAATTGCCGGTGAATTAAAGACATACAAATTTCACATACAGTTGATTGGGCAACTAATCAAGATGATGTATGTCGTCAACTATCCAGCAGAATCGTTAAATTTTCCGGGATTGACACCTCATAATCTTCAATGGATCGGTAGTCATAATGTTAAGAAATATTAACTTATTTTTGTAAGTAATCGTCGTTTATTGTTGAGATATAAATAACGTGATCACTCGGAAAAAAATATTTAATTTCTACTATTAATTTTTGACAGAACGAAGTCTGTCCGGGCAGCTAGTTTATTATAAATATTGAATTAATATAAAAAATTAGACCTAATTTATTGTCAAAATTCTATGATCTTCTTTAAAACTCCATGCAATTTTTTCTGGCGTTGTCATGCGTCGAAGGTCATTCTAGTACGAGTAACTAGGAAAATCTCGACTCTAGTAACACTCCACGAAAATATGAACAACAATTTATGAGATTACTAAGTCTATATTTACTACACAGGCAGAACAATATTATTGTTCTGCCTGTGTAGTAAATATGTTGTTGTATATAGACTTAGTAATCTCATAAATTGTTATTTTTAGTATACAGTGTATATGTTCAAGCTAGATCTAAATGTTACTTTTATATTCTTGCTCAACAAATATTTGCATTATACCTGTGCATTATACTTATTTTGTTTCACGCGTTACATGGAAAGCATTTGTGACAGTACATCAAAATAATTACACCTAATATCAAAATAATTGCCCGACGTAGACAACAGCATATAGTAGGATTAACGAGCTAAGGCATGTGTCGTATTACATGTCAGCAACATTACATCAGTAAGCAAAAGGGATGAAGCGGGATAAGACGAAAAGAGACGACGCCCGCCACGACGAGGGGAAATTTAGATTTCAGATTACGGGCTATTACAGGCTAAACAGATTTCTTTAATAAGAAAAAAAAAATTGAAAGGGGAATGTTATGTTATTGTATGTTATGTTATATCATTGAGTAATGAAATGTGATGATATTGAGAATATCTTTTTAACATTCACATTTATTTAACTTGGATTTTAAAAATAAATTATTAAAAATTTCATTATAAAAATGCACATTATCACCATCGTGCTTACTTAATAATCACTACGTCTATGTACCTATAAGCATCAAAAGAAAATTTGTATCACGAATAGGACTACATCGCATCTGATGCGAAGAGGTCAACATCGTCTATAGACCTGTGATCTGTGCCACCAGCAACCCAAAGGTGTCATTACGATTTCAATTTGTTCCGACGATGAGATGAAAAAAAAAAATAGATCCACATCTGACATCACTGAATTACGCAATAAATAAGAAAATTGCTATCTTATAGCTTGACGCTTACTATCAGATTAGGTCAGTAACTCTAATTACAAATACAGCCTTGAGCTCTAGTACTAGGCACGCTTGGTTACCTGGAAGTCTTGATGCAATTTTCTGGGGACTGTACATTCCAAGGTAACAACTTATTGACATAACCGTCACAAAGACGAGACACGGCAATGACATACTCGAATTTATTTTAGAAAGAAAATCAATGTACTCTTCGCTATTCATGTCTAAAACTTACGTAAAGTCAGTAAATGTCGTGGTTCTATTGACAATTTGATTGTGTATCATAAAATGACTAGTACTTGAAACTTGTGCACTTGATGAAAGCATTTTTTTATGGAAATAGCCGGCAAACGAGCTGACGATCCACCTGATGGTAAGTGGCTATCGTCACCCATGGACATCAGCTGTTCCAGAGGCGTTACTGATGCGTTGCCAGCCAAGAAAGAGAGAAGAAAAAGAAAATAAGAATTTTATTATTATTTCAAAAAAGTTCAATCTTATGAACTACGACATAAATATTCTCGTGGTTTTGCTACCGGAATATTTTAAAATATTTTATGTACCATGTGCACAGCAAGGACTGTGTTTGAAGCATTATATTTGAATTTATATGTAGCTCCGAGAAAGAGGTCACACAGAGTCTCGGGTGTTTGGGAAACGATGACATACCTTCTCCATATTTCTCAGTCGTGAACGTTGATTATTTGAGTAATCTGAGATGATGTACAAAATATGATAGTTATTGTTCTTAATTTAAAATGTATTGACATTGCTGAGGAGAGAGCTATTCAATAACAAAACGGGATTTCCAAAGAAAAAAACTTTAAAAATATAATTTAGATATAAAAAAAACTTGAGAAGTGTCAAGGGACACCCGGATGGAACGAAGTTCTTTGCAGTCAGTACTAGGATAGCAAAAACATGCAAGCGAGTGTGCCAAAACAAATCTAAGGTATTAAATTTCGTGAGAAATTAGTGAGTGTCGTTACCGGCAAAAAGTGTCGTTACCAAATTTTCCGCCTAGCCCCCTTTCGCAACGCGCGATAAGGAACTTCGTTTCAATATTACAATAGAATTATATAAACGACCTGTAAGATGGAAACTAAATTTTTACAGATTTACTTGAAAGAGTTAACAGACAAACTATAACTTACTGTCTTTCTTTCACAATATGTATAAATTGTCTTGAAAAAGGACTTATGCAGGTAGCCCTACGATAGGGCGAACAGGGCTATAGGATTGATTGGGGTGACATTAATCAATGATTACAGTATCTGACTCAGGAACAATATTGTAACACACACCATCAAAATAGATTTTAACGTAACTAGACTGGTGAAAAGGTGTACTATTAAATATCATGGAAAGAGTAGGTATACGATAATTTATCTGTGACATACATGCCCTCTCGTATTCCAGGAATTTTTTCCAGGATCCTTTCTGCAACTGTCTTTACGCAAAATGATCAATAAATAGGGCAATAGAGCACATAGATGATACTAAAAAGAGGACAAAATATACGATATATGGAAACTGGGCGTAAAGATAATGTATTGTACTTTAAATCTTTGCTACCAATCAAAACTGATTGTAATTCGATTTACTAACAGAGCTGCGAATTATATCGTATAACAGTAATTAATACGACGCCTGTATAATGTACGTGATTGAAGCAAAGCTATTAGTGGCTGTTCATTTGTCACTCATTGCCGTCTAATCACGTTTCATGTCGGCAAATGAATCACGCAGCTCCAACAAACATAATACAACTTGTTAGTATACACTAGAATCTACAATTGTATGATTTGTATGATATTAAATAGTTAATATCGTTGAGCAGTTTGCTTGTTGATACAAATAGCGTTGTGGGATAATTATTTTGGGGAAGATCGGATGATTGCTTGGTAGGAGTTTTTAATCTGTCATTTTATAAATTCATACTTACTTACTTACTAATATTTTAAATGTGAAAGTGTGATTGTTTGTTTGTTTATCCGTCTTTCACGTCACAATGAAGCTGTTATATGGTATGGTTTTTGTGCGTGGAGATAGTGAGGAGGGTGGAGAGTAACGTAGGCTACTTTTTACCGCGGTAAAACATCCCCATGGGAAGATCGATATTTTGTTAGTTGCTAGATATTTAGTTCCGGATGTTGTTAATAGATGGCGTTAGTAAAATTCATTTGCATTTCTCGCTATCAACTGATACAGTCATGTAAATTACTTAAGTCATAGGCAACTAACTCTAACTAAGTAAAACTAAGTAGGATTTGTAAAAAATCGATCTCTACCGCGGGCGAAGTTGCGGGCAAAAGCTAGTAATGAATAAAAAGTATACAATAAGATAGTCCTACTTAAGTGGTCCGGTCTTCAGAAGATGTACGGGGTTTGTAATCTTGTGTGACTAACGCAATAATTCCTGGGACTTTTGGGCTTAAAATTACAAAATAATTATATGTTTAGTAACAAAGAATAATCTAAATGTTGCCAAAATAATAAGCGACTTCCAAGAATTAACTTTAGAATAGCATACATCCAAATCGCCATATGTGTCGCCATACCTGTTATACGATATTTGAAGAGTTGGAGCAAACAGTATGTATAAATGCTTCCAACTTGTTTTTAAATGACAAAGCACTACTTCGAAACGGAGCTAAACTATCTACTTAATCATACCATAAGTCTAACTAAAAACCATAAGTAATTAAAATAACTTATATCTGGAAAACATCGCCCAAACCACTATCAGATTAAAATGCGAATACGCACCCCTGTAAATCCAGTAGGTACCTCCACTTTTTCTCACTAAGCGAGCGAAATTGACTTTTGCTTACTTAAATAACAAAGGGACCTTTTTCCACCCAAAGTGGGGACGACATTAACTTATTCTCAGAAATTCTCATTAACATAGATTTACAAGAAGCGGTTTAGTTAAGTGTATCCATCATAATAAATCCGCTCATGGCCCGGCCACTTGTGTGTGTGTGTGTGTGTGTGTGTGATACAAAGTAAAGCGAGCGCGGTCAGTAGTAAGATGGGTGATCGCTAGTAACAAATATTTCTTGAATGCATTGATGTGTTCAAGCCTGCCAGCTATCCATCATAATTATGTATAATTTCTAATAACATAATTATTATTCCTACCAATTCTTATATGTATATTATAAATGTGAAATTTTGTGAATATATTTCGATATTTGTTTTATGAAACTTGGCACATTTCATTGGTACATTTATTTAACTAGAATTACGTCATAAGATAGATTTACGGCCGGTCTCAATAATGTACTAACAGATGGAAGGCTGTGAAAAGGGCTACCATTAGTATGTTATCTGTCATATTTGTCAATTTTTGCCTCTGAAAAATTGACAAATATGACAGATGACAGCCCTATCCACAGTCTTCCATCTGTTAGTACTAATGTACTCAATAATTTGAGACCGGCCGTTAATAGTATTGTCATCGGTTACTTGTTACAGAGAAAGAAAAAATCTAGAATACAACATGCTATACAATTAGTATTTTATTGTTTAGAAACTTTTTCCCTTGAGATGATTTTAAGTTCTTTTTTTTTCTGAAAATAAATGTACATTGTTCCAGGACTTTAGCAATTTGCGTGATGATGACTTTAGGGAGAATCGGTTCCCTCGTTGGTAATGTGACTTTTCCTATCCTGCTGGACATAAGCTGTCAGTTGCCATTCTTTACACTCGCTGGACTGATGATTTGTAAGTATAAAACGTATTAATTACTCCAGAGGAATATTTTAACGTTCTGTGTGTAGTACAAGTGTAAAAAAGTGTGAAACAACACTATTTTCCTCATGCCAATGTTATGCTAGTTTCTAAAACACGAGCATGGCTTTTTATACATTTGACTTACGAGTAGATGGTCTACCGTCACCTCAATGCAATCTTATGAATACTTAGGTATGCTAAAGAGTCTATTACATTTATTTTAGTGTACCCATAATTAAAGGGCGTCACATCGTGCACTAATTGAAAATTTAAAAATGGAATTATAGTCCATAATAACTCAAAATGCAGTGCAATAATTATGCTTTTTTAAAAACAATATGATCTGTTTGTTTCCAGTTGTCACATCTTTGATCCTGTTGCTGCCTAAAAAGAAGAAGTAGTGTTGTGAAAATGTTAATGTTAAAAATATATTAGTCTTAAATAATTATGTAAATAAAATACTCTGATACAGGTATTCATGTAGTTTTTGTTGACTTGTAGCTTTTCTTTCGGTTCATGTCATTTTACCAATTAAAAAAAATTACTTGATTAAGTAAGCAAAATATTTATTGGGTATAAGCAATATTTTTGGGCGTAAGCAATATATTTTTTTTGGGCATAGTTTGATAAGGCAAGAAAACAATTTTTTTTATGTAACTAACATGTTTGATTGTGAATTTCATGGAATAATTTCAGTACTATAAAGAATTTTGTATTAATGAATAACATGAAAATGTATTGTGCAAATAAATGGTGTGACAATGATTGAATTGATAACAATAATATTCTAACGAACCATGATAAAACGGTGCTATTATGATCGATGTGATAACTGTTTGTTTGCAAAAGGTGTAATAATGATGGATTAGATAACAGATCGTGTGATGATGGTGTGACAATAAACGTGTATAATATTCATTTTTATATTTCCCTAAAACCCTTCGCTCGCCAAGCACTACCAAACGGCCTACGTTCCCGAACAAGGAGTCAGTAATCTAATTTAGCTAGATTTGGAGACGGTTCCGAGTTAATTTGTTTAGTATTGCCCCTTTATGAAGCACGATTTTCTCATTTCGTGGTAAGGGAAGTAATAAGTTGTCTTAAGACGTCTTTTATGTTTATAGAAATAGCAAACGGGGTCTTATCTTCTCGGGGGGGTACATGGGAATGTTTATGATTGAGTCATTGATGTTAGTTGGCTGGGCACAAGTATCTTAGCATTACCATCAAGGTGTAGTTGTTTATCTGTTACACTTATGGAAGATCTCAATACTCCATGGTTACACTGCTGAAGAACCGCATATACAACCAGGTGACGGTAAAAGAGATGTCGACCAAAGTTACTCTTTCACAAACTTACGTTTATACACTTATAAGGTGATTGGTAAACAGTACGGAGTCCTATCCAAACTCACTTTTAAACACCAATATCTATGTACATTATTATAACATTTGTACTCGTATCTTGACTACATTACTCATTATAATCCACTCAATTACTCAATGTACTTTGTACATAACACCAAAATATATCTTATAAGCAATAATAATAATATTATGTACAGTCCAATGTAATATGTACAGTCGGAATTGTACGCAAATCCATTAGCTGTATCGCCATTGTGCCTTAGACCATTGAATGTGTGGATACAGACATGACTTGCATAATGACTCTCTATGACTATTGAAACGGATAATCTTCTAAGGGATGCGATATTGTAATTATACGTATAATTGTTTATGAAATTGAGTTCTGTTATGAAATGATTATTTTGTAAGTAGGTGTAGTTTCCTTGTGAATGAAAGCTAAGCTGAAAAAAGTGTTTTATTAACACGAGAAAAATTCAGCTACCAGCGAGTTTTTAGGTACCTTGAGCGTTCTTGAAAAGAAGAGGCGGCAAGATACTCCGAAGAAAAAACGTTTTTGATTTATTTATACTCTGTCCACGGAGACAAGTTAGTATAGGGTCCTCTCCGTTACGTAATCCCATAAAAATGACAAAGACAGAAGAATTCAGTGGTAGTTAATCATTTTGAGTGCGATTACAGTAACAATTTGAACTAAGTAGTATTCTTTCCACGACTATAATTGTCTTTCTACTAAGTAAATTAGGGTAGTAGAAGTTTCTAAAACCCTTACATGCAAATGTCCCGAAGTGCAAAGAAAAAAAATTTATGCAAATTGCAATAATTTACGTATAACATTATAATTATTATTATATATTCATTACTAGCTTTTGCCCGCAGCTTCGCCCGCGGTAGAGATCGATTTTTTTACAAATCCTACTTACTTACGTTTATTTATTAGTTAGACTTAGTTGCCTATGACTTAAGTAATTTAAAATTTAAAACTTAAATGTATCATTTGATAGCGTGATTCAGAACTTGCGAATGAATTTTACTAACGCCATCTATTAACAACATCCAGAACTAAATATCTAGCAACTAACAAAATATTGATCTTCCCATGGGGATGTTTTATCGCGGTAAAAAGTAGCCTACGTTACTCTCCACCCTCCTCACTATATCCACACACAAAAACCATACCATATAACAGCTTCGTTGCGACGTGAAAGACGGACAAACAAAGAAACAAACACACTTTCACATTTATAGTATTAGTATGGATTTAGCAAGAACAGACTAAAATAAATACGCACGTGTGTAACGATTATCGCTGACCAATCACAAACGAGTCTATATTTTCCCAATTAATTTCTTTCCGTGAATAGACTATACCTAGTACAAATTATTTTACAGACCACCGGGAAAGTCTAGTAAATTTAGAATTCGGATGACTATTTTGTATAAAATTTAATTCAGTTGCTCAAAATCTAAACTAAAACAAAACGCTCTAAATGGTATTCGCAGAAACGCCTCTATTATTTAGTACCCTAACCACTAACAAAGTAACAAACTTACCACGAAGGGAATAATTTCAAGCATTAAATTTGTATTCTATCATTAAAATTACATTTCGCTGGCCGAGTTATGTTTGTATTCAGGTATTTACTTTAACTTATAGTTGTATAATAGATAATTCATATTTGTGATGGTGTTATAATGATAAATATTACTTTGGTAAATAATGACCGCACCTGAACAATTTTGTTTTTATACATGACATATACATGACATGTGACATCCTTTTTAACTATGCGTGTCTGCAACTCCTTCTCTCTTCTCTTCTCTCTCTCTGTGTGTGTGTGTGTGTGTATCAATCGTCTTAAATATTTGTATTGTTGTATAAATTATCGTGTTGTATTATATTCTACAAATGAAAGTTTCTATATTAATCTCATCTAGACGTAAAAGAACCTAATAATCTAGCTATACCTACATTCTACCTCACACCTCAGTCTGCCATAAAAAGCGTGTTCTACGAAATGATCCTATTAATTTGGCGAATGCCCTGACGGCCAACAAAGTTGCTTCAAAAGGGACCATTTCAAACAATAAACTTGGACCGCCTCTATTCTTTCACCGAAATTACATTTCTACTCCCTGTACTACTAAACTTGTTATTTATTAAAGCTAAAACTATTCCGATTGGATCAAATAAATTCTAGCTAAGTTGAGAGAAATCACGGAGTTGTGTAAATTAGGCAGGATTGCCTTTTTGTGATAACAGGACAGACACACATCTATATATCGCTATACATATACAATCTATACGTTAATATATATAGAAATTAACAATAATGATTAAAAACCTTATCCAAATCAGCTAGGCATAATAAGATTATCATAGGGTCAATTGCATTAACAAATAACCCAAGAATAGATTTTCTCAAACAAATTCCATTAACTTAGAAATTATACATTTATTAAATGTATATAACCTACGAATCATTACTTTAACTTAATTTACGGTAAAGTTTCTTAACCCCTGATTAAAAACTGAATGTCACTCTTTGTTAATTATTTATAACATTGAAACAAAAACTGCTTAGGTAAGTAGGTACGTAGACAATAATATATTATTGAAGTAAATACCATTCTTTTATGGAGGATAGAGGTAAGTAGAGCCATCTCATTTAGGGAGAAAGTTGAAAAAGTGTCTAGCTGTATACTGAAAATAGAGCTTCCATTACCTAACACCATCCTACCACAATAGCGCTGGTGTCAGAAAAACTACGATATGAACATAGCTGTTGTAGATGGAGTGAAGTTTGCCGAGTTCAATAAAATTTATCCTAGGCTACCACTGCGCCATCCTTATTGGACACGTTTTTACGGACAATTTTTCATAACAGAGAAACCTCTCCTTAGCTCTATACTCCATACATTCTATACAGTTTTATCAATGATGTTGTATGTATATTTGAGTTTTATAAAGCAGATTAACTCACAATACTTTATGTAGTAGCGTGTCTGTAAGTGTGTATTATCGCGTAATCGTATCAAATATTGTGTGATTTCGTGCGCAATAAGCTCCCGTCTTAGGCGTGGTAAATAGATACCTACTATAATAAGATCAAACGTTTTTCTCTGTACATGTGTTATCTCGATTGTCGGATTAAATGGATTATGTGTATAGTAGGTAGGTAATATAGGTATGTGGTTATAATTGTATTTTATGTATCTATATGTATAATTTAAGTACAGATATTTCGGGTAAGTACTATTTATCGATATTAATATTTTTAAATCATTTATCATTCACTGATATATTTTTGACACCCGATGGTAAGTGGCAGCCAAGGACATCAGCAACACCAAAGGCTGATGCGTTGCCGATCAAGATGACAAATTGAGAAAAGAAAAAGAAGGAAAGCTGTCACAGAAGTAGAATTCATGTATATGATTAAATCAACGCACGCAGATAATTTTCTAGTGAGTATAGCGCGAACAACTCGTTAAAAAAGCAAAAAGCAAAAGCAAAGCAACAACCCATAATTGTCCCACTGCTGGGCTCGGGGTCTCCTCTCACAATGAGGGGTATTAGGCCATAGTCTACCACGCTGGCCAAGTGCGGATTGGTAGACTTCACACACCTTTGAGAACTTTATGCTGAACTCTCCGGTGTGCAGGTTTCCTCACGATGTTTTCCTTCACCGAAGCAAGTGATAATTAACTTCTAATACGCACATAATATTTGAAAATTAGAGGTGCGTGCCAGGATTTGAACTCGGGCCCCTTCGTTCGGGAGACCAACGTTCTAACTTCTAACCACTAGGCTATCACTGCTTTTTTTCGTTACCCGATTAACAATACGTTACCAAAGCAGCACTTAATCAACATAATAGTCTTCGTCACTCGCGCGGAAAATACTTTATACACTTCATTTCAACTTAAATAAGATAATAGGGAAAGATAAAGAGAATAACGCAGAACAATATTATTTACTTCGTTGATACAAATAAATTAAATTAATTAGATTTTATTTTATCACAATTTCATTGCTTTTAATAAAACAGTCACTGATTATACGATTTAAGTAGATATTTCTTCTTTTTGGAATGGTACCTATTGGCTTCAAAGCTAATATTAATATTATGTTGACAAAAAAATACATTATCTACACTCTTTTACTCAGAGATGTTAACACATAATAATATTATCTATCCTTTGAATTTATTAAGACATCTCAACAAAATGTAGGTAAACTACTAAGAATCGAACCTAGACCTTTCAGTCAGCAACCAGTGTTATCACAACTTACTATTTTGTAATGTTCGATAAATGAAATCAATGTCCCAGTGACTTACTGATATTGTGACTTTTGTCTCCAGTTTCTTCACTTTAATGAAGATATTCTAAGAATTTTGAGACGAAGTTGTTTACTTTCTTATTAAAATACTATTTCCAATAAGATGACTTTTGTTATCCAAGACTTTCTTTGTATATTTTGGAACAATAACTATGTAAATATTTTGTAGACTTTGTTGTTCGTTCGTGTTATACATAATTTTACGAGCTACAATATTATTATGTTAGCTGTTACAAAATACTAAGGTGTTTGAAGTATTTTCAGTCCAAAAAGACTCAGCAAGAAACATGGCAGCCAGTTATTTTATTTGAATAAACTTTAAAATCTACACACATCTGCTACAATAATATTAAAAAACACGGAGTATGAAGTGTCCTTCGAAAACGCACCCTAGCACAGTAAACATAGAATTCAAAATGACATTTCAAGACGACATATTACAACAGAATCTACATCTGAAAGAAAGACTAATAACATTTTTCTCTCGCCCAGTTTATTTCCCGTACTCGTAAAGTCGCTACAAAGTGCAGTGTCTAATTTCATATGCAGTGACATACGAATACTACAATGTTATTTCATTTCATTCTTAATCAAATGTAGATTTTTAAACAATTTAATTTGCTTCGTTGGTAATGGAATGTGAATTAGGGTTTCGTGACGGAATTTATAAGAAAACGAGTAACCGCCCTCGCTTTGCTTCGGTTACATTATTATAATTTTATTAAAGATCCCTAATGTTTTTGAAAATATAATATAGCCTATATTACCCGGAAATAGTGTAGCTTCCCAACAGTGAAAAATTTTTTCAAATCGGTTCAGTAGTTTCGGAGCCTATTCAATGCAAACAATCAAATCTTTCCTCTTTATAATATTAGTATAGACTGTATATATGTAGAAGTATAGACTAGATAAGTACCTGTCAGGCCACGCGTAATATAGTTCCGTAGTTGTAAATTCATCGACTTACTGTGTAATTATTTCACATGTTCTACCTTGTAACTAGCAGAGGGGGGTAAAACTTACTCTAACCAAAATAAGCACTTTAAAACCGATTTTTTTTATATTATGAACGAAATGTGCATAATTTCACCTTTCTAGATCTAAGGATTTGTCCTGCCAGTGTTGAGCCAGTCAATCATATAACTAAAGTGCCTATATCTTAACAGAAATTCCGCTTCTAGGCAAAGTTTGTATATTAAATAAAAGTGAATTTTTATTTAATATACAAACTTTGCCTAGGCCCGGAAACTGACGTCAAATACGGCAAACAAAACTGGGGTCAGTGGCATTTTTTGTCAAATGGGAATTTCGTGTGTTATGTTGCCAAAACCTTTTATGCCTGGCCTTTTGTGGCAAAATCGATGGGTGTATACACCCTTGTTAGTCCGCCATGGGAGGTCAGTCTTTTTGTGTCAAGTCAGTTATATAATACCAATGTTTTTATATTAGATTGTGCGTGATTCCAGATCCGTTGACATACTTTAATAAAACAACTAACGGCCTGATTTTTTACATTATTTAATTAATTATTTAAGTTTACACTTTATTATACCTACCTTTAAAGCTAATTGGACTTTATGCTTTAAGCGTTCCCTGCCAGTTATACCTATACGAGAACATCTCATACCTATTTGTTTTACTCGTAGGTGTAACATGATCAACGCACATTTTTAACAACGTTTTTACAATAGGTACATACGTAGACTACAATCACAGTATAGGGAGATATCTATTTATACTGTGCTACAATCTTGCAGGCAGCGCGGCGCTTCTAGTAAAAGGTCACTATGATTTTCAATGTGTTTACCTGTAACAATAAAAAACAATTATTAAATAAACTTCTTAAATATTTCTTTTACTTATACTGCCAATGACATTATTACTATTTAGCTACGCTCTTGTTGCCTTTTGTATCTCTTATGTTTTAAGGTGCAATAAAGAATAATTAAATAAATTATTTCAAATGCGATAACTAAAGTATTATTATTCCTTATATATTCCTTATGTTATTCCTTATATTCCTACCTCATTACGTTTCCCAAACTAAAAATCAATTTATAAAAACAGATCAAAAACCCTTTCGTGTTATAAAATTAAATCAATAATTCCTTTTCTATAATAATTATTATCGACTTTACATCTTCATCTGCATTGCTGCAAACTTGTAACTTCCAACGAGAATCTCTGAATCTCAGGACGATGTCACAGAGAGTCCAAACTTTATCAGTTCGGAATTCCCTAATCTTATTTATCAAGCTTCGGGAAAGCCGCGTCATAATCAGGTTTGGGGCAAATAAAACCAGTAAATCTACTTATTCGTTGCCAATTATATTGCGACTTAAAGGTAAAAGAATTAGAAGCAGTTTTAGAATGAATTGAAAATTGCTGATAATTAGTGCAATCAGAGGGAAATTATAAAATAGTTGTACTGAGGTGGCCTAGAATACTGACCCCAATCCCACGCCTTGGGGTCGTAAGTGGCGACTAAATCCAGCCCGCTAGTGGGAGGGGTCCTCGGAGGGATTATTATTTTTCCGTGGTTCACCTTCTTGTTTGAGTCAGTTTCCAAACGGCTCGGAATTTCCCGGCTTGAGAGCCAGTCCTTTCTTCTTCTCTGTTCTTTGGCCGGCAAGGTAGCTATCGTCACCCATGGACATCAGTAACACCAAATACATCACCAAAAATTGCCAGTTATGAAGGAAGCAGAAATACAGATAAGTACTGCCATCAAAACGTATAACAGTAGGTATCTTTGATTCTACAAGAGCAAGCCATGGAACAAAACCCACCACCATACAAGAGTACCGTTAAAATAGACGTGCTTCAGAACCTAATGGCATCTACGGCTGGGGTACCATATCCTCGTCTGATGTCCAGCAAAATACCATCTCTTTGTGTTATTGGAGTGTAACTCCTTTAGAATCGATTTTCATATTTAAGCCCGTATGAGGAGTAAAATCAAACTTTCTCCGTTACGATATGCGTTATGTTTGTAATTCGTAACACAGAATCTAGATGGCGTTACACACACTGATGATGTGCAAACTAACATTGAAAACTAAGATTGCAAACTAGATGGTAACTCCAGCTTGAGAGCAAGTTCTTTCTTTCTTTTTCTTCTCTCCTTCTTGTCCGGCAACGCATCAGTGATGCCTTTGGTGTTGCTGATGTTCATGGGCGACGATAACCACTTACCATCAGGTGGATCGTCAGCTCGCTTGCCGGCTATTTCCATAAAAAAAAGTCGTGCGTTGAAGCCGACACACGCAATTCTTTAATCTTTGTCAAATCATACCTTTTATAATAATCGTTCTGTAATATTAAACATTACGGAAGATTTTTGTATCATCCACTGCATACCTCTTTTGCTGATTATACATCCCAAATGTGGAATTTAAACCGACAATGTATTGTGTGATCAGAAAATACTTTAAACCGTTAAAATTGTGTATTTCTTTGACATACTTACTGAACATTGTACGATCTTACGGCACTGGAAAATACCTAACGTATAAATGTCATGTTCTGTTAAGAATACTTTCGAAGTTGGTTCTATTTTTCCACTTCGTAAGCTCCTGTTGTATTTTTACTAGTGGATACCCGGCGTGTTCCACTTATGCACTACGCTAAAAAAAATCTGATGAGAATGACAGATCAGTGTTGTTGTGTTGACGTTGACGCGCCATCTTTACATAATAATATCTTCAAATTGTTGTATGGAAAAAGTGGAAAATCGACTTTAACAATGGACCGAATGTGCCTAATGTATTGTTTTTGTAGTCTAAAACCACCTTCGGATTATTACCTTTCAAATGAAATCATTTTGAGGTATATCAGTTGGATGGTTTCAGAGTCTATAAAGGACATCCGTAAAAACCAATGATGTTAACGTTTTTTGTGTGTTATATACTCAGATCAAAGAATTTCATCTAAGGTTATATAGCTCGCTGGAATTACTGTCATCAAGGGCTTTCTTATTTATTTGAAGAGTAATATTCTAATAATATCGTAAAAGGAAACTGCAATAATGATTGAATATGATTACATTTAATGCCACTCTTACACAAAATCACATAATTTATACATCTGAATGACGAGGTACTCTAAATCACTATTAATCAATGACTATTTCTTCTAATAACATCTATTGTAATTATTGTACTTAGTCTGTTATTTTTCCTGTATACAAATATTAGTCAGGAGGCGATGTCTTTACTCCACGGAGGTTGTTGGAAGAAAAAATCACCGTGCCGGCATCGCTCAGCACAAGAAGACAAGCTCGGCGTTCTGGTTTCTGACAGCTCACGATGTTGTTTTATTTCCAACTGGTCGATACTTGTGGCGCCATCTCTTATTGCTAATGAGAAACAGCCTCCAATGCCACTAACGGCGATAACATCCGGCCGTCCTGCTTACACGTTCGTCCTCGATCGTGTATGGTCTTGTGCAGGAGCTGAAATCAGATAAGAAGACATGTTACCACTTATGAAGACCTGTAATGTAACACAGTTGTCTTACAATACCGACTTGCATGAAAGCGGCCTGTAAACAGTCAATGAGCTCGTTATCCCATCGCCGGCCAACTTGCTCGTTGAAAATATGGCTTAGACTAGTGATGTTCACACAGAATCACTCGTCGTATATCACCATTTCCAACCTGCTACAACAGTGTTCACCAAGGATTTCTGTTGCAGATGACGTTTACAAGCCCTGATCAACTTTACATGCACAATCTGTATTGAAGCGACTGCATTAGACCATTATTATCGTCAATTTGAATAAAAGGAAGCTGTTATATCCTTTTAGACGAGTTAGCACAGCATAATTAATAACGTTTTAGTAGCCTGTAGATATTAAGTAAAATAAGATCACAATAAAATATATGTACATGTATACCCACCAAAACATTGATAACATCCGGTCAAGTAATTAACTAATAAATACCGTCAATTTGAATCCATGGTTTCATATTCTCTACACAGGCGGTCCCATCATAGCGTTTGGATGTTCTTTCAGCTCCTCTCATATCCGTAACTTGATATCGATCGTGACCCAATACTTTTGTGACTTGGAACGGCCCCTTGTATAATGGCATCAATTTTGTGCTTTGGCCATCATTAGAGTGACTTGGTATTTTTAACACGACCAAATCTCCAACACTGTATATCGGGGCCTCCTTCCTTTTCGCATCAAAAGACTTCTTTTGCCTTTCAGAGTCTCTTTGTATATTGTCGTCAACCGTTTTCCTGAGTGACGTAACGTCAATCATGTGCTCCATACTATCATCGTCAGTGATTCCGTCATTATTCATTCGAATTCGGTAACCAAAAAATACCTCACTCGGCACCGCGGCCGTTGTTTTATTGATTGTACTATTAATGCCTTGCTGTATACTTGTAATGTGTTGATCCCATTTGTTATAGTCAGTATCAGCGCCCATACTACGTAATGCTTCCAAAATTGTCTGGTTATACCGTTCAACCTGTCCATTAGAGCGAGGTACAGCGGTAGCAATTATATGTGCCCTAATATTCCTATCTTTGCAATAATTTGTAAATAGCTTAGATGTAAAAGCGCTACCAGCATCACAAATTAACCTTTTGGGATTGCCAAATAATTTAAATATTTTATTTAACTCATTAATTACTATTTTACTTTTGGTATTTTTAACGGCACTAATAAACACAAACTTTGTAAATGCATCAACCATTACTAATAGGTAGCAATTCTTATGAGTAGTTTTGACAAATGGACCGAGGTGGTCAATGTGCAAAGTGTGGAATGGTCGGGCATATTTCGGAATCGGATATAATTTACCTGCTTTTTTACCGTGAATATTTTTATGATAGATACAATTTAGACAGTTTTTGATATATTTCGCGACAGTTTTCTTTAGTCTAGGAAACCAATATTTAGATCTAATTCTTTCTAGAGTTTTGTCAACCGCAAAATGACCAACATCATCGTGATTTGCTCGAATGATATGCCAAATACATTGCTTAGGAACTAGCCAGCGTCTACCGTATTCAGTTCTCCTATATACTTTATTTCCTAGCAATTCATATTCGTTAAATATTCGCTTGTGAGCCTCGGTTTCTCCTGACAATAATATTTCACGAATACTACATATACTTGGATCTTGCAATTGTACTGATAATAACCAATCGCCTTCGGTTATTGTCAATACATTATTTGTTGTGTCCGGATTGTTAAAGTTAGTAACAGAAATAGGATTACGACTCAGTGCATCTACGTGCTGCATTTGAGAACCCGCTCTATGAATTATCTCAAACGAAAATTCTTGTGTTTGTAAAACCCACCTGCTAATTCGAGGGATAATTTCGCGTTTACCAAGTGCATGTCTCACTGCATTACAATCAGTAATAATTTTGAATTTTGTACCTAACAGGTAGTGCCGAAACTTTTGCAAACCAACTATAATAGCCAACAATTCCAATTCAAACGAATGGTATCGTTTTTCTTCAGTAGTTGTTTGCCTACTATAGAAATATACGGGTTTTTCACCCTGTTCTGTACACTGTGCTAATATGCATCCTAACCCTTCACGGCTAGCATCAGTGTACATACTAATTGGTAGACTAGGGTTGAAAATGCTAAGCACTGCGTTATTAATTAATGCTTCCTTAACTTTAGCTACTGCCTCATTTTCTTGAGGGCCCCAGTTCCAAGTTGTGTCTTTTTTTAATAATGCTGTCAAGGGTTTACATAGAATAGCACAATTACGGATAAATTTTCGGAAATAGTTAATCAGCCCTAGGAACTGGCGAAGTTCATGAACAGTTTTAGGTATCGGATAATTAACAATCGCATCAATTTTGCGACTACTTGGGCAAATACCTTGATCGGAAATATCATAGCCCAAAAAGGTACTTTTGTTATTAAAAAAAGAACACTTTTCTATATTTATAGTTAATCCGTTTTTGTTAAGAATATCTAAAACCATTTCTAAACAAGCAACATTTTCTTCGAATGTTTCCGTAGCAATAAGTAAGTCATCCATGTAACAAATAACCCTACCAAAACGTAGATTCCCCAAAACCGTATTCATCAACCTCGTGAACACCGCAGGTCCGTTACACAGTCCAAACGGCATTCTCAAGTACTCTAGATGTGCATCAGGCGTGACAAACGCAGTTTTGTGGACATCTTCTTTCTTTATACCGATTTGATGATAACCACATTTTAAATCTAGTGCAGTATAACATTTACAACCCCGAAGCCTATCAATAAGGTCTTCTATTAATGGCATAGGATATTTTTCTTTTACAGTTATTTTGTTCAATTGCCTATAGTCCACGCATAACCTCTTAGCACCTGACGATTTGTCTACTAATAATGCTGGACTCGCATAAGCAGAGTTACTATGCTGAACAATACCATTCTTTAGTAATTCTTCCACTATTTGACGAGTCAATACTTTCTCAGATTCTGCCATCCTATAAGGTCGTTGATAGACTGGTTTGTCCGTGGTTAATTCGATAGATAATTCAATGCAAGAGGTTTTACCTAAATTTGTTAAATCTTGAGAAATACATTTAGGGTATTTTGAAAAAATGTTTGTTAATAAAGTATTGTGGTTATTAGATATTTCACTGAGGGATTCGATTTTGCTGATATTCAAGGTACCGGCTGACTTAAATGTTAAACTATCTCCTACACGAATATACATTATGCTACTATCCTCGGTGAAGTTTCTACCTATAAGTACCTCACAGTTTGACAAATTATCTACAACATACAGTGTAATTATAAGTTCCACAGTGTCGACCTTTAATGTGGTAGCTACCGCCTTAGTCACTGTTATTCCCATATCGTTCGTAAACCCAACTAAGCTGATAGGATTATTCAAAGGAAAAGTTTTTAAATTATACCTGCTCACTAAGTTTGCATGAATCAAAGAACAATCACTCCCCATATCAAAAAATGCAGTGCACCTTAATCCGTTCAACAAAATCTCTTTATTAAATTTATGTTTCGTTTTAGAATCTATTATCATTTTTACTTCAACCTCTTTCTCCGTTTTTGTTTTAGATTTTGCTTTACAAGCTGCTTCTAAATGCCCTAATTTATTACAAAAGGAGCATTTCACACTATCTTTAGAACTACAATTATTTCTTTTATGCCCTGGTTCCCCACAACGAAAACATACAATATTATTTTGAAAGTTGTTTTTGTTAGAAGTTGACCCAGAATCTATATTTCTTTCGGAATTCAGTGTGAGATGCTGCTGTGTAACGTGGCTATTTTTAGAAATATATTTAGAAGGAAAAATTTTATTATCTTTCTCGAGGGTAGTATAAGTTTTTCCATGTAAAAATGATGATAGATCTTCGCAATATTTGAAATCACCAGCTTCTGCAGCGACGCTTATGTTTTTATCTCCGATAGACCCAACAATTATTGATATTATATCTTGTTCTCTAAACCCTAATTGTAGGTGATCAATTTTATTTTTTTGTTGAAAATAAAACTCATACAAAGACTGATTAGGTAATGGTTTTGTATCTATTAACTGTCTAAGCAACGCGAACATATTCCGTTTAACTTGAAAGGTATCTGATAAAATATTACGCCATTCCTTCCACTTCCAAACAGTCCACTTTGTTTCATTTTTTTGTATAGAATCCAGCCAAGTTTTCGCAGTATTACGTAATTTTTGTAGGGCTTGAAATTTAATCATACTATCAGACCATCCAAATGAACGCGCGTTTGCTTCGACTACGTTAATCCACATATCTACGTTATCAACAAGCGGGTCAAACTCGGGAATCACTGAAGATAAAATTGCACTTTGACTCACGGTTGGCGATTTCTTACGTCGACGCTTATTCCTCCTTCGGCGGTCACTCTCACTACTGCTGGAGCTGGATGATGACGAAGTTGAGCTCGATGATTCGTGACGCCTTGATCTCCGTTTTTGTCCACGCGGCATGTTGGCGAGGTTATCTTGGCCACTTCTGATAAAAGGAAACTGCAATAATGATTGAATATGATTACATTTAATGCCACTCTTACACAAAATCACATAATTTATACATCTGAATGACGAGGTACTCTAAATCACTATTAATCAATGACTATTTCTTCTAATAACATCTATTGTAATTATTGTACTTAGTCTGTTATTTTTCCTGTATACAAATATTAGTCAGGAGGCGATGTCTTTACTCCACGGAGGTTGTTGGAAGAAAAAATCACCGTGCCGGCATCGCTCAGCACAAGAAGACAAGCTCGGCGTTCTGGTTTCTGACAGCTCACGATGTTGTTTTATTTCCAACTGGTCGATACTTGTGGCGCCATCTCTTATTGCTAATGAGAAACAGCCTCCAATGCCACTAACGGCGATAACAATCGACCAAAAGATATTATGTAAAATACGGTATAACTTGCTACAAGTAAACAATGTAGTCTTTACTGATAATAAAAAGGATTTTTTTTGCATTTTTGTTTGTACCAATTCTTGTTCCAGACCAATTCTTGTACAAGTTCTTTCGCCATTAGAATGATTCATTTTTTGTGAGAAACATGGTTTATTAAGTTACTACTATATTTATTAGAGATTTGTACGAAAACCATAACAAAGTGATACTATTATTATAAAGAGGAAAGATTTGTTTGTTTGTTTACATTGAATAGGCTCCGAAACTACTGAACCGATTTGACAAATTCTTTCACTGTTGGGAAGCTACACTATCCCCGGGTGACATAGGCTTTATTATATTTTCAAAAAATTAGGGATCCTTAATAAAACTCCAATAATGTAACCCAAGGTGTAAAAAATAAGAAAACCGAAGCAAAGCGAGGGTGTTACTCGTGTTCATATACTCGTACATATACATTTTTCTGGTTTTTTCATGCAAGTTTATAATTAAATAGTAATACATTATTAATTATGTTGTTTCCATGAACAATTTCGGAAAACAATTTAACGTTAAGTTGGATATTGTGTTTATATCACACAACCCTGGAGCGTTTGTTATGCAAATGTCGTCTTCCCATCGTTTGCATTGAAAATAGACCCAGTCAAATTTAATTTAAACTCGATAGTTTCCTGTCGTGTACTACACACACATGTGTATATGTACATATGTATATAATTATGTCAGCAATATAAAGTCAGCAGTAAGAAAATATTATAATCATAAAATCACTAAATAAAAATTAAAAAATGTAGTGTGATGGAATAAATTAGGGACCTGCATTAATTTTTAAGATAGTTTTGCATAATTATTTTGATGGTTTTGCTGGCATTAGATACCTATAAGAAACTCGTGGACATACAAACATACTTACACAGAAGTTTTACAGAAGTTTTACCTGTACCAGAGGTTTTTATTATAAAATACCTATTTCAGGCACCAGGCTCTCACAGTATAGGTTTAAGACTCCTATGTAATATACTAAGACACAATTTTGTTACAACCTTTTGTGAGAGCAAATAAATAAAGCATTATTATTATTAAAAAAAAACATACAAATATTAATCGGACTTGTACATAGGGAACGTAGAAAATATAAATTATTGATTAATTACATTTTGTTTAAATTGGCACACCGACTCAGTTGCATTGAAACTAGTATAGTAGAAGTTTCCGAAACTTACATGTAGTTGTATATTCCCAACCAAATACTGGGCATGTTGGCAGCATCCCAAATAGACAGCGACATTCGTGAGATGAAGCCGAGCCTGGATGAATCACCTGGCGTGTTGAGGTGAAATGATGAGGACCAAGGAAAGTAAAAAGTAAATCGAATATTTATCTTGGAACTTGATACATTTGTTACTGGAAATAGTTTATGATGACAGTTTACTTCGTAATAGTATTGAAATATTTGAAATAGTATGAAGGTTAGGTTTAGCCTGTATGGTTTTGTAAACTTTGTCGACGCATTTATATCACCTGTAGTTGAAAATATAATGATAGATTTGAGTACAATGATTTTTAGGATATTTGTCTGTGCATTCGTTCTTGCTTATCATAAAGCATGCATTTTATACAAAGTCGACATGACAATTCAAACAAACTTACATTTATGTACTTTCACATAAATGTATCTCTCGACCGGAAATCGAAGTAAAAATTATAAAAGCATAGACGAAAATAATAGTAATTTAGGTTTACCAATATTCATAAAGAGCATGGTACAATGTAAACAAGTCGAAATTAGGACCAAGCGAGAGAACCTTTCCTTTGATACATGAATCCTCATGGGCGCTTACACTTCACTCTCATGTAATATAGATTGTATGACAAAATACAACGGGGTAGGCAGGAAATATGTAGGGACGGATAGCAAGGCCCCTTATTAAAGTATATTGTGATAGCGCTATGAGAGATAAACTCGACACATTTAGATATCAGGGAGGCAAATATTTGAGATGGAATTGCCGTCTTAAATCAAACAGCCGTTTTTGCTGACCGTACTTCGGGTCTACAGACGCTTTTTATAAGTATGCAAATATTTACGAGTCATCTGAAATAAAAGTCGATTGAGATTTGTGGTAAATTGTGCCGATCTATTGCGACGGACGCGGCGCGGCGCGGCGGCATGATAAAATTGTGTATATTATTATGTTTATTCCTTTTATAAAAGTTGTACACTCGGCACATTAGACAGGGAGTTTGAGAGGCGGTTCTTATTTTTTTCAAGTGAGAAGCAAGTATCTTTTTCATTTCTCATTATCTCTTTATTAGGTATATTTTTCCTTATCTATAGCTCTTGAAATATTCAAAAATATTACGTAATTTATTTTCATTACTCAATAATATAATTAATTAAACGTTCAAGATTAAATCTATATTTATACTTTGACTGTAATAAACAAAAATTTTTACTCAAGTATTTTAGTGCTTCAATTTACCTAAAAATATAATTCCTTTGTCCCACAAAATATTTCTACTGAGTATTTAGAGAAGCAAAAATTGCCCAAAAGTTTTTTTAGACTGATAAGTTACAAAACTTTTGCTTGGAAAACGAAATATTATTCATTGCTACTTATGTGAAACTTCCATTCTTACAGCTAAGTGATAAATGAAAGTTGGACCTCATGTAATATTTATTTTTCCGTTATTATTCTTATAAAGAACTGAATAAAGAACAGTCCGAATGACATTTAAGTGAGGTTAGGAAGGGATTTACTTTGGATTTCTTCTGATACTATTAAGATTTTTTTACCGTAAAAGATCCCACTTTACTTTATAATTATTATACCTAGTACTAAATACGCTCATAGTTCGATGAGTTATGTCGATCCAATTAGTTCGATACTTTAGAAGAGTCCTATTTGGTTAAAAATCTTAAAGTGTCATATTATCGTAATTTTTAATTTAACTAGTATAATTTTAAAAATTATAAAATAGCCACCTGCTATCAAAAAAGCTATCATAATATACCTGTTTGAAATCCATAATTATGGTGAGCTCTTTAATTTGATACCCATATTGCATTATTCAATTTATTTTAATTTTTTGATATTTCAAGCAATGCTGCAATGGAATCTCACAGCCACCATAGTGGTTTTTTTCATTTCACTTATTTTTTTTTTTTTAACTTTCACTTGTGTCTAAGAACACTAAGGTTATCAAGATGAATCTTACGATATCTTAATTATATAAATTGTTCCAGCATGGTTTGGAAGATATGAGATATTACAGTACCTATGTAATACAAACATACAAGATACGCGCGACAAACATCCCTTCCTAGCAGTCGGGTAAAAAATGGAGTGCGATAGTCGATTTTTACTGTTTTTAGGGTTCCGTAGCCAAATGGCAAAAAACGGAACCCTTATGGATTCGTCATGTCTGTCCGTCTGTCTGTCTGTCTGTCCGTCCGTATGTCACAGCCACTTTTCTCCGAAACTATAAGAACTATACTGTTGAAACTTGGTAAGTAGATGTATTCTGTAAACCGCGTTAAGATTTTTACACAAAAATAAAAAAAAACAATAAATTTTGGGGTTCCCCATACATAGAACTGAAACTCAAATTTTTTTTTTTCATCAAACGTGTGGGGTATCTATGGATAGGTCTTCAAAAATGATATTGAGGTTTCTAATATCATTTTGTTCTAAACTGAACAGTTTGTGTGAGAGACACTTCCAAAGTGGTAAAATGTGTCCCCCCCCCCCCTGTAACTTCTAAAATAAGAGAATGATAAAACTAAAAAAAAATATATGATGTACATTACCATGCAAACTTCCAACGAAAATTGATTTGAACGAGATCTAGTTAGTAGTTTTTTTTTTTAATACGTCATAAATCGTAAACCGCAAAAAACATCGATCAAAGTTACAACGAACTACAAAAACTTTTATATTATGTTACTTGCTGCTACGGAACCCTTCATGGGCGAGTCCGACTCGCACTTGGCCGCTTTCTTACTAAGGGCTGATGGATGGATGGGCTGATCAAAATATTTGAGTTTGAGAGTTTAGTCAAAGGGATTCATAGTTTATTTATTTACACTTTATTAAACACTGGAAACTAAATGGTACGAAAGATAGACTTAATGCTATTAGCATTCTGTGTCAATAGACATTTGTTTAAACAGAATACAGCGTGCTACAGCGAAGGCAGGACGAGTAGGTATATAAAAGTTGAAATAAAATATATTTATACAGTATCAGATAGTTGACGTCACAGTAAAATTATGCACGTCAAATATATAGGTATTATATCACAGGCTAAGCCTCAAAAAAGTTAGTGAGTAGTTTCGGGACTTTGAAAACTAACGGGTTATGTTTTAAGGAAGCAAAACTTAGCCTTACTATACGAGGCATGTTTAATAACAGTTGTACATAAACTTAAACAGACTTGTTGGTTTTAATTTGTTACCGAAATGGCTGTGAAAATCCGCAGGAGGCATCTAATTTGGAGATCATTGTTCATAAACTATGTTTCATAATATAATCATCCTCATCAACAAATACATAATGCAATAGAAGAAAAAACCTAAGGTCTATTACATTAATGTGGACTAAAAATGTCAACAAGTCAACAACATTCACTTGTCATCTAACAGCGTATAACATAGTTTACCAAAGGTCTAATAAAATCAACCGAGATCGACGATCCAGCCTTCGAGGCAAGGAAGTGTAGATATTACTTAAAATCATCCATCCAACTCCTGATACGGCCTGTAAAAAAGCTGACTAATTATATCGCATCCGTCATCATCGTCTCATATGATTTCATACAAATGTGATGCGTCCGGCGCGTACGATGCGGATATTATTATATTATGTGCGTTCACCATAGCGCCCCAACTCAGAGTCACTAAAGGTTACTTAAATTTCTCCTTAGTACAGAATTTGTATGGTGATTCTTTATTAATGAAAGATTAAAGTAACCCTTAGTGACTCTGAGTTGGGGCCTAATTAGCAGAAGAGCCTAATAATTTTAAATGTTCACCGTCGCCCATAGATATCTGTATCTACATCTGTATCACTGATGCGATGCTGATACATCTGTATTTGTATCACTGATGCGATGCCGGAATAAAAAAGATAAAACATATCTCCATCAAATATCAAATGATTTAAATCGTTTCGATAGGAGGGCTACACTAAAAGTAACTTTTGTAACTTATTTTGATAATAAATCAAATCATACTGAAAATTATTGAACATTCAATTAGTGTTTTAATAAGTGTCTTTTTATGTCAAAAACAATTTAATGGACACAATACATAATGATAGAGTTCATCAAGTTCATCAAAGGTTATAATGATTTATGTACTACGAGATACTATAAAATATTACTTTATAATATATCATTTTAATTTTTAAATTGGTTTTGAAATTTAAAAGACATCTATTTCAATGCTACAACATTAACCCCAACTGCAGATTTAGTTGAAGAGCACTATAATATAGTCAAGATTTTGCGCTAAGACGTAACAAGACACATACTTGTATTCAAGAAAAACGCCCATGTGACATGTCTACAAAGAATCCCTTTTATTTATCTCCAAGCACAGCTCCCGAGGGAGTTCGAGATTGAGGTATGTGGAGTTTATTTCGTCCTTTGTGAAGGAAAGGAACGACTACGAGACGCTTTATTACAAATACTCAGCTGACAAATTCAATATTACGCAATTGTGTCACCACAAGTAAAATAAATAGGTGTAAATGGTAGCACTGCCCGTACAGCTCTTGGGGATTCACAGAAAACACAGACGTTCTATTATAGAAACTGCAGCACAAGCCCAATGTCCCATTTTTAACAGACTTCAAAAAAGGAGGAGGTATTCAATTCGACTGTATTTTTTATGTTTGTTACCTCAGAACTTTCGACCGAGAGAACCGATTTTGATGATTTTTTTAATCGAAAGCTGGTGCTTGTCTTGTAGTCCCACTTAAATTTGAGCTAGATCTGACGAGTAGTTTTTGAGTTATTTTGAAGTCGGTTATTTTTTTCTTGGTAAAATTCATTTTTACAATAACATATTTACAAGCTCTGCAGCGCAGGCAATTAGGCGAAGCAATAATCCTCGAAATATACCTGTATAATGCGCTGTATAATGTGTAAATTGTGTAAGAAACAAATTAAGTACATAGCGATGTATTAAGCCTTATAATAAGTATTAAGCACTGCATCGTATTGTATTGTGAAATAAAGTGTTTCTTTCTTTCTTTCTAAATGATGTATACCTAATATTATCTGATAGATAAGAGCCAAGACCACTTATGTCGATTGTAAGATGATTGTAAGTGATCGATCTACATAGTTTAGCATCTGCGGGCGTGGTCGGAACTCAAATGGGTGATGGCACATTATAAGGATTGTTTTAGTTTGGTTGGTATTGTGAGCGTATGCAAAGGATTTAATTTCAGTTACTTTAATTTTTTTTATCGTACATAATAATTAAGTATGTAAAACATCATTTTGTAACATACGGATATTTACAAAGCATTGTTAAAATTCGTCCAGATTTGAGCCTACTCTTTTTAATCGATATAATACTACAGTTTTTTCTCTTTATAATATTGGTGTAGATATCACAACTCTACATTGTCTGTGGTTAATTCATACGGCTTTCTCAGAGTTATGTCAGTATGTTGTTGGATATATTTCTCCATTGTGGATTCGCTCACGTTGAGAATAAGAAATAAGAAGCATACCTCTCTTTATAGCACGGAGCGTGATTTATTTTTATTTATAAAGCCTTGTATTGCGTTCAAATAACGTGTAATTGATATTGATCTTGATACACCGTATCGTTTTAAAATGTAAAAACACAGCAGCAAAAAAACGTGACTAAAAGAAAACATGGTGTATCAACAATTTCAGAAGCATGGCATGGTCCCATATCTGAAAAAAGGTTTGTAAACTACAATGACTATCATAAAAAGCTGATTATATGGGAAGAGACGACCCGAACGTTATGCTTTGCTCACATATCATAAGATAATAAGATGGCGACCCTTGACCTCATATCCGCTATCCAGGTTTAACAAAACAAAGAGTTTGTGTATGCCAGTGGTTATAGATGAGATCGATAAGACCAAGTGACGTGTATGAGAAAAGTAGGATTTGCGAATCTCGCGGGAAGCGCCTGATAGATGAGTTTAATCATATAGAGATGTAGTAGTTTATGTATCGAGACTTAGCTTATGCATCAACCCTGCTAATAATAAAATGCGAATGTGTGTGTGTGATGTTTGGATATTTGTGTTTTGTTTCATTCTAACCTATGTACGAATTAAAATGAAAATTGACACAAAGATAGTACATGTACAAACTTAAATTTAAAGTAGATTTTATCTCGATTACGCATTCCCGTAAGGTGATTTGGACCTTTATATGTCCGTGAAATCACCCGTTTTTTATTAAAATTACTGCACATAATGATTATTATAACAACCCGTTAATGTAAATGAAACAAAAATCCTGTGATAAATCTTATGGTAGTATAAAAATATTTTCATTCGCAAAAGAATTTCGAGAAAAACCCTTTTGTTTGGCAGAAAATTTATCAAGCTATTGTTTTTCTTATTCGGAAACCATTGGAACGATAATTGCATATAATCAAACTTTCTATATGCGTTATCGTAGTTATTTCCCGAAGTTTGAATAATTTGACCGTTTGCTATTTTTGTGGTTTGAGGATAACTTTGAGATATTCACGATGAACGTAATAATACGCGGAAAAGAAACTTTGTAAAAATAATGCAATCACATCAAGACTTCGTACCTATAGTTAAAGTTAAGACGGGCAAGAAGTAACAGCTAAATTTTATTTTAATGTTTCCACGAAAATCTGATTTTCGAAGTGCAGTACCTACACTCTACAGGCTCGAAAAAATATATGTATATCAAAATTTTAAACATACACCGATATATAAAAACATTAAAAAGGCCTGTAAGGGTTTCTGTTAATCTTCCGATGTACGCAACCCTAATAAAACAACTAATTAATGAAGGTTCGCGTATCGAATAATCAGAACCCGGAAGCTGAAATTGAAAGCTGATATTCCTGAAATACGACGAATTTCTCAATCAAATAATAATGAATTTTATGTGATTATGGAGACATACTGAAGACCCGCCCTGTGCTTGAAATTCGACCGTAATTCAATTATTCAAAGGGTTACTTTACGCAGATACAATTTAATACGTTCTTTGTTATTCGAAATAACTATTTTATACGTACACATAAATTACGTCACACATTAGGGGGGGGGGGGGGGGGGGGGGTCGATGTAGTGTGACATTGTGTGATTCCAAATTCCCGCCAAATCGGTTAAGTAGTTTTCGCGTAAAAGCGTGACAATACAAACTTACATTCACATTTATAACATTAGTATGATAGTATTTCAAGTTATAGGTACAATTATTTATTTTACCATATTATTACAAAATGTACCAAATACATTTGCATCATCATCACAAATTCACAACTTACCTATACCTACTGCTGGGCTCAGTGAAATAAAGCATAGGTTTCTCTACGCAAAGTGAGGGCGGTTTACTAGTCTCGTAGATGTTATTGTCTAATTAATTAACGCTTATAAAGGTAATATAATATGTTTGTACATTAAGTCGATTATCATCAATGTTTGAAGAACACTCAGTACGCCCTAATTGCTATATAACAAGATTGCTATATATCAACTACTTAATAATGATCATCAACAGATACGTGGATCTTAGATTACTTTGACGAGATGTATCTTTGACAGTAACAAGAACTAAGTAAATTGATACGTGATTGATTTATACGGATTTTGGTTACGGATTCCTAAAAATAAATAGAAATTCAGAGATCATCGCTATAACTGGTTAAATTTAATCGCCACGAAGTTATTTTCCACAAAGTTCTGACTAAAATCTCTCAATATCAGGTAAGAGTTGAAGTTGAGCACCGATTAATGAAGGCTTTCGCCTTAAGCGTTGCAAATTGTCAAAACCAAAACCAACCCCTTTAGCTGAAAATTTCATCCAAGTCTTTGGTAAGAAATTAATATCTAAAGTTGTCATTATAGAGTATCTGAGTGTTGGCGATTGTAAATTTGTGAGTTTTGTTGGTATATTTAACAATTTTACTTTCCGTTTAAAGTTACCTTATATCCGACTCGAAGGACCAAAATTTACTTTGGAGAGCTAATAGAGGCGGTTACGCGGTGCCTAGCTCAAGAGCTATCAAGATACGAGTCAATTATTTTGGTGTGCCAAAATTATAGGCTAAATAAAACTTAGCAAGCTTTTAATCCTACAATTAGCAGCCATATCATACGACACTACACAATATAAATTGATAGTGTTCACATATTAAAACATTACACTGACACATTCATTTCGTTTAAAAATTACCAATTAACGCCGTAACCCTCTAGAGCGAAACGTAATTATTAAAATTAACAACAAACCTATTATTCTTGTTTGTTTTGTTAATTATTCCAGGTCTTTCGAAACGCTAACAAACATTTTGAATTTCGAACGCTGAGTAAATAGCAGTGGAACATTCAAGTCCCCGAACAAACATCTGATGTTGCGAAGCGTCTACCGCGCCTGGTTAGAGAGTAGAGAAAATATTTGCTACAGTAAGATACCTTCAAGAAAATGCGTTTTTAACTCATATAATAAATGCAAATTTTTCAATGTTGGTACCTTACAATAAAATTTAACCTATTACATACTTATTTCTTCATAAGATTTATCAGGGTTGAGATTGGGTGTTGGATATTAATTGGAACATAGTTAATATATAGAAATATATGCTAAGAAGTTTCTTTCGTCGTTTTTTCTCCTGCACCTGCCATACGTTTTAGAAACAGCACAAAATAAAGTCTTGAGGTATAATACTGCTCAAGTACACATTACATTACAAGTATGGAATGTGAAAAAATGTTTAATCAATTGGTACCTACATTGCAAACCTAGAGGGTGTTCTACAAATCTACTGATGACCTAAAGAAGACAGCGGGAAGCCGCTGGATTCAGAGGGCCCAGAATCGGTCGGAGTGGCGCTAATTAGGGGAGGCCTATGTCCAGCAGTGGACTTTAAAAGGCTGTTAGATATATACAATTAATAAACTTAATATAGCATGTTTTGTCGGGACTGTACCGGTTGACTTTACATTGTGCTCTAACCGCGCGCTCTCCGCCCTCTATCTCGAAAACGATTCAACGTATAAAAATTTTTTGAAACAAAAGTTGTAGGGAATTGAATTTTCTACAATATTGATGAAGATACAAATAGCGAAAAACTCATAGGAAATGAGATATTTGCAAAAAACCGATTTTTGTGACCTTTGTCCTCAAATTTTTAATAGACGCGGTCACCCTACCATATGCAGGTTTTGAGACAAGTTTTAGAATGTCAAAATACAACTTTATACAAAAAAATCAGCTGGGTATCTCTCATTCCGCAGTGAATTCCTAAGATGACTGGACTAGTAGACGTTAATTCGCATACTTAGAAAAATTTAGTTACCATTTACGGTTTTCTGTCAATATTCATTGATTGATCGATTCGAAACATTGGGCGGTTTGAAGTTGGAAAGGAATACGGAACTAAATTCATTTCAAAAAAAACTTTCATCGTGTGGATCGGTCTACCATTTGACTAAATCTAGGAAATAAACTTGATTGAATAATGTATGTAACTTTGAAAGATTTTTTACTGTTTGATCTTTGAGTGAATTATCAACCGATAAATATGGACCGATGCGTTGATAACCAAAAATGAAGTGGGATTAGGTACTTTTTATAAATGTAATACTGTGAACAATTGCCACCGACAAGTAAAAACGCTCATAGCCCGGCGGGGCAGGCGCGGTCGGTAGTTGGATGGGTCGCTAGTGCTGTCGCTAGTGGCAAAAATTTCTTGAACGTTTCCGTGCTTCGGAGGGCACGTAAAGCCGTCGGTCCCGGTTGTTATCATAAGATAACAGTCGTTAAGCCATGTCGGAGGCCCTCGGGTGGTTTGAAAACTTCCGAGACTCGGGTTGGCCACCAACTCCTCCACCAATCCGCACTGGAGCAGCGTGGTGGAGTATGCTCTAGGCCTCCTCAAGAGGAGAGACCCATGCCCAGTAGTGGCCATTATTGGGTTGAAGTTTGAGGTTAAAATACAATGTTTGAGGTTAAATACAATGTGCCCTATTCTTTTAAATGTGCCACGAAGTGGTATTATAGAGAAAGCCTCAAGCTTTCTAAACAATTGGAGCTAGTACATTTGTAACAGTTTGCAATCCTTTATTGTTTATCAATGCACTTGTACCTAATATCGAGTACAAGCCGTCCAAATCTAGTACGCTAAGCAAACAGCGAGGAACACTCGAGTCGTAAGACAAATATATCTTGAAGTTGGAGGGATAATCCGACGCTATGTAGCGAGCAGTTGAAATATATGAGATTTGGAACAAATGTTCAACTATTCTAATTATTATTTTCATTGAAACTTCCTATAAACTTCTTACCATAAAGATCATAACAATTGTCTCACAGCTTGAGTTAATAAATTGTGTTACGTTCCGATGATGTGGTAAGGGTATTTCTATTAAGCATGAATTGAAAAGCGCTATTAGCTCATCGGCTTATGTCATTAAACCATCACGACGATCCGAATGGCGCAATGGTTACCATGCCAGACCGCCCCATTCGACGTGTCCTGGATACGATTCCCGGCAAGGCAGAAATTTTCATGACGAGCTTCAATTTCTGTTCTTCATCTTTGTGTGTTATCCATGGCATCCACTCTACAAAATCCTAGCATGGGGTTTTGAGTGTGTAGTGTTTTATATTGGTTAGATGGACGATCTCTAGTGGCAAAAGAGGCTACGTTAAGCCCTCGTTAAGTCATATCGAACAGAAAACCTCAAATTCTAAGCCAGGCACAGACAATCTCTTTTTCTGCATACATTAGAGCTGTGAAATACATTTTGGCTTTGAGTTGTGGAAAGTTACCACGTTATGATGCATTGCTCAGAAACATTGGATGGATCTAATATAACTTTGCCTGTTATTTAAACAGTGCTGAGTTCTGTATAATTTTATAGTTACAATATACAGTTGTTTGACCAATGCAGCCAAACTATTACTCATCTTCAAAGTTGGTTGGACGATTAATTAATTTCTCTAATTTATATCTAGTGTTTTGCTTAAACCTTGTTACGTAATTTTGTGTTTTAATGACAGCACGTAGAAGCAGAATATACGTTATATTTTATTGTTTCTAAGTTAAAAGTTGTGTTGTAGATTTTATTTAGTAGAAAATACTTTTTATATCTACATTATAAACAAATACCAAGGGCATCACATCACATGTTTTCTATTTTGTTACAACTTAGTGAAAATCTGTAACCAGGTACTAGTTTTTTTATATCAACATCTGATCACAATTTAATACAATATATACCTAAGATAAAAAATGGTTGTCTGTAAAGTCGGTTTACGGACGTGACAACGTCATGACAAAGCTCCGCTCCGCCTGCCCCGGTCCGCTCCACTCAACTACGATCGCCTACGGCATCGGCTACGATACGCCGATCGTAGCCGATAGTGCCCCTCTCTCGCTTTTGCCGCTCTCTCGCTCGCGGGACGCTACATTTTTTCATAGATGCACCCGGCGCTCATCGTTTTAATAAATTGTTAATAGAAAATATACAATTGTTAATAGAAATTATAAAATTCTGGATAACTGGAGTTCTTAAAACGATGTCAATCTGCATAAAATATATTTCCTAAGTGATTCAGTAAAATTATTTCTCGTTATAAAGTTTTTGTTATTCCAGAAATCGTGGTCAAAGTTCTTCCGAATACTTCTTAAGTATATTGAAGTCGGTCGCGGTCCGTGGCGGTCGGTTCGTACGAAAACCATTTCAAATTTGGAAGCCGATTAATCACCGAGCTGTTAACAGTTAAAAAAAATATGATAAATACAAATTTTAAAATTTTAAATACCCCCGTCACTTTTATTAACATTAAAAATAGCTAAGAACTATCTGGATCACTTTAGCTTTCAAACAAAAAAATGCATCATAATCGGTCCCTTCGTTTAGTCCGCAGACATATTGTCTGTCGTTTGCGTCGGGACTTAAATAATCTAAATTTTACTAACAAAAAATAACCGATTTCAATATTACTCAAAAACTACTTGTCAGATCTCGTTCAAAATGTGGGACCACATGACAAGCACCTACTTTCGATTAAAAAAAGAATCATCTAAATCGGTTCACCCAGTCTAAAGTTCTGAGGTAACAAACATAAAAAAAACAGTCGAATTGAGAATTATTTTTTGAAGTCTGTTAAAATGTAAGGTTATATTATTATAGAATCTATACTCACAGCCAATCAAAAAGCATGCATAATGAAGAGTCGAAATCGAATTCAATTCGTAGCAGTTGTGGCGGCCATTTTAATTGCGAATTTGGAATGAAACATCGCATTCATTCAACGTTCATCATGTTTATACCTCGTGCAATGTTCGTGAAAAATTTGTGGTACTATACCCTTTATGTGTACGTAATACGACTGAGTATTGCTTGTAACAGTTTTCCATGACGTTGATATTTCGTCGCCGCTGTTCGGATATCTATCAGTCGTCCCCTAGGACGTACGATTTGTTCGTTACGCGCGAATATTTGCTTACGTATTTTCTACATTCGATATTGCAATTTCGTTCAGTTGTATTTTCTATTTTAGTTGTTATACCAAAATGTTCTATTCAGACCGTGATATTAAATTTTGAAGATTAAAAAACTTTGTTCTAGTATTGGTTAGTCATCGTAATGATTAAGTAAAATTTACCATGAAACATTGTACATTGACTTTTAAGTAGTATATAAGTACGTAAGGACAGGACTAACGCTCAAAATGTGGCACTTATATTGTAAATCAGTACGTATTATATTCAAAGATCTCACTCACTCAGTTCCGTAATATGTTCCGAAGCGCTTATCTTTCTTTTTGAAACCATTAAGCATGAAATACTTTTTCCACGTTTTGTGATGCTGGTGAGTCAATTAATAGCTTATCGTTTCGGTGCCTACCATCTATTCACGTTTATCATCCACGTAACAACATCACATAATCGTTAAATGGAGGAAAAGTATGTCCTTCGAAATACCCTACATAAATACTACCTACCTACTACATTTCCACAAATTCCCGTATATATTTAAACAAGTATTCGGCCGAATATAATTAGAAGTTTGGCGAACTCAACGAATAAGTACTTATAAAAATGTTTTCTCCTTCGTAAAATACGACCTACTCTACAGTTTTCCAATTTCATTTATTCTAATTTTTACGCCCCAGAAAGCCTTTATGAGTGTTTGAGGTAATTACTTTTAATTTAGTTTTGTGTTTATTCTGTTTTTTGGAAACGAGCATGAGTGGCGATGACCACTTACTATCGGCCTAGTAAGTTTTATCGGGTACTCTATGGATATAATATAAATTTTACTAAAAAAATAACCGACTTTAAAAAAACTCAAAAATTACTCGTTAGGTCTCGCTTAAATTTAAGTAGGACCACACGACAAGTACCAGCTTTTGATTTAAAAAAGAATCATCAAAATCGATTCACCTAATCGAATGTTCTGAGGTAACAAACTTAAAAAAATATATAGTCGAATTGAATACTTCCTCCTTTTTTGAAGTGTGTTAAAAATAGAAAGTAATCAATGTATGGAATGATTTTGGGAAAAAAATATTGGTATTACGTATGTACGTTACGTTTAATTCTGTGACAATGATTTTTTCTGATATTCAGATAATTTTAGAAACGGACATACCGAATCAAGAACATAAAACTATTGGTAATCATCGTCCAGATGATTATCAAGCAAGCTTCGAAGAGGTACAGTACGGTCGACGTATCTTGGCGCGTCTGATCATATCTGATCAGCTCTGCGAACTTTAGCGCATGTAAGACAGAGATAGCGACACAAACATGCTAACGCGTGACTGAGACATGATACGCCGCGTACCGTGCATTGCAGAATTGTGTTACTGCGCAGCCTTCTGCGCGAAGTTCAGACGCGCCAAGATACGTCAGCCGTACTGTATCTGAAGACAAATCACATGACATTGGATGAACAATTTCAACCAATCCTGATTATCGATGACTTTAAGACTTATAGCCACTCGTATGGGTTTGGTGTTGGAGTATGTGAAGTCTGCCAATCTGCATTTAGCCAGCATGGAAAACAATGGCCTGTGCCTCATTGTGAGAAGAGATTCAAGCCCAGCAGTGGGTCAGTTATATCCATGATGATGATCTGTTATTAAAAACAACTTTACTACATAGTTTTAATAAAATTTTCTGTATAAAAGCTCGAAAGTGTATTCACCAGTTCACTACACTTACCCGGTTTACCCGGTTCAATGTTATCGCCTAAGAAATATAACCGTAAAGAAGATACTCAGGCCATTTATGTTGCCTTTTCCGTGTTTCGTACGAATCGTTATCGGCAGTCCTTAAGCGATGTCATAGACCTTTGGCGGTTAAAGATCTCCACTTTTAGGAAGGCACCTTTGAATTTGGAAACTCGCAGCGATTCACGAATAATTTATTAACATCGTTGTGCGTACGCGATTCTCAGTATACGTTTTTATAATAAGGTTTCTGACATGATACGTGACTTGCTTATGGAAAGGTTGTACGTGAATTTTGTATTACGATAATAATGTGAACGATTAAACGTTCTATTCACTCCTGCCTGGACTTTTACATTGCTATTTTAGGAGCAAATCGTAGTTAGGCGATTAACTATTATAATAAATCATGAAATTATGATAAATCATTTTTGAATAACTGTAATTTTTTATGTAAGTAGTTAAACGATCTGATATCTCACATGGTGGTAAGTGGCTACCGTCACCCATGGACATCAGCATCACCAAAGGTATCATCGACGCGCTGTCAAACGAGATAGAAGAGAGAGAGAGAGAGAGAAAGTAAAAAGTGGTCAAATTTAGTAGAGACACCTGATGATATGGTACTTTTGGTCACTCATTGCTACTTTTTGTAGCGTTACAGTAGCGCAAATCGTAAACGCACGGTAGTATCGCCGCAGTAGCGTTATAATATACTGCAACGCTTCTAACGCGCAGCTGTTTGGGTGGCGTCGGGTGACAATGAGGGGAAGAGAGACACATTTTTAACCGACTTCAAAAAAAGGAGGAGGATCTCAATTCGACTGTTTTTTTTATGTTCGTTACCTCAGAACTTTGGACTGGGCGAACCGATTTTGATGATTACTTTTGTAATCGAAAGCTGGTGGCTGTCATGTGGTCCCATAAAAAATTTATGGCACAATGGCACAATGGCATCCATGATAAAACCATATAAGTCTTAAATTTGTATTAAGTATGTGCGCGACAAATGGATTTCGATGATTCTTTTTTTAATCGAAAGCAAGTGCTTGTCTTGTAATCCCACATAAATTTAAACGAGATCTGACAAGTAGTTTTTGAGTAACTTTGAAGTCGGTTATTTTTTGTTAGTAAAATTTTGATTATTTAAACTAATATACATACGAGTACTTACAACGAAATAATAATATAATAACATATGTAAAACTAGATGCGACATTATTTCCAGCCGACCTTATCACGGAATTTATTAATCTTTACTTGAATAACCTTGACTAACTAGATGTGCTTTGATTTTCACAGCAGAGGACATTGACTCAAGAGTTGAATACTCTTTATTTATATTAAAAAGCAGACAAAATTCTGAATATTCTAGAAACATTTTAAAAGCAAAACTAATTACATTGAAATCTAGAGAATAAAGAAAATAATAAATTATTCAGTCTGCGTTCTGTTTCAAGATTGAGTGAATCTCTGTACATTGTAGCGTCGCACCTAATGCCTACACTTACTCAATTGCTTGAGCTTATATATTATTCACCTTTCAATGTATGGGAAACCGTTACAGCCGAGTTTTCTATTGGTTTTTCCTGTTTTGTTACTTTCAAAGAGGATAGGATTTATTTATAAAGCATTAGTAATCCATTTGACTTTTGTAAGAAGTTTATGTCACTGTTCTTTGATTTTATTTAGCTTATAGAATTGATCATGAACTTTGATGTAACATTAACAATAGTTTTGACGAGTTTGGCTAGTTGATTAGTGTCTACAGAATCAAAGGGTCCCGAATTTGATTCCCAGACTGTAGTTTTTAGGCAAATCAATAAAATTCTCAAGTTGCTTTTTAATGTGAATAAATTCGACAAACGAGTTGGCGAACCATCTCATGTAGGTGGTCATATTAGCTCATATATCATAGACAGAACCAGTTTTGCCGACCAAAAACGGATTCGAGGAGTTGGAGTTATTTAAATACAGGCTTCATCTTAGCTTGGACACCAGATCTCCCACAAAACAAATTACCAAAATATACTTTCATGTAAATTTAGATCAATAAGAAAGAACATCTGGATTGTAATTTTTTGTGTGGAGATGAATAAATTATTATTATTATTATTTATTTATTTATCTGTATTTCGGATTTTCATGAAATTTTGCTCCTAGGTAGACCCAAATCATGGTCTATAATTAGATATAGAGTATATATTATCCTGGTAAACGCAAGTAAACCCATGGGTTCGCTAGTGAAAATATTTTGTAGTCGAGTATATAGAAGGAGGGTGGTAGATAAAACTAGGCCGGGAAAATTCCTAACAGATCAGATTAACATACATACATACGGGTGGAATCATATCGCTTTTTCTCCAAGGTCGGATAAAGACTGAGAGCCTAACGTGCCTTCCAAAACATGCTTAAGAAATCCATGTAGGTGCTTACCTCGGTCGACTACTCACAATTCACCCAAGCCATTAGACTGCGAGCGAAAAAACCAAAAGATTTTTTTATTTAAATAGCTGACAATTGAGCTGAGTGGTGTAAATTAGATGGAAGCAGGTGATAATTTGTATTAAATGATACGTAAACATTTTACTTATTGTACCTAATGTAACTTTTACCAAATTATCCATACTAAAACTCTTCTTAATTTGTTTTATTATCTAAAACTTTGTTGTTAAAAATTCTTTACAATAAAAATACTCATTCAAATCCGTGTCATTTCATGTCGTGTTACTTTCAGATAATGAAAGTGATAAGAATAAAAGATATAGAAGAAATAAGACATAAGAAGAAACGTGTTGTATAACCATAACAAGCGAAAGATTCATACACCGTGTTGTCACTCGGCATGTATGTATAATGTGGAGGATAATGAAATAATAAAAATCCGCCATTTTTCATCGGGCACGCCGCTCCTTGGTAATTTACTTTTGTTTCAATTGTTCGGAGTTTAAGAAAGAAAGATTTATTCTACAAGAGCCGTCGGACCTATTGTCGCTATAAGTAATGGTTGCTACGAACTGACGAGATTTCACCTTTCGTGGGCTGCTTTAATTTTTGATAAAATTAATGTCGGAATAAATAAGACTGTTTCATAAATTAAAAAATATATGGCACTGTCAAAAAGTGTCTAATTTAATCTATTTGTAACGTTAAAAGTAAATTATATTGTTTACTTGTATTTTCTTTATAGTCGATGGTATTTCTTTACAGCAGCTATGAAAAACAATATTTGTATCGTTTACAATATACTACAAGTAATAATACTTAACGGGTAGAATAGGTTAACCATTAGGAAATAGATCTTCAGCGTGGTAGAAATACATAAAAATAAAATAAATATCTCAAATATACGGTCATCTTTGTGCTAAAATATTCTCAGGACTGGTAAAAAAATTATGAATATTCTTGCAGCTATTTGAAATTGTAGCATTCGAATACATTTGTGTACTGACTTTATAACTTTCTGAAGTAGCTACTTGGTTGTAAATCTCCTTGACTCTATTTTTATTGGTTTTTAGTCCTTGCCTTTATTTGTAAGTAATTCTACGTGTCGCCATGCGTCTAATTATACATTATATATATTATATTTCTCATTATATATATTCAGGATTACCTTGAGAATTTATAATACTTCAACCCGTCGAAAGTTAAAATGTAGCGCCCGACATTAATTCACGTTTAGTACTAAAAAGGTTAACCTTTCCAATTTTACGCTGCTATTATCTAAAAATTAAATCTTACTCCTAAATTCTAATGAAATATTACGCGAGGCAACACCTAAATTTCGTGATATTACTTTAATGAGCTTTGGCCCTTTACCTTCCATTCTCAAAGGATAGGATTATGAATTTAGCTACACATTAATGTTAATGCTTGTTTATTTTTGGCATAGAGATTAAAAGGTTTAAGGTAGATTTTTGATGTTAACAGTAGCAGAATATTAAGTTAGTATTAGTCTACTTTGCAACAATCCACGGTGGCACCTCCCTCCCTCCCACAAAGGAAACATGCACTACAATAATTAAATGTATATACCAACATACATACCTGCACCAACACGTGTTTCGCCCCGAAACGGAGCATTATCATCAAGTATATACCATATATTATATCTGATGAGGATCCATGAGTGCTATTTGCACTCTGTCGATTCCATTATCACCTCAAAGATGTGGAATTGTACTTCAAAAGGGTTTATAAATAAACGCTTACACACTCATACTACACCAATACGAGTAGAGTAGATAATACAGCTTTTATGATTTTGTACATCAAATTATAGCTAGATTTATTTAAAAAAAATACATATTTATTTTTCATTTTTGACTTTTTTCCGACTTAAAGTAAAATTCAACGCTTTTGTACTTAAATTAAATAAATATTTTTAATGAAAATAATAAGAATCTGGTGTCACTTAATAGATGAGGTTGTTAGTAAAAATTAAATCAGCCGAGACGTTCCGCTATTTAATTGGTTGTTGCCGACAGACATTCCGTCTCTGACATTGTATTGAATCTGGATTTGATATTTACAGTTTAATTTAATAGTTAAACCTATGTACACCAAATCAATTATTTAATTGTATACGAAACATGAATATATTTTTTTATTTTCACAGACAACAAATTCAACTACTTTCCGTCGCTTATTTCATCCCCTAAATCATTCTGGCCCCAACTTCATACAGTACTGCTTATTTAAGCAGTAAGCAGAAGAAAAATATGTATTATCGTAGATGAAAATTCATCTAAATAAATTAACTTTTCTATATGAAGTTCCTATGAATATTTTATATAAAAATCCGCACAAAAACATTTATGATGAAGATAAAATATTCATTGAAACTTCATATAGAAAAGTTAATAAAAAGACATACCTAATAACGTAGATGAATTTAATGCATATACGATCATGTGTGAAAATCAATGTATCTAACTTCATTAACGAATTTTATGATTTCTCACATGAAAATGGAGTATAAACGCAAAACAAACGACTTGTCAAAATAAAGCCTTCTAAGGATTTGCTATTTGCAGAGCTGTCTAAGGAATACGTTATGATTATAAAATCCTTTGGTTTATATCGCAACGACTCAAAGTATCTACACAATTTAAAGCGACTTGAATATTTGATTTAATGGAATGTGAGACAAATCGTTAAAGATATTTCATTTTGTTTCATCGTGAAAATTAAACGTCAATGCTTCTCGCATTTATTAAAGTTTTCATGTATATTAATGAGGACTACTATTAAATAAAGTTACCCAGACCATGCATCGCTATTCGTTTTTCGTATTAATAATATTATGTTGGAGTTACAAGCTATGAATTAGTTATTTAAATTGACATAACAATAAAAGTTCATAATTGCATTTGTGAAATATTTTGTTGGTTTTTCGGACTTGCAACACTGGAGGATAAAATAAAAAGAATGAAAGGCTATTGGACAAATTAGGAGAGAATACTTTTTACATTAAGGCCACCTTTTATTGCAGTACATCAGTATGTACAAATCCTATTATACCTACCAGTGTAGGTATAATAGGATTTGTAAGGAGTTACGAATAAGGATTAAAAATAAATCGGGGCATAAGTAAGGGACAAAAGTAACGGTTTAAAAATATGACATATGTTTATCCACGAACAGTTGATAACAATATATATTGAAGTTTGTAATACTTATGATAGTTCATCATCATCATCTTCACAAACATGGCCTGTATTTCATAGTCTGCACGCTGGACAAGTGCCGATTATATTATGAGACCTCACTTAAATTTGAGAATTATGGAGAACTCATCACCCTAATTCACGTAACTTTAAGACGCATCGATTGAGTTGCAGTGACGCTGCAATCAAGTTGCAGTGACGCGAATACCTATCAACAGAATACCTATTTGTGACGTGAGCTTGTTTGACTAGCGCTCGCGTGACGCGAGCATGTTTGACAGCGCTCGCGAAAGCTAAGAGAATACCGAAAGTGTTATTTTAATCGAAACGTCACTGCAACTGCACTGCAATCGAACTTCTTAAATTACGTGAATTAGGGTGCAGGTTTCCTCACGGTATTTTCCTACATCAAAGTGCATGAGCTAGACGCTACAACGCAGTATACGCACATAACTTATTAAAAATTTGATAATTAGGGGTTCGTTTGGATTTTCATAACGTGCTTCAATCAGGCTTTTCAATTCCTCGCCTCACCATTCTTACTGACTTTACTCTGTATTTTCAGAGTTCATCCTCTTAATTATCCGTAGAAAAAACCTCCCAGACTACTGCACTCACAATGCAATTACAAATCGAACGATTTCAGAGTTCTTTTTCCCTTATCGGTCATTAGTGTTCTCTAGAGACGGTCTCTGCCAATTACTTACGATCATTCAATACACTTCGATCTGTGGTTGCGCTTCTCTTTAATGACAACCTCGTTAGATGTTTTGTATTGAGAGGAGCCTTAAAAAGATACCGACGACGTTTTGTTCACTGACGTTTTATTTATCGATGTCGTTTACTGGAAAATACGAATTCGAACAATGATGACGTAAATGGTTGTATCCCGGTTGTATAAAAATTTTATGGATTATTCGCGAAGGGACAGAGAGCCTTCTCTGTTTACGATATTAACTTTTCAGTAGTTTTTTAAATGATTATAAGTTATCATCATAATAAATACAACTAATACAACTATCGTACAAATAATATAAATTTTAGTAACAAAAAATAACCGACTTCAAATTTACTCAAAAACTACTAGTCAGATCTCGTTCAAATTTATGTGGGACTACATGACAAGCACCTGCTTTCGATTAAAAAAAATCATCAAAATCGGTTCGCCCGGTCCAAAGTTCTGAGGTAACAAACATAAAAAAATACAGTCGAATTGAGAACCTCCTCCTTTTTTTGAAGTCGGTTAAAAATTATCTACACTAATTTGATTAACAGAGTTTTATTATAATACGAGTAACCGCCCTCGCTTTGCTTCGGTTTTCGGTTTCGGTTTTACACCTTGGGTTACATTATTGGAGTTTTATTAAAGATCCCTAATTTTTAAAAATATAATAGCCTATGTTCACCGGGAATAGTGTAGCTTTCTAACAGTGAAAGAATTTTTCAAATCGGTTCAGTAGTTTCGGAGCCTATTCAGTGCAAACAAAAAATCAAATCTTTCCTCTTTATATATTAGTATAGATAAAAGGCATTTGGGTGTAAACTCTTACCAGTATACCTTGAACTAAAGATACTGTACAACAGTTCCACGTATTAAAACATCTATCACATAAATGACCGACATAAATTACGTCATACGTGTGTGTGTGTGTGTTTATAGCCCCACAATAACTTAAGGCAACTCACCCCACATGTGACAATAACATTTTTATGGTTCTTCGTAGTGTCTTGGTTTTATTGATAAACTTTCCCGAAAATCTGTTTTCCTAATGATCATTTATTCCTTTACGATGCTATACAAGTACCTTGAACGTATATCAAAAGTAGTAAAGGCCTGAATTAGAATGGATCTTGTTTATGTTGTTTCGTAGAGGATAATTATATTTTTCTGAGATTTTCTCATAGTCAGTCGGATTAACACCAAGCAGATAAATCCAAAATAAAATGAAAAACCGGGCAAGTGCGTGTCAGGCCACGCGCAATGTTAGGTTCCGAAGTAGAAAGTTTACCTATCGACTATGCTAACATAGCTGTGACATCCTTGTAAATTTATCATATTATAACCTATTTTTGAGAAGTTTTTCACTGTCCAACTCCAACTGTTTAGCTAGCGAGGGGGGGGGGGGGGGTTTGAAAGACCTTTTCAACGATACCGACAAAATTAAGCAATAGCGGACGCGGTCGGTAGTTGGATGAGTGAACACTAGTGGAAAAACTTGAGTGTTTTCGTGTTTCGGAGGGCACGTAAAGCCGTCGGTCCCGGTTGTTATCATAACAGTCGTTAAGCCATGTCGGAGGCCCTCGGGCGGATTGAAAACTTCCGACACTCGGGTTGGCCACTAACCTCTCCACCAATCCATACTGGAGCAGCGTGGTAGAGTATACTCTAGGCCTCCTCAAGAGGAGAGACTCGTGCCCAGTAGTGGGCCATTGATGGGTTGAATCAATTAAACCTTAGAATACAAAATTTAATAAAAGGTAATAGGGTCATAAAATTAGAAGTTGAAAGAAATTTCGTTCTTACTTTAAACGGTAAGTGCTAAATTATATTCAACGGTATCTGGAATTACAACATGACCAAGGGGAGGTTGGGGACAAAAAGATTAGGCAGAACCGCTAATGACTGTTTTCGACTTTTGTATTATTTGACCACCCGATATGAAAAATGTCAGTCCTAATGAGCCATAATATTTATAGCGTTAAAAGCCGATGATTATACCGACTGTTCATCAATTCCCTAGATAAAGACGATGTAGATGTCAACGTAGAGGTAAACACAGACATCTAACGCACAGTGTATATGGTTATATTAAATGTTGTCTCTCTATTTGTTGTTGGTGTGTACCAAGAGTTTTGAGGTAGGTATACAGTTTTCTTAATTCAGTTATAAAACTATGAAAACTTGATAAACAGAAAAAATAAGTGTCACGTGGGACACCCCGATGGATCGAAGTTGCATTACCATATCGACGGTTAAAAGGCGAATTGATTCAAGCGCCATCCTGGGCGATATTGAGTTATATACATCATTGGAATCGGCGAATTTTTGCGCGTCGATGGAGCCGGGTTTGAGGTTAATCTGAGCACTTTTTTGGCGCTTGGCTCCATGACCAATTTGGGTATCATTTTTGCTTACGCGGTATTAAGTGTAGCGAATTTGGTTGTTTTTTTCAAAGCATGTATATAGACCCACGAAAAAAAAGGGTTTTTCGTACTATTTGTAGTTTAAGCCATTTATCCTCGGATGGAATGAAATGGTATCGGCATTTGAATTCTTTTTACTTGATCTAAAATAATTAAACAAAGGATGTTAATTCTTTTTTGCTTGATCCAGATTTATTAGTGTATGTTACTTAAATCATTTTGCCTTAAACATTCAAACATTATCTCTGTCGCTTGAATCAATCTTACCTGAACTAGTATATTGAAGAATATGACTTGTGCTAATTTTCCTTGACCAGTTTTAAGTCTTTATATTATTTAGAACCATTTTCTTTTTGCAAAAAATAAATTTCTGCACGCTTGATTCCTTTATGTTAGTTTATTAATTAAACTACTATAGTACTTCAATCAGTTTATTCCTTTCACCTTGCATTAAAAATGGCGTTTAAATCACAAGCAAAAGAACACGAAACAACGCGGGTAGGTATTTGAATCCACGGCACGCGTAGTCGCGCGAGGTTTCACACAAATTTTCTATATGAAAACATTCTTTCAGCTTTATCTTAATAACATACATACATACATATAAGTCACGCCTCTTTCCCATAGGGTTAGGCAGAGACCACTTCTTTCCACTTGCTACGATCCTTACATACTTGTTTCGCTTTGTCCACTTTCATTATTCCTTTCATACAAGCTCTTCGGTTTGCTGTACTCTTGACCTGGCCTTTTTTCAAGACGTCCCTAATTTGGTCTTGAAACGTCCGCCTAGGTCTACCCCTTCCAACACTCGCATTCACACTCGCCTTATACACTTTTTTCGTCAATCGTTCTTCGTTCATTCTCTCGACATGTCCAAACCATCTCAGCATACCTTTCTCAATTTTTGTCACTACATCTTCTTTCACACCACAACGTTTCCTTATCTCACTATTTATTAACCTGTCACTCAGTTTAACTCCTATCATACTTCTTAACGCTCTCATCTCTACTGCATTTATTCTGCTTTCATGTTTCTTCTGCCATACCCAACTTTCACTTCCGTACATGAGTGTCGGAACCAACACCCCCTCATGCCAAACGAGCCTTGTTAGACACCTTCCGACTGTTCATAAAGGAGTGCAAAGCTCAATTCACCATGTTTCCTGCATTCACTCTTCTTTCAATATCGCTCTCACACTTTCCATCTCTTGTAAACTTTGAACCCAGATACACAAACTCATTCACCTGTTCAATTTGTTCATCTCCAATCACGATATTGCAGTCTGTCACTACCTCATCTCTTTCAAACACCATAACTTTCGTCTTCTTTACATTCATCTTCATTCCCTTTCTAACAAAAGCTCCATTCATAGCAGTTACCATCTCTTGCAACTCCTCGGCTGAAGACGCAAGTAACACTTGGTCATCAGCATAGAGAAAACATTTGACGAGTAACTCATTCATTCTCAACCCACTTTCATTCTCTTTTAAGTCTGTCAAGCAATTGTTCATGAACAGATTAAACAGCCACGGTGACGCTACACATCCCTGTCTAACACCTTTTTCGATATTAAACCATTCAGTGTATGCCCCGTTTATTCTTACACAAGCACTAGAATCCCTATAAAGAGATTGTAATGCTCGTATGAGGATACTGCTCACACCATTCACGGACAATGCTGACCACAATTCATTCCTCACCACTCTATCACAGGCCTTTTCTAGATTCACAAACGCGCAATAGACGTTCTTGTTTTTAGCCAAACACTTTTCGGCTATGCGCCGCAAGGAAAAGACCTGATCCGTACATCCCATTCCCTTTCTAAAACCCGCTTGTGCGTCCCATACTTTTTCATCTGTTTCATTCACAACCCTTTCAATCAACACTTTCGCATACAATTTACCGACGACGCTGAGAAGGCTTATACCGCGGTAATTTATGCAGTCCTGCCGTGACCCTTTTCCCTTATACAATGGCACGATTACGGCTTTACACCAGTCTCCCGGTACTTGCCCATTTCGCCAGCACAAATTGAAAAGGCGGTACAGCTGGCTAGCTACTATGCTCTGTCCAGCCCTCAGCAACTCGACGGTAATCCTGTCATACCCTCCTGCCTTACCTAATCTTATACTTTTCAACGCTTTCACTATGTCATCCATGCTTATCTCACTTTCATCAACTTTATATTAGTTTCCATGGAAGGTGCCGGATGTTGTACCTGCACTTCCTCTCTTTCAAACAAACTTTCAAAATACTCTTTCCATCTCTTTAACACACATTCTTCTCCTTTTATAATGCTCCCATCTTGACTCCTGATTGTACTCAGCTCCGAGGTAGATGTTTTTCCTCTGGCTGTTTTGATGTATTTCCAGAAAAACTTGATGTAAAACTTAATAACAATTATAAAAATTACGAGTAGTGCCAATATTCGAAGGCTGATTATTACAAATGCTACCAACGTTTAAATATACTTAAATTTAAGTAAATAAATAATTAAAACAAAAGCTGATTCATGAAAAGCATTGCTTTATTAAATTTTAATTCTTTCGTTGTATAAAATCGACTTTAAAGTCTAAGTTCTTAAAAGTATGCCATTTAAGTTACTTTTCTTTGAATTGACAATGTCCTTTCATTCGTTTTCCCTACATCGTGAAATTTATTTTATTACCTTTGAGCTATTTTCTCCAAGTCAAATTTTAATAAATCTTGCGATTAAAACAATTTGCTTTAAATCTTATTACATCACTGTGTAATTTGAGTCATTACTCCTTGAACAGTTTACAACTAGGTGAGCGGTTTAAATCATTTATCCATGAACAGTTTATAACTAGGTGAGCGGTTTAACTCATTTATCCATGAACAGTTTTAAATAGGTGAGTGATTTAAATCATTTATCCTTGATCTGTTAAAGTAGTCATTGTACACTTGAATTATTTTGCTTTGAACAGATAAATAGTAATCGTGTACTTTGATTCCTTCTGCCCTGATCAAAGAATTGTGCAAAATGGCTCAAGTTACATCTAACTCCGTTAAAAAACACCTTTTATTTGTTATATATATATCAAAAAATAGCACAAAATATGCCGCTTTATGATTGGGGAGACTCGTCAATTTTTATTGTATACTTTAGGAACAATGATTTTTTTATAAACTTTAAAACGCTCTCCTGTAAAGTTCGCAAAATGGCGCTTGAATCAAGTCGCCTTTTAACCGTCGATATGTATTAAAAGGTTTAAAAATTAACAGACAGAATTCCGTAAATAAAAAAACTTTTAAGTATTTAAATAATAAAAATACAGGACAAGAACTTCGTTCCATTTAATAGCCTTTTTATTGTATTCAACTTTGAATTAATGTACGTGTAGTTTTCGAACGTTTATTTCAATATTATCACAACGTACTTAGATTACATAAATGCATTGCTACCAAATCCAATTTTATTGCAAAGAACGAACCTTCTACAATTTGAGACAAAGATTGTAAAAACCAGACTGAACTGGATTCCCAGGAAATTTACTATTTTAGTAAAAATTCGGTCCAGTGGAAGTTTGCTTTGTGCAAGGAGAATTTAACTTTGCCTTTACTATGAATTAGTAAGTAGCTTTACTTTGCCAGCTGTGGACAACTTTGTGAGTTTTACGTCTCTGGTGTACATGTTTGACTTCAATGTCCGAGGTGTGCTGCAAGCATTATGTAGGCCGACAGCGCCACCTTGCTCCAGTGTTGATTATTCGGTCTTAGTTGTAGATTTCTATTATTTTATTGCTGAATCAGTAAACTTTGCTTCTTTCTATCATATATAACGAACAAAGCAGACCGGTGTAATTAAAATTTCATCTCCACATAAGTCTTATGAAATTTTGTCTTATAGTAATTGTAGTTCATGTAATCCCAACACACATGTGTGAGTTGACTACACATGTGATAGTTACAAGCTTATGAACGCTTCAATGCGAAGCGGCGATGAGCGCTTATAACTATGTGGTCAATTAGAATAAAGTGTAATGATGTCGACTATAAGAACAAATGTTTCTAGACAAGTGTTACTTCCATGAAAGAATAAAAGCGGCCAAGTGTGAGTCGGACTCGCCCATGAAGTGTTCCGTAGCAGCAAGTAACATAATATAAGTTCGTGAAGTTCGTTGTAACTTTGATCGAGGTAAATTGCGGTTTACGATTTATGACGTATTAAAAAACAACTACTAACTAGATCTCGTTCAAACCAATTATCGGTGGAAGTTTTCATGGTAATGTACATCATATAGTTTTTTTTAGTTTTATCATTCTCTTATTTTAGAAGTTACAGGGGGGGACACACATTTTACCACTTTGGAAGTGTCTCTCGCGCAAACTATTCGGTTAAAAAAAAGCGGCCAAGTGCGAGTCGGACTCGCCCATGAAGGGTTCCGTAGCAGCAAGTAACATAATATAAAAGTTCTTGAAGTTCGTTGTAACTTTGATCGAGGTAAATTGCGGTTTACGATTTATGACGTATTAAAAAAAAACTACTTACTAGATCTCGTTCAAACCAATTTTCATTGGAAGTTTGCATGGTAATGTACATCACATAGTTTTTTTAGTTTTATCATTCTGTTATTTTAGAAGTTACGGGGGGGGGGGAGGGACACACATTTTACCACTTTGGAAGTGTCTCTCGCGCAAACTATTCAGTTTAGAAAAAAATGATATTAAAAACCTCAATATCATTTTTAAAGACCTATTCATAGATACCTCACACGTATGCGTTTGATGAAAAAAAATATTTTGAGTTTCAGTTCTAAGTATGGGGAACCCCCAAAATTTATTGTTTTTTTTTCTATTTTTGTGTGAAAATCTTAATGCGGTTCACAGAATACATCTACTTACCAAGTTTCAACAGTATAGTTCCTATAGTTTCGGAAAAAAGTGGCCGTGACATACGCATACGGACGGACAGACAGACAGACAGACATGACGAATCTATAAGGGTTCCGTTTTTTGCCATTTGGCTATGGAACCCTAAAAATTAAGTTAGTCCAGTGCGAATTATATACGGCTGGCTTATATTCAATAATGGTCCACTGCGGTGGTACATCCTTCTGAAAAGGCCTAGACCACGCATTGATGGAAGGGCCTCCGACATGACTTAACGATTGCTAGTTATCCTAGTGACAACAACCGGGACCGACGGCTATACGTGCCCTCTGAAAGTTATGTAGAAATACTTTTAATTAAAAATTTGTACATTTTGAATCACAAAGGATTTCTCAAGTAGTTTTTGACAAAAACAATATTAAAAAACAAAATATTTAATAAATTGGTTTTTCTAAAAAAAAAGTATTGGGTAAAATTCAATTAATAAGTGTGAATGAATTCACATTATATTCATCACCGACGCTACTTTTAACTTAATTATTATTCTGTCATAAAGTAGTACACGTATTATCCGTAAAATTATTTGTAAGTAAAAATTAACTTTTTTGCCCATCATAATAATTATAATAACATAAAAAATGTTCACCGTTTGAGCTTCTTCATTATTCGTCATTATGCGTCAAAGTCAATGTGAAGTCGAGTACCGAATTAACTTCACAAGTATTACACTATGAATGGCTCATTCTGACTTGGTTGACTTAGTATTTTCCAGACACATTTTTATTTGACTCATTATTTTCCATCACTGTTCAATGCACAATATGTACATTCATTAAGGCGACATTCACGAATGGTCAAAAATGACGTGTTCTAGTTTCGGCCGGGGGTTTGAGAGCCAGTTCTTTCCTTCTTTTCTTCTCAGTTTCTTGGATGGCAACGTGTCAGGGATGCCTTTGGTGTCGCTGACGTCAATGGGTGACGATAGCCTTTTACCATCAGGTGGATTGTCAAATTGTTTACCGGCTATTTCCATAAAAAAATACATTATAAACTATTATATCAATTCTAACACATCCATACTTCAATACTTTAATATTATAAATGTGAAAGTGTGTTTGTTTGTTTGTTTGTCCGTCTTTCACGTCGCAACGAAGCTGTTATATGGTAAGGTTTTTGTGTGTGGAGATAGTGAGGAGGGTGGAGAGTAACGTAGGCTACTTTTTACCGCGGTAAAACATCCCCATGGGAAGATCGATATTTTGTTAGTTGCTAGATATTTAGTTCCGGATGTTGTTAATAGATGGCGTTAGTAAAATTCATTTGCATTTCACGCTATCAAAATGATACATGTAAATTACTTAAGTTATAGGCAACTATGTAAGTCTAACTAAGTAAAAGTAAAAAATCGATCTCTACCGCGGGCGAAGCTGCGGGCAAAAGCTAGTTGAATTATAAAATCACGATATGGCAAAATGTGAACAACCATCGTCTTAAGTGAATCGTTAATAAAAGCAAAACGTCGTCACTGATGCGGCAAGTTGGTGTAATGTGCGAACATCTTTACGGTTGTTGATAAAATTACATTTTGTCACGAATCGCATGTTGTTTATTTGTTTAATGATACGTTTACAGGTGTTCTCGGCTTCATTGGAAGCGTTTAATTAAACTTAATGGCGAGAGTATCGTTACTGACTTCACAAATCAAATGAATTGTATTGAATTTCTTCCGGTAGCTTCACTAAAGTAATTGCTTTTGAAAGTTGTTTATCTGCGCACTTAATTCTGGAATTATTATTACTTACATACAAGTATAAGTGCGTGAGTTAATAATCTATTATTAATGTGTGAATACTCGATTAACCTACCTGTACTATTAATTATTGCAAAACCATTTTTATTACACAGTTATTAGAAACTAGAAATATAGTAGATACCATAGTAAAGCGGAGCTATGTAGTTGTTACTAAGTTTAGAAATGAAAATCATAATTCGAGAGATTTAATTTACACACGCGCCCTTAAAATTAATACATCTGTCATGACCGTAGAAACAGCCATAAGTTAGAAGGTGAATACAAACAGAATATAAGATGAATTATGTTCCTCTGATAATTCTGTACTCCGTTCTGTATTCATCTGTAGTAGTCCCGCGGGACTCTTGTAGTTGATTCCGAGAACTTGTATTCTCTAAGGATACCGCTTATACAAACACTTTAGTTTGTCTACATGTAAGTTATTGCTAGTTCTAACGAAGTTTAGCGTGTTGGTGATTTAGTTGCTTACTTTGAAGGCAAATAACTTATCCTACTAATTTTGTAAATGTAAAGATTTGAGAATATAAGGATGTTTGTTAATCTTTCACGCAAAAATTACTGAATGGATTTTCATGAAATTTAGCACATTAAGGTATAATATAAGATATAGTCACTGCAGTGTTGTAGGGATTAAGCGGTGCCCACGCCTCAGTACAGTACAGGCCATTTCCAAACAGACGGAGAGCGGACTAATTACTCTTAAAATACAGCTTGCAACCATTGGAATCAAATGGTCTAAGGTTCGATTCACAGCAAGTGCAGCCAGATATGACATTGTTTGGAATGTGTTAGTGACCATTTCACCCGCAACACAGATAATCCTAGTGCTTTAACGTTTATTATTAGTAATATATTTTTTTTATAAAAAATACTTCACTAGTAATCTTTCGCTTACTTTCGCTTCACTTTGATATCCCATAACCCTGAAGCAACTTCTTTAAGCCTTTAAGCCTTATGAATACGGCTATCATGCACAATAATATTTTTCCAATCTGACAGCCAGTTCCAGAAATTAGCGCGTTAAATAAACAAAGAAAGAAAAAACCGTTCAATTTTATTACATCTATATTTAACAAACCCAGTAAACAAAAGGATCTGAAGAATTATCAGAAGCAATACACTGAAAAGTGCTTTGACCAGCAGTATTTATAAAAACCTAATATTGACAGCCGGCATTTGGCACCAGTGGTTCAGACAATCGGCAGTCGCCTTTGGAACCTTTCCAATTTCTCCCAGTCTTTACCAGTTTCATCCCAGACCCGTAGCATGTAAAGCTGCGTTCACAGCAAAGGGTTAAATTGGTATCGGGTAAAGGGTAAATTGCAAATTTTATCAAAAACAATAACAACTTCAAAGATTCTACGAAAAACCTATGTCAAAATCTCCACATGTATACCTACTTAAGGAGATTCCTCAATACATAGATCTAAATTAATAGTTTAATAAATATGGGAAGTAGTTCAGTTACGAAGTTAACGAAGGTAACTTGATCATAACCTATTTTTGAGAATTTTCCACTTGTTCAAATCCAACCAATTTAGGCGGCAGGGGAGGCACCTGATTCTATCCAAAATTAGCACTTTGAAGCCAAATATTTCGTAAACGGACCCCTAAAACCAAAAGTGATCGTATGCCTTCTCAGATAAAGGGTGATATGTGCCCCGCAGTGGCCCACAATTGATTGAAGCCAAGCATCCAACCGAAACGATTATAAATATTACAAAGCTACTAACCCGCTCTCAAAAAATATTACATAAGAAACATATATTCAAATACACTATCAACAGAGCAGTGAAAATACTATAAAGTAGCAATACAAAGGGAGCGGGAGCGGAAAATTATTCATAAAGGAAAATATTCAAAGAGGAAAATAATGTTTCTTAACAAGGTTTTTCAGGATACCAGGTTTTTGCATTTTTTAAATAGAAGAAGTAATATGGTATCGCTTACAGTACGTAAATGATAATTATGTGAATTTTAAAAAACGGAGATCGTTTAAGAAGTTGCAACGTAAGTACTTTTTCATATTTTAGCAAAACGATTCTATTTACAAATAAATCCTGGATACAAGAATTATAAAACAGCCATTTTTCTTTCTTTTAGTTTGGATACTAGATAATACCTTCACTGAATGGATGGATAAGATTGAGATCATCCTTTAAAAGGTTACATAACCTAGCCTAACTAAATAGCACCACTCTTACTGTCCTCCGATACCCTCTGAATTTTAGGGTTCCGTAGCCAAATCACAAAAAACGGAACCCTTATAAATTCGTCAGGTCTGTCTGTCTGTCTGTCCGTCCGTATGTCACAGCCACTTTTCTCCGAAACTATAAGAACTACACTGTTAAAAATTGGTAAGTAGATGTATTCTGTAAACCACGTTAAGATTTTTACACAAAAATAGAAAAAAAAAGAATGAATTTTGGGGTTCCCCATACATAGAACTGAAACTCAAAAAATATTTTTTCATCAAACACATACGTGTGGGGGGGTATCTATGGATAGGTCTTCAAAAATGATATTGAAGTTTCTTATATCATTTTTTTCTAAACTGAATAGTTTGCGCGAGAGACACTTCCAAATTGGTAAAATGTGTGTCCCCCCTGTAATTTCTAAAATAAGAGAATGATAAAACTAAAAAAAATGTATGATGTGCATTACCATACAAATTTCCAACGAAAATTGATTTGAACGAGATTTAGTAAGTAGTTTTTTTTAATACATCATAAATCGTAAACCGCAAAAAACATCCATCAAAGTTACAACGAACTACAAGAACTTTTATATTATGTTACTTGCTGCTACGGAACCCTTCATGGGCAAGTCCGACTCGCACTTGGCCGCTTTTGTTTCAGTTCATCAGCCCCACTAATTTTAAATTGTTATCTATTCATAATTAATATATTCACCTTCTTATACTTACTTAAAATAAGATATTGGGTTGCGTGAATATACTCGTAAGTTAAAAAGTTTCTTAATCATAAACAAGATTTATCTTCTAAATTAGCTTTAATATGGCTGAATGTTTAACTAATTATTTCCAGTACAATTTTTTTTCTTTGAAACTTATTATAGGGAATTTCATTCTGATACTGCATAAAATTAAGAAAAACGCAAATTCTAAAAGGATAGTATATTTAATAAGAACCTGATTTTCGTATTTGAAATCAGAATTAAAATCATTCAGTAAAACTACTCTCTGCTTAGTTTCTAAAGTATTGACTGTAACCTCACCTTTACTCTCTGGCAGTCTTTAGGTTTTTCTAATTAAGGGGCCTATTAGCGAGCTGGCGTCGACTACAATTTACTGAAACCAAACCGCTAACCCGATTAGGTTTTTTTAATGAATTATCAAGTTATTGCAGATTTTTTTATTTTATTCTGGCTAGCTCTTTATAATTATTATCTCTTAGGCATCCATAAATTAGGTAAGGCCTGAAGGGGGGTCAATGTAGTGTCGTCACATTTTCAAATCTAATAATTACTATGTATAGGTAAAAAGATAATGGAAATAACTTATTTCGGAACTGCTCTTTTAGTTTAATAATTCTATGTGTAAAATTTCATAATATGTGACGTCACGTTAGGGGGGGGAGGTCTCACAAATGTGACCAGCTGTGACAAGGACGGGGGAAGAAGTCAAAAAGTCATGAAATTAGTGTGACGTAATTTATGGATGACCCCTTACTGCTTTGGAGCTTTGATTTTATGAGATTAAATTAATAAAATATACTGAACCATAGTGAATAGTAAGCTTACTGTAAAAGGTGGTGGTGCTCACATTTATAGTCCATCATTATAAATATCCATACAAGGCCACATAGATTCGTAAAGATATTTTCGATGAGATTTTTACTACTCTCTAAATCTCGTTCAAATCAATTTTCGTTGGAAGTTTGTATGGTAATGCACATTATATATTTTTTTTAGTTTTATCATTCTCTTATTTTAGAAGTTACAGGGGGGGGGACACACATTTTACCACTTTGGAAGTGTCTCTCGCGCAAACTATTCAGTTTAGAAAAAAATTATATTAAAAACCTCAATATAGTTTTTGAAGACCTATCCATAGATCCCACACGTATGGGTTTGATGAAAAAATAATTTTTGAGTTTCAGTTCTATGTATGGGGAACCCCAAAATTCATTGTTTTTTTTTCTATTTTTGCGTAAAAATCTTAATGCGGTTTACAGAATACATCTACTTACCAATTTTTAACAGTGTAGTTCTTATAGTTTCGGAGAAAAGTGGCTGTGACATACGGACGGACAGACAGACAGACAGACTGACATGACGAATTTATAAGGTTTCCGTTATTTGCCATTTGGCTACGGAACCCTAAAAAGTCAAACAATGTGTCTTCGATAAGTTTTTAAATTTCTATTCTCACTGGTATTATGAACTAGAAACCCGCACTTGCTTCGCTTCGAATACCCCGTATTAAAAAAAAAAAAAAATCTATACCAACTAAACTATTCCATAGATTAGCGCGTTCAAATAACGAAAAATTTTCAGCCTTATTCTATTAATAAGATAACATTGCAAAACTTTGTTAAACACTACCTAACTTCAAAATGTCACGAAATTGCAAAATGTTTAAAGGCATTTTATACACAGCTACTGAACCCCGAGGCGCTTTTATTTAAGGTCAAACTAATTTAAGCGTATTTGTTTTGTTACGTACAAGGTCACGAAGCTAGGCTTAAAGAGAGGAAATTAACTTTGTTGCCCCATTAAACCCACTGCGGGGAACGAAATGAGTTCCTCCATGACTCCATGGACCCAAATTAGAGAAATAAAAGGAGAGCGAATAAAAGCACATACTCGGGCAATAATAAAGTAGAATTACTACAATCATAACAAGCTCTCAGAATGAGTAGCAAATAGGGGTGCAATCTAACTTTGAGTTAGAAACTAGTACAGGATCAGTAATGCAAGCTTGACAATGGGCACCTTGAATTTCAGTGGCTGATAACACTTTTTTCAACTACATTTATCAAACGATTTGAATTTTTTTAATATATAAATACTAAGCTCTTTAAGTGATTCTTTTTTTTTAGTGAGTCTGTCTGAGTGTAGTGAGTGTGTCTTTCTTTTTAGTGATCCTTTTTCAAAGATTATTTCATTAAAATCAGTCTTTTTTTTGGTAAAATTTAGTATTTAATTAAACTTAAATGTTATAAAGTATTCGTATTTCGGTTGCAGTATTTTAAAAACCATAAAAACAACAGCTATTCCCAGCATTCTTCTTGGCTGTTACTTTAGCGGTTACGTCTGCGCTGACCACTTATCAATACATAGTACCCGTTGAAAGTTCTGAAACTTAAACAATAGCAAAGTTTTGTTTGTTCAACCGCCATGGAAATACTCCATAAAGAAGAAGATAAGAAATTCCTCAGAAAATCTTTTAAAAATAATATCTTCCCAAAATTCCTAAAATCTTGAACTCCCCTTTTCAGAGAAATGCTGACTTTTAAGTGCACAGTTAATGATGATAATGATGCACACTTTTTGATGCATATTTTTGCAATTAATAATATTTTGTTCCTGAGGCCTAAGATGGAACGCTTTAATTCTTCCTTAAATGTGCCCCAATGCCCTTGTTTAGTCAATAATTCTACTCAAACCCTTAATGAAGGCCGGTTCTTGGCAGAGTCTTTAGGTTTTTCTAATTAAGGGGCTCTATTAGCAAGCTTGTGTCGGCCGCTATTCATTTCAAGTACCTAAGTGCTCTGTAGCGAAAATAAGATTGGAATTTTCATACTAACATAAAGCGGGGTTTTTAGGTTAGGTGTATTTTCATGAGGTTTAAAAGAATATTGTAGTACTTGTAGTCTGAGAGTTTAAAAGGGTATGGTTATTGTGATATTCCTGATATGTATGGGTTTGTGATGACAAGAACGACTGGAATTTACGGAGACGCAACTGATAGGTAGGAAAAAATCAATCAATTGCTGACGATGTGAGTACTATTTATGTACAGCATAAGAATATAAAACTCTTCCAAGCGTAGTTTAAAAAGTTTTACCACTACAGTCCATCCAAGTACCGAACGCGCCCGCAACTTACTCGGTCTACTGAGTGAGTGATCTATCATTTACGGTCAAGAAAAGCTGTTGAACTATACGCTTTTCTTTATTCAGTAATATCATTCTTTTAGCTATACTGTAAAATAGTAGGACAATTTAAATTATTTTCACTTACCAACACAGCACTTCGCGCTATATTCAGCCATATATAAATATACGTAAGCTCCATTTTATGAGAAACGTTTCTAAAATTCCGAGCGACTTTACTATGCTCAGTACATTTATTAGACTTCGATACGACTTAAATACTAAAGCCGTAGACTTGAATTTATAGCATTCCAGACCAAGTATGTTAGGAGTTATGGCCTTTAGAATTCTTTAGTAAACAACTGTGACGTCGTGTACATAATCTGGTACAGTCTCCCTGTCAGGTACTGTGAGATAAAGTAAATTATAATTGAGGATATCGCCACTGATGTGTATGCACTGAGACCTGTAGGTATTTATAAAAGGGAGTACAAATTTTTAAATAAGTGACCGTCACAGTCGTCCGCCCGGAAGATGTGAAACTTCTATTTAATCTGAGATCTATATTTATAAAACAAAAAATGTTTGTACGGATGTCCTGTCCTATATAGACTCTGAAATCATCCAACCGATATACCTCAAAATGGCTGATATGCCTTTGTGTGAGACCACTAAAACAATGCATTAGGCACATTTGTAAAGATCATCACATCACATCAACGTCAACGTCAACACAAAAACACTAATCTGTCATTGTCATCAAATTTTTTTTAGCGTAGCGTGTACAAACGAAGATATCAATTAGATGAACTTTTAAATAGGTTATACTATGAGTATTAAACATTATAGTTTATACCAAAGAGTTGATTAAAAATATAATTCTGGGAAATAACAGTCGAAACGTTTCTGTTGGTTTTAAAAATGCCTCTTTCATAAAGACAAGTCATCTTGTACATCATTAAAAGCAAAAAAAATAATGATGCACTTTTAATGATGACTGCACAAAACTGTACACTCTGTACAGTTTGCGAATTTTTTTATCCAAATTAATTAGTCAGCTAGTAATCTGTACCATCTACCAATGAACGATTCGAAATCAAAGGTAAAAGAAAACTCAGAGACATGCGCGTCACGTACACAAATAACGTGTGTTGAGAGGATTTAGGAAAACTGAGTTCGAGGACGTTGTCTCTTTGCTAGTTTTAAATAAATCCCTTTGAGCAAAAGGCAATGAATAATGATGATGAACGTGAAAGATATTCACGAGTTTTAAAGGGTTAACTGGGTATGAATCATACATTTTTCAGAACTTCACACTCGACTTGCTTGTCAAAGTCAAAATAAATATTTATCAGAACAGTGGTAAAAAGACATTAAAAAATTATTACAACTTATTACATACAACTCGGCTTATTAGGCCAGTGAAATATTTCAATGTAATCACAAAATTATTTATCAATAAAATTTTGTATTGGATTTAACATAAATTACCTACTTCAAAAAGTTTATGAGATAAAATGGAATCAATAATTAAATTTTACTTAACTTGCATTCTATAAATACGTATATTTATATCGATGTTAAAAAATACTTCTTTTTATACTTAAGGACCATATAAGTAAATCCTTTCAAACCATTGCTACCTAAATAACATTAAATCTCTCCAAATTACAGAAAAATAGCACTCTGCCGTTTCCATTATCACCTCAAAGATGTGGAATTCTACTTCAAAAGGGAATATAAATAGAAGGTCCTTTTTAAATTACCCGAAACCCCTTGAAGAGCATTCTATACGGAACGTGCGAAGTCCCTTTTGGGCAGCGTCCTCCACTTACCAATAGAGTAGATCATATAAAGCTTTTAGGATTTTGAAGACAAAATTATATCTAGATTTATTCACTGTGACTTCATCATTAACACGGCAGGAGGCGCTACCGGGTAAAATTTACCACATAGTGCAAAAATTCATAAATATTGATTTTTCTGCTTAATTTTTAGCCGCGCCGCTTTAGGTACCTTTCGAGAAACGTGTAATAGTCCGCTATTTTGAATAAGCAGCCAATGTACGTGCGGTGTTTAGCCACAACAGATGTGTAAGGTGGTTACGGGTATTTTTTACCCAGTAGCGACTATTTGTGTCTTATTATTTTTATTAGTCTAGATTTTTTTTTAGTTGCTTCAGACCATCAAGATGCCTTATTTTCCTCTTAATGACGAACAAATAGAAGAGTGCATGCTTTTAGAATATAGTGACGAAGATAACATTTTTGAAATTGAAGACAATTAAGATTTTAGTGAGCATCCTCATACGGGCATCCTCAGCTATGTCGTCATCTAGTGAAGAGGATATAGTACCTCAGCCTCGTATAAACAAACGTATATACAAAATTGACAGTATTTAGATGACGTGCCCTTGCTTTATAAAACGTGGAAAATTTACCGGAAGAGATAAAACCCATTGGCAAGTTTTAGAACCCCCACAGAATGTTCGAACGCGATCACATGATCAGGTCCAGATCTACTACCTCAAACCTGTATCTAGGTATTAAAGGTAAAATAATGTTTTTAGTTGGTGGCGGTAATGAACAAAATGACAATCTGAGTCGCGCTCATCAAAAAAAGACTTGCATCCGCGCTCGCAAATGTCTGCATCACGATGTGCAGTGTGTCCTTGGAAAAATGATCGAAAAACTAAGCCTGATTGCAATTTATGCCATAAAAAGATTACAAGAGAGCATACCGTTCCGATTTGCGAAGAACATTCTTCAAAATGATCAAAAATGATAGTTATATGGAACATTATCGATTGATTGGGTGATTATTTTTAGGTTATACTTTGAACAATTTTTTTTCAAAAAAATGCCGAATTAACATATGTTACAATTATTATTATAAGTAAGAATTTATTATGTTCAATTGATATTGATCTCATTTTTTTAATTTTTTTATATGTTTAGAGTCTAATTTTTGTTTCTTTATAAGCCATGTGCAAAAAACATTCAATTTTATGCTGTGATTTTATTAAAAAAATAAAAGATTACATTAACAGATAAATACTTCATTCACACATTGTTTCGTGACAAATATATTAAAATATAACATAAAAATTTGTTTCACTAAAATACCCATAAAAAACCCCCCTTTTTACAATAAATCCAGTGTGGTATTTTTTACCCGGTAGCGACAGTTCGTGTTGCATTATGGGGTGCGCCTCCCGCCGTGTTAATGGCCACAACTGTGCAAGTTCTCTCCTTCCCATCTCACCACGTTGCTATAATGCGGATTGGTAAACCCTTTTTTGGAAACCATTTTTCAATACTTTACAAATACTGGAGAGAGTATAATATTAAAAAACGTTTCACTTCAAAAATGCATTTTCTGAAGTCGTGTTGGAAAAAATACCTCTTGGAAAGACGTATTGCGAAAAAAGACGCCGCAACTAATAGGTTGGAGCGTGCAATACGATTCTGTACAAATACCTCGGGGCTATTGCCGTATTATTGGCGGGGACGAACACCCGCGAGCTCGTAATATGTTTAAATAACACCCTGGGGCTAATTTATTGGAGCACTTACTTCCCCGTATTAGAAGCCCCAAACATAATTATATCCTTATTATTTATTTTATGGAAATAATGACAGCTTCTCCATAGTTTGGTCTGTTAGATGCTTTAATGAAAGGTCAAAGACATAATTATAATATTTTCTCAAATAAATATGTATTTTAATTAAAGTGAAAACTAGACAATATTTTAATGTCAAAGTAAAGTTTATCATAATTATATTAAATTCAGCTGTAACTGTAAATTGCGTCATATACTCGTAATCTTAATCTTAATATATATAAATTACGTGTCACGTTGTTTGTCCGCGATGGACTCCTAAACTACTGAACCGATTTTAATAAAATTTGCACACCGTGTGCAGTTTGATCCAACTTGAAAGATAGGATAGCTTACATCTCAATTTGTTGTCGCAATATTATTTTATTGCAAATTTATTGATAGAACGAAGTCTGTCCGGGCAGCTAGTCTTAATATATATAAATTACGTGTCACGTTGTTTGTCCGCGATGGACTCCTAAACTACTTAACCGATTTTAATCAAATTTGCACACCATGTGCAGTTTGATCCAACTTGAAAGATAGGATAGCTTATATCTCAAAATTAAAAAAAAACTTTTGACAGAACGAAGTCGGTCCGGGCAGCTAGTTAATGTATAAAATTTAAGTTTATTGTTGACTTATTTTAATATTTCTGATAAATAATTAAACTTTGGATAACCTCTGCCTGAGCACCCACATTACCCAGACTTCTTTTTTTTAAACTAATTAACTACTTAATTTTCTTTCAATTCACATATCTTTTTTATTATGAACCGATTCAAATAAACTGAACATTTTAATATTATGTAATACGAAAATTAGTGATATACATCAGTGAAAACTGCATTGAAATCGGTTAAGCTGTTTCTGAGATTAGCTAAACAAAATGTGTGATTGACCCAATATATTATGAGGAATTCGGTGTACATTTTGATAATAAAATCCCAAAGCATTTGCACGTGAAATAGTGCGTAATTAACGTTCTATCACGTTCTTAAACCAATTTCCGAAGTTGTTTACACGAGTTGCTTACATTGTCTACAAAATAAACCGTAGCGCAATATTTTCTGGAGAAATAAGAGGTGGGAAATAAGGGGCTATTGAAACTAGAAGCCTTGTTTATGCTTTAGATTAGACCCTTATGGTTGGTTTAATAATAGGCAATGTATGCGTTATTGCTAAATCATGAGTAAACTTCATTCTGCCTGCAGCTTTGCCTGTGTTTACCGGGATAGTAAATAATACCCTACATCTTATTCCAAGATTATGGTCTAGGTAAGTGCTAAATTTCATGAAAATCCGTTCTATAATTTCTGCAGTAATGAGTAACAAATATCCAAACAAACTTTCAATTTTAAATTATTACTAGGATTTTCACAAAATATAAACGTTTTAGACATGGTATTGATCCCTGTTATCCGAGTTCAATTTGCTCTCAACCTCATTTTTTTATTTGACTCATCACGAGGCACTCTTAACCCGATTTTATCTCATTAAAGTTTCATGAAATAATTTATTCGCATATGATTGAGGTAACATATCATAAGGTTTATATTTCTAGTTTTTTTAGGTGCATAATATAGAAACTTAAAATTCACCATTAGGAAATGACATCTTAGTTCTTTTTTATTACTGAAAATTTAGAATGGTGAAAGATAAATAATCTTAAAAATATTTTTTTAAAGAATCTTCCATACCGTTAGAAAGTGAGCCACATACATACCTGCATAATATTTTTAAAATAAGTAGAAAATAGTAAAACAATATTGTGAGACGAATTAGGATTCAGGGAGTCTCTGAATTTAGGGAAAATGTTATACGCCTTTATTCGCCGTAACTACATTTCCAACAAAGCTATAAGTCATTTGTATATGAAAAACAATTTGTCAAACCAGCCAGCGCAACTATCGGATAATACGATAAACGTTCCAAATCCGTACACACGCGAGCGTCGCGAATACGTCAAACTCTGCAATGTAAATTGGCCAAAAGTGTACAAGCAAGAAAAGTTATTATAAAGTGTATTACGGCAACGTCATTTGTTTCTTAAAAGGGAATTTATATTCAAGGGACGCTTAGCGCTTCGTCAGTCCCAGCCGGCTTGTTTATTTTCTTTTAATAACCAGGTGAAAATATTCGTTAATATATTTGAAACGAAATTACGAAATCCTTGGTTTGGAATAATTAGGGCAACTAAGCTCTTTTAGATCCCAAAGGGATTTTAAACAGTTTTTGTTGTCTTTAGTGTGTTAATATTTTTTTTAATAACAGTAAAATCAAGAGGAGTAATAGAATCCCAGCTATCTTTAAATCTTTGATACTGCAGCGATTTTTTTAAACATTATAATATTCTGTCTCAATAACTTGAAAAGACCGACAAGAAAGTTATATTTTTATCTGATTGCAAAAAGGGTGAAAGGTTTTCAATTCGGAAGTATTTGATTTATGCTCGTTTCCTCAGAACTCCGTCATTTATATAATCTAAATTTTACTAACAAAAAATAACCGACTCCAAAGTCTCAAAAACTACATATAGTTGTCAGATCTCGTTCAAATTTATGTGAGACCACATGACAAGCGCCTGCTTTCGATTAAAAAAAGAATCATCGAAATCGGTTGGCGTGATATTGAGTTATTCGTCAATTCGTCGCGCACATCTTAACACAAATTTACGACTTGTGTGGTTTTCTCATGGATGCCATTGTCAGATCTCAATAAAATTTATGTGGGACTACATGACAACCACCAGCTTTCGATTAAAAAAAAAATCATCAAAATCGGTTCGCCCAGTCCAAAGTTCTGAGGTAACAAACATAAAAAAAAAATACAGTCGAATTGAGAACCTCCTCCTTTTTTGAAGTCGGTTAAAAACGATTTGAAACATACATAGCTACATGTTTCCAGATTGGTCCCAATGGTCCCATATCAATGACGTTGCGACTGTGTTGCGCAATGGTTACCATGCCAGATCGCCGCGCCAAGGGTCCTGGGTTCGATCCCCAGCTAGGCGGAAATTTAAATGATGAGTTTGAATTTCGTTCTCGGTCTGGGTGTGAATGTCATTGTCTCTGTGTGTTGTCCATGGCACCCACGACACAGGGAATCCTAGTATGGGGCTATGAGTGTGTAGTGTTAAAATGATGGGATCCATGAGAAATTGAGGATACTCCTCAAATATTGACGATTATTATTGAATAATAATAAAATGTTATGGTGCTCCCTCACCGGGAGCATTCGCGTGTAATGTAACGTTACAGTTTTGAGCATTACATCAGTGAAGGAGGAGAACCGAGCATTACAATGCGCACCTTGTAATGATACAAAACGGGGATACATCAGTAAAGGAGGAGAACCGAGCATTACAATGCGCACCTTGTAATGATACAATGTGTAATATCTTGTTACAACTTGTAACATCAATGCGCTCCACTTCCGACCGCTTCGTCTGACATCTTGCTATGGAATGCTCAAAGTCGAATCTGTTGTGTTACATTACACGCAAATGCTCGTCAGTCAGGGAGGTAGTATTGTAATGTAATGTTCAAAGTCGAATCTATAATGTTACATTACACGCGAATGCTCGTCAGTCAGGGAGGTATTATTGTAATGTAATGCTCAAAGACGAATCTACAATGTTACATTACACGTGAATGCTCCCGGTGAGGGAGCACCTTTAAGTGATAAATGTGGCCTTTATCGGACACAATTTCATTGAATTCTGTTTTTTTTTCTTAAATAATTAGCATTACTTATTCCTTTTTGATTAAACAATACGAAATCCTATCCCTCGCGCGCCTAATTCAGATTTGACTCACTTCTAATGGTGCCTATCGGCAAACGCAGACGAGTCACGTAACAGTATAGACACCGCCACGCCCAAACATGCGAACGAAACTAACTGAAATCATTTATTTCATGTAAGTACCTAGGTATTCATTAATACACATATGAATTCAATTAGGCAGGAAAAACCCATGTGCGAACTACCGTAGGGATTAAACAGGCCAGTAGAGGAGCCAGTGACTCAGTGTTATGGGAATCTATTAGTCAGCAGGGTTCATCATGACACCTCCCAGTAAAAAGTTTATGTGTGATTAGCAAACGCCCTTAGAGAATTCCTTTAGTAGGTACTAACACTTGAAACAGTGTTTAGACAGCATTCTTTATATTTTTATTAGTTTAAACAATTATAATTAAACAGACACTAAATGTATACCTATATACGTAATTATCAGTGATAACCGCATCCAAATCGGTAAAGCCGTTTTTGAAATAGAACAATCGCTTACACAAACAAACAAAAATTATAATTATATTATTTTTGTAATGCAGCAAGTGATTACTGACACCTGATAGTCTTTTGAATGTGGGAGTAATTTATAAAAAACTATTATTAATACGTTTTATTATAATTATGTACCTATAAATTTCATAGAAAGAAACAAACAACATCAGAAAGGTACCAATAGATTTCACAGAAACAAACAGACAGCATCGGAAAGAAATAATTCATTCAACACCATAAGGATGTGGTTGAAATGATGATTAGTTGTCGACTTCAAAAACTACTTGTCAGATCTCGCTTAAAAAGTGGGACCACATGACAAGCACCAGCTTTTTTCTAATCAAAATTAAAAGAAGAATCATCAAAAGCGTTTTACCCAGTCAAAAGTTCAGGAAACAAACATAAAAAAATACAGTCGAATTGAATACCTCCTCCTTTTTAAAGACGATTAAAAACAAACTCCCTGTCCCTTGATAACATCATTTATCATGACATATTTTTTGAAATCCTTATCTTCTTTAATTTGAAACCCATATTGCATTATTCGAAATATTTTTATTTTTAGATACTTCAAACAATGGCACCTCACAAAAACCATATTTTAATTTCACTTAAGGATACTTGGGTTATCAAGACGAATCTAATGATATCTTAATTATATAAATCCGTTCAGTGGTTTTCAAGATATGTGATAAAGAGATCTGAAAATATTCTTTAATATTACTCATATACATACATAAATACAAAATACGCGTGAAAAACATAACCCTTCCTGGCGGCCGGGTAAAGAGTAACAATTTGTTTCACTAGCGCCACTCAGAGTAGAGTAATTTGTTTCTATATATTTCCGCTATTGACTTATTATTGGCTCACTGAACACACCCGCGAGCTACACTTGTAATATGTTTAAATAGCGCCTCTGGGACCTATTCATTTGAGCTCTTACTTCATCGTACTACAAGTATTAAACAGGTACGTAGGAAACATTTCCTTTCTGTTAGTATGAAGAATAAACGACTATATACCTATATGTAAGTGAATACTAATGAAAGAAATAATAGAAAATGTAGTATTACGTGTAAAAACACAATTTTTAGGCAAGGGATATTATAGTGTAGACGAGTATTTAAATTACAAAGACGCATGGAAATAACCAGCTCTGCAACCAGATTAGTAAATATTTTTGATATATTTTTTTAAAAGATGTGCTGCGGAGTTTCTTTACGGCTTTTCTTCTCCTCCATGAGCACCCTTCCAAAAAGCTGGTAGACTAAAAAAAAATGATAACGTACAATTCACGTCAGTGATACCTAAAATAAAATATTTGACTTTGACTAAGTGAGTTTTTTTTAATGTCTATAGTTAATATATAACTGGCTCTATAAGTTGTTATTAAAACGCCAGAAGCATAAACGAGGCATTCGCAGAAAAAAATCAGGTATATAAAACATTTTTTATGTTTGTAGGAATATCCTGTATAGACTCTGAAACCATCCAACCGATGTGACCCAAATTGGTTTCATTTGAAAGACAATAATGCGATGGTTTGAGACCACTAAAATAATGCATTAGGCTCAAATTTTTATAGGTACATTTTTTAGCGTAATAGCACACGCCGATTAATAATAATAATTTAAAAAAATAGCCGATTGGTTACCTTCGCCCATGAACAAGTAATTCGAGCTATTAAAATTAACGCTTGAACTAAAGTTAATTATAAACTTATAAATTAAAATTATGCTAAATTGATATTCATTTAACATAATTTTATACAATTAATATAAAATAACATTTGGTAAAACGCAAGTGGTCACCATATCCAGGTCACATGTGATTGTGTGACTGAAAAATACGTTAGGTGGTTAAGAGATAAGAGTAATTTTAATGATATTATAATAATAACAAAAATTAAGTTTTATATTTAAATTGTTGAAATAATGTTATTTTATTTGGCTGCGTTACAAAGTAGTCAAGTAGTAATTTATCATTATATTATTATTATATCATTATATATATAAACTTAATATTGGTAGAAGTAATCAATTAGAACACCAGAATTAAGTTCACTTATTTTTCACTGATAAGTACTTGTAAGTAATTTTTGTTATTGTTGAAAAAATATGCAAAAAAAGTATTTTACCTTCTCAATTTACAAATTCACAATCATACGTTTTTAATTTTATTAACCTCCGACAAAAAAGAGGGGTAATAATAATAATAAAGTAACCTCAGACTTCATAATCCTTGCTAAAATAAACCGATGTATCCGTATTTGGCTAGTAGAAAGTTAGGTTTATAATTGGGAACAGCAAGGCTATTCTGTTTTGTAACTCGACAGCGGAATCCGCGATGAGTTTCAAAATTGAAGTTCGAGTTCAAGACTCACTTCACTTGGCAAGTGCGTACTAGATGATTAGAGAATGACATATCAAGATGATGCAAGTTCGCTTTCGAGTCTGACTTGAGTGAGCTTCGATTTCGAGTTTGTATTTTAGAAAATAGCCCTCCAGTACCTAAATATGGCCGTAGTCCGTACTTAAGCTTTACAAAACAGTATTCTCTGTTCAGGCTAATAGCGTTATGCGCTATTGAACATGTTTTTTTTTAAGTTGAGGGAAGTTTAGATTTAGTTCAGTTTATGTAGCGTATTTTTTTAACAATGTAAGCTCCCCTTTTTATTAAAATATTAATTTATATTAGTTTTAAAGAGAATAAATAGTAAAAAGAAATAAGGTTTTCGATTGATGAAATGACAATAATAAACTCGTAAAATATTTTCGTTTTGTGTCCTCCCTCCATCTTTAACCGACTTCAAAAAAGGAGGAGGTTCTCAATTCGACTGTATTTTTTTATGTTTGTTACCTTAGAACTTTGGACTGGGCGAACCGATTTTGATGATTTTTTTCTTAATCAAAAGCTGGTGGCTGTCATGTGGTCCCACATAAATTTTATTGAGATCTGACAATGGCATCCATGAGAAAACCACATAAGTCGTAAATTTGTGTTAAGATGTGCGCGACAAATTGACAAATAACTCAATATCACGCCAACCGATTTCGATGATTCTTTTTTTAATCGAAAGCAGGCGCTTGTCATGTGATCTCACATAAATTTGAATGAGATCTGACAACTATGTAGTTTTTGAGACTTTGAAGTCGGTTATTTTTTAACCGACTTCAAAAAAAGGAGGAGGTTCTCAATTCGACTGTATTTTTTTTTTTTTTTTTTATGTTTGTTACCTCAGAACTTTGGACTGGGCGAACCGATTTTGATGATTCTTTTTTTAATCGAAAGCTGGTGGCTGTCATGTGGTCCCACATAAATTTTATTGAGATCTGACAATGGCATCCATTAGAAAACCACATAAGTCGTAAATTTGTGTTAAGATGTGCGCGACAAATTGACGAATAACTCAATATCACGCCAACCGATTTCGATGATTCTTTTTTTAATCGAAAGCAGGTGCTTGTCATGTGGTCTCACATAAATTTGAACGAGATCTGATCAGCAGTTTTTGAGAATTTGAAGTCGGTTATTTTTTGTTAGTAAAATTTAGATTATTGTTAGTAAAATTTAGATTATTAATTTACAAATTACGACAAAAATGCACTTTAGACTTAACAAAATAAAACTAGTTGATAGAAACGGACTATGCATACTGAATTTGAGGCATTGTTGCCAAAATAATTCCATTATTTTTTCAGCAACAAATAAATACTTATCTTAAAATAATTATTAAATATAGTGCAAAAATCTCAACCATAAAGCTTTTCAATTGTGGCAAAAGTTCACACATAAATAATTCTAAACTGCTATTCCAGGCGCATGTACCGCGAATCTTCCAAACGTATTCGCCGTAAATTTAGATTATTTTGCTCTACAGAATAATATCTCAAACATGAATATTTACAGTTACGGATTTGCGTCCCTTAACTCAATACAATTCAAACGCAAGGTCATTAAGGTAGGTTTTCCTTGTTCATTCAAACTAATGCGACGACAGTTTAAAATATTTCAAAGCCCATTCAACCAATCGCTGCAGAAAAGTAAACACAAGTTACCATTTTTCCACATCAAACGGGCCAATCCGGTAGCATCTGAGGGCAGCGATCCGTTCCACAGCACATAACGAGTACTTCACTAAAACTCTTTCGTCTTACACTTAAAAAAAAACACAATTTAAATCACTATCACCGATTTATTTGAGCCGAATCGTGAAAAACGGGCGACGTAGAAGGCGCGCGGCGGTGGCTACGATACTACCGCTTCGGCGCTACGAAGTCACCCGATCTTTGCCGAATATGCCCGATCTCCGCTCGGGGGAGCTAGGGCGATTCGCTCACTGTTTCATATTTTATATCGGTTGGGACGAAGCGGAATTACGGAGTTTGCTCGGCTAGGTTTTTATGGCGTAACGGAACCGAAGCGGCTGGCGCGCATTCTATTTGGAAGGTATTTTTTCAACTTGTGTGCTCGCCGACGAATTTTTTATTGTTCGCATCGCCCTACACTTGTAGGTCGTGTGATTTTAATGGAGAAAAGGCGTGACTCGTTCAAATAAGTAATAATGCGCGGATCCAGTACTTACAACGACGCGAGTGAATAGCTTTGCTTTCCGTATTGTGTCTCTTCGTGATGGGACCGTGCGAAAATTTGTTTCTTTTAGTAATGAGTTTTATGTACCGTTTGGAATAGAAAAGGGTAATGATATTTTATTCATGCGAGAATTATTTTTATATTAAGTGTATTGGTGAAGAAAGGTTTATCCATAATTCTTTAGCATAAATTTTGTTGAAGTGCAAGGGGCTTCATCCATCTTTGAGTTTAAGCCAAGAAGCTTATAGTAATCTGAAGTTCACACTTCCAAGGGGTCCCTGACGATGGATCACGTGACATTGGATGAATCTGCTCCTTATCATTGGTCGAAGGTAAACACCGACACCCTAAGAGTGGCTGTGAGTCTTAAAGGTCAACACCAATCAGGCCTATAATTGATCGAAGTTGTTCATCCAATGTTACGTTATCCGTCTTCAGGCAATGATATTGTAATATAAAAAAGAGGTAGATATGTCACTAGCGCGCTGCCGATAAAAAGCGTAAGAACAGGCAATTGACCGTTCTTCTCAAAGTCGCTCTGTCAATACAAGACGATACGCACGCTTTTGTTGTTGTCAGAAGTGCTTGACATTTGACATACAGCGTTAAAATGCCTTCGTGTGCCAATGTGATTGGTGTAGTGAAACATATGTGAAACGTTTTGTACCTATTTTTTGACATAATATTCTTTTCGTAGAAATTGCAATTATTCCGTTTTTGCGCCAGTTTCCACATCGGTAATAACAAAAATAACCGCGACCGAACGAACCAAATTATCGGTGTAACGAATATCTGATAATATCAGCTCATGTTGCATAATTATCGTTGTATGTACAGTGATAAAATCCCACCAAAATCATTATATGTTAAATAGGTTGACTGAACTCACGTGTAAATATCTTAAATTTTTAGGGTTCCGTACCTAATATAAATGGAAATATCGGAACACTTAGAGGATCGCGTTGTTGTCCGTATGTCTGTGTCTGTCTGTCTGTCCGTCAACTCTCAATTTTGCAAGAACGAGTAGTGTCAAGTTGAATTTAATATCCAATACTCAGATCTGCAATCCTATGGAGCATTGAAAAAATCAAGCTTCTTAGTCAACTCCGTCAAAAGATACGCCGTTTAAGTCGTATTTTTAGAGTCATTTTGGCACTCAAAAGAAATCAAAACCTATAAGGTACTTCCCGTTGGCCTTAAATAATGAATTTGGCAAGAAGCAATGTCTTATAGCACATGTAAAGTAAAAAATTCGAAAAAGTTTTTAAGTTATGGATAATAATGTGAGGCAAAAACAATCCATACTAATATACTAATATTATAAATGTGAAAGTGTGTTTGTTTGTCCGTCTTTCACGTCGCAACGAAGCTGTTATATGGTATGGTTTTTGTGTGTGGAGATAGTGAGGAGGGTGGAGAGTAACGTAGGCTACTTTTTACCGCGGTAAAACATCCCCATGGGAAGATCGATATTTTGTTAGTTGCTAGATATTTAGTTCTAGATGTTGTTAATAGATGGCGTTAGTAAAATTAATTGGCAAGTTCTGAATCACGCTATCAAATGATACATGTAAATTGGTTAAGCAATAGGCAACTATATCTAACTAAGTAAACTGTAAAAGTAAGTAGGATTTGGAAAAATCGATCTCTACCGCGGGCGGAGCTGCGGGCAAAAGCTAGTATATTTATATTATATTTTGCGCTTCATAAAATAATGTACAACATGCATAATGTCCTCATCATAAACCATAAAAACATGAAGTTTGCCAAAGCGAAGGGAGTACGGTTAGTAACTCATATAAATTCTACAACACACCCAATTTCTTCGTCAACATTTACAATGCATAGCTAGTTAGAGTACGACACAATTTGACAGTCGAAATTAGTTGAGACGCCCCTAGGGAACGTGGAATACTAAGTTTGGCACTAATCACCGACGAAACGAAGCGAGTTTAGTTAAAAATGTGCAGGTGTAACTCGCTGTTACAATGCGAGTTAAACCTGCACATTTTTAACCAACTTCCAAAAAAGGAGGAGGTTCTCAATTCGACTGTATTTTTTTTATTATGTTTGTTACCTCAGAACTTTAGACTGGGCGAACCGATTTTGATGATTGTTTTTTTATTCGAAAGTTGGTGGCTGTCATATAGTCCCACATAAATTTTATTGAGATGACAGATTTTATGAGACAATGGCATCCATGAGAAAACCACATAAGTCGTAAATTTGTGTTAAGATGTGCGCGACAAATTGACGAATGACTCAATATCACGCCAACCAATTTCGATGATTCTTTTTTTAATCGAAAGCAGGTGCTTGTCATGTGGTCCCACATAAATTTTAACGAAATCTGACACGTAGTTTTTGAGGCTTTGAAGTCGGTTATTTTTTGTTAGTAAAATTGAGATTATACTCTTATAACAATCTATATAAAATATAACACATAAAAACGTTTGTGGCAATGTGCGTTATAGACTTTGAAACAACTGAACCGATGTGCCCCAAACCAGTTTCATTTGAAAGGCAATAATGCAAAGATAGTTTTGGACCACAACTATGCATGAGGCACATATTCACGAAGTCGATTTTTTACTTTTCCCATACAATTTTTCCCGAATTTATGTATTTCTTTTATCCAAAACATCTAGCATCGGTTGTCGCTGATGTCCATAGGCGACAACAGTCATACCATCATGTGGATCCTCAGATCAGTTGTCGATTTTTCCCATAAAAAAAAGCAAAGGCATCACCAAGCAAAGAAGAAAGAAATCCTCAAAGCTATCTACATTTCTCCCATTACATCACAAACAAGATATTTAACGCTTATTACATCGAAAGCGTGCGTGCTCTTCGTGCCTCAAAGCCTGATTGTTGTATGCTGTTTAAAATTATAATTTAAGAATAACACAATTTTAATTAACTACCCTATTTCATGCTATGCGTTGCCGAGTTAATATTCGAGTTTTATTGCACGACTGACGACAACGAGTGAATGATAGAAGCGATTAAATAAAGTACATTGGAAGCAAAGTCACTTGAATATCGGAATGATTGGAGCGAGGTTTGAGTCCCAAGACCGTTATCTATATCATGTTCGACAATTGATTCAGCTCAGGGGCATGTTTTATTTGTGTCAATTTTTTTAGAATATTTTGCACGTTTGAAAATAATTACGACGTACTTTATCACATGAAACTTTATGAGATCATAAGTATGTAACTATATATACATAATATATTTAAAACTATGAGTCTGCTTCTAGGTATATTGTGAACGTGAATTATGATAAAAACACTAAGATTTTTAGGGTTCCGAAGAAAAATTGGAGCCCTTATAGTTTCGTCATGTCCGTCCGTCCGTCCGTCTGTTCCAAGCATTCTTAGAGTCAAGTGTCCCCCCCTTCCTGCTGGCGCTAAACGGTCGGAGATAGACTAAAATGTGAAAATGTAAAAAATTCATAAAAATAGGTTATGATGATGAATTTACAAGGAAAACTATCATGGCCAGGTTAGCTTAAGTAGTTAATGTGTAATAGTCAACAATCTTACATCTTCGGCACCCTACATTGCACGTGGCTTGAACGTGGCCGTTTATTATAGAAGATCTATTTCCAGTGAGGCAATTATGGCTTGTCATGATTCTTTGGTGTTGATGATGATGATTAACTAAATTTACCGTGATGTTTGTACGTAAGTTACTTCATCGCTTGTGCTGAGACAGCCGCCCTACTCAAATGAGATTTACGTAATGAATATTTTGCTTTACTGAGAATTGCCAGTGCGTCCAATGTTTAAAAGAGATTGCAAAGCATGATGGAAAATAATTTACGAAATACTTCATATTTCTCTAAATGCTTTTGAGAGTATTTTGTCGTAATTGATATGTTAGGTTGTTGAAACTAACCGGATGTTTTGACATATGTATGTGACGGCGAGCGGCCTCTTTGGTTTTACAACGAGATGCTGTCATACTAGAAGTCATGAAGAAAACTAAATAATATTTAGAATAAAGAATGTGTCAATCTATTGAGAACAATACGTGTGGGACATGGTGGGGGATTCGGATAGCGATCACGGAGTTGTAGAGATTGTTATTGATGTGAACGTTAGGAGAAATGGAAATATAATATCATGGAGCAAAGTAAAAGGAATATTATTGAATAACCAACACCGTAGAATACTCCTTCTGTTATATCAGAAGTGACCCTAACCAACGCCTACAACAGCCATCCAGTAATTATAAATTTGATGATAGAACGTGGAATATGGAACAAATGTTACTATTTTGCCGGAGTAATAATCGGTGTTGGAAGAATAGCCCCTAAAATATCGGAAAAGTCGGAAAATAAATGAGGAATGACATTAGTTCGGATGACATTTGAAGAAAATTTTGCAATGAGAAATGAAACAATCCAAAACGCGACGAAACTTGAGACGCACAATGTTCACGTCTGGGTTTGAGAACCTACACAACACGAGGTCGTGTTTGATGGTCACGATGGCCGAAGGAGTATGGATCGAAGATAAGTAGCCCTAGTGTAGTTTGAAATGTAAATTGTGACATCGTACATGTGAAAATAACTTTCCTTGTATTTTTCAGTTGTGGAAAACGATATAGCGACGTGCCATCACAAAACAAGTGAACCAGCATTCAAGCGGTGGCTGTCCAGGTGACGGCAGAATGAACGCAGCTGGGACAGAGCGACGCGACGTGCTGATGTATTCGGTGTACAACCATCTTCACGCGTACCTTCATTTAGAAAGGTGATTTTGTGAATTTGTTATATGATAAAGAAACGTTTGAGAGCTGTCATTACTGTCTTGAGTGATAGAAGTAATATTGAGCTTTTGCAAATTATTGAATTGAGTTTCCAAATGAAAGAGAGATTTAAGGTTCCATTTAATGTTGTTGAGGTTTTCATGAATGCCTGTAAGTCATGTACCAGTCGAAGCGGATATTAACTGTGATAAGATGTGATTTGTGTTGAATTGGATTGGAGATGGGAACTTGAGTAAGAAACTTGTTGTGGTGAAATGACGTCGAATGAGAATAGAAGGGGAGTGTAATCAGGCTTCTTAGTAGCGGTGCACTCCTGTGGTTTAAGAGACTTACTCAAGATTTGTTGTTGTTGTTACGTCGAAAATGAAATGAAACGACTATGGTACATGGCTCAAGGTAATAACATCATAAAGTTGTAAAGTATTGCCCCGTCGAGGTCAGGAACGGCCGAGCGAACAAGTACTGCCGTAAGATATTTCCTTGCAGAGTAACGACACATGAGGCCGTGTCGGTGTGCAGCCACAGCAGAAGTAAAGGCGTCCGATGGAGTCCATGACGAGCACCCAGCGAACAAAGGGGTCCACCGGAGGCATGGAAGCGGAAGCGCTCGAGGACGAGCGCACGTCAGGATAGCCGTGACGGCGTGCGGCCTCTTTGGTTTTACAACGAGATGCTGTCATACTAGAAGTCATGAAGAAAACTAAATAATATTTAGAATAAAGAATGTGTCAATCTATTGAGAACAATACGTGTGGGACATGGTGGGGGATTCGGATAGCGATCACGGAGTTGTAGAGATTGTTATTGATGTGAACGTTAGGAGAAATGGAAATATAATATCATGGAGCAAAGTAAAAGGAATATTATTGAATAACCAACACCGTAGAATACCCCTTTTGTTATATATGTATATTATAGAGCTGTTAGGTTTTATTGAATATTACAATAATCTGAATTTTACCAAGAAAAATATTACCAACTTTAACTCATATTTAAGTGGGACCACATGACAAGCACCAGCTTTTGATTACAAAAAGAATAATCAAAATCGGTTCGTCCAGTCGAAAGTTCTGAGGTAACAAACCTAAAAAATACAGTCAATACAATTGAATACCTCTTCCTTTTTTGAAGTCGGTTAAAAAGTGTACATTGAAGCAGCGTAGCGGAAGCCATACTTCAAGTCGACTGAATAAAACTTTTATATAAAACATCCTTTCTGTCCTATACCTGATAAATTGCAGTCATTTTTATTTTTACTCCTCTGTAATATTAACATTGTCAAAAAACATTTTTCATTTTCGTTAACGTAATTGAAGTCACATTTTTATTGCATCGTAAAAATGTTGACAAAGAAATGGCGGCAATACGTCCCCGGTAATATTTTTTATTTTTCCTGACCAATTACATTGCTGTAATGTTTGGGAGACATTCAATTTAAAATCATTCGATATAATATTGTATTATGTGTTAAGGTGAAGGTATTATCGTTAAAAGTGCATGAACAAAGGGATACACATCATCTATACTTCGCTAACCGACACTGGCGAACAGACATAAAGGAGATCTATACTAAACCATAACCAGGAGATCTAGAAGCATGAAGCTCTTTACAGGAGTTCATTTGAAATACGAATAATTAAGAAATACGATCGAATTTCTCAATCAATCAATTATTAATCAATCAATCCATCAATACTTTATTTGCAGAATAAGGTATACATAGCTTGTCACATAGTTGTTTTATGGTGTTTGTTACAGATCTCCTATCCTAGCCTAGTTGTGCAAAGTTAATTTAGTAGACCATGCATTATATAATGAAACAGGAATCCATATTCATAAATTCCAAAAATAAAAAGTAAAAAGAGTAATAAAATGTCGGATTAAATTGAATTTACATTAAAATTGTCATGTTGATCTAATTATAATTTATCTGCGTCATTAGTTTTATGTCATGTCAGTAAGAAATTCGTTAATATTACAAACATTTTTATTAAATATTCATTTACATTTTTCTACTGCAACATGAGTCCTAGAGACTCGACATTATTGTATAATCTTGTAGAACATACATAAATAAAATCCTATCGAATTCCTTTAACAAAAATTTATTTTGTTTGATTCCTAAACCTCCTTGACTTGACTCCTGCAGATAATTAAAAAATAAACCAGCAAACGTTAACTTCTTTGATATTACAAAAACTACATCCCCACTCTAATCCTTTCTTATTTATTCCTTATAGTAAGAGCCAGCTCTAAAAATCTTTTAAGTCGACTTTAATAATCTTAAAGCGCTCTGCGTTCCTCATTAAAGGCCGCTTCTTGAGAACAATGGCCGCCTGTGGTTAGGTATTCCAGAACAATTTTAACCACAAAGAACGCGATGACCTGGACGAAAAGATTTACTTTCTTTGGGTATTAATTCAAAACTTGAGTAAAGTTTTGCTCGCTACAATGTCGGCGCTGCATACACTTAAACAAAACAACTTTTAGAAGCTATCTTTGAGTACCGTATATCTTACTAACACAATTTATGTTCCTGTATTTTCCTGGTTTAGTTTATATTACTATAATCATTTACCATTGCCTTCTACCGTTATCAGTTATCATTTACGGTTACCATTTACTGTTAGCATATTTTAATTTTATATTGCCTTATATTTAACACTTTAATTACTTTACTTTATTTATTTATTCTACCGCCCTGGGTATTAAAACCAACTCCAAGTTTTATATTCTCTTAACTATTCAATATTTTTTCAGCTTTCAAAACCGAGATTCGTTGCTCGTGGGACTTGATGTTCATAATCTTTTCAGAGAGATAATCAGAAACGTGAAAGATAAGACGTGCAACATGAGAGCTTACAGCCTATTCGCTCAGGGTATTGAATTATGTACAGCGAGAATATAACACTGCTTGCATCTTGTCATTTTAACATCTGGAGGACTATTCAGTTTTGTAACTTGACAGCGGAATCCGCGATGAGTTTCAAAATTGAAGTTCGAGTCCGAGATCTTGATATGTGATTCTCTAATCATCTGGTACGCACTTGCGAGGTGAAGGGAGTCTCGAACTCTAACTTCAATTTAGAAACTCATCGTGTATTCCGCTGTCAAGTTACAAAACAAAAGCGAACTTGCATCATATTGTGTGCGGTAATCGCAGGGGCGATCCTTCGATGTATGTAATGTGGACTGTATAAATGTATGTATGTATGTATGAAGCAGTAGGTTGGTAGTATGTCCAATCCAATACCAAAATCAGTAAGAAAGAACCCACCAACCTTAACATCCAATGTCGCAGGATTGCGCTGCGCACGACTGCTTCAAATTTTCACGGCACGGCCGGAGGACAGCACCATAAACGTTATGGTCTTCTTAAGATGGAAACTCCACGAACGTCGTGAATTCAACCGATCTTTTTTAACGGAGTTGACGCAACTCGCGATATTTTTCCTTTGACATTAAGTGTCAATTTTGGAAGGGTTTTACTTTTCTTTCACACCGACCAGTGTTAAAGGATTGAACATACCCCCCACCGAAATCAGTGTGATGATTTCCTAATAGTGTCGGTGTGTGAAGAATGAGTGTGTTAATAATTTGTGTTAATGAATATTTACGAAATAATTCAAAATAAAATAAAGAAACTTGTTAGTGTTAAGTAAAAAAGTTGAGTGTATGTGCCTAATCTAAGTCCTAACCTAATAACCTAATTTAATATTTAGTTTGCATATGGCAATGGGCAGATCTTATTTACCGGTCTTTTATAAACCCCAGTTTGCGTGCGTACAGTGACTACACGTACAATGTTATCAAAACCAGGGTGAACCTCTTCTATTCTGCCAAGAGGCCACTGTAACGGTTTGGTTAAGTTAGATTTAAGGAGCACTAAATCACCCTTCTTAACATTTGGAATTGAGGTGAACCACTTTTCTCTTTGCTGTAAAGTGTGCAAATAATCATTTGACCATCGCTTCCAAAATGATTGTGATGCCTTTTGAATACATTGCCAACGTGACAATCGCTTCATCTGTACATCTTCAAAATTATTCTCTGGAACAGTTAATAAATTCTGTCCAGTTAAAAAATGACCCGCAGTCAGAACTTCAAATTCATTAGGATTATTTGAAAGGGAGCATAATGGTCGCGAGTTCATAATTGCCTCAATTTTACAAAATAAGGTACTTAACTCCTCAAAAGTCAAGGACCTATCACCTACTACACGGTAGAGATGATGTTTGGCTGATTTTATGCCTGCCTCCCACAGACCACCCATGGAAGCTGCATTAGGCGGGTTCGTACGCCATTCGACGCCTCGCGAGGATAATCCAGAAAGAATTTCATCAGAATTAGACGTAGAATTAAAATAATTAGTAACGTTTTTTAAATGTTTAGCTGCTGCAATAAAGTTTTTTCCACAATCGGAATATAAGCAAGTACAGAGACCGCGGCGTGCCACAAAACGATCAAATGTGGCCAGAAAACATTCGCAAGATAAATCTGAGAGCACTTCTAGGTGCACTGCTTTTGTAGAGAAACATACAAATAAACACAAATATGCCTTAGTAACTTTTGCGTTTCGCCGCATACCTTCTTTTATAAAGAATGGACCACCAATATCGCAACCAACATGGTCAAACACCTTGTTGGCCTTAAGCCTAGTTGCAGGTAACGTACCCATCATAGGCTGTGTGGAGTATGGACGAAATTTAAAACAAGCCCGACATTTCGACAAAACTGAACGAATTACACTACGAGCATTTATTATCCAGTATTTATTATTTAAAATGCCTTGCAAGGTGCGCGGTCCTACATGCATGTACAATTTATGAAAATAATCAATTATTAAATTTGTTATGTGGCACTTCTTAGGTAATAGTGCCGGATGTTTTATATTATACGGTAAATCCGACTGTTGTATTCGACCCCCCACCCTGAGGAAATTATCAGGGTCTATAAAGGGAGATAGTTTACGAAGGGATGATACATGAGTTCCCTTTGCTAGCATTTGTATTTCAGAATAAAAATAATTATTTTGAATGACTTTTATAATTAAATCATGTCCCTGTTTTAACTCGCAAGACTTTAGTGAACCAAATGTTCGATCAGATTTTTTACATTTTAAATTATTTACAAAACGAAGACACCACGCTGTTACGCGCTCGAGTTTACTAAACGATGAAATATTATTAAAGGAATGTTCAAGATCATTGAAGTTATTTAAATTGTAAGAATTAAAGGTAAATGTGTCTACGTTAGTTTTAAGTTCTGGAATAATATCATTTTCTTTTAAAAATAACGTACTTCTTGGCCAACAATGCGGATCTCCAGCAAGCCATGCAGGGCCACTAAACCATTCGTCCGCTACTGCTAAAAGTTGTTCAGGCAGCGCGCCTCGAGAAGAGAGGTCGGCTGCATTGTTCTCACTGTTTACATGAAACCAGCAATTGGGCGGAATCACGTCAACAATCTCGCTAACACGGTTAGCCACGAACACTTTTAGTTTGTATGGCGGAGTTTGTAGCCACGAGAAAACTACACTCAAGTCGCTAAAGGCAACTATTGGTAAATTAAAATCTTTAACGTTTTGTACGACAAAACGTACTAGCTTCGATAACAGCACGGCTGCCACAAGTTCAAGCCTAGGGATAGGCATTAATGGCTTCAATGGAGCAACTCTAGATTTGCTCGTCAATAGTTTGACTTTGACGTTCCCATCCTTGTCAGTACTACGAAAATATATGCAAGCTGCGTAACCCAGTGATGACGCATCACAGAAACCGATTAATTGCACGTTTACAAACGAATTCACTAGAAGGTGTCGCTCAATGCGAAGTTGTGAAAGAATCGGTAATTGACCGATAAATTTATCCCATTTTTGTAACAATTCGTATGGTAAACGGTCATTCCAGCCGAGGCTCAGTTTCCAAAGATCCTGCATGATACATTTGGCAACGAAAGTACACGGCGAAATAAAACCAACCGGATCGTAAATACTAGCAAGCAGCTTAAGTACTGAACGTTTCGTTCCGTCATTATCTTTTAAATTATAATTAAATGAAAAGAAGTCGCATGAGGGCAACCATGTCAATCCCAGGACTTTTAAGGATGATGATAACGTATCATCTTGAAAATTTATTTGCGTTATTTGTTCTGATTTCATTCGTGTCAGTAGCTCGGGACAGTTGCTAGCCCACTTACGTAATTCAAACCCGCCTTTTTTCAGAAGACTCATTAAGCCGTCTTGTAAGGTACAAGCTTCATCTACAGATTGACATGACCACAAAAAGTCATCGACGTAGACACCCTCTTCTAGAACTCGGGAAGCCTTACAGTCTGACCGTTCGTCTTGGGCAAGTTGAAGCAACGTGCGAATAGCCGTGTAAGGCGCGCTACGCAGTCCGTAAGTGACCGTTTTCAGCTCGTAAACTTGTACTGGGTCTGACGGTGCATCACGCCATAATATGTGTTGATAACACCTATCAGCGGGGTCGATGAGCACGGCTCGATACATTTTTGACACGTCCGCCGTAAAACACACGTCGTAGAGACGAAAGTTAATAATAATTTTTAAAATATTTGGAAGTAATTTACGGCCGGTCAAAAGGTTGTCATTTAGTGACACCCCAGTACTAGTTTTCTGTGATCCATCAAAGACCACACGCAACGGTGTTGTGGAGCTAGAAGGCCGTAACACACAGTGATGTGGTATAAAATATTTAGACGGCTCCGTACCACGATATAGCTCCATATGTCCCAGTGACTCGTACTCCTTCAGAAAATCAGAATAAGCCTTCTGGAACTCGGGTGAGCGCGCAAGTCGGCGCTCGACATGCGTGAGTCTCCTAAAGGCTGTGTCAAACGAATTACCTAACGGTTCGTGATTTGGCTTTAGTAAAATAGGTGAAACATATCGGCCACTTTCGTCACGATAATGTTTCTCAATATATAATTTTTCAGCGACTTCATCATCGGGATTTAAAGGAACATCGCACGGCGAGGACTCTATTTCCCAAAATCGCTTAAGAGTATCATTTAAATGATCATCAGTGGTGTACGACACCAACGTTGTAGACGCTACAACGTTCACATCCGTGACGTCACAAGTCGACGGGGTAATTAGTTTACCTGTGATAATATACCCAAATATGCTATCCAGCACGGCTGGCATATTGGGACCCATGATAATTTTCTTCCCACTATAAATATGGGGAAAAACGTCACCGCCTAAAATTAAATCAATTGGCGATTGCTTATAGAAATGAGGATCAGCTAAAAATAAATTATCATACTGTTTTATTATATGCTCAGGAATTTTAATGGTAGGTAAATCTGAAGTTACTTTCTGAAGAATAACAGCATCAATATTAAAAACAGGTTTATCAGTGTGACGCGGCCTTAAGCTACATGACGTCATGCCGTAGTTCTTAACTAAACCATCAGCTAATCCGCAAATGCTAAACGGACATTTACGTTGAGATAAACCTAAACGTTGTAAGCATGCAGCGGAAATAAAATTGGATTGTGCACCGGAATCAATTAATACGCGACATGGTTGATAGACGTTAAAGTTGTCTAAAATATAAACAATCGCGGTACCCAACAAAACCGTACTGTAACTGTTATTATTATCAGTTGAAGGGCCTCCCGACTGGGCGGGCGCGCTTACAGGAATCGATGCATTACCGGAGTCATAAGAGGAAGCGAGAAACGTTTTCGTTACGTCCTGATGCAATAATAAGTTATGTGGTCGCTCACAAATAATGCATTTAAATTCACTCCTGCACTGTTCAACAGTATGATTAGGTTTAAGACAATTATGACATAACTTCAACTCATCAGCACGGCTGATTCGTAGCGAAGCACTCAATTTACGAAATTGAGCACAGCGATATATCATATGATTGTCTCCGCAATGCAAACAAGATAAATTATTTTTTGAGTTTGATGACGATGCATGCGCGTAGTTTTTCTGTGCACTGTTTCTAGTTCGCGCCGTAAACCTACTTACATCTGGTTGACGTTTATTCTGTACAACGTTTTGGTTGCTTGTACTAGCACCATAAGAACTAGAATGATCCAACACTTTTATTTGATTAGTAACATAAGAAATCAATTCAGAGAATTTTGGTATCGACTTCTGATTGATACTTTGTTCAAATGATCTACGAGTGTATGGATCCAAGGCGCGTAATGCTATATGACACAGAATGTAACTATTCAAATCTTCAATATCAAGAGATTGTATAGCTTTGTATGAGTTATCAAAGGTTTCCAAGAAATTATTCAACTGAAAGGATGATTCCTTCGCAATAGGTGTAAAGTTTAACATTTTATCTAAATAATTCCCAAATAACATTCGGTTATCTTGATACCTGTCGAGTAAAGCTTGCCAAACTATATCGTAATTATTAGCAGATATCGGAATACTTTTGACTATGTTCAAAGCGGAACCTTTGATACATGAGAGTAAATAGTGAAATTTATCTATATTAGGTATCTGAGGCTGATTATGAACCAACGAACAGAATGTCTCGTAAAAAGTATTAAAATTCTCAATATTTCCATCGAAACAAAACAACTCCAATTTTGGAAGACGTGGCCTAGATTCGATGCACGACTGTGTTTTTTCAGTTTTAACGTTCGCTAGTAATTTTGAAGAAATCAATTTTATACGGAAATACAACTCATCAAAACTATTCAATTCCTGACTTTGAAATATGGTTTTCATACCAGCTTGTAACTGACATTTATAAATTTCAAAAATGCATAATTCGAAAGATGAACGTAGTTCATCTATATCCGTGACACGCAATAGAAACATTTCACGAACATTGCTGTCACTTACATTTAATGACATGTCAGATATTATTTGTAATTGTTCAAAAATTCTTTGCTTTTTGTTGATTAAAACGTTTAATTCAACATCACCTATGCACTCCTCGTACACTTCCTGAACCTTCTGACCCTTTTTAGCCATTGCAACGTGCAAACTAAATATATTATGTCACATAAAATAAATGAATAAAGAATTGCCTACTCTATGTTCGGCTCGAAGGCCACAAAAAAATTGTGCGGTAATCGCAGGGGCGATCCTTCGATGTATGTAATGTGGACTGTATAAATGTATGTATGTATGTATGAAGCAGTAGGTTGGTAGTATGTCCAATCCAATACCAAAATCAGTAAGAAAGAACCCACCAACCTTAACATCCAATGTCGCAGGATTGCGCTGCGCACGACTGCTTCAAATTTTCACGGCACGGCCGGAGGACAGCACCATAAACGTTATGGTCTTCTTAAGATGGAAACTCCACGAACGTCGTGAATTCAACCGATCTTTTTTAACGGAGTTGACGCAACTCGCGATATTTTTCCTTTGACATTAAGTGTCAATTTTGGAAGGGTTTTACTTTTCTTTCACACCGACCAGTGTTAAAGGATTGAACATATTGACATGTCATTATCTAATCATCTATTACGCACTTGCGAAGTGAAGTGATCCTAGAACTCGAACGTCAATTTTGAAACTCCGCTGTCAAGTTACAAAAGTGAATAGCTATGCTGGCTAAAGTTTTTGACATTTTTAAAGTATTTTGTCATTACTACATTTACATTATTAGCCCTAAATCCAAAATTACCTAAATAGCCCAGCCGGCTAAAGAGGAATCTTTTAATAACTAAGGCTAAATAGCTAAACTTAGGTTAGTATTTCTTAAGGTCTTGGTATGGTATGTATCTATTATACATAGGGCTACGATTATTACGATAAATACGACGTATCCAAAGCCCGATACATCTATATTCAGTTACTTTTAATGAGATTAGTTTCTCTGAAGACAGCGTCATCCCATCCCATCCCATTTCACCATCGTACCCTCTGCCGTTGAGTTGTTTATGTGAATTCCCAAGCTAATGCCGCAGGCTGTTGATTCATGTCGTGTAACTCACCAACTAATAGCGTTAACTAGTTGCGGCTTGTCTTCAAACACAAGTCTAATATAAATTCTTGCGCCGAATTTATGTGCCACGTTAAAATTTAATTTCTTTACGACAACGACGTGACTTATGTGATAATCGTATCTTGTATGGATAAGATGCTTTGTACCCTCTCGGGCACGGATTCGTTGCAAACTGCGTAGGATTAGACAGTAGCTAGCTTCTTAGTATTAATGTTTATATTTGGTTGCTGCAAGGCTATTCTATAAGGATGTGTTTTTACTCGACAGCGGAATCCGCGATGAGTTTCAAAATTCCTATTCTATAAAACTCGACAGTACAGGTGGCACCGCAGTGTAGGATGCGACGGTGAGAAAAACTACTTCTTCTGGCTAATTAGACATGTTTGGTATTCGGTAAGGAATTAATTTGTCTTGATCATCGAATTACGTTACCGTCGAAGCTCGTTTGTCAAACGAAAAGTGAGCTTCGATTTTGAGTTCGTATTTTAGAGAATAGGTAGCTCTCCAGTGACCATAGTTACCATTAACTCGTTTGTCGGAATAAAACGTAAAAGAGTAGGCACCATAATTTCGTTTATAAGAAGACATTGATTGTTCGAGAAAAGAAAATATTCCATTTTATTACGGTCTACATACTATTCTGTTATGAAAATTACATGCCAGAGACATCATGCTGTTAAATATTAAAACTGAATGAAATGTCACTTCGTACAGTAGCCAACCGCCAAAAATATTCAAGTGCCGACTGAAAAGTGGACGGTCCGTGAAATACATAAAAAATTTAACAAGTTTCCAGCTATACTTACATTATACGACTAGTCAAAACATTCCACGACTACGATATAGATTGTGGGTGCGTGTAGGAATTTTTTAATGTTGGAAAGCGTTTGTAAATAATCTAAATTTTACTAACAAAAAATAACCGACTTCAAAGTCTCAAAAACTACATAGTTGTCAGATCTCGTTCAAATTTATGTGAGACCACATGACAAGTGCCTGCTTTCGATTAAAAAAAGAATCATCGAAATCGGTTGGCGTGATATTGAGTTATTCGTCAATTTGTCGCGCACATCTTAACACAAATTTACGACTTATGTGGTTTTCTCATGGATGCCATTGTCAGATCTCAATAAAATTTATGTGGGACCACATGACAGCCACATGACAGCTTTCGATTAAAAAAAGAATCATCAAAATCAGTTCGCTCAGTCCAAAGTTCTGAGGTAACAAACATAAAAAAAAATACAGTCGAATTGAGAACCTCCTCCTTTTTTGAAGTCGGTTAAAAAACATAAAATATTCTTACAAATATGACAAACATTTTCACTCCCTGTGTTACATTTATAACAATTATTTTTGTCTTTAACTATAAGCTTGTAAGCACGTCTGTGCTTGTAAGCTATATTTAATGTGTATATTAATTTTCACATTATTAATTAATATGTATATTAATTTTCACATTTCTGAGATCAAAAATGAGGAAGTATTAACCCTTACGGGATGAATTCCGAGAAAAGTGTGATACAGTTATTTTTTACTTCAAAACTGACGAAGTTGCCATACTAACTTGCACCCCCTTAATTCAACCTTTGGGCGATGATTTTCCAAAATAACACATTACTATTATGTTTCTAATCACCAACTATTAAGTTCCATCCCCTAAATTAACTCTTTAAGGGATGATTTTCCAAGGGATGATTTTCCAGGATGATTTTCACAAAAAAAATGTGTTAAAACTTTTGTTTATTACTATGAAATCAGGTAAAACTTTTAATGTTTATAACTCTAAAAGTGACGAAATTGTATGAAAGTTAGTTCTTACCACTATTTTTACCCCTTAGGGGATGAATATCCAAAAATCCGATAGCCTATATTACTCAGGAACAATGTAGCATTCTAATGGTAATAGAAATAAAATAGAAATAATATAAAAGAATTTTTAAAATTGGTTCAGTAGTTTTTGAGTTTATTCGTTACAAACATACAAAAATACAAAGCTTTCCTCTTTATAATATTACGAGTAGTATAGATTATGAAAACGAATAAAATTAACATAGATTTTTTTCATACTCCACTATTAATTTTATAGCCTGATGGTTATATCCAATCCCTCCACAATCATTTAGAAAATTAGTGCATCACGTAGGACGCTTGTAAAAGCACAATGTGTGGTTAATATCTAACCACACATTGTGCAGAGCCCATCGAAACAAGAAAGTGTTAAAACCTCTTTCCCTCTAGTAGGCACCCATTCAATTAATGACATCCAATTATTTATTTTATTCAAGTCGTGTCGTAACCGTGTCGTAGTTATCTCGTAATTTGTAAATGCAAACGTTAACTGTATTCAATGTTATTTGCGAATTGCGAATGCTGAATGCAAACTCGCTAGTGAATGGAACATCGGATGAGATAAAAACTGAAGTTCTCTTTACAAATATTAAAACATAGCGCTTGTACCGGTTTTGTGACTGAGGAGTTAGAGATATGCGATCATGCTCCCAATAAAATCAATAGGATTAATCGAATAAAATACTATCCATATTCATAGATAGTAAAAAAGATAAAATTTTGTGTTCCTTTTTTCTTATACACGAAAGAAAGACACTTGTTAACACGTTCACTGCGTCAACACTTTCAAAGAACTTTCAGCCTGTGCTATGGGGACCTCAAAAACCCCTTAACTAAACTTCCCTGTGGTGCGTTAGGGACCTCTTCAGCCCCCTAAAATAGCAGTTTTGAAAATAATTAATATCTTCGTCAAAACCAAAGTTATATTTATGAGTTTTTTGTGGCTTAAACATAGGCTATGACTCTATCTTTTGGTAGGTTCGCACGCAGTTCTGACATTAGGGTAAATCGCTATTACAAAAAAAAAATTAGGGATCTGTTGTATCCCGCTCCGCAACAGATGATGGTTCAATATGTGTAGCTACTAGTGATGGGAATAAAATAAAATCCCAGTTGTCGATAGGTAAAAAAGTTTTATTACAAAAAATGGTTGTCTGTAAAGTCGGTTTACGGACGGTAGTTTAACGTGACAACGTCATGACAAAGCTCCGCTCCGCTCCGCCCCGCCCCGCTCCGCTCCACTCAACTACGATCGCCTATGGCATCGGCTACGATACGCCGATCGTCCGATCGCCCGGCGCTCATCGTTTTAATAGACGTTATCACGTCAAAAAAATTGGTACATATGAATAATTTAATATTTAAAAAAAGTGTTATAAAGAAAATTTTGTGATGAAGGTTTTTGAAGTTATACTGCTTGAGGCGCGTTGTGAAATAAATGGAAAAAATAATGAGAGTGAAATTTTAAGATTTGTAACACGGACGGTGACACAAAAAACGTCACGTGCGTTTTTAAAAACGCTCGTTTTGAAAAATTATTATTATTATATATTTTTTTAATCTTGTTAAAATATTATTTTTAATATTGGTTTTTTTATATTGGTTTTTTTATATTGGTTTTTTTATATTGGTTTTTTGATGCCATAGAAGTATAACTTCGCACGCGCGTACGTAAGTACACGTTTATGTTATTTTTTTCTTACCAGGACGATTAAACATCTCATAATCCGAATCACTATCACTGGCCACTGGCGGGATATTTGTATGTTTTGCAAAATTTTTATTTTAACATCCGATGTATACGTTCCTGTATAGTCCGACGTTGACTTATTTACATACTTCTCGCACTTTTTAGGGTTCCGTACGAAAAAACGAAAAACGGAACCCTTATATTACTCGTGCGTTTGGGCGACCGCCGTTCACAGCCAATTTACTCCGATAGAACTGGACCAAATGAGTTGAAATTTGGTACTCATGTACATTTTTGTGACCCAAAGACGAAGGTATAAAGTAAACAACTGAATTTTGAAAAAAAATATTAACAAATCTGTTTTGCGAACCGTATCGCGTTGTATGTCAAATAAAAGGGCTTGTTGTAATGATCTCATACATATTTTTTTATAGTTTTACAATGGATAGTTTTAAAGTTATTAAAGAAAGAACGTAAATTACTTAAATATTATATATACTATATATACATATAATAATATATACTTAAATATTACAGGAAAACCTATAAGAAGTCTTAAAAAATGACAAAAAATAATAAAATACAAAAATAACGGTAAATACATAAAATCAATGTACGGAATTCTCTCCAAGCGAGTTTAACTCGCACTTGTCAAGTTTTTTCATTTTAAAATAACTCATTGTTCGTATTTACGAGCGTAATAATTTGATATCGAAGCGCGAACTTAACGATCGATACATGAACATCCCTAAAACAAAACTTGTGGTGCTCGTGCCTCTAACTCTCCCGTCCTTGCGGCTACGGGGCTCACGATTCACGGGTATCAAAGGAAACCCCCAACGCAAGGAGTGAATATATTTTCACTTCTGTGCGGTAGGGACCTCGTCGACCCCTAAAATATTTTATTACACCATTGATTCAAAATTTAAGCGGGAAGCAAATATGTATATTTGTCTTTATCATACACATAGAACTTTAGATGTTATAGCCTCCCGCACAGAGTGAAAGAACACGATTTTTGACGCCGCACAGTATGAAAGTTCTGCACGGGATCTAGTAGAGATCCCTAACGCACCGAACGTGTTAACTGAGTAACATGAACTAATATTTTATTAAAAAATTGTATGAAAACCGAAGCAAAGCGAGGGGTATTACTTGTTATAATATAAAGCACATAGAAATATGTAATCATGGGTAAAACCGAAGGCATCACCAATGCGTTCCCGGCAAAGTACTACAGCAAAAGAAAAACAATCGTAATATAGACATCCCTGTTGTGCCCCATGCCAAACAACGAAGAGTAAATAAGACCGCACACACCATGGCATGCACAATATCACCGATGTCGCATCCTCTAAGACTTCTGTGCGCCTAGTACTCGCTTTAATTAATTGCTACTAATGGTGAACAAATCCGATGAGAAATTTAATATCCCAACTTGTTTTGGCACACTTTCTTGCATGTTTTTGCTATCTTTGTACTGAATGCAAGATCTGATCAGAGATTAAGATCAAGATCAAGATCCCCCCAGGGTGTCAGGTTTTATTTCGTTACAGAATTTCTTGATTCAACTCAAAGCCCGCGATAAAAGCTATGCAATAGCATAAAAAGCTAAACAAAAGCCAACTGTTGGAAATAATGTTGAAAACACAATAATATTACTATGTCAAAGAACTTTAAATTGCTGTAAATGCTATCTAATTCACGATGGTAATCTCCATGAAGAGATCGTCCAATTTATTTCCAGCCAAGCAGCCTCACAAATTTCCTGAACACAAAAACAAATCGTAAATGTATTTATAACAGCTATTCAGTTACTTACAATTGTATTGGAAAACTTTTTCCAATCCCCAAACCGATCTTAAATTAAACCTCTCCATGGTTTCATCTTTATGGACATGGAGTATAGAGATAAGGAGGAACTACTTAAAGGAGGAAGTTGAAAATGTTTCCAGGGACAAACAATAAACAAATGGCAATATGGCGGATACACAGAATAGCTCCCCGCCCACGTCAGAATTTTTGTAGGACAGATAATCGGGCTGATTTTTCCTCCTATATTATTTCTGACCGACTTTTTGTAGGACGTGTGCGTTGCACTATTGCTATCAGTACGTTCTATTTTTCTCCTACAATAATCTAAATTTTACTAACAAAAAATAACCGACTTCAAAGTCTCAAAAACTACATAGTTGTCAGATCTCGTTCAAATTTATGTGAGACCACATGACAAGCGCCTGCTTTCGATTAAAAAAAGAATCATCGAAATCGGTTGGCGTGATATTGAGTTATTCGTCAATTTGTCGCGCACATATTAACACAAATTTACGACTTATGTAGTTTTCTCATGGATGCCATTGTCAGATGTCAATAAAATTTATATGGGACCACATGACAGCCACCAGCTTTCGATTAAAAAAAGAATCATCAAAATCGGTTTGCCCAGTCCAAAGTTCTGAGGTAACAAACATAAAAAAAAAAAAAAAAAAAAAAAAAAATACAGTCGAATTGAGAACCTCCTCCTTTTTTGAAGTCGGTTAAAAAATCGGTCACCGATTATCGGTCGTGGGCGAATAGCCTTAAGCAGTTTTTGACGAATTGAATTAATGTCGACTTATGGTGAACGCAATCATATGCCATCCGCATCGGGTTCTCATATGATTTCATAGAAATGCGAAGGGTCCAGGCGGACGGTGCGGACATATGTGCGTTCAGCATTAGACAATGACAGCCCCGTATTTAGACTAAATAGTGAATACAATTTTGTCAAATTATATTAAAACGAGTACGGTTACTCGGCTTTGCTTCGGTTTTCTTATTTTTTTACACCTTGGGTTACATTATTGTAGTTTTATTAAGGATCCGTAATTTTTTTGAAAATATAATATAGCCTATGTCACAAATCGGTTCAGTAATTACGGAGCATATTCAAAGGAAATATTCAAATCTTTCCTCTTTATAATATAAGTATAGATTACTATTCAAGAAATGATGAGAAGTAATTGAATTTTGGTAAACTTTGAATAATACGTTTAGTGATTTTTTAGTGCTAGTAAGTTATAAAACTTAATATCACATTTGAACAATGTTAACTGAGTTAGTTTAATTACATACCAAACTTCAACTATTTACGTATTTACCCTGTTGCTACCGTGGCGCCACCAATTTAAAACAGTTTGACCTTGGTCTGGTCTAATACTATAGTCTATGGGCGATGAAATGACCCCTCAAAATAAGAAAGCTCATCGTCTTGTTTGTGGGCTAGTAAAATTAGAACATCTCTAAGTTAATTCAAACGGTTAATTGTTAAGAGGTCACCATGCGTTGCCAGCCTAGATGGAAACCATAGACCCGCTTCTTGAAGGACCCCATATGTGAGGCAATGTTTAATTCACTTATCATTCGCTTATTTATTACAAAAAAATATATATCATACAAATGTGTGCCTCGCTGCAGCTTCCATGCTTCCCATGGGAATCAAACCCAGGACCAGTGATCACATCCATCGAACATGATCACCATACGGGTCGTTTGGTTCACAATTTGATGATGTTAACATAGCTCGCTTTTAACCTTCTACTTCTTAGCTGCTTTGCTAAAGATGACGTGTCAAGTGGGTGTAGCTGTTCTACGCCGTAGCATCTCGACACCGTAGCAGCGTAGAGCTCTCAAATGTTTACTACTTCAAGCTCATTTGAAAATATTATTTTAATGTTATACACGACCTTTCCTATGTATTTTCAAGAAGCTTCTTTCATAATAATGAAGTCAGGTTCTGACTTTAATTTAATTTGAGTTTATAAAACGAAGAAATGACAGTAAATAGTATAAATTGCAAATAAGGCATCGTGTTAAATTAACTACAGACAAAATATAATAATTGCAACTTAGTGAAAGTCAAAGTACTTACAACAAGGAACATAGGTGGTACTTACGGGGGTGTAAGTGCTTATCTTCATCACAATAAAAATAAATAAAAAATATTCGTACCCTTAAAAATATTCTTAGCCTTAATCGGTCTCATTACAGAACGAGGTCTATCGTTAGTCCTGGTACTAAACCTCCTTTGAAGCTTGGACTAAGCAAATTATTATTACAAGACGCGTTTTAACGCATAAGCCATTGCCTAACTATGATACTAAAGCCTCAGATGAAAGAATTTTGACAATTGCGACGTGCATTGCGCGATGCTTTTTGACGCTTTGTGACACGAGATTGTATTTGATTTTTATTTTGTATTTACCGTGGTAGGTTTACGTCGTATTCGAACGACTTTACGTGCCTTTTATTTCTTTCATCTGAGACTATAGCTAAACCTGCGAGCCCCCTAGTTTAACGTTGGACTATTTCACAAATGTCAAAGTCAGTTTTGAGGTTTTTGTCATGTTTATTTCGAAATTGTTGAAAAATATTTATTAAAATGTTTTATTCAATGTATTTTGTATATACTGAAGATATTTTAATATTCAGTATCACCTGACAGACAAATAGGTAGGCATAAAAATCGTGTTGTTATGGATCCGTTTGCCGAACTGAGTGATGAAGATATTTAATGTAAATATAGTTAGCAAGAGGTTTACAATGAAATTTGTGGATTTGGTGCGAGAAAATTGGACTCCATGACCATCGTGGAAATCCATTTGTCCTCTGAAATTCCAGTAATTTGTGCAATACGTTGCTGGACTCGCCACGAAGTAAGTAGGTATCTATAATAATGTTGTTTACATACAGTACCACTGCAATTATAACGTAGCTGTAGCATTATTTTATGAAAGTGAACTAGCAAGTGAGAATTCTGTCCACCTGATGTTAAGTAAATACTTCTTTCTAAGGTTTGTCGTATATTCTGTTGCTACTCCTATTGTGGGTTATGAGAAATGCATAAACATTTTATCAAACTAATTCCAAAACGAACACAAATATTATCATGTTGCTTCACACTAGATATAAAATTAGTTGGTGATATATTTCTCTTCCTCACTCAAACCTTGGCAGTACCCTTACTATGCTATTATTACCTATTTATTCCAATGATAATAACATTGTTTTGTTTTTGTTATTTTAGATTCAAGATGATGCAGTTGATTTGCAAGGAGTTGCTGAGCCAACTAAAGGGAGCCGGAGCAATTGCAAAATTATCCCATAGATTCAAAATTTTATATTGCATTGTAATGTTTTTTCAATTCATATGAAGGAATCTGTTAATACCTCAATAATGAATAATTAATACTTAGATTACGACCAGAACTTTTATATATTACCTAAGTGTACTAATATTAATAAAGTTTTGCTTATATTTTAGTAATTTGTAGATTGTTATTCATTTTGTGAATTTTACGAATTGGGATGAGTCACAATATTTATTACTTGGGTAAGGACCAAATTTTTGACGGATTGAGACATACTGTGGTGTCCAACTCAAATTGGCAGAAAATTAGAGTCCATTACATGCCTAAAATATTTTTTTTGTATTTGCTAATACCTTCTAAACATGTTAGCTTAAGAAAAACATTAAAAATAACTACCTTGTTTTTTTAATTTCATCATCAAAACATGACAGTATAATTGTTGCCTTAGAAAAATACGTAAAATAAAATGTCCCAACTCGACTTCCTTAGAAGATTTTTGATGCTGTTTGGTTTTTACGTGAGCAATAATTTGTAAATGTACATTAATGAACTACCATATATACTAGCAATGTCCTTGACAAATATTAACCCATTATCTTCCTTATTTAAAGTTTTACAGGTATAAATGTATGTGTCCCAAAATTCATTCCGTTGTGATATTCCTGTTGTGCGACGCTATAATATTGAAACCACAAGCATTTTTAGAAGTTTCTTAACAACATAGTGTGGCAACGTTGGTTTTGTGCTAGCTATAGAAATTCCCAATAGGCCACGATGTTTTTTTCTCTGCCAATTTAACATTTGATTCGATCTCATCAGTTTGGTCGTTAATATTTTGAAAAGTTTAGATGAGTATTTTACAAATATTATGACGATTTTCTAGCAAATTATATTATAGATACGTTACATTTTAAATGTTCTATTCAAAAGAATGTACAAAGATGTCAATTCGTTGTTAAATTTGTGAAATTTTGCATCTTTTAGGTGTTGTCGTGTGAATTTTTGTTCCCTTGTGCGACGTTGTGACACGAAATTGATCCTAAAGGTATGTTTATCACGATTTAAATATGTATTATTAACTTGATTTTTTTTTCATATTTTATTGTATTCTTCTCAAAAATAGTTTTCTATATTTGCTTTTCAGATGCATTCTTCAGCCGCAGAACGATGTCGAAAGTACTGTGAAAAATTAAAAAAAGAAAATCCAAATAATTTGAATGTTATTTATAAGGGACCACATTTTGGCAGCTTTTAAACACCGACGACACATGTAGGTATTTTTGTCGATAAAATTAGGTAGAAATATCGCTAGTTTTTAGTGAGATTTAGTATTTTTTAATGAGATATTTATTTGTTTTTACTTCTTTTTCGTGAAATTTTGATTGATTTTATTTACATTTTATTTTGTTTTGTAATAAAATTACTTGCAACTTAATTTTAATTTCTTTCATTTTAGGTAATCTAAAACATTACTGTATACACGCAACCTTATGCTCCATTGTGCTACAATTATTTTCCAGTGTGATAAGTTCTGTTGTGATCTCCATTGTGCTAATACGTCAACTTTTTGGTCCTTACCCACTTAAAATACACTCTGCTGCTCAAGGTACAATTGTTCATAATAGCACTTATGAACCAAAGACCTCAACAGTGTAATAAATTTCGAAGCCAACTGGATTTTATTTTAGTTAAGATTGGTTTTGTTTACGTAAAATTATGGACTCTTATTAATACGCGCGAGAAATCCACACGCGTACATTAATTCTTAAAAAATACATGTTTTAACATGTAATAAAATCCACGACAACAACAATCAATAGAATTGATTGAAAACTGTAGGTATAATTATTTATTTGCAATAATATTTACGCTCTTAATATTAATAATAGACGTGTTCCATTAAATATGTCAAAAACAATAAACAGCATCGTAGTATAAATTGTAGGCGACGCAATTTAATATTGCATTATGATAATGATAAAGTTCGCACTGAACTGCATTTTGTATATTTTGTACTATTTAATTGTAAAAATTAAATAAAACAGAGCGCGGCCGAGGGACCTCCTTGTCACAGCTGCTACTGGCAGTTATCTGAATTTATGGTATGGAACGTCGTAATCGAATAAATACTGACGTTTTGAATCAGTTTCGTGTCAAACCCGTGTCAGTTATGTCAGCATTTTCAGCCAAGGGTGAGCCAAGGACTAAAATTGAAACCAATAGTACTAACAAGTCAACGAGTATTTTGCGTTTTGTAATAAACTTTGGTTTACAGTATGTTACTAAAGTCAGTATCGTACCAAGCCTGGACTATTTAGTTATGGTTTAAACCTAAACTTTAGACCTCGTCTTGTAATAAGGGGGAATAAGTTTGGTAAGTAAAACGAAAAAGAAAAGCCGGAGTTACATCAAAAGCATCTCAAATAACGTTTCTGACAATCAAATTAACGAGGCATCTGAAAGGAATATTTTAACGGAAATATCGAATGAAACCTTATATCTTACAGGGAATTAGACTATCTCAAGTCTATACAATCCGTAAGGCACCTGAGAACTTCGTGTCAGCCCTAGTCTTGTACCGGTATATACCGGTAATAGTTTGGGAAGGAAATAGAGTCGACATTCGCACAGCGCTAGGGCTGTCAGCACAGAGTAGTGACAATCATTTATCACTGTCCAGGAAATGAACTCAGCGTTCTAGTAATCCTATTCGACTATCCTACTTTTTATAGCTGGGTGTAATGTGAATTGATTTGAGCACGATTCTTAACTCTGCTTTTTTAATAGCTTTTATGTTCACTCTGGATGATACAGGATTACTTTTAATTTCCGAGATAAAAGGTATTTTTAACCGAGTTAAAAAAGGAGGAGGTATTCAATTCGACTGTATTTTTTATGTTTGTTACCTTAGAACTTTCGACTGAACCAATTTTGATGATTATTCTTTTAATCGAAAGCTTGTGCTTGTTGTGTGGTCCCACCTTGAGCTAGACGAGTATATTCATATCTAATAATTGGAACAAGAGACTGACTGTATTTTTCAAAGCCCGGAACCCTTTAAAAAAATACACCAAATTCTTTAACTCAGTCGATTGCACGATCCACACACGTCATCAAAATTGAACGAAATTAACGGTTCAATCCGAGTTATTCATGAATAAATAAAATAACAAAACCCTTGCGGTTTCAAAGCAACAATAAATTTCTATCAAGTGTGTTTGTGGATACAATTTTTCCATTAGTAATAAATATGATTCCGTTACCGGAAACTCTTCTGAATATAAAACGCTTTAATATTCAGCAGATATGGAAACATTTTTGCGTCAAAAAGTTATTTGAATATAACTTGCTGTCGTCAGTCTGTGCCGTGAAAAATGAAAAAGTTTTTGACCCGGAAATCCAACGCAGTATATTTATTTTTTCTAACGCACTCCTAAAAGAGTTGCCTTTGACATGTAGCAAAATGTGTCGAAAACCGATTTTTATTACAGCCGCGACCGATACTGTTAACACATGTGGTCAGGAAAAGTTATCTTTTGTGGAACTCTATAAATAAAATCGAATATTTTAACCAAATATTTTAGGTAGTGCCTGAATAGGTTCTAAAGCTATTTAAATTCTAATATTTTTGATGTGCTCTGAATTTAGGTACTCGGTATTCAATTATAAATTCAATTTAATAGTAAATTTAATCTTCTACAATTTTCATGCTGTGAAAGGATTAAAAGATTTAAAAGAAAGATAATAATGATTCTTTAATAAAGATACCATAGCCTTATAAAGATTGTCTACTTTAAAAATGAACGTGGTGGGACGTTACATTATTTTTATAACTAGCTTTTGCCCGCAGCTTCGCCCGCGGTAGAGATCGATTTTTTACAAATCCTACTTACTTACTTTTACTCAGTTAGACTTAGTTGCCTATGAATTAAGTAATTTACATGTATCATTTGATAGCGTGAAATGCAAATCAATTTTACTAACCTCCTCTCCCCATGTTATAATCCCAAATGTTAATAATCCCATCTAAAAAATTAGTCTATTGAGCGGGCGGGTACTATAACAAAATACATAATTGCTGTATAATATAGCTAAGTACGTTACGAATAAGAAATAAACCATTTACAGCTCAGCATACGGTGAATGTGGTCGTGGCTCTCACTAACGATCTCTTGACTCGGCCGCCATCTCAAGTGCAGTGCACTTCGAGCTGGCCAGTAACTTCACGAGAACTATTATCTTACTTTGTTACTAACAATACCAGCGTTTTGATAGGTACCTTTGGATCTTCAGAATATCAAATTTATACATGTGTTGACTAAGTTGCCAACATTGCTAAGGCTGCACTAAAAATTAACGACACGGAAATGTGTGTGGTGAAATTTAAAGTTTATATTTTTTCAATAAATCGTTTCCTAAATATTGAGCCGGACTTATAAAATTAATTAAATATTTTGAACTAATTATATACAGGGTTTTTTTGAGGTTGTGCACAAACTTTACCAAATGATTCTATAGCATTTACTAAACATGTCTTATACAGGTACTAGTGCATTATAAAGCTTAGTTTTTAAGTTATTGGTAATTTCATTTAATAAGGGTGTACATTGTAAAAGGGTCTTTATTTGTGCTATGTTGCCGCTCAGTACGGTCATAATCATTCAAACTATACTTGTTTCATTTTAAATGTCATGTCATTATGGGCTTGAGTTGTCAATAAAGGCCCATTTAGACGGAGAGCTTCTCGTCTCGAAGAAGCCACGATCGAATTAATAAAAAAATCTTTCTTACATTTACACCTCTCGCTCTGTGACGACAATTTCCTCGCAATGGAATATTGATTGTAAACTTAACTCCAATGACAAATGTCGCACTCAAAACGTTTTCAACCGTCTTGTATGATACACGTATGAATTTGAAAAATGTAAGTCGAATACAAGTCGAGATTGTTGTAAGTAATCTTACGTACAATGTGTACCTAAATAAACGTAGGAAATTATCGCCTTGATCGATAAGTTACGAATGTCATATGAGATAATCGTAGGTGAGAATTTAGTTCTTTCCTGTATGTAAACATTTGATACGGTAATGTTATGGCGATTATTACTAGCGATAGTAGTGTACGATAGATACTAGAAAGTCTCCGTCTAAATGGACCTTAAAGTAAACAAACATGGTAAAACTTTTTGAACCCGTATTATTACCTATTTGGTTTTCAAAAGATCACTGGCCGCACAGAACGAAGTCGATGAGAAATAACTATAGTTCACGTCAAGAAAAGTTTACTCATGTCAAAGTTTCATATCAATCATAATGCGACGTTGCCAGCTTGCGTAAAGAGATTACACATTAGGCAATTTACGTTCAAGTATTTAGTTTGTATGAAAATGAAAGATAAAAAAAAAATCAATAATGAATCCATAACGAAAGATGACCAATTTAATGGGCTGAATATCAGGCCGAAGTTTCTGCATAAAGTCAGGAACACGGTGTATATAAATAAATAAATCTTACTTTAAGCTGCCTTAAGAAAACATCATGCTATTTTATGTCACATCCGTAACCAAAAGTGATAACAAGTTAATAGTTAAAAAAACTAAATAAACGGCTATTGTAGAATATAAAGAAAAAAAATGTGACCGTGCTTTTAACCGTTAAGCAGTTCCCTCGTCTGGAGCCAACCCTAAAAGCATGGGCGTAGCCAGGTTTTAGTTTCGGGGGGGGGTTCAAGTTTGGGGGGGGGGGGGGGGTTCAAGAAAATACAACGACAAAAAGTACATGCAATAACCCTAAAGAAAATTGAGACTTTATTTTTTCTCACGACGTATGTAGTGCCATCTATTATTAGTCTATGTAGTGAAAAAGTTCAAAAACGTGTTTAATAGAAATAAAGCTCCCAAAAATATGTGCGATAGCTCATTCGATTCGGAATGACGTCTAGAAAATTTTTTTTTAAAGGTTTATTAGCACATAAAAATGTCAGTCCTTAACATTTCGGGGGGGGTTTGAACCCCCGAAACCCCCCCCCCCTGGCTACGCCCATGCCTAAGAGTACTATCAGGTCATGCTTATCATAAAAATGTATTGTCATCGGAACCATAGCAATATGCAAAATTTAAACTTCGTTGGATGAAAGGAAGTACTTCTAATTCAGCTTGCAAAATTTGATCGAAACAAACAGGGCAAGCTAAATAAAACCGTTTAATCTTATTATATATAAATTACGTGTCACGTTGTTTGTCCGCGATGGACTCCTAAACTACATAGCCAATTTTCATCTTTGCACACCGTGTGCAGTTTGACCCAACTTGAAAGATAGGATATCTTACATCTCAAATTAAAAAAAAGCTTTTGACAGAACGAAGTCTGTTCGGGGAGCTAGTATAATTTATAATACTTATAATGTAACTAACGTATAAGATATTCGTGAGTTTTATCGTGTTCCCTGTGGCCTAATGGGTAAGGCCCGGTTTTTATAAACTGGAGATTGTGGGTTCAAGTCCCACCAGGAATTTACTTCAATATTTATGGAAGGCAATCCTTTTATTATTTCTTAATAATTGTTTTTTTTATTTTTTATTTATATAATGTTAGTATATTTTTGGTAACTTAATTTTTTATTTATATACATACATAATAAATGTTTTTTTTTTGTTTTGAAGGTCATATTATTATTTTTTACATTATTTTTTCATATCATTTTTTCCCTAAGATTAGTCTGAAAATTTAACGGGGTCTTGTCTGCGTGTGCATTAACAAACTACAAAAACATTCCAAAACATTATCCACGTTACCCATAATAATATAATTATTTTGCTACGCACATTTATTGTCTTTATATTTCACCCGTATCACAACACATGCTGTATTAACTAGCCCTGTGTTTAGCCCCCTATTCAAAAATAATATTTTAGTTAGTAACGAAGCAACACCATGCTAAAAGCGCTATTCCTTAGTGCGTTTATTAGGTCAGGCTTCCATTTCACAGTCGTCACTTAGTTGAGAGGACCAATAGCGTTATATATACAACCCTGTAATGGGTCTATTTTATTCGGCAAACGTCACTGAAGCTTGAGAAAGGCAAAAGACAAATTTAAATTAAACCTACCCTATGCGTTCTATAGCTCGGCTTATCTATGAGTCGATGACACTATGCACTCGTAAGCACTGTAAGACCTCATAGTGTTATTTGGGAATAGGGCGACTATGATTCCCTATGATACGGATACACTATATATAGAACATTTTAGCTCCGCGAGCCAATTTAAATTTTTATTCGAAACTTAAAACTTCACAAAAACTAAAGTTTGGCCACAAGCAATGCAAGTTGTTTTAGAATATCCATCTGAAGTACCGTTCTCTAATGGAATAACTTGCGGTTAGTTCAGTGGTATTCTGCTAAGTTGCAAACCTCTACTCAAAGGTCGGCACAGCAATAGCTTAAGCCGACCGCAACGAGAAAATGCATTTTAAACCTTATTTCTGTAACGTAAATTTTAATTTTCCGCAATCTTTCAATGCTGTGTTCAATGTTCGTAAATTCTTGAAAGAAACTTATTGTTTTTAGCTGCTAATAATTTTCCTGTTTTCGAATTTACATTATTTTTGGGAAATATCGTGTAGTGTTTTAAGATATTAAGTTATTTATTACAAATGGAAGCAGATAGGACATGAATTAGTGTTTGTGAATAACTACTACTATGAGGATAATTTTTTGTCAACAGCATAGTCATCTCTGTCAAACAGTAGAACCAAACAAAATTAAAATCAACAAAATTGGAACATAATAACGCTACTCACTCATAACCCTACACTATATTCCCTAAAACACACACCCAGACCATTTTCCTGTTTTCGAATTTACATTATTTTTGGGAAATATCGTGTAGTGTTTTAAGATATTAAGTTATTTATTACAAATGGAAGCAGATAGGACATGAATTAGTGTTTGTGAATAACTACTACTATGAGGATAATTTTTTGTCAACAGCATAGTCATCTCTGTCAAACAGTAGAACCAAACAAAATTAAAATCAACAAAATTGGAACATAATAACGCTACTCACTCATAACCCTACACTATATTCCCTAAAACACACACCCAGACCAAGTACAAAAATTCTAATTCATAATTTCAATTTCCTCCTCGCTGGGAATCGAATCCAGGACTGGCATGGTGGCGGTCCAGCATGGTACCCCCTTTGCCACTTACCAAAGAATACTTAATTATTATAACGAATATCAAATAACAAATTTATAATAATCCATACAATTAACGTACAGAAGTTAATAGTATATTTTATTACTTCTTCATATCTACATACTACATACGGGTACCCCACTCGCGTCTTACAATACAACGCTACGTAAATTGTACACTTTAAATCCGTAGCAGCTACGAGATTTCGTAGCGGTTCCTCATAAATCAAAATGGCTACAAGAGGCATAAATTTCTAAATCTTACCTTTTATTTTCCGCGTGAAAGCCCATATAAATATGTCCGGGCGCATTTTAAATCACATTTCAGCCACGGACCACAGTTCTGGGCTTGTTCGCAGTCCATAAAATGCCTACACCCCATTCCCATCGAATGTAATATTCTCTTTGTTGCCAAATTGTGTCGTAAATATTCGCCCGGGGCACTCCGTTATAGCAATTACGCGGTTCTTTAAAATTTTATTAGCGAGGACACTTTAAAATAAAAGTGCAGTGAACTCGGAGAAGCGAGAAATCTTAATGATTTAGTTGAATGCGTCTGGAGTGCAAGTCGTGATGTTCATTCATGATGCAAAATGAAGCATGCAAAATAAATTTGTAGTTTATCAAAACGCTTTAAGCTCGTGAAGTAGAAACATAAAGAAACATGCAATATGAATTCTGTTTATTTTGGCTTAAGAGAAACAAAATCTACGTTATTATAAAATAAATTTTACTAACAAAAAATAACCGACTTCAAAGTCTCAAAAACTACGTAGTTGTCAGATCTCGTTCAAATTTATGTGAGACCACATGACAAGCGCCTGCTTTCGATTAAAAAAAGAATCATCGAAATCGGTTGGCGTAATATTGAGTTATTCGTCAATTTGTCGCACACATCTTAACACAAATTTACGACTTATGTGGTTTTCTCATGGATGCCATTGTCAGATCTCAATAAAATTTATGTGGGACCACATGACAGCCACCAGCTTTCGATTAAAAAAAGAATCATCAAAATCGGTTCGCCCAGTCCAAAGTTCTGAGGTAACAAACATAAAAAAAAATACAGTCGAATTGAGAACCTCCTCCTTTTTTGAAGTCGGTTAATAAAATAAATTGTATTATTAAAATCATTTCCCTTAACAGCTGCGCAGTAATAGGGTTCTTCTACTGTATAGAGTAAAAAAGGGTACCTATTTCACTATCATGACATGACGTAATACAGATTGGTAAGAACATACTTTGTTCACTTAATATAGATAATATATTACAGACGACCTGCGTGGCATATGGTTACTATGCCTGATCGCCGCTGTTTAAAAAGAAGTTGGGTTCGATTCCTAGAGAGGCAGAAGTTTGAATGTCTGTTCTGGGTTGGGGTGCGGTGTTCTTGTTTTTATGTGTGGTCCATAGTACCCACTAAACAGGGAATCTGATGTAGGGCTACTAGTGTAGCTTTCCAAAATGTAAACATATGTATATGTATTCAGTGTATGTCTCTAAAATATACAATTATTATATCGAAATTAAGTACTTACGGTGTCCATCACTGAAGCAAATACTTTATAATATTTATGCGACATGTCTCATAGAATATTACGAGTAGTACGACCTTTGATGTACTTTTGACAGCAAAGGCTAATGCCTCGTATTGAAATTGACTAACAAAAAACAGTATAAAAATATTTACTACAAAAATTATTACTATGACTAACTCAATATCTAACTTTTTTAATATTCTAGACAGCGATTTGATGCCTAGTAAATTATTTCAGTTGTTTTGAAAACAATTCGGTGTTGTTTTCCCTTCGCTTTAGAATAATTACTTCGACTATTTTGCGTGCATATGTATGTATGTAAGTGCGACTGTGTGTGTGTGTGTGTATGTTTTTAACACCCAGCGTTTGTTTGTTGAATGAAAACCGTCAAAACAAATGGCAACCGTCACAACAAACGACAATCGTGAAAACAAATGACAAACGACAAACATGTACTATATTTTGACAGCTGTATACTTCATATACCATATTATGACAGCTGTCATTTGTTTTGAGTTATAAATAAGTGGTGTAACTAACACAACTTTCTTTTTTATACGTATATGTCGGTGCAAAATAAAATAAGTTCGTACTAATCTATCAAACTGAGAAGTAAGAGGAGAACTGTTATTACGGTAGACATAGGTAGGTTTGCGAAAACTAAGTAGGTAACATGGAATTAATAAAATCTTGTTCCTGACGAATTGTGTATTTTATTTAGTATCCTGTCAATAGGGATGTTGACTAATTTTAGGATTCAATTTCATTTTATAGATAGAACCTTAAGATTCACGAAAAAAATATTAAAAAAATAATAATCTTCAATTTAAAAACAAAAATTGATAAATAAAAATCATTTTCAAATTTCCCGCCAAAAACGTCACGTGACATCACTAGCCGATATTCAATACTATCTGTCGACTGAAGTTAGTTGCACTTTCATATAAAATAGGAACAATGACGTCATAAGCTCCAAACGGCGTTTGAGGTCACGTGACAGTGAGTACTATTTTTAACATTTTAAAATAATTATATTTAATTTATATTGATTGATTTCGATAAAAGAATAATATTTTAGGTGTTTAAATGTTTTCCTTCATACTTTAAACATAAATTTATTTTAATTTACTGATAGTGTCAACATCCCTATTGCAATCCTGACATATGACTATGTCCACAGAGAGAGATCATGTTCATAGTACAATAGTCAATAGTCATTTATTCATATGGAAAATACACGTCATCAATATAAAAAATAAAATTACAAATACCTATATACGCAGTAGATAAGGTGTAAAAAATTATTTTAATGGAAAAAAATGTCAAGAATAATGAAGTGCTCTCTGAGCTATGTGATATCAAGATGATCTGATCATACAATGAACCTCCAACCCAGCCCTATACGATATATAGATCATAGTCAAATTTATGTACGAGTAGCATTTGTAACTCAGCAATAATTTAGCTTTATTTTGATGAAAGAATTTTTACAATCAGTCCAGTAGGTTTTGAGTCTATCCTAATGAATAAAAGAGTTAACGCTCTTTATAATATTAGTTAAGCAAACCAAACTGTCGGGGGTATTCAAAATTTTTAAATTTATAGTTATTAAATCATAACTATCCAATCAGAATTATCTATCTACACGTTATCTATCTACTGGGACACAATATTCAAAAAGTTATGAATACGACTTGACAATGTGCGAGTACCTATGTAATTAATCACTTTAACCCGAAGTGAAAACTAATTAAGTGGATAACAAGGTCTCCACATCTTTTACCAACGATAACATCTTATCAACGAAACTTTGGATGACCTGCCACGAGATTTATCTTCAGAGTTCTTGGTAAACTTGGTTATTATTACCCATTTACCACTTTATATGTTTGTTTACCTTATAATTTGATAGTAAGTAGAAGCTAGAGTTTCATAGCTTTTACTTACGTAAAACTGTGTTAAAAAATTTCACATTTCGCGCCATTTTATCAATTCTGACATTTCAATTTTTAATTACTACGCTTTTGAATGAAATTCTTTTGGCTCACGCATAGATGGGCTCACGTAAACATTATTTTACGAACGTTAAAATTCGTACGCCTCACCTTGATTGAAAGTTCACTTTCATAAATATACAAAAGCCCTATATATTTCCTTCCGGGACTGACGTAAGCCTTATGAAGAACATTTTAAACCGGATATAACCGGCAGCGACGGCAGAAACCGATCGATCACAGGTGAACATTTTATTGAGACATAAATTTTAATCAGCAATAAAGTTTTATAATCCTGAGATTCTGGTACGCGTCAGTCTTTGAGGATTTTACTTCCATAACTTATGCTCCTTTGTCTTTTCAGATAAAATAAATTTATTCTGGCGTATAGCACCTGACTGACAGGCAGACAGATGATTCGTGGCTGAATTTCTATGACCGCTCATTTAGACGCGCGTCTCGCGGATCGTCTCGTGGCTCGCGCGCGCGTCTAAACGGGGCATCAAGGTTATCGAAGCTACGGTAAACATGTTAACGTCACCAATGGACCTTAGTAGCAACAAAGGCATCCTCGATGAGTCATCGGAGAAGAAAGAAGAAAAGTACTGGCTATCAAGTCCCCAGCTGGAAGACGACAAGGTCCCGTTTTGGCTGACTAAAGAACAGTGATTAAAAATAGCCAAGAAGGCTTCACAGAAAGCATATAATAATTATGTTATGATATTATTACTACTTAGAGATGTCATTCATTATCGTTACGTTTTTAATAGACTGACGTCAAGAAACCCGATAACACTTGAAATAATCTAACATTCATATATGTATCCCTTAAACCGATTATCAAGATCAAATCCATTTTTCAGGATACAAATTAGCTTAGATCTGTAAGAGTTAGACGTCAGGTCAAGAATTATCTTAAGCTGAGAGGTATCTGGCCGATAGTAACACAAAAATTTAAATTACCAAAAAAGAGGAAAGATTTGACTGCGTTATTCTTTTATTATTGAAATGAAATGAAATGAAATTAGTTTATTCGAAGTAGGTTTGTTACAAACACTTTTCGAAAGTCACTCAACGCCATCGCTTCAACAAATCCCTACCGTGAGTGGTCCCGGTAGAAGAAGCGGCAAGAAACTCCCGGGATTATTTTTTTTCCTACTCACAGTTACAGACAGTACTTACTACTACTTATTACATTATTTAATTAAAAAAAAAAAACTCATGTCCAAGCAGTCTTGTCATTTAAATACTCATCAACTTTGTAATATGCTTTCTTCATGAGAATACCTTTTACATGAGTTTTTAATTTACAGTATGGCATTTCTGTTAATTCTAACGGGATTTTATTGTAGATTTTTACACATCTACCCATGAACGAGCCACCAGTTTTGTTGAGTCTAAAACGAGGCACAATCAGTCTAGCCTTATTTCTTGTGTTAATATTGTGAACATCACTCTTTTTAAGAAAAGTATCGGAGTATTTTTTAACATACATAATATTTTCCAAAATGTATTGTGAACTAACAGTTAGTATATTGATTTCTTTAAAGAGTTCTCTAAGAGAGTCCCTAGGCCTGAGGTTGTAAATAGCGCGAACTGCTCTTTTCTGTAATACAAAGATTGACTCAATATCTGCAGCTGAGCCCCACAACAACAAACCGTAGGACATTATACTGTGAAAGTAGCTGTAATAAACTAATCTTGCTGTTTCTACATCAGTTAAGAGCCTTACTTTCTTAACTGCATAAGCAGCGGAACTGAGCCTACCTGACAAGGCTTCAATATGAGGACCCCATTGTAGTCGAGAGTCTATGGTAATGCCGAGAAATGTTGTAGAATTTACTAGTTCTAATACTTCCTTATTTAGGACAATTTGAGCTGGGATCTGTTTCACATTAGGTAAGGCAAATCTGACACATTTAGTTTTTTTCGCGTTTAACATCAAGTTATTACATGTAAACCAGTGTAATACTTGCGAAACAGTATTATTTACGTCGTCATAACATTTTTTCCTCCTATCTACTTTAAAAATTAGAGAAGTATCGTCAGCAAACAATACCGTTTCACACATGTCCTTAGTGAAATAAGGAAGATCATTGATATATATTAAAAATAGCAGTGGTCCTAATATTGATCCCTGGGGCACACCCATGGTCATGTGCACTCCAGGTGACTCTATTCCATTAATAACTACTTTTTGACTACGTTCAGATAAATAAGATTTTATAAGACTAACTGATTGTGTTGAGACACCATAATGCCTAAGTTTGTTTATTAATATATTATGATCAACACAATCGAATGCCTTTGAGAGATCACAGAATATACCGATAGCATCATGCTTATCCTCCCAAGCATTAAAAATGTGTTTAAGAAGTGCGATGCCTGCATCAGTGGTGTTTTTCCCTTTTGAAAAACCAAACTGATTAATATGAAATAATTTGTTTGTAGAAAAATGCGATAGTAGTTGGTTGTAGATAATTTTTTCGAAAATTTTACTGAGGGCTGGTAAGATGGATATTGGTCTAAAATTTGTTGGGTCGTTTTTATCTCCAGATTTAAAAACCGGTATTATTTTCCCATGTTTCATAAGATTGGGAAAAATACCATCTTCAACACATTTATTAAAAATAAAACTTAAGTGGGGGGCAATTGAGTTGATTATTGATTTAACTACAACTGTAGAAAGACCCCAGATATCACTTGACTTTTTAACATTTATCGAATTGAAACTTTGTATAATTTGATTACAAGTAACGGGTTTAAAGTTAAATGAGTTGGTACTTTTATCAACACATGATTCTAAGATGGTCATAGCTAGCTGGGGGCATGCATTTAAGTTTTTTGTAATCACATGCGGTAATTTAGAAAAAAAATCCTCGAATACGGTGGCAATCACACTATCAGAAGTGACATTTACATTATTGATTTTTAGCGAATATCTATGCTTATTTGATTTTATTTTGCCTGTTTCTTTATTAATAACATTCCAGGTTGCTTTAATTTTGTTTGAAGAATTCTTTATTTTATCAGCAATGTAGATAGATTTCGCTTTAGCACAGACTAACTTAAAAGTTTTAGAATACATTCTAACACGATTTAAAAATTCCAGGTCTGTGGAGGTTGATTTTTCTGCGTATAATTCAAAAAGCTTTATTCTACTTTTATATATTCCTGGTGTGGCCCAGTCACTGAATTTTGTTTTGGTATTATCACACTCAATATTTTTTTGTTTGAAATTATTATTAAATTCACATTTTATTAAATTAAAAACTGTCGAGTATGCATTGTCAGGTGTGTCATCTGGGTTAATTTCAATGACGGGAGTTTATTCGCAATGTTTTTTTTAAATGTATTAATCCTTCTTTGTGTGATTGGCCTGCAAATTATATTCTGTTTAGGAAGGTCATGATGGTACTCAATGGTGGCAAGTTGTCCGCTATGGTCTGAACTAATACAATTTAAGATTGACTTATTTATTATTGTGCAATCACAAAAAATGTTATCTGAGCAAGTAGCCGAAGATGGAGTTATTCTTGAAGGTTCCAAAAATACATAATCTAAATTAAATGATTTAAATAAATTAATGAACCGTACTGAGCAAGAAGTTGTAACTAATATATCAATATTAAAGTCTCCACACACAACTACTTTTTTATTTTTTTTACATACAATTTTTAGAACATCCTCCATAGCGGATTCGAACAATGGGTAGCTGCCAGCAGGTGGTCTATATACACATACCACGACCACCTTTTCAAGTTCTATACAAGAAAGTTCTATATTATGTTCAATAGAGAGGGATACTATGTCTTTACGTTCCTTAAAAATCAAACTGTTATGAATAATTATTAATGACCCTCCTCTAAGTATATTTTCTCTACAAAATGAGCTGCCTATACTATAATTATCTATGGATAACATTAATTCATATTTTCTTAACCAGTGCTCTGTAACACAAACAATGTTAATATTCATTTCATTTAATAATAAATTTAATTCCAAGTCTTTGCCGGAAAAGCCTTGTATATTTTGGTGTATAATTTTTAAACTAAGGTGCTTTTCCTTGGTCAGTATATTGCTAGAGATGTCCTCTGTTGTCTTATTGACTAATTTAAATTACTTGGAACGTATTCCAACGATGCATGCTGAATGTCATTAAGTGACTGCTCAATAAAAGCAGAGGTACCAGCCAAATTCTTGGCTAAATTGTCAATAAAATATGATAGCGAACATGCTATTTGTCTCTTATTAAACTTAGACAGATAGTAATTATCTTTGGTCATATAACTTCTAGGAATTAATTTATTAATGTCAATTATTTCAAAATATTTACTGCTGTGCAAAGACATAGTGTACATGGCTAAATTTATAGTATACCTAATATTATTTTCTTCCTGTGGCAAACACTCACTGTAAGGTAAAGTAAACATTACAATATTTTTAACTTTTAATGTGCATAATTTATTGTAATAATATATTAACATTTTTCTGTTTATTTTACCTCTATTTCCAACAAAAATAATTAAGTTTGTGTTACTATCAAATTTACTGTGTAGAATTTTTTCAAAAATATCATTTAATGATAACCCAGGAAAACAATGGTTAACACAGCTGAGCTCCGAATAAATGTTTGTTAATTGGCCAAAATTCCTTCCAATTTCATCACTAAATATAACATTTTTAATACAATCATTTTGCACAAAGGGATTATTGTTGTGTGCTACTTCTAAGGTAGTTATTACATTGTTTAGAGATTAATGGCTCACACACTGGTGCATCCTCGTATGTCAATGGTTCTGTGGCACCTAGGCCGGATGCCACAGAATGTCTTCTGGAGATGGTCTCATTGTTTGCAGAGACATCAGACAAGCATTTTAAAGCCAGTATGTATTCCCTAATCTCTTTTTTGGATCCTTCATAATTTTGTGTCATAATTTTTAAGGATTCTTGTAAACGACACAATACATTAGTATACATACCTGTATTGTTATAACATTTATTTTAAGAAATCAATAATTTATTTTAGAACTGTCGCATATTTCCTTTTATTAAGCTATAATGGAACGATAACCTTGTTATTTACAAAAATAATGTAATAAGAACTTTGCTCGTTATAAAATACTGGCTACAAATAAAAGAGAAAACACTTGCAATATTAACAACGGTCTTAGCAGAAATCACGTGAACCAGATATAACCGGTTTCAACGGAAACCGGTTCGTACGTAGGTGTCATTAACTATTTAGACGCTTGCTTTTCTAACCGTCCTGTTTCCTTAAAGATATTTGAACCGGAAAAACATATTTTCGAAATAAACCTTCTGTATTTCTTCAGAAATATTGAGGATACCTTTGCTTTCCGTAAAGAAAGGATAGACTAAGAAAATAGTTAATTATAATATTTATTACCAGGTAATATTGAAAAATATGGAAAAAATACAGTTGATCATTTTAAAATGAGTAATTATATATAATTACTAGATGATCTGGCGAACTTCGTATTGCCTAACATTCAAAGTATGTAATGTTAGTTTTAACTTTTTTAGTTTTTATAGGATTCATAAATCAGACATCATTAAATTCCCTCTCCAGCTCTCTCTCCCTCTCCCTCTCCCTCTCCTTCTCCTTCTCCTTCTCCTTCTCCTTCTCCTTCTCCTTCTCCTTCTCCTTCTCCTTCTCCTTCTCCCTGTCCCTCTCCCTGTCCCTCTCCCTGTCCCTCTCACTCTCACTCTCTATTGTTTCTAGCCATGAACTAATCCATATTATTACTATAACGTTTAATTTTTCCCTTGAGTTAATACATAATTTTTCACATTTATAACTTTAAATACTCATCCCTTACTTTCACCCTTTAGGGGATGATTGTCGAAATAAACTTGTCTCAGTACTTTTGTTTTTACAGGTGTGGTAAATGATCAATTTTATCGACCGGAGAGAATAGAAAATAATTAAAGTACATAAGTACTATCGCTATTAAAACATAAAAATAGAAGAAAGGTAAGATAAGGAACGTAGGTGAAGGAAAGGTTGAAGGGTGAAAATTTAGAGTTAAATTTATTTTTAATGGCAAATTTATATAGTTATATTCGATATATAATTATCTCCTTTTGCAGATTTTGTAAGTTTCATTTTCGTTTAATCCAACTAAACGTAGCTCTCTTTAACCCGTCAATTATCACTTGAAGTATCCATTACGAATCAATAAAAATAATCCCGTATTCAGCATAATATATTGTACTTATAAGTAAATCTAGTTACATAGATTTAAATATTCAATATCTGTAAAACCTAACCCCATATCGTATGCCGGGCGTCAATACACCACTCTGTCGTCATTCGTATGCGTACCGCTTCTTGCCACGTGGATAGAATACAATCAGTTATTGTCAAGTCTTGTACATGATTCTTCGTACTTGTAAAGCGGGTAAGGTTATACTTGAATTAGATTTGAAAATTGTAAAATGAGGGGGAAGTTTTTGGGTTCAATTAATCATAATTTTATTTTCTCAGTCCAACATGGAACGACGTAAGTAAGTACGGGTGCATTTTGCTTCGTCATTTATTATGCGTACTGCTCAAGATTGGAATAAAATGCTTGCGTTGTGTTTTAGTTGGTGCGTTTACCATCCAAAGTTTTTGTAAGCTTTTATTTAACTAGAATTTTTGTATTAGTCAAATTAAATACGCTGAATTAATCCTTGATTAAGTTTCCTTTAATCCTGTGTACAGAAAATTTAGAATTTTGCCCATTAAACTTATGGAATGTTATTTCCGATGACATTGCATTTGTATGATAAAAATGACTTCACTCAGGGGATGAATTAAAAGAAAACGAGATACAATTAATTCTTAGTACTAAACATGTGCTCTTAATCAATTTCTACATTTCTGACTTAAAAAACTTATTTTTCTACAAATTTGCATCCTCCTTTTTGAGTTCTTAGGAGATGAATTTCAAAACATCCTTTTTTAGTGGTCGTTTACACTATTTAAGGAACTTTTGCACAAAATTTCAAGCTAGTAGACTAAGAAATTTATGTTCAGCGTTCATCGATCTCTCACTTCCTAAGCCAGTCAGTCTTTTCATTTATAATATTCTTTAAATGGGCAACATGGTTTGCACAAGAATTGAACATCCAATTTTTTTTAAATCTTTTCTCAGTGCTCCTACACTGTATAAAGAACATCAAAGTTTCACGTTTATAGATTTAACCACGCTTATTTGTTAGGCAATTTAGGCATGCTATCCATTTAGGCTATAATATATTGATTGTGAAAGTAATGCTGCTTCCACATTATGTCATCTGCTGCGTCCGCTTAAGTCATCCGCATCGGGCTCTCATATGATTTCACACAAATGCGATGCGTCTGGCACGAACGATGCGGACAGATGTGCGTTCAGCATTACAGTAAGTGTTAAATAAAGTAAAAAAATCACTATCATTACTAATAAGTAACGTAATATGAGTAAAATAAAATATTATGACAAGTGCCATAAGATTAAACTGTATGATACAGATCAGCGCCGCGCTGGTACCGGAATATAATGGTTTATCGATAAATTTGTTCATTACATACACACATTCTCTGCCGCGGCTTCTCCCTCATTTGCCCGGATAATAAATACCCTATTTCCTACTCGTTCGTATTCCAGATCATGCTATACCTGTGGAACTAAATTACATGAAAATTCATTCAGTTGTTTTTGCGTATAGGAGTAACAAACATCACAAACTCACATTTATAATAGTAGGATTAACATAGATTTGGTACAAGATTAAACAGGTTTGAATATTTATTCGAAGCTATCTCCATATCGTACCGTCTTTGGAAGCTGAACTGTCAATAAGAGGACGAAACGTCGTTCGCATGCGTAGCGTCCCTCCTTGATACACGGCTTGAATAGAATCATCATTGCGTGTAGAAGGTATACACGTTTACTACCTACTCGGCTGTGTTATGCTGTTCTTCAAGTCTCCCACGCGCAAACTTTTAATTTAACGTGAAGTTGAAACTATCAAATTTTAACAAAAAAACTTTGAAAGAAACATCCTAAGAAACAAAATATATCAAAATCGCAATATTTGTACATAGGTACAAACGACTGATTTTTACATAATATTAAGTTGTAGGAAATATTGTTAATAATTTGAAATGGATATTCCCAGACACATCCTACGGGCAGTATTAACAACACGGTGTAGGGAATATTTACAATATTCGCTACACCATAATGTAAGAATCAGTCGTCAGACTGTACTAAGTCCAATTTTTTCGTACCTTTACAAGCTTTGGCAACTTTTTCGTGAAAATTGGCCAATGGCTTAAGTTAACTGATAGTTACAGGTTCATTGTACACACAAATACTACTCTATTGTAAAGTCCGACAGAAAATAAGTAAAGTCTGGTGGCCCTGGGCTCTTCAACCATAAATTCTACACAAAGTCTTCACTCATAAATAGTAAAACATAGTTCCTAGATAACTTGGAGAGCCCATTCCCAGATTTTACTAATGTCAATTGAACATCAACTGAATATCCAAATGTTGCAATATTTTTATTTCCTACAAATTTATTGCAGTACACCCAAGTACAGTACAGTATACCTGGCATTCGTTTGAAACCGCTTTAAATGGTTTCTATTTTAAGAGGAGTAAGGTTGAGAATGAATTACGTTAAATGCCGTCCTGAGGAGGATAAAGCCCCGTTTAGCACGCAGCACGTTGTTCCACAATGGCTGCATTTGCAAATAAAATAAAATAGAGAGGTAACCTCTTTCCGCGTCATGGAGTAAAGAAGGGTGGAATTTTAAAGATTTTACTGTTATTTCGTAAGAAGTATTATCGCATTATGTTTATTTAACAGTGTTTTGTATACACCATGTTTACGCGTGAAGCACCTGTGATTTCTTTTTTAGTTAAATACCATGGTAAAATACAGATACCTAAATGTGAAATACTAATATATTTTATATCAATGTACTATAGAAATTACACGAAGGTGATGGTACAACTGGTATAGGCGAAATACGCAGAGCTAAGGAGGTTAAGTTTCTCATGTATCAGGGTTTAAACTCCTCTGTTTTAATTCCTTCATCTTCTTAACTCCTTACTTTCAAACTCCTAACATCCTTGAGTAGAAACCAACATCTCCTGTGCATTGTATCTATTGTACATCTGGCTGAAAATCAAACATACATAATAAAAACAACAAAACTAGGAGACTGAGTCTACAAAGCATCTATTATGATGGGGAGTATGACCACCGATACAAACTATTCTCGGTGGTCATATCAGTATGACATGATAGTATGACCACCGAGAAACGCCCCTATTATGCCTTTGTTGTTACGAATCTGCAATTCTTTTTCTAAAAAAATCATTGGGAATTTCTTGCCAATTTATCTTATGAGATGACTAATAACTAATTTCTAAGTCACTAGCATATTATACTTCATTTCAAAAAGTGTAAAAACTTATTACGAATAAAATTTATTTTCTCTTTAGTTCGCAATTCGTTTCAAATATCCTGTACTCAGCAGACTGACAGATTATGCCAAATCTTTGAAGGCAAAAAGTCCGGATCTTAGTGAGTTTATGCGGCGGTGGCTTTATGCGAAACGAGACGTGAAATTGCCGGCGTAACCGTCATTCCTCAAGCTGTAGCGTTTTGCACGTGGACGTATTCGAAACCGCGAAGACGTGAACGGGGGACTAATGTGAAAGGCTTATAGCTGTAGGGTGTATAAATGGAGTAGTTATAGTGTGTGCAGTGATAGTCTGAATTGAATATTGTTCTATACAACAGATCGTTATCATCTACTTACTGCCTGGGACAGTTAATTTTTTTAATGGAAATAGCTCCTATTATTTTTATTATCACAGCTATTACGTCTTCTTTGGTATCACGAGTGTGATTTAGTTTTATTTTAATTAAATGTTATTTTTGTAACACAGTTCATTTGTAACTGTAATAAAAGGTACAATTCTATTCCCTTTTGAAAAAAGGCAAGATTGCGTCCCTGAATCACATTTTCCTTAACGACATTACGTTGTTCTAACTTTTGCAATTTGGATTGGATGTTATTTAGTTAAGAATTCTAGATAGAGTTGAAAATAATTTATTATTATAACAAGTAGTAATTCTATAATTTAATGTGAATATTCATCGGTGATATTAGATTATTTTCAGATGCTGAATTGAATTGTTCAGGTCTGAATTGTTTGTTAAATCAACAAATGAAAATGAAGAAATATTTATTGCATATCCTTTGTTACATAAATTATTTTGAATACTAGCTCTCATACTAGACTAGGATGGATAACACAAGGATGTGTTGTGGAAAATGAGGTTTAAATTCCACAAGCACATTTAAGTGCTGAGTACCTTAATTATATGTCATTTATAATATTAATTATAGTTACAATGGCTTTTTGCCTTACAGACATTTTTAGCATCACCATTCTTTGAGTCCATCATTCGGATAAAGTTGTTTTAGCCTTTATATTTTTTTTAATATTAGCCGAATGTAAAAGTCAAAAGTGTAAAATTTTCTCATAAAATCGTATCGAATTATATGATTAAAATATATTAATAGTCAACTTTAAAGATATGTGGTTCTAAATTCTACCAGGGTTACAATTAGCTTTCGAGTCACGCAGACCCGGTAAGTAAAGCTCTGGTCAAACCAACGCAAATAGATAAAAATGCATTTTGGAACGTAAAAATATCGTTCTCAAATATTTTACCAGTTGTTTATGTCTCTTATAACTCGACTTCGAATCCGACTCTGAATAGGAGGAGGTTTTGAATTCGGTTGTATTTTTTAATGTTTGTTAAAATCAGAACACTGATTTTTATCAACTGACTTGGAAAGTTCCATTTTTATTTGAAAGGTTGTTTTATTCATATCTGATAATGGAATCTTCGGGGATTTGACGAAATTAAAGTAAAAATTTATGGCGAATTAGCTACATCCACTATCATAAAAGCTCTGTCCGAGTAAATCTGAAAAGGCCGCGATGTCAACAGCAATAATATGTAAATTTAATTATTTAGAAATATTTAATTAGAATAATTCTTCTAAAAAAATAACTGACTTGAAAATTAAGGATAACTCAAAAACTACTCGTCAGATCTCGCTCAAGTCTAAATGGGTCTACATGACATAAAAAAGTAATGTCGAATTGATAACCTCCTACTTTTTTTGAATTCGGTTAAAAATACCACAATAGCAATAAATATTTCAATGAAAAAGTTTAAACGCCTTTGAATAAATTCGTTTGAACCAATCTTTACCGTCGCCTTATGTAAATGGTAGTACTCACTGCCTCTGAAACTTTGCCCTGTATCTGACTTTCTGCGTCATTTGTTCCAAGTAATAGTTGGGGGAACTTACAACAGAATTGAGAAATAAAGGAGTTTGTTTCGTTAGCACGTTCTTTCAACTGGCTTTTTTTAGGGTTCCGCTAAATCGACATAAAATCTAAATCCTTAACAGATTTCTTGTTCGGTCCGTGTACTCTGATATTACTTTCATGTTTTAATTACAGATACGTACGTTTAGTGTGTACGTTTTAAATCTCGCAAGCCAACTTCGTATTATGAATATATTCACGTCTCATGTCTCAATTAAGAACTAAACATAACTTCTGCTACTAGTGAATTAAGTTCATACTTCACGTAAAATCGCACACACAAACGCACATACGTTGGAGCAGCGTAGTATACTTAAGGCTCCTCAAAAAGGAGAGACTTCTTTTAAAGGATAATACGTGAAAGGTCAAACTCGTAAGTATATACTCGCAATTTCGATTACTTACATATTTAATAATCGACGTCTGTGACAATTTATGAGTTTCACAATATATAGATTTTGATCGTTTGACATTATGCGTATTTGACCTTTCGCGTACACTCTACTCAATGGACATTAATGGGTTAAAGCGATGTCTTTATGGATAAGCGTGGTATTTTGTATCACCCACTCAGAATGGGGGCCCTTGCTACTAGATTATGTATTTAAAGGACACTTGATTTGATTTTACGCCTTTAGTTCTATGTTTCTAAGTTTCTTTACGGCTTTTCTTCTCCTCCATGACAAAACACCTTTCTGAAAAGCTGGTAGATTAAAAAAATTACGTTCATAAGTATATCAGTGATACCTATATGAATAAATTATTTTGAATTTTGAATTTAAGAAAAGTGCGGAATCCTTGCAATTCAAATCTGACTCGCACTTCCAGTTTCAGGCACTTTAAAAGCGACGCAAGAGCGAATGCAACTAATTGATTGGTAAATGTCTCCTTGCTCAATTAAATACGTATATTTTCTTAAATGATACGAAATTTTTAACTATTTTTATGAACTAAAATTGACTTAATAAACTTTAGGTATGAAATAATATCGACCGATATTGATGCGTAATATTTTATGCCTATTGCTGTAAACTAAAGGTAGGCTGTACTGTCAAAATTCGACTGTACACATAGGTTACTTCATAATAACATTTTTCAATGTTCTATTTAATTTAAAGTGTATTTCTACTCTTCTTTTCTATATAAACTTCAACTATACCAAATATCTTATACGCGTCTCCAATGTTCTTAAAAAGGGATAGGTACAGAGGCTTTCCCTTCACATATTAATATATAGATTTCAAATTGCCCTTGCTCCACTTCGGAAATCCTGTGCCTTAGTATCCTCACTTAAAAATGTTACTTACATCTGCAAAAGCTACTCATTATAATTTTTATAAGTAGTATTATTTCTTCTGTGCTATTACTTAACCGACTTAAGTCCGGTTTACACGTATTAAGTAGTTAAGTAGATAACAAAATTTTAAGTAAATTAATACGTGTAAACAGACAATTAAGTAACTTTTTTAGTTCAAATTTATCTACTTAACTACTTAATACGTGTAAACCGGATTTTAGACAAATCTCTGATCGAGTACGAAAATAGCTAAATACGAGTACTTTCAAATAATTTGACCCGCTCGTATCGTTTCACTGAATTAACATCAGCTGTATTGGCAATCGCAATACCACCGGCAATCGAGTTGTGGCCGATTAAAATAAACCGTTCGTTCATTCATTCGTTCACATTCGTTCATTTATCGCATTGGACTCAGAGTTAATAATAGTCAGTTTTAAAATGGATTAATGAACCACTAAGCTTATTTTAATTTTGGTAATGCGCATTATTATTTTATGATATTAATGTCGGTAAAATAATTTTCAATAGTATGTCATTTAGGCAAATGGGTGTGCGCTTATGCTAAATAATACTGTTGATAATAGTCAAGCGATGAAATGGTATTTTATGACGGGATGAAATAAAGTGATATAGGTGAGGTGTAACGGGTTAAATTCAAGTCGAGTAGCTTACGAATAGTTGAACACTTTTGAACAATGGACATGGAAATATGCCACGATTCATCTGTTAGAGGTCGCTGACCTTTACGCTGTGTACTTACATATCGATGACATACCGATACTTATCGGTGGTTAGGTATTATCACCTGGTACGTATTATCTTTAGCATTAAATTGGTTAAAAACTCCTTTCGTTAGTTACCTACAGTATTTCTATTAGTATATTTTAATTTCATTAAACATTGCATATATAGTAATAACAAGGATCTCTATAATAAATTAAGACTAATTAAAATTACATGAAGTTATCATTCCATACTAAGTATTATATTCCAGTATTAGGTAATAATCTCCTATTTTTTACTTTAAATAGTGCTTGTTCAAAAGGTATGGAACACAAACATTGGATAGTTATTACATACATGCATACATATAAATCACGCCTCTTTCCCGTAGGGGTAGGCAGAGACCACTTCTTTCCACTTGCTACGATCCTTACATACTTCTTTCGCTTCGTCCACTTTCATTATTCCTTTCATACATGCTCTTCGGTTTGCTGTACTCTTGACCTGGCCTTTTTTCAAGACGTCCCTAATTTGGTCTTGAAACGTCCGCCTAGGTCTACCCCTTCCAACACTCGCATTCACACTCGCCTTATACACTTTTTTCGTCAATCGTTCTTCATTCATTCTCTCGACATGTCCAAACCATCTCAGCATACCTTTCTCAATTTTTGTCACTACATCTTCTTTCACACCACACCGTTTCCTTATCTCACTATTTCTTATCCTGTCACTCAGTTTAACTCCTATCATACTTCTTAACGCTCTCATCTCAACTGCATTTATTCTGCTTTCATGTTTCTTCTGCCATACCCAACTTTCACTTCCGTACATGAGTGTCGGAACCAACACCCCCGGTTATTTCTGAAGTAGGAAAACAATCCGGTTCTTATACACACAAAACACACAGACATAAAGTATACTCATCAAGATACACAGCATCCGTACGTCACTGAAAATACGTATAACTCGCACTCACAATCTCTCTTGTCAGTAGTTACTCGGTCTTTTTGTTTTCATAAAGAAAATCCACCGCGGATATAAGGAAAAGATTTTTACCTCGTTTAAATTGGTCATGCTATTTATACGAGTAGGTAGATGGAGGGATTTTTAGAGAACCTCGGATCTATGGCGGTTACGTGATTCAGTTCCTGCCTCAATTTGATAACAGTAAAATTTGACGAAACAAAGTTTTATGTGGAAGATAATTGGTACTTGTTGAAGATTTTTTTGGATAGAGCGACACTTACAAATTAGACTTTTTACCTGTGACATTAAAAGGGTTTAGTAATTTTTACACAGTAATTGATTACAAAGATATCGTGAAACAATTCTTCCTGGCAGTTGGGTAAAAAGGCTACTGTACGTACGAAAAATCGTGACTTAAGTGCGTTAGGTAAGTTAAGTTCACAGTCACAGAGAAGTTTCCCAAACAGTAAATGTTATCACCATATCAGATATTCAAGTGAATACGCGAAAGATTCTCCTCCGCTCGTCCATCTATCGCTCCCTGCCGAACTCACCTAAGAACCCTTCTTACATATCCCCAACACAAAAGTTCTTATTACACCCATTCCTTTTCAGCTCATGCAGTCACACTATGGAACTCGCTCCCGCCTAATATACGTGATTCAAAAACTTTATACACCTTTAAGAAAAAAGTGCGAGAACACTATTTATCTTTATGTTAGCTTAATAAATTGATTTAATTTTCCTTTTCTTTATTCTATTTCTCTCTCATTATGTTGTACGTAGTTTTATATATTTATATATGTTAATATATATTATTTATATATTTATGTATTATAATATATATATTATATTAATTTATTTATGTATTTTATATATATATATATTGGTAGGTATGTTTATTATAAGGTATTTTATGTTTATTATATTTATTCATATTTAATTATTACTTGTTTTTATTGTGTGCACGCTATCTACCTTTCTGTCACCTCTCCAGTCGCAGGTCTGCTGGAAGAAATTTCTTTTGAGATAAGCAGAACCTATGTACATTATTTCTGTACCTAATTGTTTTCCTTTAATTTTTTATGTGTACATAAACAATAAAATAAATAAATAAATAAAAATACTCTCACTCCACAATTCATAATAACTCAATAATCTAGACTATCAAACGTCGATGAAATTCTCAAATGCAGAATTCCATTCGATAGCCAGTTACAACCTATCTCGGACCTAATACCGCGTATCATTGGCCCGCTTATATCAATAGCTATTGACCTAATTCATAAATCATCGTATTATAATTCTAAGTCTGAAACTCGAGCCGAGCAAGCACGTAAAGCTCATACATCTGGATTTCTGTAGGAATCCTTGAATGGTCTATCGATATGACGTCACCAATATTGACTATTGTAAACGTACACTCGAATTTTAACTGACTTCGTATAGGAAAAGGATCTCTATTTGATTGGCTTAGATTTTGGTAATGAAGATATTGGTAGTTTAAATAATGTCTAATAATAAGATAATTGGAATAAACAGAAGACATTTAGCCATTCCACGTTAGCCATTCTAAATAAGTTTAATTTACTAAATAGGAATCATCAAAAAAATTGAGTATAGTTAGATTTAGACTACCCGTAACTTAAGTGACTTATTGATCTTTACGTACCGTATTGTAATTAATGTACTATTGCGATACATCCTTTGAGCACCAGGCGAGCATAAATCGCACCCTTAGAATGAGAGTGACCTAACTCAAAATTCCTGTAATTTCTGTTTTTGCTATAAACTTACCTTAAAATGCGTACCCTAAAACCCTGTGATGAAAAAGAGCTCGAATTATGAGTAAGAAGAGCTACATTCAAACTTACTCAAAACTATACTTTTTTGAAGGCTTTCTTGCTCATTTCCCACAAATTGCAATTTTTGAGTTAGGTCAGTCTCATTCTAAGGGTGCGAAATAATGAAACAATTATTGTAAACAATAAACCTGTACTACTATTTAATCTCTGTTTATCATTTCAACATCAACAAAATACAGATTATTGTCACGTCCGGCGTTATAGCTCACGCACGTCACCGCATAATTTAGTAGTCGAAATTAGTTATTCATTTTCATGCAATTAGATTTACATACGAATTTTAATTAATATTGTGTGACGACATTACAAGGGTAAATACGATATGTTTGTTTGGATTTTAAATAGGTAATACTCATTATAGTACTGGTATTGTATTGATATTACCCAATACTTGAATATAAATTATTTACTTATATCTTTAATAGGCTAAAAATGCCACGCTGCTCTATGAATCGCTGGTTACATAAGTGTTTCTGCTATGTGGTAATAATAAACTAAGTGTTATAGTTACTTTACTCAAGTGATTTTGTAAAATATGATCAATAAAGGTCTGAAAATTTTGGGTAATAAGTATTTGTATTAATAATTTAGAAATTTGTGGCGCAAGTTAGGGGAGGCCTATGTCCAGCAGTGGACCTCCAAGGGCTGATGGATGGATGGAATTTAGAAACTATAGTAAGCTTATAATAATTATTTTTTAACCAAAAATAAAACAAACGAAAAAAACTGAAAAGCGAAAAATAAAATAAACCAATTAGTATTATAAATTAAGATCCTAAATAAACAGTAAATAAATAATTTTGACATAAAAAAGAACAAAAAAAATTACGTGTCGAATTGAGAACCTCCTTTTTTTTCGTCGGTTATAAAGAAGTTCGATAGTAATGAAAAAAAACCGTTGCATTTACTTTAAATAAACTCTGAACTCTGATTAGTTGATTAACCACCGTTTCCGTCACATTAGATGAGCTCAGCATTTAGAGTAACATTACATAGTTGCCGTATTAACGTTGAGTAATACGGGGGTCCGTCGGTAAAAGCCTTAAATATTTGAATTACTGGCCGCTAAGTTATTTTTTTGTTTAAATCTTCTTAGCTAAGGGCAAATTATTTTAATATTAACCCACGTGCTGTTTTTTGTATTATACAAGCTGCCCGGACAGACTTCGTTCTGTCAAAAGTTTTTTTATTAAAACCTTCAGGAACATTGTAAGCTATCCTATCTTTCATGTTGGATCAAATTGCAAACGGTGTGCAAATTTGATTAAAACCGGTTAAGTAGTTTAGGAGTCCATCGCGGACAAACAACGTGACACGTAATTTATATATATTAAGATAAATTTTTAACAACATCAAGACATGATGATGACGTAGATACTAAGGTTATATAAAGGTGAATAATAATAAGGTTAATAATATTATTATTAATGTAATTTTTAAGCTTTGATTTGTGAGTATTCTCGTATACCAACTTTATATTTTGTGTGTATTTTGAAAGAAGCTACATTAAGAAACTTTTTATAAAAAGATAATATTAATACATCAAAAACACACCAAAAATTATAATATTCATATCTTAATCCACGCGTGCGCCCGAATCTCCCGATTTGCTGTCTGGCATAACACTGGTTTCATTTTCGAGGTAGAAGAGATCAAAGAAAATCAGATCAGAGAATATCAGATAAAAAAACTACCTTTTTGCAACATAGTACCTACAACTGTTGCGTTAGGGATTACCTGCCGTTCCTGTTAACCCATAGATTACCCCTAATAGATACTGCATAAGTTAAATTTTCTTAGAGTTTGAACTCACAAAATTTGGCGGAAGGCGCGGCTTGCGGGGGACACAAATATGCGCTGTGATTGGCTATTTCTAATTCATACTTGGACTTGACGGGTCAGTATTTGTCGGCACGTTTATTATTATTCTAAGGTCGACACTATTGTCGTGAACTTGTAAATGCGAGTACATGTTGGCGCGCGTCAGTTGCCTTGTATGCGGTATCTATTGGGGGTAATCTATGTGTTAACCCTCTCTTACATATATGAAAAATTAAGAAATGAATGAATATCTGAATGTAGGAAAACGTAATTAGCTCTTTAATACACAGTTATACTGCATTCGGCGAATACATTGTAGATCGTCTAGTTCTGTCACAGTGGTGGCTACGACGGCTTAGCTAATCAGATCGCATTAGTGAGGTTTATACTGATTAGCGGTAGAGCAGCTGACGGCTAGGAATGCCTTAATGGGTCATTGATTTATAATTCACTTACCATGTCAATGCCTTCCGAGTTAACTCGTTTGGATGATTATTTTGAACTAGCGCTCTGAACGCTGCTTTGGCTGCGTTTTCTAGGGTGACAAGTACTGTTTATCTTATTCCAGATCATGGTTTAAACAAGACAAGACAAAAAAGGGGGTTTTGACTTGTAGGTAATTGGGTACTTGTGTTCAAATAAATATTAGAAATAATTTTACCTTTTGAAAGTATGGAAACATTTTTTAAAAACCGTGTGCAGGCATTAAAAGTTTACAACAGAAATAAAAGTAGAAAAAAAATATTTCAAAGTTACCTTTACTTAACTAAGCCTCAAACCCGGAATCTTATATTACCAAGGACCAACCAATCAAATCCACACGGAGAAGAGTAAACAAGACAAACTATGTCCCAATGTGCCCTAGTTAACAAGCCGCTCGCGATAACAATAAACAAACGACCCTCACCTGTTTACGTGACGGGTTATTTGTTTACATAGATGTTACGGTGCTAAGATTAGGTGTGACATGGTCACTGAAGCATACCAGGTCTGGTGATAATGAAGTTGATAATACAATGGCGCGTTGAGAGTTTGTAATGTAACAATAAAATTTATGAAGTACTATAGATGGCGCTATTAGAGTTTATACAGCATGTTTACATAAAACATAACTTTATGTTTTGAAATCTTCAGGTTTTTTGTACAGTTCAAAAATCAAACACTTGAGCGTTTCATAGAAGGAAATTTATTTAATTTTTAAAGCTCAAATTTTTTTTTCAACTTTAGAAACTGAAATTTATAAAAAAAAAAAAAATGATAACTGTCTTTAAATTCTTTTCAATTTATGTCAGCCTTATTTTTAAAATACAAGTTACGATAAAAATACTCTATAACATTGTTTACCAAGTAGGCCTTCCTAATTATATGTTCATTTCCCCATTGACAGATGTCACACACCTAAATATTATTTACATTATTGCTATAATTATATTACATTACGCGGACCAATTACAGACCCAGTATACCAAAGACCAGTTACATACAGTTTGTTAGAAACTGTCATTGTAAGGATTCGAATCGAAGCGCTCATAGCCCAGCGGCTTTTATGACTACTGATCAACAGTGTTAAGGTACGTTAACTTTTCCATCCGATTGTAATATGTATCTAGTTAACAGTCGTTAAGCATGTTGGAGGCCTCCGAGCGGCTTATTAACCTCCGATACTTGATATGTACCTCTAAACCCTCGACGCATTCGGTTTGAAGTAGCGTTGTGGAGTATACTTTAGTCTTTAGCAGCTATAAGGAGAAACCCGTGCCCTATTGAACCATCAATGTGTCGAAGCCAACTGCTATTATTTAGAAATAATGATATGAATAAGTCTAACCCGTGCAAGTTATCTCACGATTTAATTTAACCAACTACATTTGGTTCCTCTTATTTGCCTCCCTGTATATGGAAACAATTCAAACTGGGTATGCTTATTACATTATTTTGGCAAATTATAAGTATTGGCAAATCCAAAATCGGTCAACCATGATCTTATCTTAACACCACGCTTCACCGTGGTTATTACACAACTCACACTAAGAACAGCACAATAATATCTAGAAAATATTGTACACGCTTTTAGCCATTGATGTGTTCTATACAAAAATCATCGTGAGGAAACCTGCACACCGGAGAGTTCTCCATAAAGTTCTCAAAGGTGTGTGAAGTTTACCAATCCGCACTTGGCCAGCGTGGTAGACTATGGCCTAATACCCCTCACGTTGTTAGAGGAGACCCCGAGCCCAGCAGTGGGACAATTATTATGGGTGGTTGTTTTGCTTTTTTTTGTACAAAAATCATTCCATCAAATTCTATTGTAAGAAACATTTTCCTGCGAAAATTAAATATAATTATATCTGTTTCTAAATAGTTGGTAAACAAGGCTGTTTAAATCACCTGCACGTTTTTAACCTTGAGGTTCAGGGTGAGCCCCTGATTAGTGTAAATATGTTTTGTTAGTAAGCTACTATTTGTATAGGACTCTGTATAAATGTTAACCCTTATAATACTTCATTATATACAAAATTGTATTTGCGACCTTCTCTTTTCTATCTTGGCCGGCAATGTACGCTTGATAGACAGGTGTCCTTGGGCGGCGATGACTACATCTCATGAGGTGATTGCTTTGCTTTTTTTGTACGAATTTTGGTGATCAATATTATAATTATTATATTATAGACATTTTTGTAGAGAACTACATTCCAATAACATTTTTGGCGATGAAGATCCCTCATTGTACATCAATGATACCCACGATACTGACACAAGAGGGAACTGCAAGTACGAATCCTGATCTGCTCGATTGATAGGTACGTGCATTAGAAATAAAGAACTGTATAGTATTAATATTATATTAACACTATACAGTTCTTTATTATTCTGGAAAAATTATAAATGGTATAAATAAATTGAATAATACACTATGTATAACACACATAGGGTTATTCATTGATTAGAACAGATTTGATTATGTTTGTGAAGAAGATAAATTACATGACTTACTTAGGCCTGTCACAAACAAAACAATTGTTGTACAAGTAAACGCGTTTAAAATAATAAAACAAATCTATGGCTTACAAAATAAGGTTCAAAGTTATGTTACATAAGCACACGTACATAAAACGCGAGGCCTTATTAATTATGGCGCCACATACTTTACGAGACGATTATATACCCATTTCTTTTTCAACATGACTGTACCCATCAAGTTAAGTACGCTGATGATACTATTGCCATTCAAACTTGAGCTGTAACGTGAAGACATAAGGTGTATTTTGGGGTAAAGATTAGTCGTGTGAATTTGTGTCGTCAGATAGAAATCTTGAATTAATGATATGTCAGTGGTTTGCGGATGGAATCGCACGAAGAACGAGTCATTTGAGAGTTATTTGCTGAATGTAATCAACGTACGCAGTTTGAGCGGTTTTAATTGATTAGAGTGAGTTACTTGGGTTTGCGGCACTATGAAATGAACGTTTTAGATTTTACTATCCCGAAGTTTTAGATAAATTGAGTTGGGAATTGTTTGCGCGGATCTGGTGTGGCCATAACTGGATTATGGGCTTACAAACGTTCGTTAAATAATACGAGTCACAATGGTTTAAAAGGTCAACATTTAAATGACGTAACGGTACAGATTGCGCTTCGATTATATCTAATCTATTCTCAATATTATCTCGTTAACTATAGTTGCTTATTACTTCACTATTAAAATTTTTATGGCGTGGTATGAATACGCTACACACTGATAGCACACTAGGATTCACTGTGTCGTGAGTGCCATGGACAACACACAAAGACAAGAACACAAACAACCAGACCAAGATCAGAAATTCAAACTCATCATTCAATCCGCCTCGCTGGGAATTGAACCCAGGACCTTTGGCATGGCGATCCAGAACGGTAATCTTTGCGCCACGCGGATCATCGGTGATTGCATTGATATTTATATGACGTGATGTATTTATGAATGAGGACGATTCATTGTTGCAAACGGGCTATCAAGTCACTTGTCAAGACTTGTTAGCCATGATTTGTGGTTCAGGCACTGATTGAGCACAAAGTATAGAAGCATGCTGACTATCTGGGACAACTTGCGTGGAACAGCGTAGACAAGCAATGGCAGGTCGCTTCTGGGCATAATACTCCATGTCTGCAAAACGACCCAGCTTCTGTACAAGGTTTCACAAGTATTTTCCTTCGACCCAATTTCTGGTTTTAATAACGTAACCGTGAGTTCAGTGGTTTGAATAAGAGATTCATAAATTCAGCATTTCAGTTTCAGCATTCATTAGATATTGTGGAACTATGGCGCTTTCATAAACCGGAATTGCTTTTTGATCATACATTGTAGTTTGTTTGGTGTTTGCGCGGTTTGCTTCGCTCGTTGAATTGCTGGTTTCATTGTAGGATTAGCGCAAATATAAAACTGGTTAAGTGCGAATCGGTGTTATGAAATATTGGTTTTGTAATTTATTTTTACAATATGTTAATGGTGCTACCTCAAAGATGAAACGAAATGTTTTTTGATGAAGATGTTGACAAACACGAAGTCGTAGATCCTGCCTACGAAGCGAGGGGATTCGACTTCAATTCCTGGCCAGGTCATACGTTCTAGAGCTACAAGTATGTAAGTTATCTCGACACAGAAAAGTTTTTTGCACGCATAATTACAAATCAGGCTATTATATTTAGGTTGTTCAAATTTATTCAATGTCTTAACTTCAGTAGGTTAAATTACCTTCTAGGAAGTAACAGTATAAAAGTCGTATAACGTGCTATAAATAACAAGTCACAAGTACCTAAGCATAAAGCGGGCGCAGAGTCGTGATTTATTACAATGGGCGCTTACTTAGCTGTATACATAAGATTAATAGGAACTTAGCTTCAAGTTATCCTCGTTTATTTAGGTGGGACACTGGTGCATTTGTACGATTCAAACTTTCATGTCTACGAGTACGATTAAATTTAATTCACGGGTATAGTATAACCTCGCCTGGTTATCTTTTGAACATATAAACCGATAGAAAAACATTTAGCAAAACACATGTCGATCAGTATTTGAATCTCATATAATCGAGCAATATGGACATAGGTATAGGTTTTCCATTTCTGGTTGTTGTTATCAAGGAAAAAAAAAAGATTTTTCAAATTCCATACAGTAGAGACAGTTGAACCTATTTTAACTGTATTCTATGGTTAATTACATGCTTATTTTAACAATGTGTTTCCATGATAATAGAGAACTTATAATCTGCGGAATAATATATTCTTTATTTCTTACTAGTTCTATAACATCTTCTAATTAAATTAAATTAAATTAAATTATTGTTAAAATGGTGTATTGTATAGTTATCTTCGAAGAAAATGCTGTGAGAGTTACCATGTTAGTAACAGGCTGCTTTAGAAGCGATAAATCTTGATCAGCCGCCTTCATCGCCAAAGAGCAATGAAGGCAGGGCTCGGCACGAGATGTTACAATAAATAAGAAGACATCTTCCTTATTGCACTTTATTGTGCTTTAAAATACTTTTAGATGAACAAGCGTATTTGAAGAACCTTAAGTTGCTATCATTTATAAACTATGATAGGTCAATTTGAACGTCTTATATCAATGCAATTTTGGTTCCAAAGTTTTACGTATTATTATTTCTAAACAGTTGGTTTTTATTATTGAAATAGCCGGCAAAGTTTATATATACTTTACAAGGTGTTAGTAGCCATTCACTAAAAATGTATTGAATAAAAACACACTTCATTTAAATGTATTTTCTGCACATTAAAATATTTCCTGACAATTCAAAAAATCTACATGTAATTGTTCAAATTTTCACTTCTGTCGGCACTGTTGTAGTGTATTTTTTTTCCTTTGGTATCCATATTGACGTTATAAATCCGTGTATTTAGTTTTTAAACTACAAAGTAATAATACGGTAACGATGACTGACTAATCGATAAAGCCTAGTCTACATTACAGGTGTTTCGTAAATGATTATAGTGTGTTAGTTACGCTAAATTGTAGTGTGAGGGCACGATAGGAATGGATTTGTGTAAAAAGTCCTTACGATGTTAGGGGTCGTATGCTATTAAAGCGAACTAGACTTTGTAAATAAACTATGTTAATAATATTATTATGTTCCAGAAGATAGCAAGTATTATATTGTGTTATATCTTAGAATCCGCTGTTTGTATTATTTTATATTAATTAAATAAAACACCATTAATAATTTTACTAGACGAAGAACCATTTCACTCTTTATTCGTTTTTCTAGGCAAAGACAAAAACAAGTGTAGTCAAGAACATAGAGTGCACCATAGAGTGCACAGAGTAACTAGGTTAATCTCCCACACTCTCCCCCACCTTACAGAAACAAATTAAATTTACTACTACTACCTTAAATACTACTCATTCAAAGAGTTAGAACATTGTAACATTTGATTGACATGCCGCTTCCATTTATCACCCTGGACATCTACAATATAAGTAACACCTGGAATGGACTCTTCAATAACCACACCTTCCACCCAAGGCTTTCCCCCCTGGCGATAATTTTTAACCATGACTTTCTGACCTACTGCAAAGTTTATTTGCCGTTGATTTAGATCTAACTCTTTATCCACTTTTTGTTCCCTTAAGGGGGGTGGACGCCATAAACTAAATCTGCTTCTAATTTCTCTTCCCAGCATGAGTCGCGCTGGACTCACACCTGTGGTCCGCTGGGATGAGCTGCGGTAATCAAATAAAAATAAGTTAATAGCTGCTGACAAGTTATTACCATCCTCTTTAATTTTGGTTACAGCTGATTTAAAAGTTTCTACAAATCTCTCTGCAGCCCCATTAGTGGCCGGGTGATAAGGAGGTGAAAAGGTGTGTTTAATCTGGTTTTGGTCACAAAAATTTTTAAATTCCATACCAGTGAATGTCCTGCCATTATCAGTAACTAAATGTATTGGCAAGCCAAACCGTGTAAACACAGCTTTGAATACATCTATTGTTCTACTAGCTGTAATATTAGGCATTTCAAAAACTTCAGGCCATTTAGAATAGCTGTCGACTATCACCAAAAACATTTTGTTATAAAATGGTCCTAAGAAGTCGGCATGAACTCTGTGCCAGGGTGCAGGCGGAAAGGGCCATTCTTTCACTATTTTGGAAGGTTTCTTACTATTTTGCAAACAAATCATACAGTTTTTTGTTATTTGTTCAATATCAGAATCTACTTTTGGCCACCAGAAATACGAGCGGGCTATCTCTTTCATCCTAATTATTCCAAAATGACTTTTATGTAATTCTATCAAAATTGCTTCATGTAGTGACTGTGGCACTATTATACGATAACCCCAAAGCAAGCAACCCCTGTCCACATGTAATTCGTTTTTTCTGTTAAAGTAAGGAAGTAAGTCTTTGGAAATTACTTTTCTATCAGGCCATCCATCTGTCAAATACCTAATTATATTGGTCAAACTAATGTCCTTTTTTGTCTCTGATTGGATTGTTTTCCAATTCAGATTACCTATGTCTGAGCTATTAATATAACAGGCAAGACTGTGCTCATCATTTATATTGATTTCTTTTGCTGTTGCTGTTCTTGATAGATAGTCAGCAGGATTTACAGAGGTTTTAATATGTCTAATTTTGTAATTAAATGCAGACAAAAAAATAGCATAATGTTGTAGTCTTTTAGCTGCCATTTTTGGAATACTTTTTGTTGGCCCAAAAATTCTTGTTAATGCTGCATTATCCGTTTCTAGTTCAAAGGTCCTACCATAAATATAATTATAATATTTTGTTATTCCAAAAATGATTGCCATGGCCTCCTTATCGATGGTAGAATATCTTTGTTCAACATCGCTTAATTTTTTGCTAGCATAACATATTGGTTTCACCGTACCATCTATGTCTCTATTTGACAATACTGCACCTAGACCTGTTTCTGACGCATCACATGTTAATATTAGGGGCAGGTGTGGGTTGTAGTGAGTTAGGTTCTGTGTGGAAGCCAGTTTTGATTTAATAATTTGAAAAGCCTTTTCACATTCTGGTGTCCATACAAACTTATTTTTCTTAGTACACTCATATAAGGGTGTTATAATTGTTGCCATGTTCTTTAAGAAACGGGAATAGTAATTTATTTTTCCCAAAAATGATTTCAGTAAAGTTAGATTTTTAGGGGATTCAGTTTTCAACAAAGGTTCAATATTAGAAGGAATTATACTGAGACCATTTTTGTTTACACAATAACCAAATACTTCTAATTAGTTGTAAATAGTTTACACTTCTCTGGTTTTAATTTAAATTCACACTGTTTTAATTTTGTTAAAACATTACACAATGTTACATAAGTTTCCATAAGATTAGAGCCTTTTATGTAGATATTATCTATAAACACTATTGTATTGGGTATATCCTTTAATTTTTTACACATCAAACGTTGAAATGCTCCAGGCCCACAACTTACCCCATATGGTAGGTAATTGTATTTATATGTACCTATTTCTGTCACAATAGTTGTACAAAGTTTACTTTCAGAACTAAGCGGGGCCTGTAGATAAGCTTCCTTAAGATCCAGTTCGCAGTAGTATTCACCATCTTTTAAAGTATTTAATATATCTTCAATATGCGGAAGTGGATAATGATCAACTTCTAGGCATTTATTGACAGTTAATTTATAGTCACCACATAGCCTCACTGAGCCATCCGGTTTTAAAATAGGTACTACCGGAGTTCCCCAATCACTCTGTTCAACTGGTGTGATTCTACCATTTTGTAACAGTCTATTAATTTCATTGTTTACCTTGTCTCTTAGGGCGAAAGGCACTCTCCGTACCGGTAAGCTCCTGGGTTTGGCGTCTGGTTTCAATTTTAATGTAATTACTTCACCTTTAAAATTTCCCCAACCTTGGCTGAAGACTTCTGCGAACTGTTCTCTTATTCTACACTGTGCATCTGAAATAGTTTGAATTATATTAGTTCCTATATTTAAAGTACTATGCATAATTGGAGGCCACATACTTAATGCATTTAACCAATCTCTTCCAATAATTGTTGGAACATCATTAGACACAATAAAAATATTTAATTTCTTAACTATTGTACCTAACTGTACCTTTACATTTGTTATTTTGCCTAAGGGTTGTGTAATACTCTGATCAAAATTTTTAAACAAAACATGACACTTTTGTATTTGTAGATTCTTGAAATAGTGATTCTTGTTTGTCAATGACATTACCGTAATATCGGAACCTGTATCTAATTGAAAAGAAATTTTTTGACCATTAACATTAATTGTTATATAATGTGGGGGTATCCTACTTACACCATCCAAAGTATATGTTTCATATAAATTTTTAATTGAACTTTCTATGTTTTCATCCTTTGAAGTTGACGGAGATAACTCTGTTTCTGCTTCCACCATATTTATTCTATTATGATGTTGCTTCCTAGGACACATTCTATAAATATGTCCTTGTTGTCCGCATTCTGAACAATACTTTTTTAATAATGAACACTCTGCCTTGTAGTGATTATTTTTCCCACAGCAGAAACATTGTTGCTTATTTGTGCTCTTTGGATATGAATTCTTCTTTGGTCCCGGTTTATATGCATTTTTTCGTTTTATTGTTTGGTTATAAAACATTTCAGTAACATCCTTGTCGCTGGTGTGCAATAAAGCTGCTTCTACCATTCGGGCAGTTTCCACGCATACCTCCAATGACATATCACACGCCCCTTTCATTAATTCAAACTTTATTACTTTGGAATATACTCCATCTATGAATTTTTCTTTGATTTGGTCGTCTACATCTTTAAAGTTACATTTTGTGGCCAATTTTTTTAATTCTATTAAATAGTCTTCAATTTTTTCTTCTGCATGTTGGTTTCGCCTTCTGAATTCAGCTCTTTCTATAGCTGTGGATCTTGGCTTCACGTACTTCTCCTTAAGCTTTTTGCATAGATCTATGTATGTTAACTTGTTTGGTTTAACCGGCGAACACAAGTAGGTGAGTGATTCATACACAGAAGGGGATAATTTAGTAATGAGTAATGGAACTTTCTTTTCCTCCTTGATGTCATTTACAACCATAAAACAATCTAGTTGCTGCTCGAAAACATCCCACTTTTCGCCGTCAAACTGTTTTAGTTCATTACAAATAAATGACATTTTGAGTTTTCTTCCAACGTTTTCGGTTTGCTGGCTATTTTGGCAAAAGGTACTGAGTATTTTTCTCAATTCATCGATATTGGCACTTTGTGAGAATGTGATATTTTCCTCTTGTAAAATTTGTATTAGTTCTTCTTTAGTGCATTTATATATGAAGGATCTTTTACCCTGCTTTATTAAATTCTTGAGTATATCGACTTTAGGTTCGTTCGGTGGGCTTGACATATGATAGGAATTATGTATAAAATTACTTCTGAATAAAATATTTCTCTACTTGCAATTACTTTCCACTGTCGCTAGCCACGTTTTGGGTACAAAATGGCGTGCCGGCCGGTCTGGTTGTTGTAATTTCTGACTTCGAACTACTGCAAGTGTCGGAATAACGTAATTTTATACGTACGTGGAGTCCTTTACTCACGTAAACTACTCGTCGCCAAATGTTATATCTTAGAATCCGCTGTTTGTATTATTTTATATTAATTAAATAAAACACCATTAATAATTTTACTAGACGAAGAACCATTTCACTCTTTATTCGTTTTTCTAGGCAAAGACAAAAACAAGTGTAGTCAAGAACATAGAGTGCACCATAGAGTGCACAGAGTAACTAGGTTAATCTCCCACATATTGCTTTATATTGCCTGCTATAATTTTTGTATAAATTATATTTAAAATCAAATAAGTACGAAGTCACATATTTTCAATAATTGAAGAATATTAGATACCGGTAAAAATATGGTAGCTATAAGACTAAGCTACGTGATTTGAAAGTCTATAGTGACGCGAAGCATTTGATTTAGATTATATGTAATAAGAATTTAGAGATATAATAAAATATAGCCAAATTGTAAGCTACAGTCTTGTGTATAACGGTTTTCTAGGAACATTGTTAGAAGTTTATTGTTTTGTGATGTTTTATCTATTTACATTTATCACAAAAAAGTAAGGAAATAAAAAGACACATATTATTGTGTCGGCTACTCACACTTTTATTTTGACTTTATAATATTTTTGATGAAACCTGTGCCTTTTATTGCATTCGTATGTAGACATTTTATTTGTGCTTACGAAAATATTGTTATCTAAACATAGAAACAGTAAAATGCTGATTATTTAGAATTTTCTATGTGTAGGAAACGTATAAAAAATGCTATTGATGTTGCTCATAAGTTGCACAAAAACAGAATCCAGAATCAATCAAATTGGTAAACCTATTGTCATTAGTTCGTCTATATACTATACAGAGATTCTACAAGTAGCATTAATATTTTGTTTGTACGTTATTTTTTCCATGGAAATTTATTTCAGTCGACGACACAATTGCTAATACTTTGTCATTCAGAGTAGCTAAAGCATGCTTGCATTAAATATAGGTAAATATCTAGGTATTAAAAAAGCAAGACTTGTGTAAATTAGAAACGAAAGTATTATCTAGTTAAATATGCTATCAAATTCATTTATGGCGGTAAAGTATTCCTGGATACAATAAATCAAACCTGATCGCAGTGGCCCTTGGGATAGCTGTCCCAGGCCCGATATTTTACGTCAATTATTAAGAGAGGCCTCTAGACGGCAATTAATGGGTTGAAGCCAAGAATATTATGTAAGCCATAGGAGATTATTTTGTTTGTACACAATTGAAAACAAGGAAATAATAATAAAGAAACCTTGCCTTTTATTTGCGGGTTAAGGATAAAAGACGCCACACTGTTTTCTGGAACAAAATTTTTCATTTACCTAGATATTTCCGAGAAATCCCAAAACAACATAATCACCTTTTTTGACGTCGTTTAAGAAGTCTTCTATGTGGTCAGTGTTGCTATGGACATGACTATGACATGGCAACGCCACGCTGATACCGAATGAAAAGCTTTTTACATCTTTCTTAGAAGCCAGTATCATTATGCCATCTATTTCTTCATGTTGGAATAGTTCTAGTCATGTTGGAATAGTTCTAGTCATGTTGGAATAGTTATAGTCATGTTGGAATAGTGTATTGTTTTATTTAAACGTTTTTTGGACACCTATAACACCTATTTATAGTTTTCCGATGCTATTACTAAAATAACTAAAAACATTTACATTTGATTTCATTAGGAAAGTGATTGCCAACCGTGAGGATATAATCCGCAACCCATTCATAAGTATCTTAGGGATTTAACTAACCTGACGCCGTAATTTACCCACCGCCGTATCGCACTATTTCTATGGAAATAGATTAAAAGTTTGCACGAGGTTTGTTTGGATTCAAATATTGCCTTACGTCTAAAGACACATTAAATCTGCCTTTTAATATTCCTACTTTATACTTCAGCAGTAGTCCCTTAGTATTTTGATGCCACATAACGCCATAACTTGGAGTTCTAAAATTTTATTTTTACTTAAAACTCAAACTTCATTTTATCTCTGAATTCCAGCATAGTTTGCAAGAAGAACCACTTCCGCATGACGTAAGAATGCCCCAAATCCTGTTAAATTTCGTTCAGTAGTTTCCGAGTTATGTCGTCGTAAAATGGTCCATAATACCCAAAAATACTAAGTGCCAAACATACTGGATAAAGTCTCAGCAGTAAAATGTTGTCGAAGAATATAATTTCCGATTTTATGGCGGCAATATAATACGAAGGTAAATAAAACATATCTATAACAATAATGGATTTTTCAAGAAACTGGAGATTGATTTGGAGAGACTGGATTCGACCACAGATTCATTGATGCATGGTAGGTTTGCTTAGTAGATAACGTACGCATATTCATAACTTTATAACCGACTTAAAAAAAGGAGGAGGTTCTCAATTCGACTGCATTTTTTATGTTTCGACTGGGCGAACCGATTTTGATGATTCTTTTTTTAATTGAAAGCTGGTGCCTGTCATGTGGTCCCACATAAATTTTATTGGGATCTGACAATGGCATCTATGAGAAAACCGTACCTACCTCAGATATATACATTTCATTACTCTTTTAATTTAACATCAGGTGCATTATCGCCTTAACAACTTCCTCGTCATAAAAACCTAAAACATTTTCAAAGTACCTACTTCAATCCATTTAATATTTATTAAGTAAATTACTGAGGGCTTTAAACAGCGAAACGGCCTTTGAAATTACTTAGGTTACTAAAACAAGAGTTTTTTAAGCTACCCCGGCGCTTATCTTAATGTGTCAAGTCATTAAAGCCTGGGATTATCCGTAAAACCTGATAAAGTGTTGACAGCGCCCTCTAGGATATATGGCGTGTCACTGCAGCATTTATTTTGGAGTACAGACCGGTTTTATATATTTTTTAATGAAATTGGGGAATACATTAATCTCGAGTGTACTGTTTATTCTCGTAATAGTTAAAAAAACTAAACAGGTTTTATTAGTAGTACTTCACCCGTCTCTGAAGTAAACTATGTTATAATTCGTTTAATATGTAAAAGTTTGGGGTATTCTTTCTTAAATTATAACAGAGATGTTAAGCATGAATCGCAAAATATTTTGATGAACAAAACCACACACATTAAGCTACAATTTCACTGCATCAACATACTACTTACATTAAACAGTGACTTAATGTGTGTACGCTACCTTTAATTAGTACCGTAATTTTAGCAACTGCTTTTGATGCTGACTGTACCGTACGCTTTGCAAAGCTGTCAGGCATGGTTTAGGCGTAACATAACACGTCCCTAAAGCCTTTGACAGGATTTCACACGACAACCTCTTACAAGCTTCCTTTACGGATTATCCCGTAGCGAATGCGGTTAGATTTTCGACTTTTTGAACGACAGATCCTTGTCAAGCCAATCTACCTGAATTTTATTGATATTTTTTATGTATGATGATGCAACATATTAATGTGGATTAACAGAGAAAGGATTATGATAGGATAGGATTATGTATGTTGTTGACGGCGCTACCCTCGAAATTGTAGGCGAATATTTACTTAGGACAAATAATCCAAATTTGTAAGTTCAACTTCGAGAAAGAAGTCACTTGTAGAATCCAACTCGGATGGGCAGCGTTCTGGAACCTGCGTACGGCATACGGCTCCGAGACGTGGTGTTTAACTGTCGGCCTAATTCATACACTCAACAGAGGGCTATGCTCGGGCTATTTCTCTACGCGATTGCGTCAGAAATTATGAAATCCGTAGACGAACTAGGATAACTGAAATAGCCAAACAAATAAGCCTGCTGAAATGGCAATGGGCTGGCCACATAGTTCGAAGGACCGATAACCGTTGGGGAAGAAAGGTCGCCTCGAATGGCGTATAGTATAGGACGCCCCCCGACCAGATGGACTAACGACCGAAAGAAGACATCGGGCATCCGCTGAATTCAGAAGGCTCAGAACCGATCAGCGTGGCTCATGTTAGGGGAGGCCTATGTCCAGCAGTGGACCTCCAAGGGCTGATGGATGGATGGAACATGGATCCCCGCCATGCCGTGAAGACAATACACCTTTGCAAGAAAAATCTCATTGAATCCTTGTTCTGAAATAACCTATTATGTATAAATCGTTTTACTAAGATAAATTGGAAAGAAGTGCTAAACCGAGGCATATCGTACTCTTAAAGTATAGATATTGATCGTTCCAACATGTCCGCGTCATTTATACTGAAAAGTTTTCACATCGGCCCACTTTAAGCGTCCGTAAAAATCAAGTTTGTCTTTTTCGTACCTTTATACAAAGTAATGCACTTGCTACGTTGTTTTCGTTGGGTCGTTGATGTAGATTTTTGTGATTTCTCATTTTATTTTATATCCGTCTACAATGATTATTGCAGTAGATACAAGGAAGTAAATCGAATCTTATTAAAAAATATAAACCCCGCCCACCTACTTAACAGAAAATAGAAAAATTTCTAAATTACTTGTTCACTTGATTACTAAACTACTAAATGACTAAACTACTAAATTGTCCATTTACACGTATTAATTTACTTAAAATTTAGTTAACTACTAAACTACTTAATACGTGTAAACCGAACATAAGCGCTGGTAGATTGGTGCTCGTAGTCTGTTTTCATTGTATAACTATACACTACTATACACCGTTATGAAAGTGTCGACGTATAATGAAAGTGTCGTCGTATAATGACGTCATAGCGTCAAATATCCTTACATGTTACTAACCTTCATCCAATATTCCCCGAACACAACAGACATATTCATAAATCCATGATCTCGTAACACGAGGTGCTTTGGTCGAAGTAATCTTGAAATACTGAATGTAAAACCTTTCTTCATAATGTTAATCTCATACGGTACTACTGAATGGATCTTAACATGTTCATCCTAACATGAACAACCTAATTGTATTTTTTATATCATTTAATAAAACTGTATGGAAGATGTTTCAGAAAAACTTAATAGGAGCGTTTATTACAGCAATATATCTTAACAACAAAGACTTCTATGTATATTACTAGGCAGGCTGTTCTGAAATAAAAGCCGGGAATAAAAAATAAGATAATAATAAAAAAAGATAGCTTAGTCGATTTAAAGGATACCAACAAACCATTAATAGGAAACCGACTTTCCAAGAACGCTGGAGAATTGAGAACTCTGTATGTCGGTCTGTGGCATCGTAGCTCCCAAACGGATAAATTGATTTAAAATTATTATGCCTCAAAATACCACTGAAGGAGTACCTTTAAGAAACACGAAAGCAAGTTTCCGAGAACGCTATAGACGAAGCTTCCTCTTGGAATCTGAGACGAAGCGAAATTGGCACATAGCACACAGGTTCAATAAAGATAGGATTCAATTAAATTCGCCTAGTCTAGATCAGTATAGATAACACCAAGTAATCTAATTTATTTTGATCAATACATTTAAAGATAGTTGTGGATCTTTCTGGTAAAGTTTCTCAGTGATAGCATCTAAATGGAAATACAATTTGTCAAGTTGAAATTAGACGATTGAACTTTGTGATTAAAAATGGTTGTCTGTAAAGTCAGTTTACGGACGGTAGTTTAACGTGACAGCGTCATGACAAAGCTCCGCTCCGCTCCGCCCCGCCCCGCTCCACTCAACTACGATCGCTCGAGGCTACGATACGCCGATCGTAGCCGATAGTGCCTCTCTCTCGCTTTTGCTGCTCTCTCGCTCGCGGAACGCTACATTTTTTCAAAGATGCGCCCGGAGCTCATCGTTTTAATCCACTGTACAAAGAGACCAATGTTCGATTCCCATGGAGATAAAAAATTTTAATGAGTTTAAATTTCTAGTCTCTTTCTGATGTATTTTCTTATTCTTGTGTTTTTGTGTTTTTCGGCACCCACTATACAGATGATCATTATTTGGAGCTATGAGTGTTATGAGTGTGTTGTTCTATTTATTTTAAAATATGAACCAAGTTTAGTAGACCTGTAACACTAATATAATACAAGATATGCCGTAAAGGCCCTAAGACCCGCAGCAGCAGTGATAGCCTAGCGGTAGAACGTTGGTCTCCCGAACGAAGGGGCCCGAGTTCAAACCCTGGCACGCACCTCTAATTTTCAAATATTATGTGCGTATTACAAGTGAATTATCACTTGCTTCGGTGAAGGAAAAACATCGTGAGGAAACCTGCACACCGGAGAGTTCTCTGTAAAGTTCTCGAAGGTGTGTGAAGTCTACCAATCCGCACTTGGCCAGCGTGGTAGACTATGGCCTAATACCCCTCACATTGTGAGAGGAGACCCCGAGCCCAGCAGTGGGACAATTATGGGTTGTTGCTTGCTTGCTTGCTTTTGCCCTAAGACCCTAATGGCCGCCGTTCAACTCACTGATGTTATTACAATGGGTGATACGCTGCTAGGGATGCTCGCAAAAAGGCCTATCCGAGATATTTGTTAGAACAAGGGTTGGAAGCAAAAAATATAACGTTCTTTATGCGATCGGTTCGTAAGTTCTTTGTAAGTTTTGCTTTGCTTCAGTTTTTGAAGTGCTTATAACTCGGCCTGAGTCAATTATTAATTATGTGATGTAGGCATGATTATTATAAGACTCTGTTACTGATTTGGTCAGTTACCGAAGGAAAGGGTGGAGGGTTCGAATTCAGGAGGCAGTTAATTGTCACGTTAAGCGTATGAGAGGTAACAATGGCCGGTATAATTAAATAGCATAAAATTAATGATTTCTATATCACATACAATTTAGTTCACATAAAATTATAAAGTCAGTTTTATTAAGAATTCCTGTTTTTTTCTGAAAATATAATATAGCCTATGTCACCCGAGGATAGTGTAGCTTCCCAACAGTGAAAGAATTTTTCAAATCGGTTCAGTAGTTTCGGAGCCTATTCAATGCAAACAAACAATCAAATCTCTCCTCTTTATAATATTAGTATAGACTAGCGCCCTAACGAAAATCCTTTGAATAGTTTTTGCGTGAAAGAAACAAACATATTTACATACTTACAAACTTTGACATTTATAATATTAAGAGAAAAATATTAGTAGGAAAATACAATATCAAACTCAGCGATTCAATAGTCCGAGTAACTGAACAATAAACAAAAGTAACAAAACGGCACGTCAAGAATAACTTATCTTCATATGAAATTCAGCGAGGATCGTCGCAACAATGAAACAACACCACAATGTGAAACTAACAAAGGTTCTTGAGAGCTGAAGGAATAAAACGTTCAATACCAACGAGGCCCAAAATCAACACCATTCATGAAATAAATATGATATTTTTTTCCATTTCCATTCATCGTAACTTTTGCTTTAAGAAAAGAATAGGATTTAAGGGTTATTTTTTTAATATCCACTGTTGATGTAACTAAAAACGAACTATCGTTTTAGAGTTTTTTGGCTACTTTTTATAATAAAACTTCCATAAAGGTGGTTATCATTGTCTTTACAAAACCAACTAACGCTTTTTAAGCGTTACCTACATCCCCAAACTAGGACTCTCGTGTGTCGTGTGTGGCAAAGTCACAAATTCCTTTCTTTCTTTTTCCCCTTTCTTGTTTTACAACGCACTGGTGATGTCTTTGTTAATTATATCTATAGGTTACGATGACTTACCTTCAGGAGAGCCATCAGCTCAAGCCAAGAACTAGCCGGTATTTAAACGCGCGACAGCAAACAGGGTCTCAACCAACTAGGCTGCAGAGTCTGTAACGCCAAAGCTAATGTATTTCAAGAAAAAAGTGAGGCTGCTTTTTACAAAGAAGAAAAGAACGAGAAGGAAGATAAGGGGCCAATGAACTCATTCAATAAATCGAGAAAAAATTAAAATTAATGACTATAATGAAATATATTGTAAAACTTTGTTAACTTAATAATTTGGCTTCAACCCATTAATAGCCCACTACTGGGCACGGGTCTCTCTTCTTGAGGAGGCCTAGAGCATACTGGAGTACGCTGCGTGGACCACGCTGCTCCAGTGCGGATTGGTGAACTTAATAATTAACTATCACTAATAGCTAATAGTACAACTTTGATGTTGTAGAGGGACCAATACAAATACTTCTGAATCTGGAATAAAATTATCAGTTAAATTCCTGACCTGATCAGCAAGGCTATTCACTTTTGTAACTTGACAGCGGAATCCGCGATGAATTTCAAAATTGAAGTTCGAGTCCGAGATCTTGATATGTGATTCTCTAATCATCTGGCACGCACTTGCGAGGTGAAAGGAGTCTCGAACTCTTACTTCAATTTAGAAACTCATCGTGTATTCCGTTGTCAAGTTACAAAACAAAAGCGAACTTGCATCGTATTGACATGTCATTATCTAATCATCTAGTACGCACTTGCGAAGTGAAGTGATCCTAGAACTCGAACGTCAATTTTGAAACTCCGCTGTGAAGTTACAAACCTGAATAGCCTTCCTGAGCGCGTCGTTGTGTCATATTTTTTTTTATTCGAAGTAGGTTTATTACAAACACTTTTCAAAAGTCACTCAACGCCATCGTTTCAACAAATCCCGACCGTGAATGGTCCCGGGAGAAGAAGCGGCATTATTTATCTTACTTATCTTATATGCATTGTTTTAGTAGTCTCAAACCATTTTCGCATTATTGGCTATTAAATGAAACGATTTTGGGACATATCGGTTGGATGGTTTAAAGTCAAACATTTTTTGTATTTTATTTATATAGATATAGCGACACAGCCAAGAATTGACGCAACTCATAAACTAAACACTGATCTACATAATCGTGTTAGGACAAGGGATTAGGAGTTAATACCATAATCTAATGAGCAGATTTTCTCACGTATCTAGATAAAATCTGCGTGAGAAATCAATGTTTATGCAACTAGAATTAGGTCTTTAATAACTGCAAACTTATTGACCTTTGGGTAGTTAAAGATCAAATTTAATATAAATGAAATAAGAGAAATAGATCTGCTTACACAAATATTTTCTCCACGCGACCGTAGTGCTACGCCGTACCTCTACGCCGTAGCGTTACGCCTGCGTAGCGGTGGGGAGTCAAGATTTTTATGAATAATTTATGTAACGTCACATTTTTATCGCGAACACTGTACTCGACCAATATACACGTTGTGTTTATCTTAGGGCGCTCACACATGTATGTTTTGTGACGCTAATATTTGGTTAGGTAAAAACACGAAATAGGACGGGCAAAATTCGTGATACGCGGTACACAAGCCGTATTATTTTATTTTACGTATTATTCGTTGTTCCGTGAGTATTTTATATTGTGACACCTTTTACTGTAACATGTCACCATAACAACAACATGGCCTATATTACTACACTGCCGGTTTGTGCTGTGTTCAATACGTAAACCGAAATCAATAAAGATAAATAAAAATATATTATTATTTCAAAGTACTTTTGACCTTAAATACTAATTAAATGATCTATATTGAATAAATATATCCATCATACCTCCTTTTTAATGACAAAAAAGACGAAATATTTGATCGATCATTACACCAGACAATATTGTAAGCTTCAGAAAAAAAATATGAAAATACTGGCTAGTAAGTAAATAACTTATTGAAAAAAAAAACAATGTACCAAGGCCATTCTTACTTTTGCCTCAATTTTTTATCAGGAAAAAAGAAAGAGGTGTTATTAACCTACGATTGTCGGTGTTCCAAATGACCCCTGCAGCTTGCGGGGAAACTGACAGATTGTGTTAGTACTCGCTATAACACGCTATAACACAACACAAATTGGGTATAATAAACATAGAATTAATATTACTAGCGTATAGAAGGGACACCGCGAACATCGGGTCCGGGGGTGTGCATTGCAGCCGGCCGGCTGCATTTAATTCTGTCACTCGGCTGTCACTCGGCTGCGCTCATTGCGGCCGCATGCCAAAATTGTTTATGAAAAAACTGAAAAAATGCCGTCGTGCGTAATAAGAATGTGTCACAATTGCACGACAAAAAACAAAAAAGATAATTTTATCACTTTATCATCAGTAAGAAAACAAAATCTTAACTTAAATCAACTAAAACGAATTTAATTTAATTATTGAGCAATGTTCCCGCCATTTTGAATGAAAAAATCATAAGGAGCGTTTGAACTTGGCAAGCCACTAGCGTGTTATTGGACTAAATAAGCTTGCCGACGCGACGCTTGTGACCAATTTAAAGTGTTGGATTTTTTGACACGAATCAATGGTAATTACGTTTGAAATCGTTTAAACGCTTTTGCACGTTAAATAAAGTTGGAGTAAGAGCTTGTAAAGATTTGGAGTCTGTGACTGCTTGTCTTGGTTCGGCAAGTGACATATACAAAGTTACTCTATGGCAAGTGTGCAAACGAGGCTTCTAGTTTGAAAAGAGAACGGAGGGCAAGCCGGCGGTGGAACACACATTTTGTTTGAGATAGCCTCTCTATGTATACTACCTCAATGATAATAAATAAGATTTTCTTTATTTTTATCTGCTTCTTTTTCTTTATTTTTTTTACACACAGATGCAAAATCGCGAGCGCTTTGCATTATAAATATTTTTAACATAATGTGGTAATTACAGTAAATAGGACTATTAATAAGTAAAATGTAACTCTGTAATTGCTCTTTGACTAATCTAATAATATTAAGGTATATAAATTATAAAAAAGACAATATAAAAAATCAATGAATATAATAATTAATTAAGTAACTAATTCACCACAAATTTAGTCTACATAAATATAATTTAAAAGAGATACTCTGTTCTTAATTTTAACTTTGAACACATCAAAATATTGACTGCCTAAAGGCATCGGATCGCGCGAATTTAATTATTATTATAGGAAAAGTATTAAGCGATAAAGAAAACTCACATTTGTTTATATTTCACAGTATAATCTAAATTTTACTAACGAAAAATAACCGACTTCAATATAACTCATAAAGTACTTAAATATCAGATCTCATTCAAATTTATGTGAGACCACATGACAAGCACCTGTTTTCGATTAAAAAAAAGAATCATCAAAATCGATTCACCCAGTCCAAAGGTCTGAGGTAACAAACATAAAAAAATACAGTCGAATTGAGAACCTCCTCCTTTTTTTTGAAGTCGGTTAATAATAATTATTATTTTTGTTTCTAACAGCTAATCTTTCTTTTCCGTCTATTTTCATTGACTTGTCGAAAATGTACATGATATGGGAAATTTAAATGATTACATCTCCCTTTTAATTCTTTTAATAGTTACCAACCTTTGCTACAGGCACACAGCCTTGTGACATTACCCCATTGTTGCATAATTGTGTGACAAAAAGAAATAAATAAATATTATTAAAAAATTACATTATATCATTCGTTAAAAAGTACCGAGTATGTGTTTTTGTAATGATTATTTTTTACATTAACCATCGTCCATTAACGTTCCCAATCACTTGCAATTAACGCCAACCATCCGCTACGTAACATCGCCATTAAATTCGTTACAATAATTTAACCTCTGGGTCAGCTATAGATTATAAAAGCGTATAAATTTCGCGCCCTATCTTAAATCAGAACATTATTTTCGCATAAGTCGGCTATCTTGATTTATGCGAAATTGGGAATGATATTAACCTTGAAAAACATTTTTAAATTTTGTTTTTTTATATATATAAGTTTAATCATCATCAGATCATAATATGTTATCGTTAGAATAATAAAGTCTTTGTACTATTACGGTGTTTTTTTCGAACCTGGCACACGTAACAATATGAAAGAAATTCAGTCGGAATTTCGTAATTCTCTCTTTTACCACATAGAGCGAATTACAATCAAACCCTGAAGTACCCTTGAGGGTAAAACAATTTCTCATTAGACAACATTTCCGCGAAAGAACAAAAGAAACGACTAAGTATCAAGTAAGTACTAAAACTTCGCACTTAAATCATCAGTTTTGTTGCTAAAAAGTACATTTTCGTGTACCAGAAGCCAGTGTTAAAGTTTCCTTGTTACACGCGTAATAATAATGTTTTAGATTTAATTGCGATAATCGTACTCATTTATAAAACTCATTTGAAACTCGTCTTTGGCCGATAGCGAAATTGTTTGGTACAATTATAATCTAAATTTTACTAACAAAAAATAACCGACTTCAAAGTTACTCAAAAACTGCTTGTCAAATCTCGTGCAAATTTATGTGGGACTACATGACAAGCACCTGCTTTCGATTAAAAAAAGAATCATCGAAATCGGTTGGCGTGATATTGAGTTATTCGTCCATTGGTCGCGCACATACTTAATACAAATTTAAGACTTATATGGTTTGCTCATGGATGTCATTGTCAGATTTCAATAAAATTTAAGTGGGACCACATGACACGCACCAGCTTTCGACTAAAAAAAGAATCATCAAAATCGGTTACCCAATCGAAAGTTCTGAGTTAACAAGCATAAAAAATACAGTCGAATTGAGAACCTCCTCCTTTTTTTGAAGTCGGTTAACAAGAGAATCCACCAAGGCTTCGGTCAATACCTCGGCACCGAAATGGTTTTCTTGCGTTGCGTCTGTTTGACTTCAACTTCTGCACCAACACGTGCAACACGTGCAACTGCACGTTTTGATTTGTGCCCATTGATTTGCATGTTGTTTTAATGTTCTTTGACGTAGCCAGGATCTTAGCTGGTTGAATGCTAGTGGTAGCATAGGGGCTGGGCCAACCGCTGGCTGGTCGGATCCCCTTCGGGGCAACTGGTCTACCATGTCGTTTCCTAGAGAGCCACTGTGCCCTTTGATCCATTGCAAGGTTAAAAAATATGTAACTATGATACTATTTTTAATGGCACAGTAATTATTTAATACAGTATTTACATTTATTTAATAAGGTTAACATCTGAGTATTCTGCCAACTCAGAAAGTCAGAAATAATTTTAGTAACACGCCATTTTAAATCGCAATCTCTTGCATCTTGTTCAGTCTCCTGACCGTTAATGGGGTAGCTCGTTAGCCACAACCAAAGATTATCAGAGTCTGTAATGTATTTACAACCAACTTTATACCAGCTAAACAAGAGAAATGATGAGTTGGAATATAAAATTGTTTTATGCAATCAATTTATTACTGCGGTCAATATTTCAACATGAAACTTTAATAGGACCAGATTAATTAGGAATCTTCGAGAAGTTTAGGAATAAATCAATAAATCTTTGACTATATACATTTTAGCCAACTTCAAAGCTTCAAACAAACTATCATTCACTAAAATATTTTTCTATATTTTCCCTTTTTTGTTTGCTTGATACTACGGTTTTTTTATCATCATAATCAATAAATAATAATAATAATACTTTATTTGCTCTCACAAAGGTTAAAACAAATTGTGCCTAAAATAAATCACCTAATCTCACCATTTAAATCGTGTTCACTAATCCAAATCTAAATTAATTACGACAATGTCTTTGAATAAAATTCTGATTGTAATAAAATATACTTGTAATTGTTTTATTAATTTCTGCTTCACACGACATATTTCTGATAATTTGACCTTATCTTAGCACACGACATCTCGAAGGTAATCACTCTCGTGAAGCGTGGTAAACTCGTCTGATATTCTGTCTGCAATGTAAACGAGGTTACCTAGGTCGGAAACTCGTCAAAGGCAGCCTCGGCTTTGAGCTGGGCATCACACTTTGTAATACCTAAGACGTTGCGAGTGCCTTGGATTTGTTCAGATTAACTTTGTCGAGTCAAACTCCGTAGACGTTAAGACTTTGTTTATTTTATCAACTTTCATGGATTGGTTGCGTCATTAGCTGATTGCGTATCAGTAACTTGGAATGAGGTATTGATGTCATCAAATAATCGAGTAATGAAGCACTGTTGATACTTATCTAGTATAGACAATGTACTATTTATCTTATACTTACGCTGCTTATACTTATTTACTTATTTATACTTATTTATTTCTTCTGTGCTATGGATTAACATGAGACTTATCGGTTACACGGTTAAACGGTTTTTATAGGCTAACTAGCTTTTGCCCGCAGCTTCGCTGCTTCGCCCGCAGAATGTTACTAACGCCATCTATTAACAAAATACGGAACTAAATATCTAGTAACTAACAAAATATCGATCTTCCCATGAGGATGTTTTACCGCGTTAAAAAGTAGCCTACGTTACTCTCCACCCTCCTCACTAACTCCACACACAACACAAAACCATACCATATAACAGCTTCTTTGCGACGTGAAAGACGGACAAACAAACAAACACACTTTCACATTTATAATATTAGTAGGGATAGGGATGAACTGTCAAATCTTGTCAAGTGTCAGATTACAAAAGCTTGGTTAACTGTGACATGGCTTTGTGATTTGAATAACATATCAGTTCAGGGCGGTCAAATCTTCACACAGAAACAGGTGGTTTGAGTGGCACTACCAATTTATTATTAATAATAGATTACAATGTTTTTTTTTAATAACGCTGCGTGTAAAATAATAAATCATTTCTATAATCATATGGCTTGCAAAATGAATTATTTTTAATAGTCAAAATATGTTTTACTGTACTTTGTTCTGTTTAACTTTAATTTAATTTTTAGTGATAATTTAAAGTTTTTAATAAGAGTTTTAAGAATTCTTAATAAGTATTTTAACACTTATATCTGAGGATTACCTCTGATTTTCAAGTCACTTAGTTAAGAGTTTCAACTTACCTCAATTCAGTATGAGTGGAGTTAATATTTAATATTTATTGGGTTCATTTCAATTTTTATCGGTTTATAATATTTCTCAAACAAATACAACGTTTTGTTCTTCTTTTAGGGTCAAGCGTAACCTAACATTAATAACGCTCAATTTTTATATTTCATTATTTTTATAGCCGACAAAGACGAGCTAACGATCCACCTGATACTAAGTGGCTTTCGTCGTCCATCAGCATCAAAAAAGACATCACTGATGCTCTGTGGGCTAAGAAAAGGTGAAGAAAACGAAAGAAAGAAGAAGAGAGAAGAAAAAAATCCAATATATTATACATATTATTTACAGAAACACATATCCGTATTCTCTACACTGGAGAATCTCAAGTATAATCACGTCAAAGGCAACCTTGCTTTTGCGAATCTATGAGATTAACATCAAGTATTAATGCAAATTGAGATCCTAGATGTCATGCGCTTAGACAGGACGCCTATTACACTGTTCATAGCATAGTGTATATAATTATACTGTGATGAATTGGAGAACTGAAATACAAAATTTATTTGACGACTCGTGTAGCGCAATGGTTTCTGTTCTCGGTCTGGGTGTAAGTTCCTGCCTTTGTGTCTATGGCACCCACGACACAGGGAATCCCTGGGGTGGGCTATGAGTGTGAAGCATTCTTCTTTCTCTCTCTTTCAATTCTGTTGGCTCTGCTGGCCTCTACAGCTTCACGCGGAGAGTATGATAATAATCTAAATTTTACTAACAAAAAATAACCGACTTCAAAATTACTCAAAAACTACTTGTCAGATCTCGTTCAAATGTATGTGGAACCACATGACAAGTACCTGCTTTCGATTTAAAAAAGAATCATCAAAATTGGTTCACCCAGTTAAGAGTTCTGAGGTAACAAACATAAAAAAAGTCGAATTGAGAACCTCCTCCTTTTTTTGAACTCTGTTATAAATATAGTAAATGGCACACCAATGTTTTAGACTAAAACCATTTAACTTAAACGTTTTTAAAAGTTACAAAAATAAAATACAATTATACCTGTAATTAAACCTACTTTAAAGTATACAGCTACAGCTACCATTTTTACATTATATGATAATTATTATTGTTTCATTATACATAGTAATTATTATACCTTAAATTAATTTTGTCTCAAAGTTGTAAGCTTTGAAAGAAAATTGCTATTTAATCTCTCATTAACTTTAATTAGTGGATTAGCGACCGTTTTATTAAGAAACTGGCCCTTATCTTATGTATTAGATAACAATCTCGTAATTCAGTACGATAAAAACATTTTTTAATGTTATTTTAAATTGGCTTTCAGTAATGAATAACGTTTTGTCAGTGACGACCCTTGTGGCGCAATTCGACTCCCAGCGAGGCGGAAATTTTAATGATGAGTTTGAATTTCTGTTCTTGGTCTGTATATGTGTGTGTTCTTGTCTTTGTGTGTGTTCATGGCACCCACGACACAAGGAATCCTAGAGAGGGCTATGAGTGTGTAGCTTTATTATTAGTATAAATAAATAAATAGATAAATAAACGCTAACACACTCGTAACCCCGCAGTTACCTGTGTCGCGGGTGGCATGGACGACACATATAACACATCACGATCACACCCATGACCCAAGTACAAATATTTATCTGTCACATAAACATCTGCCCCGGGAATCGAACCCGGGAATTCGCAGGCAGGTTCGCTACCAACTAGGCTACAGGGTCGTCATAATTATATTATAGACGATATAAATTTCCTTTGTTGGTTAAGCAAGGTAATGATAATAAACAATTATCATTTTATTCAAGATATTGCTTAAACTAAACCTCAGAGATGTAAAACTTTTGAAAACAATTGAACTCGATCGTAATTACTTTACCGAGTTGTAAAGTTAATATTGCTAATGAAAATAGTTTCAACAGTACCTATTATAAGTACAAATAAGTTGTATATTGTGAAACTTAATAGACTAATTAATATAGATTACAAGAAAATATCCATTCGATCCAATGTCTGGCCATTGCTCTCAAGTAGCTTGTTTAAGCGTAAAATTATATATCTACCTAAATTAGAAAAATAGAGGAATATCCGTTTTATTTGTATGTTGACTGTACTAATCGATGTACGAGTTTTATAATGGTCACGTCACCTGTGTACATTGGTAACACCTTAGGCACCTTGGCATCGTCGATGCGATGCCGGCCAAGAAAGAAAAAAGAAGAAAGAACGAACTGACTCTCAAGTCCCCAGCTGGAACACAACGAGTCGTTGAGCGATCCACGGAAAGTCTACCATTAAATTAGTAATAATAGTAATAAATTGATTATAATGAAAATTCTTACGCAAAGCTTTGCCACCAAGCCAAGGATTCTGTGTACGATATCCTGGTTTATCGGCATGTTTTGGAGGTCAGTATTCTCAGCCGTCTCTATACGGCAATCGGATTTGTAAGGCATTAATGTCTATGAATTTTGGAGCCTATATTATAGCTATATAGCTGAATAGTCCAGAAGTAGACCTCCAAAAGCTAAATGGCTGTTAAGATTTATAACTAATATCCCACCGCTGCAAACGACGCGATACGCCTCATCTTTCATAGTGTGTGCCGCGAAGGACTGGAATAACTTGCCTGCGTGGGTGTTCCTGTCCACCTACAATGGAAGTGTCTTCAAGAGAAGAGTGAATAGGCATTTATTAAATTAGTGCGTTCACCATCTTGGACTTCATCGCCACTTACCTTTTAAAAAAGAGCCCTAACTCCACACGCACACACCATCAGGTGTGGTTGATGTCAAGCACTAATTTATTTCATGTAAAAAAAATATGGAACTCTCTTAATATCTGAAAGTCTAGATATTAAAAACTTGCCGCTCTTTCACCTCGACTGAACAAACAAAATACATATATTGTTTTGGTCAATACATTAGCGCTATCAAATGTGCTTTTTGAATTGTATTTGAACAGTGAAGTATTTCTAAAGGATTTCATCAAAGCTTCCTTTTCAATCGAAGCAATATAACGTAGGAATATTGTGACACGCTCTCAAAGAAATAGTTTTCTCTGTACAAAGCGCACCTTATTACACGCGTGAGATTTTCACGGAGATGTACCTAAGGTTTTTTTTAGCTAGATGTGACTTTTAGCCGGGAATAAGTGATCTATAGTTATTCGATCTGTAGTTAGTCTGTAAGGTATATTATGTTATGGGCTTCGTTGTCTGATATAAGTAAATAAATAAAATAATTATGACGACAATACAGCACTTTCCTTTAATTTTTATGTATATTTTATATATTCATGTACCTTTTTTGGGATTTTTAACTAAACTATGAAAATCGATTTAAAATCGCATTCAAATGAAATTATTTTAGACAATACATAGAAGATCAAATAAAATGGTTCGTGTGACACTTAAAATCGAGTGACAGACTCAAACCTCAGACGACCTAAAATTTTGGTGATGGCGTATTGGAGAAAAGTTGTAGACGAAGAAAGAACGAAGAAAAAAAGAGAAGAAGTTCCACGATCTTACGAGTATTTCAGCCTTTTATTATGCCTATTTGCAGGTTATAAATGTAAAGAGTACAGATATTATATATTACATTTGCACAAAAATAAGAACATCTATTGAATCTCGGTCTTTGTCAGTAGCATTCACTCCAATCCTGGTTCGAAATCCGAACTTTGTGCTTCTACATGGCGTCAGAATGTCACCGCAAAATACTGAGTTCTAGCATACCGCAAGTAGCATACGGCATTTCGCATGCCGAATTTAAATAAAAATGATCTCTAAGAACGTAGCTTGACTAGTTTTTAACATGACATGACTGTCGTAACTCACTGTAGGATATATTTTATTCATAAAATAGGTATATCATAAATATTTCATATCTACATTTCATTCAGAAATCATCCTTCAAACTTTTATGTGTAACCAGCGTATGTAAAAAACTTCATTCCTGAATCAAAGCAAACTTCTGCAACAATGACAGTTGCTTTTGTTGAAGGTACAATTCAATTCCAACAGAACACGTATATTTGTGCTCAGTTCTTTAGCTAGCTACTATGCTCTTTTTGTTTTAAACTATGTAACACTGACATGTTTCCGGCCAAAAAAGGCAGGGTTGGGTGGCGTATTTCTTGCAATACTACGCTGTGAAGAATTACATAAAAGTTACTAATTTAAAAACTAAATACACGGTTCTATAGTGTCAATCCATACTTCCATACTAATATTATAAATGTGAAAGTGTGTTTGTTTGTTTGTTTGTCCGTCTTTCACGTTGCAACGAAGCTGTTATATGCTATGGTTTTTGTGTGTGGAGACATTGAGGCAGGTGGAGAGTAACGTAGGCTACTTTTTACCGCGGTAAAACATCCCCATGGGAAGATCAACATTTTGTTAGTTGCTAGATATTTAGTTCTTGATGCTGTTAATAGATGGCGTTAGTAAAATTCATTTGCAAGTTCTGAATCACACTATCAAATGATACATGTAAATTAGTTAAGTCATAGGCAACCAAATCTAACTAAGTAAAAGTAAGTAGGATTTGTAAAAAATCGGTCTCTACCGCGGGCGAAGCTGCGGGCAAAAGCTAGTGTAGGTAATAAATAAAAAAATGTGACTTGGTTGTTGACCTTTACTGAGTTCCCTCGCCTGGAACCAAACCTGTATGTAGTATCAAATCTTGTTTAGCACAAAAATGCATTAAAACGCTAACACACTCATACCCCCGCAGTAGGTTATTTATTACCTGTGTCGCGGGTGGCATGGACGACACATAATAATATAACAATCACACCCATGATTCGAGTAGGTACAAATATTTATCTGTCACATAAACTTTCGCCTTGCAGGTAGGGTCGCTACCAACTAGGCTACAGGGTTGTCAAACTCATCAGAACTATAGCATCAGGTAATATTTCAACTCTTTAAGATAACAGAAAGTAGATTATAGCCATAGATTTGACGTATGGAGGTATAGGCCACGTATATGTTTATATGTGTGGGTGAATGTAAATATAGGTGACACTAAACTTGTGTAAGTTGTAGCGTGTAACTACATACATTACATACACGATAACTAAACTAACTTTGAACGTATCCACTGTGAAAGCTCTATCGATATTAATGATCGATACTCCATAACTTGCAAAGATACGTAGTACTTGTAACTACAAAACCTATTACTATCTTCCTTGAGTTAATACAATTAATTTTGCGCTCGCAACTAAAGTTTATCTTTGGCACATGATAGCGGATCGGTCTTTAATCTTTGAGCATCTTGTGTGTGAGATTTAATTGAGTTTCCGATGTCCAGTGCTTGAGATATTGATTAGTTTGTTAACTAATCATTATGTTTACATTAGAACGTTGTAACCCATAATGTAAACATGAAATCATACAATACAGTGGAATGTTGGTGGTGTTAGGTAATCTCAGAGCTACGCAGTGATACAAAATAAGTCTTGAGTATTAAACATAAGTTCTGCCTATAAAGGGTATTTTATGTAACTAGGTAACGAGCGACTTGATAGTAATTGTATACCGTTGGCCAAGGACTTGGACAACAATAACCGACTACAAAATTAGGGATAACTCAAAAATTATTCGTCAGATCTCGCTCTTTAAGTGAGACCATATGACAAGTACCAACTTTCGAATAAAAAAATAATCATCAAAATCTTTTCACCCAGTCGAAAGTTCTGAGGTAAGAAACATAAAAAAATAAAAGAATATAGTCCAATTGAAACCTTCTCCTTTTTTGAAGTCGGTTAATAATACCAAAGACATCATCGATGCATTATTAGCCAAAAAAGAAGAGAGAAAAAAAAGACCTGGCTCTCAAGCCGGAGCCGGAATCAATACGAGTCTTTTGGTTGATGCCTAGTCATAAGGACTACAAATCTATCTGCTTATAATACGTTTAATTATAACCTTTTCACTTTTAAATCAATGTTGACTCAGTTTTGTGAATTGTAATCACGTTAGACACTTTTCAAAATCAACTTTTTATGTCGAGTGTCCGATTTGTTGGAATCACGTGTATGGAAAGTTTTACCTTCATTCCAGTTTACGGCTTCAATAACCGTTCTCAGTAAAATAAAAGATTCCAGAAAGAATCGGACGACGTCATAAAAATAAACTTTAAGATTATTACCTAACTGTAACTCTGATGCGGGTTAGAGTAAAACTGGAGAAAAATAATTTGGAAAGTATTTTAAAACTTAAATAAAATACTTTTATCGCATCATTTGAAATGTAGATTTCGTTTTACGAAGATAGAGGTATATGTCGAGAAAATTATATTTACTATCCGCAAAATTATATTATCTATACTAATATTATAAAGAGGAAAGATTAGATTGTTTGTTTGCATTGAATAGGCTCCGAAACTACTCAACCGATTTGAAAAATTCTTTCACTGTTGAGAAGCTACACTATCCCCGGGTGACATAGGCTATATAATATTTAAAAAAAAATAGGAATCCTTAATAAAACTCCAATAATGTAACCCTAGGTGTAAAAAATAAGAAAACCAAAGCCTAACGAGGGCGGTCACTCGTATTCAAAAAATATATAGCAAAAGATAGCAAAGTTTGTGTCGATCCCAAAAGATCCACCGAGTTGATCAACAGCGGGTGTGGTCGGTGGTTGAACAAGTACAGGAAGACTAGTGACAAAAATTTCGTGAGAACTTTCGTGCTTTGGAGGGCCCCTAACGCCGTCGGTCACGGTTGTTATCGTAAGACAACAGTCGTTAAGGCCTTCGGGTGGCATGGAAACTCCAACTAAAAGAGAGACCCGCGCTCAGTAGTTGGCCGTTAATGGGTTAAAGTCAGCCAGCCATGTAATAATCAAAGAAGCCGTATTTTGTAAACTAAATAAATTATACTAGCTCTCTGGCTGCGTTGCTGCGTTTTCCGCAATAATACGTACCCGTTATGTTATTCAAGATCATGTTCTGCCTGTGTGCCAAATCCATCCATCCATCCTGCCATTTAAATTACCTGGACTGAAACTGAAACAATATTTCGTAAAAGTTTAGTTTCTTTTATTTGTATGATTTCACAATTAAAAATATAATAATATATTAGTTTCAGGACTTTCAAGCATCCATTTGATAGGAACCATTTGACTTGCTAAAAATTAATTTTCGAAGAAATTGAAGTTCAAGAAAACTGAAAAAATAAGTGTACAGTGTCAAAATATAATTTCTCGATTTATGTACCTCGTAGCAGCTAAACGACACGTCTGTTCCAGCTCAAATTCTCATATTTATTATTTTGTGATCGGCAACGCATCGGCGACCTTTGATCTATGAGCGAATAATTTTTTCATAACTATTCGATGATAGAATTCATAACCATAAAATTGTAACTAATGAAAATATGGAAAGTTTTCTTAAAAAATTAATATGTTTTCCCTACTACAATCTAGAGATGTTTGTATCTCAAATCTTATAAAGGGAAATGAGCGCACTTTTCTTGAAACAGCAAAACCACCGTCATTATGCAAAGTTGTAAGTACAAGAAAGAGGTTTCCATTTGTTACGAACTGTAGATTCCGCGCTCGGATAAAATGTCTTGGCACAACTCACGACTATTTAACGACACGACCACGATATCTATGATGTCTTGAACGATATGATTACTTTAAAAAAAATATATTTGTATATTGAAGTACGTTCACAGTAAAATTTATATTATTCAACAAATAATTTATATCATTTTGAAATAAAGTACATTAAATCGTCAAGTCACACAAAGATGTGAGCTTGCAGTCCATATTTTTAGACAACTCTTATTTGATAAACAAACTTCGCATTACTTTTTATTGAAATATTAATTGCAATTACTTAAAAAAATAATGAATAGTAAACAAAAATTAGTTTTAACTTTACACATAAAATATTTACATCAAAAGCAACTAGAATTGAAATGAATGGAATATATTGATACAAATTTGATACGAGTACATTAAATGAGACTAATATTAATTGGGTTATTGAATCTCTAATTGTATTAATATACAGAGCCAACAGATTGTTAAATGTATTGGTTATTAATATTTACAATCAACTTTACACATAACACTTTATTATTTAACTGTTTCCGTATGTTTATGTTTCTGTATATTACAGTAATAATATAATGCATTGTGAAATGCTATTAATGATTATATTTAAAATTATCTATATTCAAAATATTGTGTCCTTAATTATGAAATTTAAAGGTTTTGTGCACAGTAAATATTGTACGATAATAATGATGCTTAATCAACTATTATGATATTATGATGACCGAGGGTCATGGGTTCGATTCCCAGCGAGGCGAGAGTTTAAGCTTCTATTCCGGTCTGGGTGTGAGTGTTCTTGTCTTTGTGTGTGTCTATGGTACTCACGACACAGGGAATCCCAGTGTGAAGCTATGAGTGTGTTGCTTTATTATGGTCCAAGATCCCAGGGCCACCAGACGTCACGTATTTTCTGACGGACGAAATGTGGACGATTGAGTAGGGTTAGTATGTACTATGAGCGTATGTACTACCTGCTAGCTTGGTCAAACGGCCAATTTCCAGGTATCAGGTGATCAAGGTACATAAAAACATTATAAAATTCACGTGAATTCTCATGGCTGATTTTCACGATGTTCTAGATAATATAGTTAAAAGTAAGTCGTCAATGCTCCCAGACACTTTCCGTTGGTCATATTGCTTTGTAGACGCTTTAAATCTCCCAAAATAATTAGTTATGTGCGCCTACACCAAAACAGACACTTTTACACCGCGCAATTTGATTGCTCTTCGAATTCTACAGGAGTCGATTATTGTTGATACCTTATTATTTTGAGAGCTTTAAAGCGTCTGCAAAGCAATATGGCCGACGGAAAGTGTCTGGGAGCATTGACGACCTATTTTTAACTATATTTTCTACAACATACGTGAATATCAGCCATGAGAATTTACTTCAAGTTTTTGGTGTTTTTATGTACCTTGATCACCTGATACCTGGAAATTGGCCGTTTGACCAAGCTAGCAGGTAGTACATACGCTCATAGTACATACTAACCCTACTCAATCGTCCACATTTCGTCCGTTAGAAAATACGTGACGTCTGGCGGCCCTGGGATCTTGCTCTATTATTATTATGGACAGACAACGCACACCAAGTGGACCTAGAAGAATGAAACTTCGCACAAAGATTCTAGTAGGGAGGAGCACTAAGAATGCATTTTTGAAAATTCATTACGTTAAGGTGTAAGAGGGTAGACTGATCGGAGTAAAAGTTTGTATATGAGTATAAAAACAAGTCAAAATTAGTCAAAGTCTTATAAGCACCAGTTCTTGATGAAAAAGCTTCAAATTGACTAAAGTAAAGCATGTTTGTGTGAAAGTAACAGCTATTTTTGACCCGTTTCATTCGCGGTGTTGGAAAGCCAGTTCAAAAAGCGGGTTTTCTTTTGTCTCGACAACATGTCAACGTTACGGACGTCCAATTTTGGTAGTGGCTAGGTAACACGTATCGTTTGTTGGCTTACAACAAATACTACCTAATCCTAGTAATATCACAGAAGAAATAATAGTAGTTATAAATAAGCAATATTATAAATGTGAGTTTAATTGATGACTAGCTTTTGCACACACGGAAATTATGCTTATCATTTATCCCCTATTTCACCCTTTGGGGGTTGAATTTTGAAAAATCCTGCGTTAGTGGATGCCTACGTTATAAAAGGAATACGTGTGCGAAATTTTAAGTTTTTAGCCCTAAGGGTTTGGCCTGTGCGTTGATACATCAGTCAAACACTTTTGCCTTTTATATATGTAGGTAGTGCTATCGTCCGCCGTATGGTTTAAACAAGCTCGCAACCCTGAAAAAAGTGCACTTGGCTCGATAAGACTATTCCAAGAATTTATTGGAATGTTCTAATAGTAGCTGGATATTTATAAACCTCAAGCCTAAGTATAGATGTTGCGGTAAGATGTACGGTATGAATAAATCCTCAGGCTTGGGGATAAGATGTTGGCAATGCAACACAGAATAATTTGAAAGAATTTTTAACTTTTAAAATTTTGAATTTTTAACTACATTTTGAATCATAATTTGTTTTGTTATAATAATTCAATTCAGCCATGAAAATAGTAGGTACATTAAAGATAATATAGATAAATATAACCTCTCCCTACAGGCGGGTAAATATACGGCAAGTGGCTTAACTAAATGCGTTTTTAATTGTACTTATTCCATGAAGTTTTATTTAAAACTTATCATTGGCGGCACCACAGCGACACTTTGTTTGAGCATCACAATGACTTAAGGCCTTGTGTCCACGTAGTCTTCGTTCGCCTATTGCCTATGTTTCATTATGCAACTTGTATGCAATCGTTACATGAATCACCGCGGCCTTGATGGTAATATCGAAATACCGATTTAAATAGATTAAGAAATGTATTGTTGTTATTCAATCAATTCTTGTAAATCATTGTTTAAATGTTTTTTACTTCCTTCGATTGACTTTAATTTTGATCCCGTATAATGATAAAGGTACAAATTGCCAATCAGCACTACTTTACAAAAGACACGGTCTTAAAAATGGTTGGTTATGAGTAAATTAAATTAACATAATACTCGTAAAACTGTTTAAAATTTCCCACGACAAGATAACCATCTGACGTAACATGCAGTTGTGTCCTTCGTATTAAGTTTCTCAGCTTAACGCTTCAATCAAGCGCTCAGCTGGTCGTGAATAATCCATCATCATAGTGGGTGACACTATCTAATATAATCGAACGTACTATTGACAATACTTTATTAATAAAGGAAAAGTAATTATTGCAACTTTTGTTAAATGTTTGGATGTTATTTATTACAGTACTAATCAAAGAATATCTAAACTTTAATCATCAAATCAAATAGGGTAACACTCTAATCTGAAATAGGGAAGATGGACCCAAATATGACAGATAAGATACAAGATACAAATACTAGTATTACATATAAATAATATCTAAATAAATAACGCTTCACACTCATAGGCCATAGCACCACACTAGGTGTCGTAGGCAGGGGCGGCTGTACCTTAAGTGCATTCGTGCGCCGAACTGCCAGATTTTAATATGTTTAGAAAAATAAAACAAAAAATGTTTAATAGTATCTGATTAACGATCTATTCAATATTAACGAAATTATGATGAACCAATTTAAGCTCTTTGATAAAGTATTAAGACTCATTATCGCGAAAATCGCTGTAAAAAGGTTCACAAATAAAAAAGGTAACATACATCATCACAAAATTTCTCAAATTATTATAGTAATTAGTAGAATGTACGCCGTATTTAACTGTTTGTAATCTAAATAAAATAAACGAACATCTATAATTAATTCAGGCAGGGATCCTAAGGCAATGTAGCTACTGCCTTCCCTTGAGTACTTGTGTTACGTATAATAATATTACGTTATCATTTGCATTACCTACATTACCTAATGTTGTCTACAGAAGCTGGCCGTTTTGAGGCGCCTTAGAATACAGAAAGGAAGGGTGTCGTCAGAGGCGACTAAATCCAACCCACTGGTGGTAGAGCCTTTCAAATTCAACAATACCTTTTTTACTTTTACTATTACTCCGTGGGGTCTGCCTGGATAGCTACCACCTTCTTGCTTGACTCAGCCGATACACATCTCATCGTGTTTCAGATATTCCAGTGACAATTCTTTCTGATTCATCATCAGTCTTACTGATGTCCATAGGTGACGATTGCCACTTTTCGTCACGTGGATCGTCAGCTTGTTTGACGACTATTTTCAAAAAGAAACTCATCAGTAACAATACCTATTACTCTTATAATCGCTCCCATGTGAAGTACACCGTAAACACACTAGACCAAGCGTAATAGGTAGGAAAAATAAAAATGACCTGAAAATAAACGACGCGCTACTAAGGCTAACGTGAAAAATAGCTCGGAACTCGTAGTTACTCTTAGTTCTTATAACAAATACCTGGAACAAACCCATACATAACCGGTAAGCACTTCCTAGTTTCTACGATAACACTAACGTAATGGTCTATAAAATTTCACAGTGGGAACCAAGCGGTTTTCAATTAAAACTTGCACACCACTATCTTCGATGGCCAGGGTCGCCATGAATATTATAATTAATGGACCGTCTTAATTCTTGTTTTTTTTTATGCTGTTTGCGCCCTATAACTGATGTAGGACATATCTGTATTTTGTATTGTTTATATTTTTGTATGTATTAATGTGTACTTTGTTGGTGCAATAAATAAATAAACAAATAAATTTCTAACAATACGTTATTACAATATTGAATTCTAAAGTATTGGTTTGACACGAATTATTATATAGAGCGAAAGTGATTATAAAAATTTTATGGATACAGATGTCTTAGTTAGATACTCCAATAAATCTAATAAATTATATCTGGAGTCTAGGTTACTAAGTACTTTATGGTTAATTTGGAATTATAGCAATCTTTGACAAACGCATAGCCCGCAAAGTTGGTAGATTTTTCTGCGTAGTTACGAATGCTGACAATAGCAGACTTATATGGCAGAAAACAATTTCTCTTAGGTACTCATGATGTTTCGTTTGTGAATTTCAGTGAAAGGCAGTCACAGTCCTATCCAATTACACGTAGTACGTTTGGTCACACGACAGTTACCAGAGACTCTCATACGTTGTACAGTACAAGGCTGTCCCGATAAATGTGTATGCGTTTGTCTCAAACCGCACAAACTGAATCTATTAGCAACCGCGTGGTAATTAAGGGCATAAATCATGACTAGTTCTGTTTGATAAAATTTAACCCATTTGTAACTGGTAAATATAGGCCAATGATATAAATGATAGTGAAATGATAGTGAAAGTGTAATGAAATGATAGTTTAGTAGCCATTATAGTCTTTAGTCATCTGGTGAATTGAAACAGCAGATAGACAGGGAAAAACTCGCTTGTTCACATTAGAAGAAAGAAAGTACTTGGAATAAATAAATACACATTATAGTTACAATAAACATAAAAATAATACTGCGTAACGATAATTAACAATACTTAAAAGTGGTGGTTGGTTTACACGTATTATTACCCGTTTTATAACCCGCACCCCTGGAGCAACTCGTTTTGGCATGAATTATAATATTATAGCCTGTATGTTATGACTTATTTATTTATTTTTGTACATACCTAAGGGAAATCTTATACAAAGGTACTGCTTATTTCTTTAAGAAATCTTTTCTAATAATAACAATATTGATAAAATAATCATAATGTGCCAGCATTCGCCAGTGGGCCATTTTTTGACGCCTCTTACGACACCCTAGTCAGGCAGGATGGGAAAGTATTCAGGTTAGTATTCTAAGCTAAGTCACCAATACAGCGAAAACATTGAACATGATTTTCATAATGTAAAAAGTAGCATTTTTTACATAACTAAAATGACGAGGTTTCCTTAGTGCCTATTTCAAAGAAGTAGGTAAAATTTAAGGTAATTCATTTACATAAAGTAATATTATTATGTATGCTACAAGTACGCTTTTCCCTAAGGGCCTCTGACACATATGAAGTGCTTGGAATGAAAACTCAAGGAAGCAAAACAGAATTGCTTTGAGAGCATTAAACTGTCATTTTATAAACATTTCATTTTACGATTATTTTCATAAAAACACATTTTGCCAAAGTTAAAATGGGATTTGGTCATGAAAACATCTTTTTACGTATATCTACGAATTTCTGTTCTCGGTCCGGGTGTGTGTGTGTGTGTGTTCTTGTCTGTTTGTTATCCATGGCACCCATGATACAGGGAATTTAAATAACAAAATATATAGTATCGTCCATGTACAGAAATAATGCGGAGTCCTGCATATTGCAATAGAAACACGTAAAATATTTCGTTTGATTAAAGTAAAGATCTGGGGGCACGGCAGTGCCCCCGCCAAGTCGAGCAAAAAAGCGGCACGGCCGTACCATCCTTTTCTCGAAGCAATTCAGGCCATTTTCGACCCCCTATAACTTCCTTGTGGATAAAGCTAGAAGTCTGAATTTTCAGCTACCAAGCAGTCATGGTATAAACACGCTATATTTCAAATTTCATTCAATTTGATTCAGTAGTTTTAGAATTATAACTAGTCAAAGTTGCTTAATTCGTCACTCACTGACTGACTGACCGATCATCAAAACTCTAAGGCACTTCTAGCAGACATAGAAGCTTCAAATTTGGAACACAATTAGTGTTTAGTGTATAGATCAAGGGAAAACTAAAATATTTTGCAATTTCGCTCCAGTTTTCTAGATATATCAACTGCATAAATAACTTTGTAATCCTATATAAAGGTATAGGATTACAAAGTTACATTTGCAGTTAATGAATCACTGTACCTGTATAACAAAGTTACATTTGCAGTGAATGAATCAGTGTACATGTATAATATAATGGAATAATAGGTGTAGATAGGTACCTAGATATAATGGAATAATAGGTGTAGATAGGTACCTAGATATAATTATGTTCAAAGATAACTTGTAAAAGGAAAAAAAGTAGGACTATCTACAAAAAGAAATGAGATGCCATCAAAAACATAACTTGTAAAAAAACCCAAGTCTTGCAACTCAGTTCTTCTACCGTAAAAACTTGTGAGATCCATGTAATACCAAGTCGGTTCATTTATTCAGTTCCTAAGGTTCCTTCTGTCTTAAGTTATTACGTAATTAGCTAACCTAACAAGTAACAACATCTTATAGTGACCATATCAATATTGAAAATCTTTTATGTTTTAAATAAATAGATTGACTTGGCAATCGCACTAAACAAATATAATATGTAGGTAGATATTACTTGTGAGATACATTGTGTTTTCATGCGATGGTCAAGTCGATCTATTTATTTAAAACATAAAAGATTTTCAATATTGATATGGTCACTATAAGATGTTGTTACTTGTTAGGTTAGCTAATTACGTAATAACTTAAGACAGAAGGAACCTTAAGTAGGAACTGAATAAATTAACCGACTTGGTATTACATGGATCTCACAAGTTTTTACGGTAGAAGAACTAAGTTGCGAGACTTGGGTTTTTTTACAAGTTATGTTTTTGATGGCATTTAGTTCTTACCAAGTTCACTGGATCTAAACGTATGATCATGATTTTAAAATCCAACATAGTGGAATGCTACATTATTTTTATTTTTCGCCTTTAGAATTGGAACAATTTATTTTCGAACCCTTTCCCTTGCCAAATTAAACTCTAATTGCCTTGTTGTGACCTCATGAATAATTTGTGTGCCCAATTTGTCTTGTCAATTTAATGCTGTTTATTGTTCGTCGACTCTTTTCTAATTATTTAATACAAAAACCGTCATCTAGCTTAGTGGGTAGTTTGTAAGTCCCCTGTTTCAGAATATTCTTGCAGAAAGCCATCATTATCAGTATCTTATAAATTACTAGCTGACTTGGCAAAGGTTGTTCCACCAAATATTCTCTGGATAGGGACACCCTAATCACCTAATGGTATGAAATATACTTTACAACCTATTCTCATACATTCCAAATATCCAGAAAAAAGTCATAAAAATCGGTCGAGTATTTCGGAGGAGTGCGACTACACACACCATGACACGAGACTGTTATATGTAAGATATATATTGTATCTTAAGGACAGGTGGCAATTCAGTTGGTCTGATTGGACCAATGCTCTGGGAACATTATATTATTGGCGACAGAGATAAGAGAGAGAGAGATGGTGTGTTTGATTCTGATGTGTGAAGAACACTGTTAGAAATTTTCTGATGGGCCATATCAAAAATCATTGAGTATAATACAGTGGAAAAACACTAGTTTTCGAAAGCATGTGAAGTGAATTTTCTTTTGTACTTAACTGGCATGAATTCTTCTGGAGCTGTCGTTTACAATGTGGGAGAGCTGGAGGGCTATTCAGTTTTGTAACTTGACAGCGGAATCTGCGATGAGTTTCAAAATTGAAGTTCGAGTCCGAGATCTTGATATTATTATGTGATTCTCTAATCATCTGGTACGCACTTGCGAGGTGAAGGGAGTCTCGAACTCTAACTTCAATTTAGAAACTCATCGTGTATTCCGCTGTCAAGTTACAAAACAAAAGCGAACTTGCATCATATTGACATGTCATTATCTAATCATCTAGTACGCACTTGCGAAGTGAAGTGATCCTAGAACTCGAACGTCAATTTTGAAACTCCGCTGTCAAGTTACAAAACTGAATAGCCTTCCTGGTGTCAGATATTTTGTAGTTCAACGCGTTATTTCCTTAGTGCTACAGAAAATTGTAGTTGTAATTGTATTAATATATTAATGTTTTTTATTATTATAGTTATTACCATACCATACCTGTTATCTGTAGTAAGTAACTGTCGAATAAAGCATTTATTTCTTTCTTTCTTATTAATTTGGTATGACATATAGCATATCAATATGGTGCTAAGCCATGGCTTGCGCTTATCATCACACTTAACTAGGCAAGTGTAGTTGTAAAAGTGCATTAATTTCCAAATTCCTTCAATAATCTAAAGGTATGTTTAATACGGATAAAAAAAATTGAACCTGGGCTTCCACGCTAACATACAAACCTCTAAACTATCGACCTCGCCGTACGTAATAACACCGGGTTGTACCCAAACAATCCATTGCTGACTAAGTAGTGACTTGCTCCGATGAGAATACTACCCGACGAACTGAAATGCAACGCAAAATTAACCACAAGACCAACCAACCCAACCTGAACCTTATGTCTTCATCAATAGATTCCGTTTCAGATTGATTTATTCAAGCCGAAAGTGTGATTCCGTTCTGTATTCAAATAGACTTTTAAAAATTTAAACCTGATACGAAAAGATACCTCTTGTATGAAACAGATTTGGTATTGTATAGTAGATAATATTACATAGTAGGTAATACGCCCTAGTATTGGGTAACCTATTTTCTTACTTATCTTTGTTTAATGATATGATATCAATAGATATCAAAGTAATATCATTGATATCACTTCTAACACTGGTTGTATTTGCAACTTGTTGTTTATCAAATGTATCTTTACTTAATTATAAGAATTTTGTTTATTACAGTAGCTTAAAAATACTAAGCAAAGAAATTTTATTTATTCCTGTTTATTATCTCTATTTTTTATCTCTCCAATTTTATTATCTCCTATCACAATAGCTTACACAATATTCGCAGATGTTTAGCATCGTTTTTTTTCATGGTTTATTGGTCGCTCATATTTTATATCTTCCTTATTCATTGTTTTTCCTTTATCTTATTGTTATTTTTCAATCTTTCATTATTTTAATCCCTCTTATTATGTACATTGTACATCCTTCTTCATTCATCAGTCATTTTGCAGTGTTATACTTACGAGTTCTGATAGTAAATTAAGCTAAATTCCGGCATTATTTTCCACGTGAAAGCTTAAGGCTTCAGATTAATACATCGCATTAATAAAATTAGTTTACTGTGTAATCGGAGGCTTGTGTGATGTGATTAATACGTAATCAATACTACACCCACTAATTGTGTTTGCGGTTCATAATGAGGATAATAATGCTGATTATCTTGACAATTTATGTAGAAAGACTGGTAAAATAATAGATTTCTGAAAGAGCATTAACTAATGCGATCTGATGAGTGTCATTGTATAAAAAAAAGAATAATATCAATCCTACACAATATAAATAGCATAATAAAAAAGTATTTTTTTATATTTTGACAAAGAAAAACTGAAATCATAATTATTACACAAAACCAAATTTTAAATGTTGAAAAATAATTGTATAAAATAAATAAATAAAATGTAGAACTGGTGACGTAGTGGCGTTGAGTTTGAATGCGAAATTCATATTGTACGAGTACGTACCTAAACATTATAGTATAATCGTAGTCGTACGAATTCAGTGCCACGGAGTACAACATGTAGTAACAACAGGATGAATTTGGACTACGTAAGCGGTTGGAAGTTTGGTATACACATTACACATACAGGGCTATCACTGTCTAACCTCAATCCGTCAACAACTGCTATATTCATACCTTACCCTTTGCTTTCGGTAGCTCTATCCTCCATCTTCAGTGCGCACACTGAACAAGTATTTCTGCGTCAAACATTAAAAACATAAACATCCTTTAGCTTGTGACAAAGAAGCTGGGAATCAAAATTTTGTTTATTGCCAACACAAAACCACTCGTTACTCTATGCATTGAAATAGGATCGTAAAATCAAGTTAAAACGTAAAAGTCCGGAGTTATATCGGATTTCCAGTAGTAAAGGTTTTTAGGGAACGGGAAAAGTTGAAACACCGAGATTCTACGTATATCAGTCTAGTTTTTGACATCCGGTTTTCTTTACTGATGATTGACTTTGCGTCAAAGGGTAGTTTGATTTCTTTTACAGAAAGTTTTGTGATGTTTTCATATTTTTTTCGTTTTATTTACTAAGGTTTATCTCTCATTTTATTCAGGAAGGATAAGGAGGAAGAAATGAGAAGGAGGCTCTCTATTCAATGTTATTTTATATTACCTCAGAATTCCGTCATTTATAAACCGATTTGATTTTGTTTGAAAGGATAACCTTACTTTGTCCTTTATTCATCAAATTTCAATTCCTATGATGGGATTTATAAGGAAGCGAGAGAAATAAGTTCCTACATGGCGTTTTCGATTTTCAGTGATGTTTTAGTGGTACTTTTCGAAGACTATTTCTTTGAAATTTGTTATTAATTTTAGCAGAATTTTGATTTCATTTCACCTCTGTTTGTATTAATTCTTTCAATGAAAATCAATTCAGCCTGGCATTAGAGACTCTATATTACTCAATAATTGAACAAAATCATTTAGCATTACAAAATCGCATACAAAAGGTAAAAAAAACTTTTTGTGTAAAAAACATCACCAGTTCCACACAACGACGATATTTATTGTTTGTCGGGACAACTGTTTTAATCTTTTGTTTCAAGTTTATCCGTACAACTGAACGATGGTAAAAACTTTATGGTTAAATTGTTTTGTTTCCGTATCAGGCCGCCGCGCATACCATTTAGTTCTCCATTTAGTTTAGTTAGTCTTTTTTAACCGACATCAAAAAAAGGAGGAGGTTCTCAATTCAAGTGTATTTTTTTTTGTGTTACCTCAGAACTTTGGACTGGGTGAAACGATTTTTATGATTCTTTTTTTAATCGAAAGCAGGTGCTTGTCATAAGTACTTTTTGAGTAAAATTGAAGTCGGTTATTTTTTGTTAGTAAAATTTTGATTATGTTGTATCGATTTCAAACCTGTAGACAGGTATGTAATCTAGTTGCGTTACTACAATTTAATACCTACTACATAACTATTATTAATAGCGTATAGAACCGATACCGCGAACCTAATGTTTGGGTATTGAACTGCAATTGGCTACAGTTTTATTTATTTATTTATATATTTAAACTTTATTATACCTAATACAGTTGGTATAAAAGGCGAGCTTAATGCTAAGAGCATTCTCTACAAGCCAACCTTTGGGCAAAGCAAAAAACAGTTTTCATTGGATTCAGTCAATTCTGAAAAGAGAACGGGCTCGATTTTAAAAATAAAATCTCCCGACGCGACAAAATTTTGTTCGGGATGTCTGACTCTTTTCTCTACTTTCGTAGAGAAAACTTCTACATTACACCACATAATAATACCTACTTATAATAGTTATTATACTTCAATTACCTTCTCGTACCTACTAGTCTATTTCTGTTTTAGTAAGTGAGTACTTAATTTTATTAACACAATGCCTCTTTAGCCACGTGCCACGTAACTATTATATGCACAGATAATTATCGTATTTCAAACTTTCACGATGAATATTCAAAAACCAAAATGGAAGCCAAACACGCGGCGAAATGCATGCAAAGCAAAACATATTTTCCCGCCGTATTTCGCCATATTTAATTTTTAAATGAAGAATGCTTATGCGAATAAAAATGCTGAGCTGAAATGAATGGACATATAAATCATGAGATAAATAGAATGAGTGTTTAAATATTTGTGAATGTGCTATATCCAATTATGGAAGATGAAGTTTGAATTCATTTTCGTAATACAAAAATATTTATAGCTATAATATTATTAAGGTTGACCTCAATAATGCAAATGTTTTATGTTCGTTACCTCAGAAGTCAGAACTTTGGACTGGGCGAACCGATTTTGATGATTCTTTTTTTAACCAAAAGCAGGTGCTTGTCATGTAATCCCACATAAAGACGAGATCTGACAAAGTAGTTTTTGAGTAACTTTGAAGTCGATTATTTTTTGTTAGTAAAATTTAGATTATCGTAATTTACTATCAAAGAACTATTTATAAAATTCTCCCGACTTTGAACAGTAGGTATTTAAAAAGTCATTGCCCAAAATATTATGACATACCGCACAAATATATGTTATACCGCGTTTTCGCGGATAGACGTACCCTATATGTTTTTCCAAATCATGGTCCACCCGTGTGTTTTTCACGAAAATGCCTTCAATAGTTTTTTGCATGAAAGAGATGTGAGTGGTGAGAGTGGATTTTTGTTAACATCCATACCTTCTCACAAAGAAACTATCACGTTTATATTAATAGTAGGATAGTTGGATCCGTCAGTAGGCAGTTAAATATTCTGAATTTTACCAAGAAAAAAGTAACCGATTTCAAAATAATTCAAAAACTACTCGTCAGATCCAGCTCAAATTTAAGTGGGACCACATGAAAAACACCACCTTTCGATAAAAAAAAAACATCATAATCGATTCACCCAGTCGAAAACTCTGAGGTAAAAAAATACAGTCGAATTGAATATCTCCTCCTTTTTTGTAGTCGGTTAATAATTTATACGGAGAGGTAAGGAAATAATAATGGTATTGCTTTTTTCTATTCTTCCTATCAAAAATTAAATTCGTATTGTGGCGTGACTGTGCAAGACCGGTTTGGTATTGAGTTAAAACTGGCATGTGGGTCAGATTACACGATGAAATTAGTGACCCACTTTCAATTAATATATTTGATCTACTTACCTAAATATATTGATTTTAATGTTATTCTAGTAACTATAAAGCGATGTGGGTACCGCTTTGGAAAGCCTACTCGGATCTTGTACACAGGCCGCAAATACGCTGAAAATTGACATTACTTTGTGTATGATAAGATTCATAAGGGCATGCCTAACGATATTATAGCATGTGATTAAAGTCGTTTCTTCCATTGGACTATATTAACTAGAAAAAATATTTAGACACGAATATTATTTCTATATATCTCTTTTATTTGAAAACTGTTCTCTATATAGTTCATATATCGCGATCAATTTACCAACTGCAAATAGGTAGAAGCAATTATTTGTGATGTAACTAAAAATTTTCGGATTTCAGTTTATTTTCTTACCTTGACCTATAAAACAATACTTCTTGCCAAATTTCATGATTCTAGGTCAACGAGAAGCACTCTTTAGATTTGGAATCCCTTGCAAGTGCCAAAATAACTAAAAAAGTACGACATAAGCAGCCATATCTATTTGATTGAGTTGACTTAAAACTACTTAACTTGTCGCTATAAAAGGTAGACAGGTACTTCATTTTAAATTATTTTTTACACTATATCTCTTATACTCGTTAATCTAAACCCCAGTCTCATCTGCAATACTCTTTAATTAACTTTGCCAACTGAAAATTCTATTTAGCATTAAACTGGATAATTACGTAATGAATAGACTCATTTAATTGATGAATGACGTCATGTTTGAATATTTAATTATAATTCAAATGATTGTTTAATATACGTGGATTACTAATAAATCATGAGTTGATTTTTTATTCTAATTAATCTTTTTATGTTAATCCTCAAAAGTACTAGTGTTAGTTGAAATGTTTGTGTCTTCACGAGTAATCGCCCTCGCTTTGCTTCGATTTTTTTTTATTTTTTACACCTTGGGTTACATTATTGGAGTTGTATTAAGGATCCCTTTTTTTTTGAAAATATAATATAGCCTATGTTACTATGTGAAAGAATTTTTCAAATCGATTCAGTAGTTTCGGAGCCTATTCAATGCAAACAAAAAAATCAAATCTTTCCTCTTTATTTATTAGTATAGATGAATGACACATATGCTAGTGACTTAAGTAGGAACTTGCCGTCATTACCTCGTCTTTTGGTCACCAGAGTTGACCATAAGCTAGATATGAACAGTTAAAATCAATATTACCAATATAATACATCCGAAGCTCTTACACCATTGCACCAGCGAGCCGGATTTAGTCACCTTTTACGATACCCATCAATTAGAGTTATTATTCTAAGCGTCCCCTTAAACGGAATAGCCGTAAGTTCTATTTTAATCCCTCCAAACATTGAAATATGCATCTTCACTAACTTTCTCATTTATCTACTTATTACTTTGACGACTCGTGTAGCGCAATGGCTAAGTAGCGTATATATGTATATAGCGTATGTTACCTTACCGAACCGCCATTTAAGGGTAAAATTTGAATACCAAGTTTAAATGTCTGTTCTCGGTCTCGGTGTGAGTGTTGTTGTATTTGTGTGCTGGCCATGGCACCCACGACACAGGGAATCTTAACTAGTGTAGGCTAGGAGTGTGTATCGTTTTATTCTCATATCTTTGTCATTTATTTCAAGTAAGTGATTAAAATTATAATAATGTTATGAAAAAATAATAAATACACACTCTACTGTATACATGAACGCTAATGTTCGTATACTGCTAACAATACAGTTTCATATCCGGTTCCATAATGAGGGGAGAGTTAATTCCAGAGAGTACAGGGTGTGTTTAATTGTTCATTATCGAAGAACAAAGATCTCATAGTATTATGGGGCGTTCTTGTACCCCATATCCAAGCAATATAACGCTTAGGTAAACTCAATGTGCACACTTAAATTAATTGAGATCATAATTGCAGTAATTAGAATTTGTATGTACTTAGTTAATGCTTAGTGGCTTCAAAGATAGTTTCTTATAAAAGCATATTTATTGTAAACTTGAATAACCATGAATTCCTGCGCGCAATATTTCATTTATAAACGACTTCAAATATGTAGTATAGTTTATAAACTAAATACACGACTATATAGGACAAAAATTGAGATTGCTATTAATGGTTAAAAAGTTCCTTCATCAGGAGCAAAACCTGAGTAATCTATCCGGTCATGATTTTAACAAAAATTAAGTAAGTCATACCTGCTGTAGTATTCATAGACACACTGTCGTGTATAGTTGGCGGCACGGATGTTGAGCATTCGGCGAAAAACTTCGCACATCATAAACTTTAGATGAAATTAAATGGTTATTCAGTTGTCGCAAGACGTGACCGCACGCTCTGAGAACTAATTACGACAGACGCTGCTCTAACGTCACATGACGGGCCAATCACATAGCCCGACATGACGCCGGCCGCTCCCAGCAACGTCCTCAATAACCCGCACCTCACGTCATACCGCTAAATTGGCCCAAATAATCGCTTCTGTACAGGTAGGTCTCAGGGCTCAAGATACGTGCCGCCAACTATACATGCCTTATACACAAGTTAAGTGGGTAAAATCGGGACACGAAGCACGAAGAAATTCGTTCATTGACTTGTTGTTACCTGTCTCTATCACTCCCGCGTAAATATAATGTGTCTCGCTCGCATAGAACGGCGGCCATTGCACTGTGCGAGCGAGCACGCATTATATTTACGCGGGAGTGACAGAGACAGGTAATAACAAGTTAATGTACCTACGAATTTCTTCCTGCTTCGTGTCCCGACTTTACGTATGTCGAACATTCTTGTGACAGACACCGTCAGGGACGGACGTACGCTCGTGAATGTAGTTCTAGTGTTAGTGCCAATCTTAAAAACCTCTGACACTACACCTGCATAATGTAATGCTTAATAAACCTAAATACTGCATGAAAATTACAAATACATGCCAGAAATATCTCATAACACCAGAAATAACACACGTATTCGGAACACTGTAGAAATAAATACATAGCGAAGGCATCGTAAATGTAACACAGCGTCTAATATCGTAAACGTCCCAAGCAAACTGTGTGTTAAGCACGGGTTAGAACTAGCTAAGCAGCTTTTACAGCCAGAATATTATTTCGGAGTAGACTACATTACCGTATACGCGGTATGCTATGACCTACATTGGGGTAAGGTAAGGACTTGGTTGACTTCATGCGAGGAACGAGGTGTAAAATTGTAAATATAGTGGATGGAAGGAGTAAAAAGTCTAGGAAAAACTATTAGGATTCCCTGTGTCGTGGGTGCCATGGACAACATACAATGACCAGCACAACAAACACAGACAGATAACAGTTTAAACTCATCATTCAAATTTCCACCTAGTTGGGAATCGAACCCAGAGGTTCGACAAGGTACAATGACAAGCACAACAAACACAGACAGAGAACTGTTTAAACTCATCATTCAAATTTCCACCTAGTTGGGAATCGAACCCAGAGGTTCGACAAAGTAACCATTGCGACACACGGGTCGTTAAACGCCACACGGCTAAAAGGTTTCATACAAATCTTGAATTTACGTATCCAAAGCTTATCCTACCGTGATGGTAAAAGTTACCTTTATTGTGTATCATTCCACAAAATATTACAGACTTCCTAGCCGGCATCCCCACGAGATGTATTACCTAATGCGAATCTGATGCAAAAGCATTCTCACTATAAATAAAACTGCAAAGGAATCAAAGCAAAGCTATGTTTCTACATGTTTTTCTTGTTGTTGATACAACAGAGACTGAATTTAAATTACCTACATTCAAATTACTACCACTGCCACAAATACAAACAAAACATTGGTATTCAATAATTTATTTTAGAGTGTATTCAAATATTACTAAATAACGATCTCATCATAATTTTGTTGTTCAAAAGACCACAGTTAACACATACAGGTATGTTTTGCGTGTTCAATAAATAATTATTTTATGCGATACACAAAACATTTGTATACATTAGACGGTAAAAGGTTTGCTTTTAGAACGATACCCAGCGGACCCCTAGGGGTCTCGTCCACGGTAGACGAACACTTAACTTTTTTTGCGAATAAATAAACCAGATGAGCCCCTTGATGGCAAGTTGACACCATGGCTCATATACGTCAGTTATACCAACGGCATCACCGATGAAAAGCCAAGAAACAAGACAGAAGAAAGAACTAAAAATACAGTACATTTTTAAAAATAAAATCAAGAACAATAACTTTTAAGTTACTCCAAAATACATAAGCATGATATCTAATATTACATTTGACTTCAAAAAGTCTCCAAAATAATATTATCAACCTTTTGAATGCATTAAGTACAACAAAGTGGCTTTATGCTAACAAATGTATTATTTTATCCGACTTCAGAAAAGGAGGAGGTATTCAATTCGACTGTATTTTTTTTATGTTTGTTACCTCAGAACTTTCGACTGGGTGAAACAATTTTAATTATTATTTTTTTAACCGAAAGCTAATGCTTGTCATGTGGTCTCATTTAAATTTGAGCGAGATCTAACGAGTAGTTTTTGAGTTATTTTGAAGTCGGTTATTTTTTTCTTGGTAAAATTCAGATTATGTTGTACTGCAGTTTCTTGCTTTATTTTACTTGATTTATGCATGGAGTAAATTTGAACTGTTTCTGAACTGAAACAAAATAAAACTAAAGTCGTGTTGTTCTATTGTTGCATGGCTTTAGATCTCAGTGAAATGAACGATGCAATGAATTTTATTTTTTTATATTTATTCCAAAACACAATATTCAAGTCACGCTACAAAACACACTATTAAATAAACAACCAATTTGTAACCTGGATAGTTAGTTACAGAAAATTCTTGTCATACTTATTACCTACAAAATATCTCTCGTGGACTACCAGCATAAAATTTACTGCATTCGTTTATGCCCATACCCTTTGAATACGAGTAATTCAGTTATAAAATGATGGCCGACCCTAAACCGGCCTCTGGGATGTAAACTTGAACAGGTTGTTAAGTGTTATACTGCTTAATTCAATCATTAATTCCTGGTTATGCAGACCCTACCTGTAACAGAATTCATGTTTTGTTTTACTTCAATACAAGCGCTCTTCTCGCATCTTTGCTCACGTTTTTCGGGATAGAAAGTACTAAGGTCTACTTAAACGACCAGTGTGGCGCAATGGTTACCATGCCGGATCGCCGCACCGAGGGTCCTGGGTTCGATTCCCAGCGAGGCGGAAATTTGAATGATGAGTTTAAATTTCTGTTCTCGGTCTGGGTGTGATTGTCCTTGTCTTGTGTGTTGTCCGTGGCACCCACAACACAGGGAATCCTAGTGTGGGGCTATGAGTGTGAAGCGTTATTTATTATTTATTATTTATGTGCTAAATTTCATGAGGATCTGTTCAATAGTTTTTCCGTGAAAAATTGACAAACATCCATACAGCCTCACCATCTTTTTCACATTAATAAATATCAGATGTGTTCATCTACCATAGAGGAGGAGAGGAGGAGATTTCATCTACCATAGAGTCTGTACTCGTAGTGCACCCTGCTGAACCAAATACGAAGTTATGGTCACAGATATTCCTTTTTTGAAGGTTTCTGGGTTATGTACCACTCAGGTTAATCCCGGGTGGATTGTATGGTAGTAAGATATTTAATTTAACTTACTTATAATTGACCCTATTAAACAAAAAAGAAGTCCCAGTTCATTTAGTTACTGGCTCTTACTTGACTGACTTAACAGCTTACTTAATAATATACAAGCGATATTTTTAAGGAACCCTTCAGATTATTAAATTTATCAGCATTCTCCATAAAAAACCTTACTTCTGCATTAATAAAAACATTTTTATTTGTCTCGTTTAAGCTTCTCAGTGCCTAGTGAGCACCCACAAAACCCAGTTTACACTTGTCCAACGGAATTAACATAAAGGCACTTTATTCTTTTACTAACCTCTTCGCTCGGATTTATTATTTCTGACAATTTATCTGTATTACATCCGCATAAGATTCATCTTACTTTGGCAAATATTAAAAATAATTTGTTATTGAAAATATATTTTAATCATTGTCGTATGTGATTGTATTTATCTTTGTGTGGCGTATTCATTTTATTTTATCATGCTCAAGTTATTCTTCGTACTCGTAATAAGAAGATTATTTTATAAATCGCTAGCGTTCCGCATACATCCATACATCCTCACAAACATTCACATTTTGGAAGAGGGAGAGGGAGAGGGAGAGGGAGAGGGAGAGGGAGAGGGAGAGGGAGAGGGAGAGGGAGAGGGATAGGGAGAGGGAGAGGGAGAGGGAGCGGGAGAGGGAGAGGAAAAGAGAGAGGGAGAGGGAGAGGGAGAGGGAGAGGGAGAGGGAGAGGGAGATGGTGAGGGAGAGGGAGAGGGAGAGGGAGAGGGAGATGGTGAGGGGTAGAAGAAGGGGGAGGGAGAAAGAGTGTATGTAATTCCTAAACCGATGGAAACAACAGAACCGTTTTTAAATACCTACTTTTTACTGTTCACGTTGACATCGGAAAACCAGTTCATCATTGATCTATCTTCTACCCTATATATCTTCTTACCTATCTGGTGGTGTAACTTGGAGACTTCAGACTAGATATGTAACTCAATGATGGATGGAAAATAATATTAGTAGGACACATTTTTGTAATAAGCATGACCTGACATTACACTCGAGTTTTGCTATAAACGAGGGAATTAAAAAATTTGCTTTATATTTTGTCACTATTATCAGCATGTACTTTTTTTGTCGATTAACTTGTTTCAATTCCATTGCTAATTCATGTAATTTTTATACAGTCGAATACCAATATTCATTAATCTGGTTGGCTGTCAGCAACAGAGATGAAATCAGTCGCAGACAAAATATAAAGAACATTCAATATACGGAACGGAAATATCACTTCCGTAAAAATCGCAGATGTAGAACGAAGCGGAAATGCTCTTTGTGTGCGATACAGATCTACTTTTGAAATTTCATGTCAATATTTGCGTTCCATTTGCATCGCAATCTTTTGATCATTCGCCTGTCTGTCTTTTCGTTTACTCACATTTTTAACAGACTTAAAAAAGGAGGAGTTATTCAATTTTTTTTAATGTTTGTTACCTCAGAACATTCGACTGGGTGAACCGATTTTGATGATTCGTTTTTAGGGTTCCGTAGCCAAATGGCAAAAAACGGAACCCTTATAGATTCGTCATGTCTGTCTGTCTGTCTGTCTGTCTGTCTGTCCGTCCGTATGTCACAGCCACTTTTCTCCGAAACTATAAGAACTAAACTGTTGAAACTTGGTAAGTAGATGTATTCTGTGAACCGCATTAAGATTTTTACACAAAAATAGAAAAAAAACAATAAATTTTGGGGGTTCCCCATACTTAGAACTGAAACTCAAAAATTTTTTTTTCTTCAAACCCATACATGTGGGGTATCTATGAATAGGTCTTCAAAAATGATATTGAGGTTTCTAATATCATTTTTTTCTAAACTGAATAGTTTGCGCGAGAGACACTTCCAAAGTGGAAAAATTTGTGTCCCCCCCCCGTAACTTCTAAAATAAGAGAATGATAAAACTAAAAAAAATATATGATGTATATTACCATGCAAACTTCCAACGAAAATTGGTTTGAACGAGATCTAGTAAGTAGTTTTTTTTTAATACGTCATAAATCGTAAACCGCAATTTACCTCGATCAAAGTTACAACGAACTTCAAGAACTTTTATATTATGTTACTTGCTGCTACGGAACCCTTCATGGGCGAGTCTGACTCGCACTTGTCCGCTTTTAATTTACTCGAAAGCTGGTGCTTGTCATGTAGTCTCACTTAAATTTGAGCGATATCTGATAAGTAGTTTCTGAGTTATCGCTAATTTTGAAGTCGGTTATTTTTTGTCAACAATTACTTATTTGTCACGATTCTTGTAGAAATGATAACGATGCACATACATAGCCCCACACAAAGATTTCCTGTACCGAGAGTGCCTTGGACAGCACACAAAGACAGGAACAGATACACCTAGATAGAGAACAGATAATCAAACCCAGGACACTTCGAACGGTTATCCAGCATGGTAACCATTGCACCAGATGGTTCGTTGAATTATATTAAAAATGGTTTTGAATAACACTCCTTCAGCAGCTGGTTCTAGTTTCCATCGCATCCCTAAAACATTTCGCAAAGCAATAATCGTGCATACCGATAACTTCTCACCTGCAGAACCAATAAAGTATCCTTGCTTTTTTGCTAATCGCACCGAATGGACTAGAGCAATACGACTACGAACGAGGACGCAGCAAATTGTATCGATTTTACACCAATTTTCCGCTTACCAGAAACTTCGACGGGAAACCAATTGTAATGTTTGTGAAAAAGAACTTTCGTATAGTTAGTTTTCAGTAATTGTGAAAATGTCGTAAAGAAACATTCGTTCTTTTCATTTTCTTTTTGTTTCTGTTTTACTTTGTTAACTAAGGAACTAAATATTGTTCAATTAGTTTTTTTTTTGTAATGACGATGATGTCTTATACCATGGTGTCGTTGCCTATAATAATTATTTCAACACTTACCTTTGTACTTTAATGTATTGTTAACTTAATATATTACGGTGTATGGAATGTTGGTGACCTAAATACAAAGATGTTGTATGTATAGGGAGGTAGATATGCTGAGAGGGCGTTGAAATTAAGTCAGTCGAATCTAGTCAAGTGTAGCGATTTCATTGTAGACAGTTGATAGATGCTTCAGAGTGAGGCTGTCTGTAGTTGTCACAAAAATGCCGAATTGTGTTTTGAGATTTTGCAAAAATTATTTCTCTAAATTCATTAAGAATGATGGAGTTACATACCATAGGCAAGTACATAAAACGTTATGTTTAATTTTGTTACTAATATATAATATTTCTTTTAAAATTGATTAAAATATTAAATGTATTAAGGCACATGCCATTCGTCATAGACTAATAAGGCAGAAGTGAAATCTAGGCATAAAAGACAATTTAAGACATTTCGCAAATTGAACCAAATGAAATCTTTTTTTAATGAATATGTATATCCCCAATTTTTTGAACTCTAAACTAATTTTATTATGTTATCAAGTTTTAGATTGTTCGTAAAATAAAAAGGTTAAATATAACTGTAACTATATATAACTATTTTCATGCCACTTCCTTATTACACGAGGGTTGGGGGAAAGGAACCAAAATAAAAATAAATACATATATGCCTGTTAACTTTTAGGTCAAACTTTTCAGCGCGTACAGTAGCCCTTTTTATTATTTTCTTCTTATCAAAATCAGACACAATTTCGTTTAAGTTATTGTATTTTTTACTAACTTTAAGTTTTTTGTTGTGTAATATAATTTCAAAATGTTAAATGACAATAATAATATTATGCCTAATATGTACTAACTATTTGTTTCATTCAGTGTCCCTTCTGCCTGACTACTCTATGTTATGCTTTGACAATTATGACATGTCATCGCGGATCGAAAACTGAAGCTCGTAATGTATGGACATAACAAATCTATGGTAAAAATCTTTGCCTAAATAAATAAATTAATCCTACTAATATTATAAATGTGAAAGTTTGTGAGTTTGGATGTTTGGATGTTTGTGTTTCAATCACGCAAAAACGGCTGATCGGATACAGATGAAATTTGGCACACATATAGTTTAATACCTAGAATAAAGTATAGGATACTTTTTATCCCGAGATATTGATCTGTTCCCGAGGGAAAAGAAGTAATTTTTATAGTAATAGGAAAACAGTTTTGACGTTTGTCTTCACAGTGACATTAGAAAACTCAAAACAGCTGATTGCGTGATAAAATTTATATTAAGGTCCATTGTTTTAATATGTTTATTATAAAACATATCAAAAATTTGCGGTGAGGCGCATTGTGATAATTTTTGTCATACAATGGAAGCTTTAGTAGCCATCGATCTCGTATAAAATCAAATAAAGCCAACCCAGCAATTTTTACGCAAAACTAAGGCTGCTTTCACAACAACGTTTGTCGAGCGTTCCACGCGCCCAACGCTTAATCAATGAGCTATAAAAAAATAATAATTTTACGTAGAAGAAATACTGTAACTTATCAAGGTTTTTCCTAGCTCCCAATATGAGGTGCGATTGAAATATTATAATACGTACCGCATTAGGTTTAATTTGTCAGGTAAAAATCATCAAATTTGGTTTTTAACATTCGTAAATATCTACCAATATTTTTTTATTTATTTTATAGAAATAAATATTAATTTTGTTAACCTAACCTAAGTGTGTCGGATGAACGCGTACGCTTATAAAATCTTAGTGTGGTGACGACCTCATGTCAAGATCGGCCTTATGTCATGATTTCTTTATTTTTCTAGTGCTGTACATGCATATATTACCAGTGCTTTTTACCGAAATCTACAAACCTTCAATAAGTTTTTAATGAGCTTTAGATAGGAATAGATTCATTGTTTATGAAGCGATTTTCATGATTTTTTATTGTATTGGGAATTTACTAAAGTTTGTCCTATTTTAGTAGGTATAGTGGGATAATGGATTGTGGAAATAATGAGTGAACTTCTCAATCGTAGGGAATAACTGAACCGTGTTTAAATAATTAGCTGTTGTCATCATTTACATCGTCCATGTCGTTATCATTATCAATCGTTGACATCGCCAGGTATGGTGGTGTGTCTTACAGACGAAATGTGACTCCTCAACGGAACAATTGAAATAACTAAACAATTTTTAAAAATATTTGTTGTTCATAATATTGGCTTCAACCCATTAATGGCCCACTACTGGCCACGAGTCTCTCCTCTTCAGCAGACCGCTCTAGGCCTCCACCACACTGCTTCAGTGCGGATTGGTTGAGAGGTTAGTGGCCAACCCGAGTGTCAGAAGTTTTCAAACCGCCCGAGGGTCTCCGACATGGCTTAACGACTGTTATCTTATGATAACAACCGGGACCGACGGCTTTACGTGCCCTCCGAAGCACGGAAACGCTCAAGAAATTTCTGCCTCTAGCAGTCACCTATCCAACTACCGACCGCGCCCGCTGTTGCTTAACTTTGTCGACTACATAGGATCGACGCAAGCCGCCGGCAAGTTCGTTATATTAACACTGCAAAACCAGACGCACAGAAAAATAAACATTTTTTTAATTATAAGTTAATGCCTGACTACAATCCCACCTGATGGTAGCGATGTAGTCTTGGTTTAGTATGGTATCTATTTAGTACATTAATACATATTTTCATACCTTTCATATTTTAAGTATGATGATGACCTGCGATGATAGCCAGCAAAAGACTTAATTTGGTGTATCTACTTTTTATTTTAAATCATAGTTTAACGATATAACAAACTGCAACTTCATCTGCGTAAATAAGATCCACAGACAAATGAATAATTTGAGAGATGACACATTCACCTTATGGACCATGAATCATATTTTTGACTACGGTATCGTGTAATTTTTTATCGATATAGTCGATGTGGCTAGGACGATATGGTTGTATTTTTTAGCTACTAAAACATATGCATGGGGCAACCTCGCTCTTACCACTCTATGGAGTACATAAAACACTGAGTCTCTTAGTTTCGTTTCATTTCAATGCCCTTAAAGATGTCATATGGAAGCATCCATTAAATATACCGATGTTATTTAAGGAATGCTATAGTTCGTTTGTGTTACGTTTGTGTAAACGTAATTCTCTTAATGGTCCTGCTGGTTGTTCTAATTGCGGAATAACTTTATAGTTTTCCTCCAGAATAATAGTTGTTCTTTTATTTTCTGCGCATTGCAAAATTTACACGCTTTGTTAATTTTGTCCCTTTTTAGAAGCATGTAGCTATTGAGACTCGCGAGTTGTGACTCGCATCATACTCTAGCAACAGCCCGTCTCCGTCATTCTGTTTCATGAGCATGTTGCTAACGTCGTTTACCTGCCTGTTCCGGCGTAGCAGCTCTCAAGCTGGCTGAAATTATTCCTCACGACGTTCCCTTTCATTTTTATGACCTCTCGGCAGCTCGCTGGGACGCCGAATAATGATGATGAAGTGTCGATGATGTGCCTGTTAAGGCAGCTCTTAAGGTAGCCTGCCGCTGAACTTATTTCTCACGACATGCCCCATGATTTTTTGGAATCCTTAGCAACTTGCTAGAACGCGAAATAATAAGCATGTCGTTGACATCAATGATATCCATTGCTTGGGATGAAAAGCAGGATACTGTAAGTTTAATTCACAAACATCCAAACATCTATACCTAACATCTAAAACATTTAAATTTTAGTAGGATCAGGAAGGCTATTCTGTTTTGTAACTCGACAGCGGAATCCGCGATGAATGTCAATTTTGGCAAGGAATTTTGACACTCATCTCGGATTCCGCTGTCGAGTTACAAAACAGAATAGCCTTGCAGGATCCAATTCTCAATTCTCGCGGACGAAGTCGCGGGTAAAAGCTAGTTAATTAATAATACCTAGCCAGTAATAAATTGATATATCAAACACTATCCGTCAGCTATGAATTTTAGACCATCTACCATCTAATCATAGCAGACAATAGGAATAAAAGTTTGTGTTACTATGTTTGTGTAAGCATGTAAGTATGTTTCTGTAAGTATGTACTACAAAGAAGTGAACCGATCATTTAACCCAGCGGTTACTTCCTGTCAATCGCACACGACATTGGTTAATGTGTCGATAATTTATCGATTGATCAGACCACACATTAGGTGACCTGGTGACCTACCAGCTTGTTTGTCACTACTTGAAATAAAATGACAGGAAGTCCCAGGTTCGATTCTCAGCCGTCGTAGAGTGAAGAATTTTGTTATATCTATCTTTGCAACAAGGAACATTATGCTGATCCTGAAACAAAGTTTTAACCCGTTTTATAACAAAATTGTTATAACTATATTAACACCGCAATTTTTTCTTAATAGTTTACTTAACACCAAAAATAGTAAATTCACTTCACAACATGGAAAGTAAGATACATACCCTTGACATAACCAAAACTATCTCTATCTAATAATTTACAAGTTACAAAGTGCGAATAATAATTAATTTCCTACACTAACAAATTCCCTTTGCAAACTTCAAACAAGATACCTACTAGATCTTGCAATTTCTCATAAAACTTATTATACTAGAAGCTACATACATTGTTTTGGTCTGAAACTAATATTGTCTGACATGTGAGCTAGAGGAAAACTAACTAGGATAAGACAATAAGACAAGTGATCTATGTTCTCATATAATCATACCACAGCAATATGTACATGTAAAATGGTATGCAAAAAATATTTAAAAATAAAAATCTTTTTTTATATTAAACACGTCATCCGTAGAACAATGGCCAAAATTGACTACATAATCATTATTGTATAGACTAATCTTCTCTTTATTTAAAGTCGCCGTAGCATAATTCATTAAATTTTAACTATACTTAGTAAATTATACAATAAATATTTTCCTGGTTACTGCCATAAATAATAGAGCCCCCTCAGAAACAATAAAGCCCCCTTAAACCGGACGAAGGAACCAAAAAGTTACATTTTACGGCGTTCATCCTATCGCTCCTCGCCGCACCTTTCTACCATTTCCATTTAATTATTAAAGACCCACTTCATTCTTCTACTGTCGACATTTTATTTTTGTCTGTTCTGCAATCCTTCACTTACACAGCAGACATTGTACGTTTTTAAAAGGTTCCGTAGTCAAAAAGGAACCCTTTTAATTATGACAAAACGGTCACACGGTCACAAAATCCTTCATGAAAACGGCTTCATAACCGCCTTTTTATAATATCATTCGACGAACATAGCCACCTGGTTGTAAGTGGTAACATCATTAATACTCAAAACATCAACAACGCATCGTTACAAACAATAAAATAAAAATACTGTTATTGTTATCTAAGGGTCCTCGCCGACGACGACTTTTTGTAGCGATGCAGTAGCGATGCTGTCGCGCGTCCGCATCGATACAGTGGCGAAGCGGTCGCTAGCTATGTGCCCTCGCCCACGGGCCCAGATTCAGTCGCGATACAAACGCGCTTCTGTCGCGATGCAAACGCGCTTTTGTCGCGATGCAAACGCGATTCAGTAACGGCATTATGGTAACTGCGATCGCTACAGTTCCAAGATACCGATGTCATCCGACACGGTCGCGCGTTGAATCGATACAGTCGCGATGTTGTAGCGCGTTAGTAGCGCTTTGGCATGGCTTCTGTAGCGCGTTGCAAATGCGACTAACAAGCGTTAGTAGCGATGCTGTTGCGCGTTCATGAAACGCGCAACAGCATCGCTACAAAAAGTCGTCGTTGGCGAGGGCCCTAACTATAAGCCAATTCCGATCTTCCGAAAGATCTTTCCGACTAACCATCGTAGAGTCAACTTACCCTGATGATGCTCCGTTTCGGGGCGAAACACGTGTTGGTGCTGGTATGTATGTTGGTATATACGTTTAATTATTGTAGTGCATTTTTCCGTTGTGGGAGGGAGGGAGGTGCCACGCATGTTTTAAAGTATATACCATCATACATGTTAAACGCGGATTGTTGCAAAGTAGACTAATACTAACTTAATAACAATGGATTTCCGCAAAGTAACGCCTGATACTATTATCTATATAAGCCAATTGTAAACCGGATAAGTCTTCACCAGTGCGCAGTTTGTCAAAAATCATTTTGTTGTAGAGTAAATTTTTGCGGCGTAAGGGAATGTTGCCATTACCTACCTACGCATCTCACTATTACTATTGTACTTATTATAAGTAGGTACTATTATTTCTTCTGTGCTATTACTACACATCATTAACATTTTGACTGGAATCCACACTGCTGCCGAAACTGTAGTAATGTAAAGTACATAATAATATACCGATATATATACCAATGTGTATGCGAAAGGTCAAATCTATATAACTATAAAACACAAAAAATGTTTGTACGGATATCCTTTATAGACCCTGAAACCGTCCAAACGATATGCATGAAAATTGTTTCATTTGAAAGCGGCGACTTTGAAAGGCAATAATCCGAAGTTGGTTTGATTAGGAAAATTCGGTCGATTGATAAAGTCAATTTTCCACTTTTTCCATACAACAATTTGAAGATATTATGTGAAGATGGCGCATAATACAGACTGTCAACACTGATCTGTCATTGTCATTAGAATTTTTTTTAGCGTGTAACACGCCTGAGTATCCACAAGTAAAGCTTAAATAGAATAAGGTAAATATATACGTACAATGGCTAATCATAAAGTCATTTGTTAAAGAAATAAAGAAAGTTTTGTCGCTAAGAATAACTGAACAAAAGTCGCCCTTTGTCATATTTAAAAACTAGTCACGTAAGTTTCATAATGTTTTTATTTTGTTGAAATCAGATTTGAACTAAAATTATGCTAGTCACAAGCAAAATCCTTATCTAACTTTAAACTAGGTACAAACAAAATTAGTGTAGCAAGTTCCAATATTCGTATAATATCTAAAGTTCAATTAGTATTCTACGTTTGTTTTAGTAAGGTATTAAAAAACAAAGTAAGAAAGTTTTATACTATTAGGATTATAGATACTTCATAAAATTCATTATGTAGTTAGTATATGAAGTAGGTATATCGAACTAATCTAACGCTCGAGCCTTTTGTTGCAACCAATTTTTAATAAGTAAACTAATTTTGGACAGTCTTTTTTTCTATATCATCGTAATTAATCGTCATCAACATCATCCATCATCATACTTATTTAACGCTGTGCTTTACTGACTGACAGACAGACAGCCTAAACAAGTTAACCTAGAAGACAGAAACAGGGAGATCACTATAAATAAATTAATCAGTCAGTAAATAAATGAATAAATGCTTGCGCACTTCATACCCCGCAGCAGAATTATTATAATATAGGATATAAATAATCTTAATATATATAAATTACGTGTCACGTTGTTTGTCCGCGATGGACACCTAAACTACTTAACCGATTTTAATCAAATTTGCACACCGTGTGCAGTTTGATCCAACTTGAAAGATAGGATAGCTTACATCTCAATTTATAGTCGCAATATTATTTTATTGCAATTTTTTTGACAGAACAAAGTCTGTCCGGGCAGCTAGTAGAATTATAAAATAGGACAACACAAAGACATCAGTCGGGTCATACCCATGACCCGACTACAAATATTTAGATGTCACCTGCTCCGGTCGGGATTCGAACCCGGGGCCCTCGTTTCGCGGGCAGGGTCAATACTAACTATGGTGGTCAAGAAGACAGTTATGAAAAGATTTTCGAAAAAAAATACCCAAAGGTTGAAATTTAGGCCATACGGGGGTGACATAGTCACTGCGTGACAAAACCCCTTCATAATAATAAAGATTTAAAAAAAAAAGTTTGTGAAACTAATAATGATAATAATTATTAAAAGGAACTAATATTTTTATTTTAGTAAGAAACACTTTCACAAGAGACGTCTATGACTTGAATGTTTTGTGAAAGTTAGGAAGGTATGGAGATACCTATTATTTGAAATTTTCTTTCAAACTTTTACAAAACATTCAAGTCATAGTCATCTCGTGTGAAAATGTTTCTTACTAAAATAACTAAGTTGAAGGTATCTGAATACCTAATATTTAGAAATTTTCTTCCAAACTTATACAAAACAAACAAACACAACGGTTTTAAGAGGAGTCCTGAAATGAAGTCTGTTATCAAGCGATTTCTTCTCTTCGTTATAATTTTTTTCTAAACCAGCCCTTGATATTAAACAATATCCGTGGGAAATAAATTATGCTACATCTCTGTTCGTCAGCCACGAAAAAATTAACAATATTCTTTCACATCTCAAGCAAAATTTTAGTTTTAAACTTGGTTTTGTACACATGTACTATGTACAAATAAACTGAAACCCAGAATTTGTATGCAGTGAACGCGGTGCGATGATTTAAAAAACGTGGCGTCAAAGTGTAAAGGGAATGGTTTCTTTGTGACTTGAAATGGGTTTCTGCATATTGGCAATTTTAAGTTGAAGACTAAATAATATACGTACGTATAAGAAGTACCTACATGTGATATTTCATTGTAAATTCGTTGCACAATGTAAAAAGTATGGTAAGTTTTGAAATATACTCGTATGAAGTAAATAATCGAGATGGAATTTGCACATTCATAGCAGCATGAGTGGAAATAAGTGGAAGGGAATGAGGTTGAGGAATGAACGGAGTAATGACTGAGGAAAAAACTATCTTGTAAGGGGAAGACTTTTTCTTTTGAGAGATGTAAAGATGTTTTTAATTAAGTGGGAGCGGTAAAAATGGAAGACTTCCAGGGTCGCCTGAATAAAATAAGCATGAAAAATATGGCAAAATAATTATTTTGCCATATTTTTACATACTAATAATTATTAGTTTCTTTACAAATTGTTCTAAAAATAAAATCAAAAATTCAATTAAGCAAAGTAAACGAGAAAAAGAAGATAGTCGGAGAGTTACGAGCATGTGGCGACGTGTGACCAAGTCCAATAACGGGTTTTCGACTTCGTAACGAGTCATAATTAACTATAAAAAATTCTTGATTAGGCATTTTGTTTAGAAATTTTTACGTCCAAAAATGATGACCACTTACTACTAGCTTACTGTCTAACGCGTTTCTTCTCGATTTGTCTTAAAATAACTTGACAACCCGTGTCCTGTGTTCGATTCCCAGCGAGGTGAAAATAATGATTTAGCTTGAAGTTCTGTTCTCGGTCTGAATGTGTGTGTTCCTATCTTTATGTGTTTGTCTTAGTGTGGGGCTATGAGTGTGTCACTTTGTTATTATCATTATTGAATTGTCCATCCTCCCATATGAGCAAGTACTATTCCAGTACAATAAGTACTGAAATTCTAGTGTCTTGTGCAGTAATAAATAGTACATGGTACAAATTCATCACACTCGCTCGCGTGTAGCGGCGTGTGGCGTGGCCCGGCCGGGTGAACCGGGCCGTCGGTGATATTTTAACCGGGATAGATTGGGGAACAGGGAACCGGGAACGGAGTACCCGGAATGGGGAATGGAGAACCGGGAACTGAGCGGTTTAGTGCCACATAAGGATGGGAACAGATTGCCAGCGACATATTAATCATTTTTTTTCATTCATAACATAATCGTTAAGAAGTTAAATATTATCGTACATAATAATATCATTTTCTAAACAAAAAAAAATTAACAACATAATACATATAGCGCTATCTATTGTAGTTATAAACGATCGTTTTGATAAAACTATTTTATTTATTTATTTGATCACACCACATACATACTGTACACCAATATAATTCAATTAAAAAATACCATTAACACTAAGTTACAGTACAATTACGGGTGATGATGACATGTAGTAATTTACTGGATTAGAGCGAATAACAAAAAATATAAATTATAAAATGGAAACAATTTTCAAAATTAGACAGATTACTTAAATTACTTTGATGAAATTTTGGTGAATTTTTTGAAGTGAAAACTTCTTTAGTACGGGGGTGACTTGAAATTTTATGAAACGAAACTGTCCAGTGGAGACTAGAGATGAGTGGAGACTAGAGATGAGTGGAGACTAGAGATGAGTGGAGACTAGAATTGAGTGGAGACTAGAATTGAGTGGAGACTAGAATTGAGTGGAGACTAGAATTGAGTGGAGACTAGAATTGAGTGGAGACTAGAATTGAGTGGAGACGAGTTGAGTGGAGACTAGAATTGAGTGGAGACGAGTTGAGTTGAGTTGATTTGAGTTGATTTTACATTCGTCTCATTATCTTGAAAACAATTTTTTTGAATTTTTATTAATTTTTAATAATAAAGTAGGCTTTGGTACCTGTTATTTAGATCAATGCGGTTATATTAAACTATGATTACTTTATTAATAATCCGATTATAATAAGAGAACATGTCTTGCATTCGAGTTTAAAATGTAACGAAAATACAATTTGCATTTTCTCTAGTCGTTGCTCGCTGAAAGCTTCTCGTAAAAGAAGATCTAAAACTAATTTTGTTGTGTAAAAGAAAATTGGAACTTTAATACATTGTATTATGGTAATGGTCCGTGGCGAAAGATTACGAAAATCACCGCACATATCGTCTGGATTTAAAAAAAAACCCGTAAATTACATACGTAAATATTATAAAACAATATTTTAATAACAGCAAAGATGAGGGAACAGAGGTTGCCAACAAATGACATGGTAAGATTAACTCATGACGCCAGCATTGGAGAAGAAGACCGCATCAAAATCGGTCTATTCGTTAAGGAGCTACGATGTCACAGACACAGATACGACAAAATATTACGGTAAATCCGAAAAAAAAATTTTTTCGGAATAATAAGGGGACACCCGGATTTGAACCGGGGACCTATCGATCTGCAGTCGATTGCTCTGCCACTGAGCTATATCCCCGATGTGTGGGCCAGCGAATATTATGGGTAGTATAGTATTATTGTATTGTTTCAAACAAAACAATAACTATGTCCAATTTTTTAAATAAGTTCTTCTCGTATTTGGTAGGAATTTTGTACTTTAAAAATAAGGCTGACACAAAATAAGTCATTTATTCATATAGGTATCACTGATACTTTGCATGTTGCTTTTTAATCAACCAGCTTTTCGGAAAGATGATTTGTCATTGAAGAGAATAAATAATTCATTAATTTAATAATAATTATGTTTGAGGTAATGAAGAGCTCTTAGCTTGACGACTTGTGTAGATCCTGAGCGATTGGTAAATGTTGAAAGAAGTAGATGGATGGCAGCTAGGGGCAAAAATTCTTGATTGAATCCGTGGTTTGATGAGGACGTAAAGCCGTCAGTCCCCTTTTTTATTAACCGACTTCAAATAATTCTTGACAAAAAATAAACGACTTCAAAATAACTCAAAAACTACTTGTCAGATCTCGCTCTTTAAGTGGGACCACATGACAAGCACCAGCTTTCATTAAAAGAATCGTCAAAATCAGTTCACCCAGTCGAAAGTTCTGAGGTAACAAACATAAAAAATACAGTTGAATTGAATACCTCCTCCTTTTTCGAAGTCGGTTAAAAAGGAGGGGGTTCTATTTTCCACTGTATATATTTTTTTATGTTCGTTCACCGATTACTCCGCCAACTGAGAACTTATTTCCAAAAAATTTTCTTTTGTTCGGTAGGGTATACTTTCAAGTTGATCCCATTGTCACCAAGTCAGGATCTGATGATGGGATTCCAGGGAAATCAAGAGCGATCTTCCTAACCTTCAATAACTGATTCCTTTTACTAACAAAGAGTTGCGACATACGGCATGAAATTCTTAGCTATTTTTGTTCTATTACGCCAAAGAAGTATACTTCTTACATGCGTACATAAGTACGCACACGTTTTTTATTACATAAAAGGTTATATTAATCTGAATTCTAAAGACCTTACCTACTTATAATCAGTTGACTCGACTGCCTAGATTGCATCAATATACATCTATAATACATCTATAAACATAAATTATTTTATTGAGGTCAAAAACATTTTTACTAACAAACTTTAAATAAAATATAACTCTCTCTAACAAACAGATGCAGCCTATTTGACAGAATATTCTGGAACCAGTCTGGGGCCATAAGTAGCCACGATTGCCAATATATCCCGTGCCGTATGCCATGGGTAGCGTTACCATGTATGGGGAAAAATATTTTGGGATAAAGTTGATAAAAAAATCAACCTCAATAAAATTAAACTTCCAAATTAGACCATTCAAGTTAAAATCATGTCTATAATTGTTGAATAAATGTGAAGATGAGAAATTGTAATAAACTCATCAAAATCAATAGGATAACACTTTTATCTGTAATACAGTACGGTGGTCTTTTACTTATTACTTTACACTTTGTCATGAATAGGTAAAAACACTTTATGTAAAATGGTTTGGTCCCGCGCGAAGAGACACAAAAAACAGTATAACAGGTCCGTTAAAAGATTAGTTAATGTTTTGATTGCTTTTTGTAGCAATTACGATGAATAATTATTCTAATTCATGGAACTAGACAAACCTACCTACCCAATGAATAAATAACATTAAAAAAAAGAAAATCAAGGGGCTGTTAGATAGATTGAATTCACTATCTATTATATCTAAAATGCGGATAATAATATTATTCAGAACCGTATAGTAATTTCAATAGTTTCATTAGATTCAAGTAAATAAAACTTACTTACTGACACTATAAAAGTCTTAGACCAAATTCTTGGTCGATTTATTTTCACTAATTTACTTTGAACATTTGACAACTCTGTCCATTTTTGCGTAATATTAAAGCCATCCCAAAAAGTCACAAATACCTGGCCACTCTAGCAGCAACAGCGGATGAATGGGATTGCCAGCGCAAAGTATCCACCATCTAGAAACTCGAGACGCCATCTTGAAGATAAAATAGGTGTAAAACACGTAGGTACGTACTTAGATTTAAAATGTGATCTTACAGATTTATATGGCAGAGCACCTGCTATTTCGGTTGGTTTTGATAACTTATGGCCAGTTGCTATTACTTATCTGTTACTTAGTATTTTTAAATATCCATTTTTTTAAGTAAAATACCTAATACTTATTCAGATTCCTTATTTATTTTGATAGCTAAGAGTATCTCGGAGCTTGACATCAGTAATATCATAGTTATAATGTTTATTGAAACGAAAAAATGCCATTAGTATTATGATCTGTTATCAGCAGAGGACATATTAACATACTAGCTGTTGCCCGCAGCTTCGCATACGAAAATTATGTTTTAACTTATTTGTACCTCTTGCAGAAGGATATTTAAAAAACGGTGAATTTATATTGAAGTACTCTGTTATCAGCAAAGGACATATTAACATATTATATCAGTAGATAAAGTAAATAGAACGGGTGTATTCATGAATTTATTTCACTTAGTTTAACTAGTACCTAATCGACAAAATCTGACTTATTTCTAGCAGGCAAGCAACGATGGCAATGGTCATCGTCCCACATTGATATACCTACTACACCTTCAGCTACCGATCACCTACGCGTTGCCTATCAAAAATGATGAATTGTATTTCGAATACCCAACGCTCCCATTAAAGATTTAAAAATGAACCAAAACAAATCTACAATCTGCGAATGAAACACAAATTGAGTTCGGGCTACATCGAACGAACCTTAAAGAAAATCTAATTTACTTAATAGTGCAACTTTGTATTCCTTAGCTAAAGAAGTTTATCCATATCGTTTTAGTCGAAAAGCAGCTTAATTTATTAGGAATATCGGTGGAATCAATGCAGGGAAACTTTTGCGTTAGTATTGAACTACGCGCTTACTTTAAAGAAATAGATTAATCAGAAACTGCATCGGTCTGCAGTTCGTCTGATCAGGCTGTACAAACTGCTTTGAATAGCATAGTTAGGTATTAAGAATTCAGACTGATTGGTTTCGATGTGATTTGAAATCTTCTTAAAACCCACGTCGATCCTATCTGACTTAAACTTTTTACTTTAATATTCGACAAACGAGGTGACGATCCACCTGATGGTAAATGGTATCTATCTAATAGACGTCAATAACACTCAATAGGTAATTTGTGCCTATTTTTATAGAAATAAATAGCCATCAAACGATCCACCTGATGGTAATTAAGTGGCTATCGTCGCCCGCAAACATCAGCGACACCAAAAGCATCACTGATGCGTTGACGGCTGGTCTAGAAAGAGAGAATAAAAAGAAAGAAAGAACTGGCACTCGGACCCCCCCCCCCCCCCTCCCCCCGTACGGAACACGACGAGTCACAGCTGATTCAAGCAAGACGGTGGTATTATCGTACCCCACAGATAAAATTATAATAGTACTAAATAAACTGCTATGTTTTTCATGGAAACGAACCGCACGGATTTTCATGACATTTAGCATAGGTAGGCCATGATCTAGAAAAGGGTTTACGGCCGCACTCAGAGTCACTTAACGGTTACTTAAATCGCTCCTTGGTACAGAATCACAATCCAAATTCTGTACTAAGGAGCGATTTTAGTAAGCGACTCTGAGTGCGGCTATTTCGGCCTTATTAACCTGAAAAACGCAGGCAAGGACGCGGGCTGTTAGTATTTTTTTTTTTCATAAACAGTAAATAAGGTATGATACATTAATATATATAATGAATATGATAGTATCCTTATACGGGATATACAATTTTATAAATGATTTATTGTGATTAAGTTGTCAGCGTTCGGCCGCGGGTGTGCGGCCGCCCGAACAATAGCACTCGATTATCTATTATCAGTCACTTGTATGACCACGATGTTGTAATCTATAAGCGATTGACGACCCTGTAGCCTAGTTAGTAGCGACCCTGCTTGCGAAGCAAGAGGTCCCGGGCTCGATTCCCGGCCGGGGCAGATATTTATGTGATAGATGTGTAAATATTTTTACTCGGGATGGATGTTATTTAGATGTTTTATACCTAATATGTGTCGTCAATGCCACCCGCGACACAGGTTAACACCTACTGCAGCTGCGGGGGTATGAGTGGACAAGCGTTTATTTATTTATTTATGGTAACCGCCTTCTTGTATTATACCAATGTGATTGGTGTAGTAAAACAAAAGATAAACGTGTGTAGGTTGTAGCTCTTTTTGGAACAGATTTTTTGGTTGATTTGTAAGGGCATGGCTTCAACCCATTAATGGCCCACTACTGGGCACGGGTCTCTGCTCTTGAGGAGGCCTAGAGCCGACGCCGCTCCAGTGCGGATTGGTGGAGAAGTTAGTGGCCAACCCGAGTTTCGGAAGTTCTCATGCCACCCGAGGGCCTCCGACATGGCTTAATGACTGTTATCTAACGATAACAACCGGGACCGACGACTTTACGTGCCCTCCGAAGCACAGAAGCGCTCAAGAAATTTTTGCCACTAGCGGTCATCCATCCAACTACCGACCGCGCCCGCTGTTGCTTAACTTTGTCGATCGCTTAGTATCGACGCAAACCGCCGGGCTATGAGCGCTTCATAAGAGCATAACGTATCTATATTTATTTGAATATCATTGTCGTAAGGAGTTAACTCCAGTCGTGTATCAGAGCTAACACACACATTTTTTGAATAAGTTAGTTATTCTGGTTCATTGTTAAAGTAGGTATATTGTATTCATTCCTTTTTTTAATTCCATATTAATTTTCTTTCGTCGCTAGTTGTAAGACCGATGTATCGGCTTGCAGTTGAAAGCAGTTAACGGAACAAAGAGATTATACGTATTTAATACTACGTTCAATATTATGACGATATTACGAAATTAACGATATTTTTACTAACATTGGAATAGTTATAGTTAATTTGAAAATCAATTCCTTTCGAGATCTGGGTTCAATGAGCTTTAAATTTTTAAGATTCAATTTTGATGTTATTTTCTAAATGCAACCTTGTCTTACCTAGTTGCGAAGCAAAATTTTACGAAAAAAATTGACCAACTTCAAAGACGTCATATTCTTCGAATAGGGACAACTAATCCGCAAAGACCATTTTTTTAATTCAGGGGTCCGTTTGCGAAATATTCGGGTTTAAAGTGCTAATTTTGGTTAGAGTTAAGTGGAGAGGAGGGCATGCCAAACTAAGGAGTAGGTTGGAGACCACCCGTGGTTGTGGATGAAAACTCGTCATTAGAATAGGTATCTAATAATTAATTTAAACGAAAACTATCATGACCAGATTATGTTATCTAGCTAATAGGTAATAGTCGAAGAACTTAGTATTACAACTAAATAATTACGTAATAAATAATAATACATTATGATAAATATGATTTTTCAGTCTCTACGAACTCTCTTTAATATTAAAGACAATGTATATTCTTTTAGCTACCTAACAAAAATTTTATTATGAAAAATTCGGACAGATGTTTATCAAATTACCCAGTTAATGATATTGTTCTTTGTGTTAGACCTATTCTTTTAAAAAGCCTCTCCAAAACACTTGGACTGGGCCCAAGTTTTTATTACTTTTCTGTAGCGAATCCCGTTTGGAAACTTTATTTCGAGCCTGAGTTTTCCTTTTTGACATAAAAACAACATTACGTGTTATTTGTTAAAAAATCTTTTTGTGAATTAACTGTTCAAACCCTCTTTTTTTCGTATATATTGTTGGTTCCAACTAGTTTTATTGTCTATCTATTTTACTAAAGAATTTTCGCAAATTCGCGGTTTTAGAAGATTTTTTCTGGCATTATTTATTATTCGTAATTTAGTTTCTTTTTTTAGCCGACTTCAAAAAAGGAGGAGGTATTCAATACGACAGTTTTTATGTTTGTTACCTCAGAACTTTCGACTGGGTGAACCGATTTTGATGATTCTTTTTTTAGTCGAAATCTGGTGATTGTCATGTAGTGTCTCTTAAATGAGCTAGATCTGACGAGTAGTTTTTGAGTTATTTTGAAGTAGGTTATTTTTTTTCTTGGTAAAATTATTGCTTTTTATGCTGTATTCATAAAAAACTTGTCTTAAGTTCTCTGGTTTTTCATACTTAATAATTACATCTATAGAATATAGATATTATCAAAACAAAGATAGAATCGCATATTGGCAAGCATTTAACCGTCGATTCTAGAGCACTTCCGCATATTTGTTCAAAATTAATTTCGCAAAGCAAATTCAAGCCACAGTTCGAATCACGTGTGCTTTGACTGTTATTATCAAGCCACGGTCACTTGTAAACAGCGTTTCAAATAGTTTACTTGTACGCTGATTCGTACTCGTTTAGTTATATCGTCGTTGATAGTCCAATACCGCGTAAATAACATTTTTTAATTCCGCGTAAGTACACTTTCCTTAAATTTTGATTCACTCGTCTTCTGATTGATCGATTCAAAAAATGACCGCATGTGTAGATGCCAATCACAGTCAGCTACCTACAGCCGCGAAATCTCAATTTTGATTTTTTTGTAGATACGCGAAATTTAACAATGCTAGTTACGCGTTATTGGATTATCAACGACGATATCCATCCTGCCATGAACATTGTTGCCACGCCATTATTTGTTAGCTTCTTCAGTTTACTTAGCTGTGATAGTTTTTCTTTCAAATTAATTATATACTACCATCGTTAATTTTTTCATATGCATAAAGCAACGTTAAGCTGGCTGGGGGAACACTTTACTATAACAAAATGCACATAAGCACACAAGGCTAAATATTTAGAAAGAAAGAAAGAAAGAAATGTTTATTTCACCTAAATTATCCACACTACAGCAACAAATTATAGCCAAAAAAACATAACAACATTTACATGTAACATAGGTAGGTAGATAGATACGTGAAAAGGGTTCACGCTCAGCATGATGGTCGCGGAATCCACTCCCACTTGAAAAAATCACCCTGTATTTATTTAACACAAAACATCTTTTTTCTTGGATTTCCGTAACACAAAATCCCCACCGGTTCATAAATAAGAGTCATCTAGGTTCTAATTTAGGTCACTTCAATCAATTAGTATTATGACTAGGCAGTTTTTACAAATGACGTCAGAAACAGCTGATCGATAAGATCTAATTAATATTCAGAAATTATTTTTAGTTAAATTGTCATGGCGTAGCAATAATTTTCTGTGGTTTGTATGTAGTTCGCCTGCACAGGTGACCGAGTTTGAATCCTGCATAGTTATTAACTGACGAAAAAAAGGAGGTTCTCAATTCGATACGTATATTTTGTTGACGTGTGAAATAACGTCTGTAATAAATACACTGCAATTCCCTATCCACTAGGATGTATGTGTCGTATGTGGCATGTAGAACACAAATAAGTCGTCACTATAAAACCCACAACCCTAAAACAAGCATATCTGTCAAAAATGTCTGCCACCCGGAATCAAATCTGAGACCGCTCACTTCGCGGACAGAGTAACTACCAACTGAGCCACGATTGCTACGAGGTCATTTTTGAAAATCGTTTACACTTGATTCGGTAAAACGTCGGTAAATATATTGGATATGAATATCATAGTCTTATAAACACAAAACATTGAAAGGATTCTAGTTTTTCCACTAGGTATACTGTCAACTTTAATTTACATCGTAAACATTAAAATCTCTCATTTTAATAAGTGTCCCAAATGCGAGCGTTTTCACTAAACACTTCCCTCCATTTAAAAAGGTTGTTTTGTCTACCTTGCTTCAATTCAACTCGTTAAATCAGTCCACATTTTCTTTCAACAGATTCCAGCGCTTGCTGAAGCAAATTGAAAAGAAAATGTTTCAACCTAAAACATTTATTAAAACAAGTCGTAGTTAAAATATGAAAACTATATTGTGTAACAGGTATAATACAGATGTATGCAAAACGTTTACGAAATTACACTGCACTAGAAATCCCTATCTGTCGAGATTGAGAGTGGCGGTGTACTCACCACTTATGTCCTTTGGGACTTAACGTAACTTTTCTTTGCTACAAGGTGTCATACTTTGTGGGGAATACTTTTTTTAAAGGTAAGTTTGTGCTTGACTGTACTTACCTAACGCTTATATTAATTTTTAACCGACTTCAAAAAAAGGAGGAGGTTCTCAATTCGACTGTATTTTTTTATGTTTGTTACCTCAGAACTTTCGACTAGGCGAACTGATTTCGATGATTCTTTTTTAATCTTTTTTAATCGAAAACAAGTGCTTGTCATGTGGTCCCACATTGAACGAGATCTGACAAGTAGTTTTTGAGTAACTTTGAAGTCGGTTATTTTTTGTTATTTTACCCAAAGCAGGTTTTCTTTTCTTTCAGGCTAAAATAAGTATCAGGTCAAGCGTAGCGTTTTATTACTTCCCTAATAAAATAGTTATAAAATTCGAAACATGCATTCATAATTGGACACGAAAGCCCGCATTATGAATTATAGTTTAGCAAAATAACCCTTACTACAAGACTAGCACTTCTCCCGCAGCGTTGCTCTCATTTTCCGAGATATATATCTCTCTCTATAACTCTCTAAAACTACTATCTCTCTATAACTTATTCCAGATCACAGTCTACCAAAATCAATTTTGATAAGGTTGTAATATAAAAAGAATCTAAACATAAAGATTTTAATTAGGATATCTTATGCTTGCATACTCTCACTTGAACCCTTCCACCCAAAGACTTTTGGTGGATTGCTGGACACAGGGCTACCATAATTGGCGACATCTGGACCAGAGTCTTCTATATAGAATCTTAGCTACCTTCACATTATCATACAAAAACATCTAGAAAATCCGAGGTATACCCAACAATTTTAATTTCCAACACAATTACTGAAACCTCTGCGTGGAGAAGATACAATCCGAACAAAAACAGTTTCACTGTAAAAAAACAGGCCAAGTACACTTCAAAAGATAGTTACAAAAATGATAATTAAGTTTTTACAAAAAATTATGAAATCAAAAAACCCAAGTACATAACCGTTTTAGATTAGAAAAAAAAATTTGCTAGTAAAAGTAAAAAAAAATGGTGTACTTGGTGTGCATAATTATGATTTTCGATCTGACTTGACATTAGAAGCCTAGGCCGTCAGAACAAGGCAAGCCCAACTGTGTCATACAACCCAGGATCTCGGGATCCAATACAGAACACTCGATTCCATACGTTTAATATTTAACAGCTGCAGAGCGATGACAGTAAAGGAATGATAGTAAGCTGGGCTTTTCGGCTTGTATGGCTGTAGTCTGTACCACACGCTACTGAATTTGGAAGATATTTTTTAAAACTTTTTAACCCCCGCCGCAAAAAGAGGGATGTTACAAGTTTGACGTGTCTGTGTATCGGTGTCTCTGTGTGTCTGTGTATCTGTAGGTATGTCCCAAACGGATGAACCGATTTTAATCTCGTCTTTTTTGTCTGAAAGGTGGCTTAATCGAGTGTTCTTATCTATGTTTAGTGTAAATAAAACTGTCCGGGATTTTTTTAATTATAATTTAAGATTATTTTGAAATAAGCACGCACTATAAAGTGTTATGCACACCAAGTACACCATTTTTTTTTACTTTTACTAGCAAATTTTTTTTTCTAATCTAAAACGGTTATGTACTTGGGTTTTTTGATTTCATAATTTTTTGTAAAAACTTAATTATCATTTTTGTAACTATCTTTTGAAGTGTACTTGGCCTGTTTTTTTACAGTGAAACTGTTTTTGTTCGGATTTCATATCTTTTTGTAAAGTACACTTTTTTTTCAAATATTGCACGCCTTGTACCGCGAAGCGGTTGAGGTTGTGCTATAATTACCTACTCTCGATACGTCAAGGCCAAAAATGTTTACTTATTTAATATATTTAATATTTAATTTAAACCGGAAAGTAAATCGGAAAAGTATTCGTAGCTTTCATGGTGGGTCGACTATTCAAGTATAATTATTGAAGAGTCCCTAAAACTAGTATGAAAATAAGTTTACATGGTTGGCTAATACAATAATATATTTACCCTTACTAACTGAATTTAAAAGTTATTTTGCTTACAAGAACGAGTATTTGGCTATAGTTATATTCGGTATTCAGCTAATTTGATACTATTTAGCCGAATACTAAATATCTCATATCTACCTAGTTAAGAGTGTCGCTTCTGATATGTCACTATTTTTACGACAGAGTTTACAATTCAAAAACCCGGAGAAATAAATCGCACAAAAGTTGGTATCATTATTTCGAACTTTAACATTAGTGGTTGTCATTTTAGTCTCTTATGATTTGTGATTTAGTGGATCTAGAGTTTAGTGCATCCGCAGCGTCACCCGTAATGAATGGCGCTAGTGTCTGAAAAATAGATATTCGAACAAAGCGCTACCCGTAATTGGACCCGTCTTTACGGACACTTTTCATAAACAGAGATGGCTCTCCTTCTACTCTATCCTCCATGGACAGATTACTTGCCACTTGCTGTGATTAGTGCGAGTTGCAAAAACGTCGTTATACGTCGTGAGAGAACCAAACCAAATTGAAAATAATACATCTATGTATCTAGTTGGAGAATTAATTAAAATACTAAGCATTATTTAATTATAATAAGCTACAATTAAAACAGTGGTGACAGTGTTTCCAGTTAGCCAATTTTTGGCTAGATCTAGCAACCTTTAAGATTCCTTTAGCCAAAGATGTGAAATATTCTTGGCTAAATATTTTAGCCACAATTTTAGCAACTTATTAACCGACTTCAAAAAAAGGAGGAGGTTCTCAATGCGACTGTATATATATATATTTTTATATTTATGTTTGTTACCTCAGAACTTTGGACTGGGCGAACCGATTTTAATGATTCTTTTTTTAATCGAAAGAAGATGCTTGTCATGTGGTCCCACATAAATTTGAACGAGATTTGACAAGTAGTTTTTGAGTAACTTTGAAGTCGGTTATTTTTTGTTAGTAAAATTTAGATTATGCATGACAAGCTAATAAACACATATTATTTAGTATGATGAATGTGGTAAAGACAAAACATAGAAATAAGCACTATTGAAGTGATAACGTCTATTAAAACGATGAACGCCGGACGCACGCACGAAAAAACATGACTCATTGTCCCGTTCCGCGCGAGTGAGAGCGCGGAACAAGCGATAGAGAGGCACGATCGGCCGAAGCGCTCAAATTTGAAGTGAAAACTTCTTTAGCACTTTTAGTAGTAGTTGAGTGCAGCGGAGCGGGGCGGGGCGGAGCATGACGTTGTCACGTTAAACTACCGTCCGTAAACCGACTTTACAACCACCATTTTTACTTTTTTTATGTTAAGATTAAAAGACTATTAAAATAATAAGCAAACATGTGCTTCCTATCAAATACCGCTGGAATTTTTAGCCAAATAGGTAAACAAGACAACAGACTGGTATAAGGAAAGAATATTTTTCTTTCCTTGTACTAGAACTATCAACGTTTAATGACTATTGATTTAAACGTATATTTTAATAACATTTTATGTTTCTAAGTTTAATTTTATTAATAATTTTTTTTTTGTTTTTAACTCCCGATCCAAAAAGAGGGATTTTTTGCCACTTTAAAGGGTACGAAATTTTGACTTTCTATCAACTTTTTAAGTGTTTAGTTAGCCATTTCTTGGTTCACTGACTTGGCAACACTGAGTGGTGTTATAACATAGGCCAGCTTATGCTGATAGACTTTTTGTCACGGTGACTTTTTGTTACCCAATGAGGATCCGTAACGTTTTTAGTTGAGAATACAGATTTATAGAGCTAAGAAATCCTTAACAGACAGTGTAAAAATTTTTGTTCTAGACAAAAATTGACGAAGTTATGACCAAATTACTAGCGAAGTTCACTGCGGGCCGCCACGGTAGGCTGTGACGTCACGATCTCCTAGTTAGCCGCTGGCAGCGATACGGCGCCGACGGCGCGTAATGTTTTGTTTGGATAATTTGTGACTTTGAAACAAATTAAGTGTCCGATTTGTGCCTAATTCATCTTTTAACTATGTATCAATATTGTATATTGCTTAAACGTTCAAACACTTCTATGAAAACGCCAAAAAACTATTTTTTAACGTGCCGAAAAAGCCAAAACTTCGTAGAAAATGGTATTCCGTTGTAAAAAGAGATAATATATGATTTATCTTCAATAGTAACTGAGCTGGGAACCATATCTTTAATTTATATAAATTTCGTAGTTGCATCTTTAAGTATAGTCAGTAACATTTTTTTTTCAGTGGGAGATGGCTCCTCACTGCGTCTATGGAGCCACATCAAAAATACTACGCTACGTTTGCAGCCTCCTTTTTGAGCAGCAGAGTCATGGAAATCCACTTTCTCAACCGTCCAGCAGCAATACCTACGCTTTACTTTTTAGGGTTCCGAAGTAAAATCGGAACCCTTGTAGTTTGGTCATGTCCGTCCGTCCGTCTGTAATTTGGCATGGACATACACATTTATTAAAAGTCCAGAATCGTGGAATAAAATACTGAAAAACTTTTTTTTCAGGGTACCTCCCCTACACAGGTGTGAGGATAAATTTTTTATTCGTCGCGTACCCTGTAGTGTGGGATATCGTTGAAAAGGTCTTCGAAAAATATTATGGATCTTCTAGGACCATGTTTGGATTTAGGGGTGCATTTGCGAAATATTTGCCTTTATAGTGCAAATTTTGGTCGAGCCCCTACTACTACTCAACGGATGATTTGTAACGATGAGTGAGACGGAAATAAAAGCGGCCAAGTGCGAGTCGAACTCGCCTATGAAGGGTTCCGTAGCAGCAAGTAACATAATGATAGGTAATTTGCGGTTTACGATTTAGGACGTATAAAAAAAAACTACTTACTAGATCTCGTTCAAACCAATTTTCGGTGGAAGTTTGCATGGTAATCAAATGTACATCATACATTTTTTTTAGTTTTATTATTCTCTTTTTTTAGAAGTTACGGTAGGGGGGGGAGGGGGGACACATTTTACCACTTTGGAAGTGTCTCTCGCGCAAACTATTCAGTTTAGAAAAAAATGATATTAGAAACCTCAATTTTTGAAGTCCTATCCATAGATACCACACACGTGTGGGTTTGAAGAAATAAAAATTTTTGAGTTTCAGTTCTATGTATGGGGAACCCCAAAAGTTACTGTTTTTTTTCTATTTCTGTGTAAAAATCTTAACGCGGTTTACAGAATACATCTACTTAGCAAGTTTTAACAGTATAGTTCTTATAGTTTCTGAGAAAAGTGGCTGTGACATACGGACGGACAGACAGACAGACAGACAGACATGACGAACTTATAAGGGTTCTTTTTTTTGCCATTTGACTACAGAACCCTAAAAGTCATCCGCGAAATGATCTACATACCTATACGGAAAAAACATTCGTTTATCAATAAACTATAAACACTTCATTCATAAGTTCTGAATACATCCCTGTACGTATAATTTACATTCATTCTTTCTTACCCCTACCTACTACTAACAGCTTAGAAGTTAGAACCTAAAGATTCCTAATAAATACCTACCAACAGTCAGCCTCAGAAACAGCTTAACATTATAGTACTTTGTAATAGTAACTGTTTCGACGGTTTCCGAACAACATTATGAAAAATTCAAGAAATATGTGACAAGGTACTAAAATGTTAAGCTACTTCTGATGATGACCGTACACGTAGATAAATAAACAGCACCTTAAACCTTTGTGGTTTCCAACCACGGATTTAGCGCTGGTGAACTTAGAATGATTACCTAGGTAATCAAAAACCATGAAAGAATCCACTTTTGGAAGGTTATCTGATTGAGCTTGCACAAAACCAGCTTCTACTTTAATAGTACTCATATTATGTACGTTTTATAAGTACATAATGTCACAAAATCACACTCTAACAACACTTTATGTAAATAAATTGCCGATTATAGTGACCAACTGCCTCGCCGCCTGCGTGCGCCTGTCGGTCGAATCGAGAAGTAATTGCCGCTGCCGCGGCCGGCTGCGCTCGGCTTGGAGATCGTGACGTCACACGCGCCCGCGTAGATTGAATTTTAGCGGCCGGAAGGGCAATGTTTATTACATAATATCTTCGTAAGTAATGGTCCGATTTCGATGATTCAAAAAGATATATCATTCTTATGCCATAAAGAATCGCGTGGATACTAAATCTATAGAATTTGCTATAACTTTAGCTATGAAAATATATGGGAGTGCGCTGATTACTTAGAAAAGGGAAAATATATAGAATTGCCATACCTACGAAAAAAACGTGCATACCGACGAAACGAAACATGGCGGTTTAGTTCCTGCTTAGCGATGGGAAATATCGTTACTTTTATTTCACTATCAAGTCGGTGAAGATATTTATTTTTGTCACTGTTATATCACCGGTGAAAAATCACCACCGGTATATTTCATTAGTACGAGTAGTACTGATTACAAGTGTACTGTGAAGTGAAATCTCACCGTATCACGAATTCACGAGACACCACGTGGTTCTAAATATCAATTACCTACATAGTTTAATCAAAACCTTACAATATTTAAAATAAGACTCATTTTCATTTGAAGTTTTTGTATCGTAGCGATATTATTAACGAAGCAAATTGAAAGAAATCAGACAAACTTAAGTATAATAACGTTGAGAATAAGATGCAATTTCACTTAAAAAAATTCTCTCTTCTAGTGTCTGTGTCGCTCTCGCTCACGCACTGCTCAAGTCACAAATGTTGCTTTCTCTCTTTCGCACGATGGAATTCTGTGAATATTATATGTAGCTTGGCCGGTGGCCGGCGTTAAGTCACAGTAAAAGGAATACTGTGGTGAATTCACCGTCCCGTTAAATGTAACAGACGGTTTCGATGCATGTCACTGGTGTGATAAGGTGAAGTATATTTATCAAGTGAAATATCCAGTGATAGGTGAAATGTGCCATTCCTATTCCTGCTAATATCCACTTTGACATGACTTTGACATTACCTTAGTCAAAGTGGGTTTTGTAAATACTGCCTTAGTACCTTAGTAATAAGTCACAGTTTACACCGTAGTAAAGAGGAATACAATATGGCGGATACGGCACACGTTTGTTTTGTATTTCATACGTTAGACAAGGACACCATTAAGTTTACTATGTCGTCTTCTAAACTATTCCATAACTAATAAGTATCTATATGACATTATAATGGGTCTATACTTAAAGTCTATGGCTGATTATGGTGACGTGACAATACGGTGACAAATAGTTCCTAGCAGACGGCAACATCTAGTGACGTGACTGTCACCCGGCCGGGAAGTGCGCTCACAAGGCAACAGGGTTCCCAACTTAGGAGTTTTCCCCCCAAATTTAGGGGGTAAATATGTAAGATGGGATTTTTTAGGAGTCTTAAGTGTATATTTTGTGTTATTTTTAGGGTTTTTGTGACTCTTCATATTTTTTATTTATTGATCAAAATAATGATGTAAGAGACCCCGGAACAAACTAGCCAGTTAAAGAAGACTGGGACTTTTGCCAATCAAATATAGGATATCAGATTAATCTGCAATCTGGAATGGGGAAATCCAAAAAGGAGTATTTGTGAATTTACCTTACAAAATATTATGTCGATATTGTAATCGGAATTGATTTATTTGTCAGAATTAATAAGTCCAATAAAATATTAATAGAATGGCATTTAATGAACATATCTACCAAATACCGCTGAAAGTATTATGACTTTTAAGCCAAATCGGTAAACAAGAAAAATATTCTTTCCTGGTCCCAGAACCAGAACCATCAACGTCAAATTAATGATTTTTGATTTAATCGTATACAAATAATTTTATTTATGTCCCAAAGGTTTATTTTATTAAAAGATAACTGTTTGCTGGTGTTTTTTTTAACTCCTGATCCAAAAAGAGGGTAAAAATTTTTTAGCCACTTTAAAGGGTACGAAATTTTGACATTCTAGCCACGTTTTAAAAGTTTTTAGCCATTTCTTGGTTCACTGACTTGGCAACACTGTCAGTGACTATTCAAGTGGGCGCATCGTGGGTGACAGTAAGAGACAGTGACAAAAAGTTACGGTGACAAAAGTCACCAGTGAGTGGCTGGCCTTATACAAAGTTACTCTATGGTTATAACTTACATTTTAATATACTGTAGTAAACTTATACTGTAGTCAGTGTTACCAGATGGGGCTATTAAGCGCCAATGGGGCTATTTTCGTTACCGAGCGGCTGTCATATTTTATCCGTTGGCTACACGTAGCCGATCGGCTATATTCAGTGTACCGTGGGTCGTGTCCAGTGCTGCCAATATATATAATATAAATTTAGCGCTTGGACTAAAAAAACTTTTTTTTTGCCCCTATACTTCGAACCCTAGATGGGGCTACATGCGCACTCCGGCAAGGCTATTCGAGAAAAAATTATCTGGCAACACTGACTGTAGTTTACTTGCTGTGCTGACGACGTGCTATAGATATCATAGCTGTTTGGTTGTTTGTTTAGTGTACAATAATCATTATTTTGATTCAGTAATAATTATTTCTCAATCATAATAAGATAAGGTAATTATTGCATATAAGCGAGAAAACAGGCAATATTAATTAATGGAACATAGCTATTATACAGCGATAAAATTATGGAAAATTTGTTGTGTGGTGAGGTTATATGAATGAAAGGAGATGTTCAAAAAAGCGGCCAAGTGCGAGTCGGACTCGCCCATGAAGGGTTCCGTAGCAGCAAGTAACATAATATAAAAGTTCTTGTAGTTGTAACTTTGATCGATGTTTTTTGCGGTTTACGATTTATGACGTATTAAAAAACAACTACTTACTAGATCTCGTTCAAATCAATTTTCGTTGAAAGTTTGCATGGTAATGTACATCATATATTTTTTTAGTTTTATCATTCTCTTATTTTAGAAGTTACAGGGGGGGTGACACACATTTTACCACTTCGAAAGTGTCTCTCGAGCAAACTATTCAGTTTAGAAAAAAATGATATTAGAAACCTCAATATCATTTTGGAAGACCTATCTATAGATACCACACACGTGTGGGTTTGATGAAAAAAATATATTTGAGTTTCAGTTCTATGTATGGGGAACCCCAAAATTTATTATATTTCTTCTATTTTTGTGTAAAAATCTTAACGCGGTTTACAGAATACATCTACTTAACAAGTTTCAACAGTATAGTTCTTATAGTTTCGGAGAAAAGTGGCTGTGACATACGGACGGACAGACAGACAGACAGACAGACATGACGAATTTATAAGGGTTCCGTTTTTTGCCATTTGGCTACGGAACCCTAAAAACTGTATGGGGGCTGGTACTAAATTTGTACAAACTTCGATGAGGAGAAAGTGAAAATTATTCCGATTGCGACAAGGTTGTGAAAATATAAAAAGATCCGCCCTTGTTTTTTTATTTGTGTTTGAATTTCAGTAGATAGATAAAAAGCTTGCCACACTGGGCACCTTTAACTTCAGGCAACTCTAACCTGACACTACTGACAGTACTGACTACTTACTGACTGACTGATAGTGACATTGAGTGATGATTATAACGATGACATTTTGTTTTGGTTTTGAATTTTTGATTTTATTTAAGAAATAGTTCAGAATTTCAGACGACTTAATTTCGTTGTGCTGTATTTTTACGCTGCCGCGGCGCCGTCGCTGCGCTGCCGCCGTGATCAATCCTTTTATAACAACCTCTGCTTGCCTACCGGACTCCGACACTCCGACCGCGACCTTATCTCTTTAAACGACAACCTGGCGCTTGTTTAATGGACTTCCCGATCTGTATTATCAAAATCTTTTGAAAAGAAAAGGTATGTAACAACTACAAGTACTTACTTGTAATATGTATCCATTTTAGAAGATTCTTAATTGTTTGCACATTTTCATCATGTTAGTTTAATTGCTTTGGTTTAATACACATGCTCTCGTGCAGCCAAACAAATCTTCCTTAACTAACATTAAACAAATAGGTGTATTATGGGTATACATATCAAGTAAATTCATGTATGAATGTAGTACATGTAAGGAAACAGTATGTCTGCTCATATTAAATGACTTGTGATAAGTTTGCTTCAATCAATACATTGCACTTGTTTCTTGTACTGACTTGTTATTGTTATATTTCAATTTTTAGATATCTACCTTACAATGGCTGTATGTATTAATACAATTAAGTCTATTAAGTATGTCATATAGATCACATGTTTTATTGTTTCAGATTTCTGATAATGATCAGTTGTGCCAAGAGTGTGTGAACCTGGTAACTCAAGAAGCCAACAACCGCATTGAAGATCCTCATTGTACATCAAACAAACCACTACGACATACATGTGTATGCATATCTTGTGGCATTTCCCTATCAAGATGTACAGGGCAACTTCGGCACAGACTGCCAGAAAATTGTGCGGAAAGAAACTATTTAAAAAATCAAATATTTTATATAATGATATGCATACAGTAGGGAGCTGTGCACACATAATGACCATTACATGGTATTTAGGATGGGCTCGGCATCAAAATGATATTCTACCAGCAAGGTTTCTAGATGGCATTTGTGTAAGAGATGTGGAAAATGAAGTTCAATAAAATGCAATTTTTCAGTCTTTTATTATTTCCTATTCTCCATGTAATTGCACACAATTTATTTAAGTATGATATCAGCTTTCCATTATTAAAATGTGATACCTACAAAATCTATTTACAGTGGCTTTCTATGCAATGGGTTTCATAATAAAATACTATTGTGTCTAGGTTATGATGACCTTAAAATCCTAAGACCTGTTATTAGTCATCATTATAGTCTTCATTCCGAATTATGTAGAAAGTTATTTAATCCAGGCTAGAGCGAACTACGAGCAATCGGCAGTTCGGGCCTGCGATTCTCGAGGAAACTGAAGCAAATCCTGGTCGTAATTGCTTGTTATAATAATGTAGTCCCTTAGACAGTTACTAATATCAAACAGATCAAACCACAGAGTACTTAATCACTATGGATCGAACTAGGATGATCTATGTCGTTTCGTTTCTTCATGATTTTAGTTTACAATTAGTGTTATTTATTTAATACATTTATAGTTATGTGTTGAAAACATAATAATATAAAAGATGAACCTCTTATGTTCATAATTCGTGAAAAGGACGTATGTACCTGTTAGAAAAAAAACATTGCTTCCATAGACCTTCTAATTATCACGAACATACTTCATCGATTTTCCAAAATATGGAGGATCAATAAAATGTAACTTTTAAAATTTCAAGTAGATTAGAAAATATGCTTTCAAATGAAACATAAATTACGGCTGTACAAATTTCTTCGGAATAAAGTACCACTTTTGAACATCTCCTTTTTAACAAGTTAACGATTAGTGTTGTATTTATTCATGATAAACAACAAATGGACTTATGGATGTTTGGGTTATCCATTAAAAGAGTCTCTTCTGATTGATAGCAATTTTAATGTCGAAGAGCACAGTCACAACTTTTATATAGGCAGTTACACAATACCAGTCTCATCGAGAGGATTCACAATTCGAATTAACTTATCAGTTAGCACTCTCCTGTCCGTGAGAAAATAGTGGTTGACAATCCACTGACACATTGACAGCTCACTGACTGACGTCGTGAGGTGTTGCCAGTGTCAATATGCCAGTGCAGTGTCGCCACACCACCCCCCTACGAAGTAACTAAAAATATAATTTTTACATTACTAATAGGGATAACAATTGTATTATATTCCTTAAGCTATACAAATGACAAAAAAATAAAATATTGCAATAAACAATATAATGAAATAAACAATACAATGGAAATAGACAATATAAAAAAAAATGACAACCAAAGAAAACTTTAAAATTAAAATAAACAAAAACAAATACATTAGATTTTCTTATGAACTATAAATCTAATACAGATTTGAACTTAACAGTACGACCTGAACGGGTTACAGTTGGTTGTGGAGGTCGTACGTTGTCGGAGAGCTTTGGCGGAGACACGGTAGGAGATGCAGCAGGAGTGGAAGGAGCTATTGTCTGATCGAGGCTACTGTCCGGATCAGACATGAGGTAGGCCGGTTTTACACGGTCTATGCTCACCTCTTGGTGTTTACCTGCGATGTCGAGGGTTAAGGTCTTATTACCGTGTTTCAACACCTTGTACGGTCCGGTGTAAGGCGGCTGTAAAGAGCGTCGAACGGTGTCGTCCCGCAAGAAAACATGTGTTGAGACAGGTAAATCTCTAAATATGAACGATGTGCGATTGCTGTGACGAGATGCTGGGATTGGACGAACGTCAGTCATCTTACGCCTTAGCTGCGAAACAAAACTATCGGTGTCATGTTGGTCCCCTTGAGAAACACTGGGTGCCAAGAATTCTCCTGGCAACCTCAGTGGTTCTCCGTAGAGCATTTCTGCTGCGGAGCATTTGAGGTCGTCCTTGAGAGAGGTGCGAATGCCGAGAAGGACGAGAGGAAGGGCTCTGTGCCAGGTGTTGTTATGGCACATTAGAGCTCCTTTCAATTGCCGGTGAAAACGTTCCACCATGCCGTTCGCCTGAGGATGGTAACTGGTCGTTCGGGCACGTCTGGTGGCTCCGAAGTCCATGAGGCGTTGGAACAACGTGGATTCAAATTGACGTCCCTGGTCCGTTGTGACAGTAATGGGGACGCCGTAACGCGCAATCCAGCCGTTGAAGAAACGTTCGGCAACCTCCTCAGCAGTGATGGAGATCATGGGCCAAGCTTCTGGCCACCTTGAGAAACGGTCAATTGCCGTAAGACAATAATTGAATCCATTCGAAGGTGGTAGAGGGCCTATGATGTCAAGGTGCACGTGTTTGAACCTTCCTGGTGGTGTAGGGATATCACCAAGTGGGGATGTGATGTGTCGCGTGACTTTGCTTTTCTGGCAAGCTTGACACTCGCGTGCCCACTTGCGACAGTCTTTAGCGATGCCAGGCCAGACAAAACGGTCCGCGATCAGGCGCGCTGTTGCACGCGCTCCCGGATGGCTTAAGTTGTGTAGACGCTCGAAGATTGGGCGTCGGTGACTCGGTGTTAAATACGGTCGCGGCTTTCCGGTAGATACATCACAGTAAATAGTGGTACCGGTTCCTGGTATCACCGTTGCTTCCAATTTTAACGATGACTCGTTGCGCATCTTCTCGAGCTCTGCGTCACAACGCTGAGACTCTGCGAGGGCAGTGTAGTCATCATCCAGCTGAATCGCTTCGATCCTGGACATCGTATCCGCGACAACGTTGTCTTTGCCGTGGATATGCAAGATGTTTGTGGTAAATTGAGAAATGAATGACAGCTGATTAAGTTGTACGGGAGGTAACTTCTCACGTCGTTGTAAAAACGCGTAGATGAGAGGTTTGTGGTCGGTATATATAGTGACCTCCTGTGCCTCCAAAATGTGGCGGAAATGTTGGACGGCTTCATATATTGCTAGCAGCTCCCTATAGTATGCAGGCCAGGTGGACTGGCGCGAGGTAAGCTTCTTGCTGAAAAAGGCAAGTGGCTGCCAGCAGTTATCCACACGTTGTTGAAGACAAGCACCAACGTGAGTGGAGGATGCGTCTGTAAATAGTCCGAGGAGAGCGCCAGGTTTTGGATGACACAGAAGAGTTGCCTGGGCAAGATGGTCTTTACAACTTTGGAATGCTTGCTCAAGGTTCCCTGTCCATGGGACGGGTTTAGCTCCTTTTAGCTGGCTCGACGCTAAGATGTCGTTTAGCGGAGCTTGTAGTTCTGCAGCCTTTGGGATGAACCGTCGATAAAAGTTAACCATTCCAAGAAACCTGCGGAGGCCTTCTACGGTCTTGGGTAGAGGGTAGTTCCGCAGAGCTTCAATTCTGTCCTGTGGTGGACGTATGCCTTCCTGTGAAATATGGTAGCCTAAGAAAACAATTTCTTTCTCAGCTAGGACACATTTGGCGGGATTTATGACGACACCATATTTGGAGAGTCGTTGGAACAGGGCGCGTAAGTTCCGAGCATGTTCATCGGCCGAGCGCGAAAACAGCAGAATGTCATCGACATATGGGAAGCAGAAATCGAGTCCCCTGACGACTTCGTCTATAAACCGCTGAAAGGTTTGCCCAGCGTTACGCAAACCAAATGTCATAAATGGGAACTCGAATAGCCCAAATGGTGTGGTGATAGCTGTTTTCGCGACATCTAGCTCGTGCACTGGAATTTGTTGGTAGGCCTTAACTAAGTCGATTTTCCCAAATATGGTGGCGCCAGCCAGGTTATGACCGAAATCAGCAATGTGCCGAACGGGGTACTTATCAGGGACGGTCCTCGCGTTCAGGGCACGATAATCGCCGCAAGGCCTCCACCCGTTCTCACCTTTTTTAGCCAGGTGCAGGGGTGAAGCCCAGGGACTCTTTGAGGGTCTCGCGGTGCCACATTGTACCATGTCCTCAAATTCCTTCTTCGCAATTGAGAGCTTTTCAGGTGCAAGTCGCCTGGGTCGGCATGCTACGGGTGGGCCATCTGTTGTCAAAATGTGGTGTATTGTTGTGTGTTTGACTGTTCTTGGAAGTCCAGGTGGCCTGGTGATGTCAGGGAACTCCTGGAGTATTTCCGAGAAATTGTTGTCCGTCACAACCACAGCCTTTATACTTACCTGTGCTACGTCAGTCACCTGTGCTGGGGCTGAGAGGTTAGTTAATCCGTCAATCAGTTTTTGATTAGCACAGTCTGGCAGTAGGTTGTAATGCGCCAGGAAATCAGATCCGATTATAGGAATGCTGACATCAGCAATTATAAAGTCCCACTTAAAGTCGCGGCGTAGATTTAAATTTAAATTTAGGGTGAGTGGGCCATAGGTCCGGATAACGCTTCCGTTGGCGGCGCAGGCTTCATAATTTGTAGGATGCACTGTGCCCTTAACTAATTTTCGTGGGAAGCAGGAGAGATCAGACCCAGTGTCGATCAAAAACTGACTCCTGGATCTAAGATCTCTAATGAATAACCGGCGGCCAGGTTTCAAGCAATCAGCAGCCGCCACTACTGACTGCTTAAGTCGTTTCCCTTCTTAGCCCAGGAGCAAGGGCTGGTACACTTTGTTGCTTTTTCAGCAAATCTTTTATGGTACCAGCATGACCCCACCTTTTGTTTGGTTGCTGATCGACTGCGTGAACGAGACCGGTGGGGTGTCGATCTACTATGCCTGTGCTGGTTTAAGCTGAGGGTCTCAACCATCTTTGACAGTTCTTCTAACCGTTGCACTACGGTATGAAAATCGATTGGGTTAGGACTGGCAACAGCATGTATTGCTGGCGGTGGTGGGAGGGATGAATCTACAATGGCATCTGCTATTTGTGCTACCCTGTCTAACGGTAAATCTAATTGTGCCATTAATATGCGTTGGACTTCTTGTGGAAGCCTACGTATCCATAATTCCCGGATAATGGATTCATCACCCGTGTTGTTACCTGCCAAAGAACGAAGGTGCCGGAGAAAAGCTGAAGGTTTCCTATCCCCCAACATTTCCTCACTGAGCAATTGCCGTACACGCTGTTCGCTGGACACTGAGAACCGCTTGATTAACTCTGTTTTGAGGTATTCATATTTGTCTTTAGAGGGAGGATTGGAAATAATATCCTCAACCTGGTCTGCCAATCTTGCATCCAGCATAGCAAGCACATGTCCATATTTAGTAGCATCCTGTGTTATGTTTGCAATCTCAAACTGTGCCTCGGCCATAGCAAACCACATTTTGGGTTTCTCCGGCCAAAAATTGCTTAACTTTACTGACACACCCATGATACTTGCTTCGGGTTTAGTGAGAGCTGCAAGTTGAGCTTGAAGCTCAATAACTTGCTTCTGTACTTCTTCCTGAGACATGTTATTATAAAGTCACAAACACCGGTTAAGCAAAATGTCAAAAATAACAGAATTTAAATTAATGTAGTGTAAAGTAAAATTAATATTTAGTGGTAAAATAATCAGTAATTGTAAATATAGATGATATTAATAACATTCCACTAATCAGCAATTGGCATTTATGAGTATGAGTAGGGATGGATATCATGCAACAATAATAAAATAAAACTTTAAACTGTTAGTAATACAATCCAGGATATTAATTGTTAATAAAGGAGCGAACAAAACACAAATTGTAGGCGGACACGTTAAGCAGTTCGTTATTTTTAGTAAATACGTGCAAACACAGTTATTTTGTTGTCATAAGAATGTCTTAGAATGTTCAAACACTTACAGTTCTGACGTAATTACACACCACCCTTGCAGGAACGGAACGCAATAAGACTTGACGTTTTGACGTATGTCACTGTTACTTTGACGTATCACGTCACTATGATACGTGACGTACGTTGTCAAAGTATCTATGGCCGTTAACTTCCCGCAAATTTTAGTTCGCGTGAAAAAAACTTGGTGGCGCTGATGTCGTTGTTCGCCGATTTTATGTTAAAAACTGAAATTATTTCAACCAAACACACTTTCACACACACTATTTACACATTACACGCTGTGAGCTATATGCAGGTCGCATGTATGACCTCGGGGGCTCCTTGCGCGCCGAATAGGTTCCGTGCCGGCGATCTGCACAGTGGATCGCGCGGCCGAAGTTGCGACGGAAATTGACGAAAACGATGAATATTCGCAATTTCTTGACGCGAATGCTTCGTGCAGGCGGTGTAGGTCCTCAGTGCGACCTCCTGGGCTAAATACACGATGCTCGGGCTCCTTGCCAGGCTTGCCAGCGATCTCTTCAATAGATCGAAGGGTGGCAAGTTTGTGGCGAAGACGAATATTCCGTAGACTCTTGTTCTTAAGTCGGGTCACCATTTATGGATGTTTGGGTTATCCATTAAAAGAGTCTCTTCTGATTGATAGCAATTTTAATGTCGAAGAGCACAGTCACAACTTTTATATAGGCAGTTACACAATACCAGTCTCATCGAGAGGATTCACAATTCGAATTAACTTATCAGTTAGCACTCTCCTGTCCGTGAGAAAATAGTGGTTGACAATCCACTGACACATTGACAGCTCACTGACTGACGTCGTGAGGTGTTGCCAGTGTCAATATGCCAGTGCAGTGTCGCCACAGACTATTCATGTCTATTTTGAAAATTGAAAGTTTTTATGTTATCATAATATTACAATATGAGGAAGTGTACAAAGTAAGAAATGTTATGTTCCTAGTATTTATTCATATGTTTATATTGAAGGTACAAATCAAGATAGATGGCAGAGTATCATACTTGTTTGACCTCTCAATGGATGGATGGATTATCCATCCTACAAAGCAACATGGATTTGAAAATTGAGAAAATAGGTCAGAATAAGGCCGCTACAAATATAATCATTACTTTATATTACAGTGAATGAAATTTGAATTCTGTGACCATTGTAATTTACTCATTGATTTTCTATTGAGATTGGAATTGAAGGTATAACATTATGTGTGAGAAATAAAACGTTAAAAGACAGATTGTGGTTTTCTTGATAATTTTATTTTAGGAGGCATATTACGTTGAACATGAAATTAATAATTCATTACAGCATAGTTATGTGATTTTGGTTTAAAGAGTGTATATAAATAAAATGTTGAACAGTAAATAATTTTTAATATAATATTTTTGTAATTCTTCTCCGGACAACAGTATTCAGCTTGATGTCAATAGTCTTAGTTGTAATTCAATCTCCCCCTTTTGTTATAGTATTCTTCTTATTTGTTCTTCCAACACCTTTCCTTAAATAAAAATATTATATGACAATTTGTGTTAAGCAGTAGGTACTTACATTAAAATCTTTTAAAACAAGGATTAAATATATTTGTATAAAAACATAATACATAAATATCCATTCTTTATTTATTACATAATATTATGCCTTATTCAATTATTCCTATCTATATTAAAACAAAGAAGGCCCATATCATTTTGGCACATTGCGATGGCTTATAGTGAAGTCCTATCGATACATATTCTTGCTGGGTATATTGCTTGGCAAGAAATTTAAAACATTAAGAACATATTTAAAATTTATGATTTCAAAAGTGTAGGTACTGATACGTAATGATAATATAGTCCCAAGTAGGTACCTACATTTATTGTTAACTGCACTTCTAGATACTGCTTGCCTCGCAGCTGGGTTTTCAGTATATGGGTTTATCAAAATATGTAATTATTTAACAAATATTTTCCTTGGTCCTTGAGATCTCCTAGCCTCCTATGCAAACTATATTATCACCTATTGTAATATTATGTTGCATAATAAAATAATCCATTGAGTACATACTTGTAGGTAGACAATTTTAAATAAACTTTTAATTAAATCATAATTATTTAGGTAATGTAAAAATGTACCTTTTATTTCCAAGAGCCCAAGTCAAGACACAATAATAATATTAGGTTTATCGAGTTCCTTACAAGTACCTAGTTTAAAAGTTATCGTCTTTAAAAAATATCTCCCTATACTTTTGTGAGTTTGTGACATTCGCCATTGGATTAGTGTTTATGTTTATGTACTTAGGTACTCTGTGACTGTGATTGCGTAGTGGTAGTGTTTAAGTATTAATTTCGGGCGTAAGACCTCAACAAATCCGAACAACAAAACTCAAAAGCGTATGTATGTTTTAGGTCAGTATACATAATAAAATTTAAGAAGAGGTTATATCAGGTAGGACTGACAATAATAAATAACATTATTAATGTAATTTTTGTACCTATTTAGTAGATCTGCCCGCGATGCTTGTTTTTAACAGTTGGCGTTCGTATTTGTATTTTTATTTTCTGTTCTCTAATTTTTCTAAATCACTGAAAAAAATCACAAATGTATCAAAACAACAAAATTTTTAAACTCCTATTTCAATGCTACCAACATTACTTACTGAGGCGTCGACATGGATATAATAGTATAACTGGATTAGTGACTTCGAACTTCGAAGGGTCTGAAGACGTGATGTCACAATTCAATGAACATCTAATCTATATAAATAAATCATTTTTTTCTTACAATAAGTTAATGCTTGACCACGATCCTAATTGTTGTTCGTTTTTCTCGCTAAAACTCGAGAATGGCTGGACCGATTTGGCTAATTTTGATCTTGAAATATTTGTGGAACTTCACACCAATTTTTTTTTTATTTTCTGGACATTTTTTTTTTTATTTCAATTTACTTATAATTCGGCATTAAAAGTACATTCAATTCTTAATTTTCACCCTTCTACCACCAACCCCTATTTTTTAATAGCGATATTAGTACTTTAATTATTTTCTACACTCGGCTGTCGATAATTTAATTGATCATTTATCAGACCTGTAAAAACAAAAGTATTGTGACAAGTTTATTTGGACAATCATCCCCATAAGGGTGAAACTAAGGGATGAAATTCAAAGTTATAAATGTGTTAAAATATGTATTAACTCAAGGGTTGTGATTAGGGTGTCTCTATATCTAGATATAATTTATGAGGCGGTACGACATTTGCCCGGTCAGCTAGTATTTTTAATAATTTCTTCAAAAATATCTTTGTCATGAAAACTGATGTTTTTATATTATTATGATTATTTTTGTGTAAGGTAATAATAAAATGAAACAATATTATTTATTAAGGTACCTATTGTACATCTATTTTTTTAAGTGCACTGCATTTATAAAAATATTTGAACACCATCGAATAATATATCCTGGGACTATAGATAACATGAACACAATAGAAAAATGGTCAATTGTGTCGTCATCCATCTTCAGGTATCTTCGAAGATTGTGATCCAGTTAGACTATTATATCCTTGAAGCAAGCACTCAATGTATAGTCTGTATACGCTATCTACTTACTAAGCATGTGTCTGTGGTCACAGCCATTAATATCGAAATATATATTACGCCAATGCCATGTACGAAGAAAAAAAAAAGAAAATTCAATACCAACCTTCTAGCAAAAATTCACCCGAAATTAGTAATTTAGGCTGTTCAGATTCCAAAAAGGGACCGGGCCAAATTTTTTATTTTTGTAAAGTATTAAATAATTGAAAGATCGAAATAATTTTTAGTGTTTTATGGACACAATCAATAATCATTTTGTTATGTGAATGTACAAAGTCTTGGCGTTTCGCTAATAATTAAAAATATGGAGTTAAAAATTTCGTGACGGCTTGTTTCGTGACGTCACACTAGGTTTCGAGAAAAGAGACTATAGCGTCAAGTGACATTTTTTGGAGTATGTGAGTGTACTTGCCCTAGACACTATTGTGTCTCCTGATCAGCATTCACGCTCGCTACAATTTGCAAAAATACTTTACAAATATCTAGCGAAAAGGTCGTGTTTGTAAAAATGTAAATGTTATAGCGTAGAGCGGTCGCAGATATAAATATTTGAACTGAATGCGCCGAGTACCGAGCGTGCGCTGTGTGCGCTCTCGTGGCTGTGTTACACACCGTAGCGTAACATTACAACTGCTTTGTTACACCGTCAGCAGCGAACTGCTATTTTAAGTTTGTAACCAAACTATGACATGCTGGATTTTGAGTTAGAATACAGTGCAACGTATTAATACAATTTACGTTACATATTTTTGCTTAATAACGTTAAGAAAAATGTTTCTCTATGGGTCATCAACACGCATCATATTCCACTCTTCTGCATATGTCGTCATGTTACAAAATACAAATTAAGTGACACCCACAATATTACGCAAAATCCTAATCCTAACGTTACGCTCGTCATTTCACTCTTCCTTTAAATCTTTAATTATGTTACAATTTACGCGACATCATCCCAACGTTACGCGAAGTTGTAACGGTGTAGTTGCGGCGCATGCGGTCCATGTGCATTTACATCACTGTCCACGAAACGTGCCTCCTTATGCGTCGTTAATCTTGTTTATTATACTATTTATTATCTCCAGCTCCGGACGCGATGCCGTCCAAGAAGGCAAATTTAAAATTACATTGCAAAGCTCACATTGTTTTCATGAGATGGGTTTTAAAGCGTCAACGATTTATATTCTGTACGCGTCCGTAGTTTCAAAAGGTTGGTTGAAACGTGGTTCCCGCTACCAATGTAACTTAATAGAGTGGGACCTTTCAGCGATTCGCTTGGGAAGATCGTAGTGAGGCAGTCGTAGTATTCGTAGTATACTCCTACTAAGGCTGAGGAGTGACTTCTCCATTGCAATGCTATTTCTACAATCCTACGACATTTTCAAACTTATTTGTTAGAAAAATCATCTTTCTTTCTTTTTCTTCTCTCTTTCTTTGTGATTTGTGATGCCTTTGATGTTGCTGATCTGATGTGGCTATCCACTTACCATCACGATCGTCAGCTCGTTCGCCGGCTATTTCCAAAAAAAAAATCATCGTGATGTTATAAAAGATCAACTCAAAAACTGGTGTGGATTCCGAATGTTTTTGAATGTTCACATGTGCTACTATTTTAATATAGTAAATTTTTAGCCTAGTCCTATTTGGTATACCATCTTACAGTGTATTTTAATCGTAATTTGGATTTTTAAAAAGGCTGATCCAAATTGAAAATGATTTAAAGGCAATTAATCATAATTAATGCCAAAAATTCTGAGTGCTATTTTTTTTTAATAACACATACATAAATAGCGGTCCTGGAACGCTATTCTCTTTTGTAACTTGACAGCGGAGTTTCAAAATTGACGTTCGAGTTCTAGGATCACTTCACTTCGTAAGTGCGTACTAGATGATTAGATAATGACATGTCAATACGATGCAAGTTCGCTTTTGTTTTGTAACTTGACAGCGGAATCCACGATGAGTTTCTAAATTGAAGATAAAGTTCGAGACTCCCTTCACCTCGCAAGTGCGTGCCAGATGATTAGAGAATCACATATCAAGATCTCGGACTCGAACTTCAATTTTGAAACTCATCGCGGATTCCGCTGTCAAGTTACAATAGTGAATAGCCTTGCTGGACGGCAATCGAACTAGGGATCTCTTCATGTACAGTCAGGGTCACTAGATTATGGGGTTGCTATTGTATCAATGAAAGTAAATTATTTAATTTTATTCATTTTAAAGTTTTTATTTTTATTCATTTTATTGGTCAGAGTAATCCCAAGTAACCAAGTAATCCCGATAAAATATTCGTTCCAAATTAAACAGGCGTTTCACTAACAGTCTTCAATATCAATACACAAAATAAAAATAAAATTCGTGCGTTAATATCAATTCATTTGGACTTTCACATCAATTACATTTAATACATTATACAAAAGCGCCACAAGCGATGAATTATAATAAATGCGCGCCGGAATAACACGTTGTATTCAACAATAGCTCTCGACTTGTAATGACTAGCGGCGTTTAACGGTGAATGAAGGTAGGAGTAAGAATTTAGTGCTGTGTCCCGTTAAATAGGTTTGAAGCATGCTTTTATTTCTTTCATGCGTTAAATAGGATATGAATATTTAGTGTTTGACACGCGCAATGTAGAGTTCCGAAGTAGTAAGTTTATCGACTTTTACTCATTAACTACTTATGCTAACCTAACCGTGGTAGTTTTTCTTGTAAATTCATCATAATATAGCCTATTTTTGAGAATTTTTTTCACTTGTCCAACTCCAACTGTTTAGTCAGCAGGGGGGGGGACACTTGGCTCTAACCAAAATTAGCACTTTAAAGCCAAATATATCGCAAACGGACCCTTAATTCCAAAAATGGTCTTAAAATACCCATGATATTTTTGAAAGTCCTTTTCAACGATACCCCACACGAGGGTACGAGCGAATAAAAAATTCACCTTACGTTAACTAATAAGGGAGGTTGAAAAAAAGTAATTCAATATTTTATTCTGCGATTCTGAAGTTTTAATAAATATGTATATCCATGCCAAATTACAGCTGTCTAGCACTAAGGGTCTCGGCGCTTTGCTTCATACAGACGGTTGGACAGACGGACCGGATGGACATGACGAAACTATAAGGATTCCGATTTTACTTCGGAACCCTAAAAAAGAAACTGTTGGAAGAGGTAAGACGAAAAAGCAATAGCATACAAGTTACCTGCTGTCAGTTTACAGCATCATATTTCACACAAGCTACAAGTCAGGTCACCAAAGCAGCATCCGCCCTGAAGGAGAACTCTTTTAAAACTTTTTGGAGAACCTCATGGCACAGCGCTTCGGCAATTTAATTTTAGCATTAGAATTGCTGATTTAAGTAATATTAAATTTTAATTTAAAAAATCCTCGACATTTTTATTCACACTAAGCATAGCTGAGAACACTCTCGATTAAGTCACCTGTCATACAAAAAAAACTAGATCAAAATCGGTTCATCCGTTTGGGAGCTACGATGCCACAGACAGACATACAGATACTCAGACACGTCAAACTTATAACACCCCTTTTTTTATATTTAATAAACTAAATAAAATGTATATTTCCAAGTCTATTTAAATAATTGGTCTTATTCATGAAACAGTAATTAGAGGTAGGTCAGGACAAAATGGTATGCAAGATTTTTAAAAACCCAATGCAATATATTTTGTCATGGATCCTTCCTGTCGCTTCGTGCTTTGTTGGAAGATAGATTTCAGACCCGTGCCAATTATTCAGCGGGCGTTAGTACGTGTCGCAGCTTAGGAGATCCATGTGAAAAATCTGCATTGAAGTAAATTTTTAGTAAAAAAGAATATTCAATATTTTTTATAGCTATTAAAATTAAAAATGACTATTCAATTTATTTTGAGGTCGATAGAGTCGATTAATTGTTGGCTTTGCAAAGCATTGACATAAAAATATAATAACGGCCCTAATTTATTATTTCATATAATTATAATATTCACGTTCATTTTTACGTTAAAGTAAAGTAAAGTTTTTATTTTTCCATGTTTTGTGTTATACTCTTATTCATAAATAAATAAAACAAGAATAGATTAAAATCATCGTGGGATTATATTATTAGTATTACGTAAAAGTAAAAATCATTAAAAGTACAAGTGTTCGAACTTACCGGAAGAACTAAAGCCTCGGTTAGAATAGTTCCTGCCATTGAGTACCTTTACATTTAAACTTCTTTCAGACAATATTTTAACTTCTTTTCACTGTAGCAATGTAGCAAAATGGTAAAAAGATCAAAACATCATTTTATGCTCGTTTTCTTTCATAGTTTACTTTCATAGTTTTCATTGAAAGAAAAATTATGTCACTAAAAGCTCTACAATAATTTAATAGGCTGATTACTTTTGATATCTGAGGATAATAAAAAAAATTGTATAATTTTTATATTATGCGTATAATATTATGTTTTAAATCGGATTTCCTGAAAAATTACCGATGAGATGTTTTCAATTTTTTAATAATAAAAAAAATTGTATAATTTTTATATTATGCGTATAATATTATGTTTTAAATCGGATTTCCTTAAAAATTACCAACGAGATGTTTTAAATTTTTTAATATTATTTTAATAAATCTCGCAGATTTTATAATACCGATCTAAGAAGAGACAATAATACGATGCATGTACAATGTGTGCTACACTTAAAACACACACATAGAATTTTTAATACTTTTTGCTTGTTCGAAAAAATGTTTTACCGCATAAATAAGGTAAACACTGACGGTGAAGCGCGTTCTTGCAAATCCGAGAACTTGTATGTGGATTGTTTGTTGGGAGCGGAATTCATCTGTTTTTATTCCAGTACAGCTTCATTTCTCTATAGAACTAGCTGTGCCAGGTGCAGGGTTGAGGTATACGAGTATACACTCCGCGACAAAACTATAGCACACTACACTTATTAAAATTTATAACTTTCATGCGATCAGTCTTCAGGTACTACGTTTTCGAAGCTTACCGTGATGTATACAGGGTGAATTTTTTAAGAAGGCGTGGCCAAATCTGAAAGTATGAGGAATGGTAAAAAATGCTCAAATGAGTCTCAGGGCCAATTTTACTAAAAACTAAAACTGCATCATACATTTTTGAAAAATCAATATTCCTAGCCAGGAATGCAACCCGTTAATTTTGAAAAAAAAACCTGTATTACTACACCATTCGATAGTCTTGCTAACAATGATCGAATACCTACTGGGAAGTAATGAAACAACAAAATATACAAATATATACAACAACAACATAATATACAAATATATCCGGTTAAATATTCGAAACGTTAAACTTTAATAACCTGATTGTTACAAATGTTCATTACAATATTCCAATGCCCTTTATACATTATTTGGAGAATACCGAACAGAGGATGCAGTCATAGTCGAAATTAGCAAGCCTCAATTTAGCTATAATTTTATTCATCCCTACACGGTAAGGCTCATGCATATGTAAACATATGCATGCATGGTAAATCGCCTGAATTAATGATTAAAACTGTGTCGGTATCCGTAAACAGGGAAATGTGAGCTACTAATTTTACGCATTCAAATGTGTGGTAAGTGTGGCTATAGTTTTATTATTTTTATTGTTATATTAACACGTCAAACAATTTTGTAACCCTTTTTTCGACAAATAGGCGACAATAGTATGAATTAAGACAACATTTTTCAGTTGTATTGGGACGGCTTAGAATACAATTCCTAATCACACGCCAGGTGTCTTAAGAGGCGACTAAATCCGGCCCGCACTGGTGATAAGAGAGAAGACTTGGCTTGGGGGCCAGCTTCTTCCTTTTTCTTCTCTTTTTCTTGGCCGGCAACTTATCAGTGATGTCTTTGGTGTTGCTGATGTTCATGGGTGACGATAGCCACTTACCATCAGGCGAATCGTCAGTCGTTTTCCGGCTATTTCCATAAAAAAACATTACACCACCATGCATATCGCTTTGCCAATGTAAAGTAACCCTTTGACAGTTACGGTCGAATTTTGACCGCAGTGCGGGGTCTCTAATTTATATTGATCATCATAATTACCATCATATCCAGTTAAGTTTATATGCAGTGAACTCACTTAATGTGGACTGCATATTTTTTCTACCAAAAAATTCTATGACATGAACCTTAATTAATAAATAAATGTTATTAAATGTACGAGAATAACTAGTTCAATAAATCATCTGCTTTTATCATTATAAGAGAAGTATAAAATGAAAATAAAAAACCGGTTTTAAATGAGAATATGAAACTGATTTTAAATAATATTGTTTCACTACCGCTAGCACTTTCCTCCCACAGATACTTTAATCATAAGCAGAAAATATTATAAATGGAGCAATGTTGTTTTAAAATACAGTATGATATAAATGAAAATGTTTTATTGCTAGTTTTTTTATAATACCTAGAAAATATGTTTATTGAAGTAAATGGAAAATTTAAATTGAGCGTTTATTTCGCAATTCACCATCAAAGCCACAACGATCGGATACATCATTTTACTGGTACGACGTGATGTGGTTTGGATATATTATGATAATGTTATTATTAATGTATAATCGCTATGAGTGTGAATCGTTATTATAATTACAATTTGTTTCATTGAGTTCGGAGTTGCAGCTACCAACATGACGGAAAAGGGTCACAGTCAGAATATGACGCAGTTCGCAGTATTAACTTACTACGTCCTAAAGGATTCATTTTTTTCTCTATGTTTGTTTGCACTAATATCAGGAACGGCATAACTTATTTAGATGTGATCACATTTAATGAATCTGAGTACATAATTAGGTATGCCTGATATTGCTATTTTATTTCAATTTTTATTTTATGATATGATTTAATATTTGTTATGACATTGACTGTTTATTATTATTTGTACATTTTTTTTTTATTATTATGACATGATGGTATTTGCTACTATTGACCTATTATATTAATGATTTTTACCAGTAATGGCTAATTTTAAACATATTATTGTACCTACATGATTTTATTGTAATAGTGTTTTAATTCACATTAATGTATCTGATTCTATTTTATTATATGATGAGATGAAATTAACTAACGCATTAGGACTCCTGTTATGTTAGTTATAATATTATGGAAAATAAATAAATAAAATAAATAAATAAATAAATGTCTTAAGAATCTTTCCTAAACGATTTTATATAAATAACAAAACAAAGTAATAATAACCAAACATAATAAAATACTTCATTATAAACTTACTCCACACTACATTCTCCACTAAAATGGATAATAGTGGCGGAGAAACTCACAGTTACCTCCGAAGACCTCGGTAACATTGTCATAGCACGAATATTTCTATGTGAATGCACTGAAAAATAAATTGCGCAAGCATATCCTTTGTACTAAGCCGGAAGGATGGCAACGCGCTTAGCGACGTGACTTCCCTGGCTGTAGCAACTCTCAAAGGACTAGCTCGTTAAAGTGGTCTTCAATAAAATATTTCCAGACACAAAAGGTTAAGGATTCATGTTGGATTACTTAAAGATATCGAGTCTGTTGGAATTTACTAACACACAATAATAAGATTAATTTGAATAGCAATATTTTAGTTTAATTTGTGTAACTAACACTCTAAAAGTAGCAATGTAGACTTCTTTATTAGGTACCTTTTTTTTATTGAAATAGCCAACAAACGAGCTGACGATCCACCTGATGGTAAGTGGCTATCGTCGCCCATGGACATCAGGAACACCAAAGGCATCACTGATGCGTTGCCGGCCAAGAAAGAGAGAAGAAGAAGAAAGAAAGAACTGGCTCTCAAGCCCCCAGCCGGAACACGACGAGTCATTTGGCGGCTGACTCATGCTCGAGGGTGGTAGCTATCCAGGCGAACCCCCTGGAGAAAGAATAATAACCTAATACTTATTTATTACCTAGTTAAGAAAAATATATACTATTTAGTTATTTCTAGTTAGTTTTTAATATTGTCATAATAGACTCGTATCATTATATTTTAATAGATTGTTGTCTAGCTGCAATAATTGTGTACGTAGAGGCACAATTATGGATACACTAGTAATTCTTTAATAATAACCCACTTCAAAATTAAGGATAACTCAAAAACAAATCATGAGGTCCACTCCATTTAAATGGGACCACATGACAAGCACCAACTTTCGATTAAAAAAGAATAATCAAAATTGGTTCTTCCAGTGAAAGTTCTGAGGTAACAAACATAAAAAATACAGTCGAATTGAATACCTCCTTTTTTGAAGTCGTTTAATAAAACACAAACCCTTGTATTTGATTCAAGCCACTACTATGTTCTTAGAATCCGTCTTTAAGGAGCAGCATTTCTCATATAAACAACAGGGTGTAAATAGGGCTAGCGGGCGGTTAGTTACAGTTGTAATTTGATCTATGCTGTTTTTACACGCTTTATATTAGCTTCACCTGTATGTTTGTTTGTTTGTAACTTGTAACCGACTCTTTTGGACTTGATTTAAACCGACTTCAAACGGTCGGATTTCTTTTAAACTTCGTCGACTTAGCGAGGACCGATGACAATTCAATTTATAAAGAAAAAAGAAAGAAAGAAAAAAACCTAAATTTTATTTCAAAAAATCAAAGTAAAAAATGTAAAAATAAGTACTAAAAATACGCTTTTATATAAATTACAACTAAAAAATAGAAAATAAAATTGAGTAAAGAATCGTGTCATTATAACGCTATAATAACGCTTCACACTCATAGCCCCACACTAGGATTCCCTGTGTCGTGGGTGCCATGGACAACACACAACATAGACAAGGACATTCACACCCAGACCGAGAACAGAAATTCAAACTCATCATTCAAATTTCCGCCTCGCTGGGAATCGAACCCAGGACCCTTGGTGCGGCGATCCGGCATGGTAACCATTGCGCCACACGGGTCGTCATTGTAATAAAAGCGTGGGATGTTTTTGGAACGAAGTTCCTTATCGCACGTTGCGAAAGGGGGCTAGGCGGAAAATTTGGTAAAATTTCTCACGAAATTTAATACCTTAAATTAAATTTCGGTATTAAATTTCGTGAGAAATTTAATACCTTAGATTTGTTGCACACTTGCTACATGTTTTTGCTATCCTAGTACTCTGGCTTGCTTTCTATTTAAAAAAACTACGACGGCAAAAAGTGTCTGCTACTAGGAGAACAAAGCCGATGAGAAAAATAGTACCTTAGATTTGTTTTGGCACACTTGCTGCATTTTTTTGCAATCTTAGTACTGACTGCAAGGAACTTCGTTCCATCCGGGTGTCCCTTGACACCTCTCAAGTTTTTTTTTTATTCTTTTCAGTATGTCAACCTCCTGCGACAACCCTAGCCATAAGTGGAACTGCAATTACGTTGCAGAGCGCGTTGCAAGTGTCAGACTAACTGCAGCCGTCAATAAATTGAGCTGTTTATTGCTCGCACGCCGTTGTCAATGGCTCGACTATGTATCTCTTATTGCCAATTGACTTACGTACTCGTAGCAATGGTTGCTTGTGGGAATTGTTGGGTTAGCATAGTTTGATGAGTGGGTAGTAGTGACTCTGCCGAGCAAGGTCCCGGATTCGACGCCCGACTGGGGCTTTATTTGACAAATGAATGTTTGTTGCCACCCGCGAAACAGGGCATCCTTTTATTTATATTTTTCTTGTGTTTTTACGTAATAAGTGAAGCAAGAAAGTTAACATTATTTACGAATAAAATAAAATATGTTTAACGTGAAACAAAATTTATATTCATAGTAATTTATCAATTTTGATAATGATTTATTAAAACGGAACGAAATGAAAATCGTTCAATATAATGTATATTATACTTTCATATTTCCAACCATAGTTGAACTACGCCATCGCTTCAAATAATCCCTACAGCGAATCAGAGCTAAACCATTAGGTACAGACCTACTTATTACTTCATGTCACAGCTTCATGTACATAAAATATTTCACGCATGTCATGTTCCATGTATGATGAGAATATCACTGTACAGATTTACTCGTAGATGTTTCCTGACATATTTGTAACATGTCGTTAGTTGTAACAATTTTCTTCGAGGGAAATAAATATTTTCCAGTGGAAAAATTACAACTCAGTTTATGTTTTGTAAAGATAATAGAAAGAAGCAGGTATAAGTAAGGACCCATGCCGTACCTACCACCATTCAAAGGGTTCTGGACTCGATTCCCAGTGATGCAATTTTAATGAGTTTTTCTGTTCTCGGTCTCGTTGTGTTTTTATCTTTGTATTTTGGCCATGACACCCACATCACAGGGAATCTTAGTGTCTGTTAAGGAGATGCATTCCACTTGAACCCCCTAGGGCCGGCACGGGCACTAACTAACAGTGGTTATAAGTGTGTTATATATTATTATTAATACGAAAAAAAATTCACGGCTAACAAAAGCTTTCTTTTTTTTTTCTTCCCTCTTACTAGGCCGGCAACGCGTCAGTGATGCATTTGGTGTCGCTGATGTCCATGGGCGACGATAACCACTTACCATCAGCTGGATAAACACATTAAAAAAATAACTAAATGATAGCTGAGTGCTTTGTAAATCTTAATACTATGTAATTCAGTTTGCTCATTTACGCTCTTTAATTACTCGAAAACTCGCTCGGAACCGACGCCTTGGCCTAATTTTTCAGCTGAAAACGCAATAGGCCTGAAAATTGTCTCGTTAAGCTGTAACGCTCAGGGATTTGGGCCGAGCTTCGAGCTAATCGGTGTAAGATAAAGCAAAAGTAAACATTCATTATGTATAAGTGCTCTGTAAATTTGTGAGGGTGCAAAGTAAATGAAAAATCTTGGTAATCACTCCCTGGCCGCCCACAATGTCGAGATTTAGTTTTTATTAGTAACTGGCAAATTAGAGGTCGACTGAGGTGACCATTATTTTTAAGTCGTTGCAATTTAAACGTAATTGTAACCGCTATTGTAATAGCAACGACGTGTTAAGGTTACGACTCATCATTCATAATTATCTTACCGACACTATCACTGAGGCTCAGTTCTTTTCTTGAAGTTTATTTATTGAATTAACAAATATCGTTGTCGTCGTGTTCCGGCTTGAGAGCCATTTCTTTCTTTCTTTCTTTTTCTTCTCTTTTCTTGGCCGGCAACGCATCAGTAATGCCTTTGGTGTTGCTGATGTCCATGGGCGACGATAGCCACTTACCATCACGTGTTTCGTCGGCGCGTTTGCCGGCTATTTCCATAAAAAAATATCCAAAATATCCTAAATCAACCTTAAGGTTTGCCGTTTTATATGACTTTTAACTTTTTTCCTAGTAACAAAGTATCCAGTATCACTCATAGTATGTACAATTGACTGTTGTCTGAGCAAAGTCAAAATCAAAGTACGGTTTACAGATCTGACCCTTACAGCAATAGCAACTCTACCAATACAAATAAAGAAGAAGTTTAAGAGATATGTGAAATCTCAGCTAGTAGGCAAAGGATACTATAGTATAAATGAACATATTAATGACAAAGACGCCTGGAAACTAATGCCGCATCCAATTCCGCGTAGGTTAGAACATATTATGTAACTTTTCATGATTTTAAAAGATGTGCGAGGAGTTTCTTTACGGCTTTTCTTCTCCTCCTTGACAAAGCACCCTTCCGAAAAGCTGGTAGATTAAAAAATGACGTACATAAATGTATCAGTGATACCTATATGAATAAAAGATTTTGATTTGATTTGATTTGAATACTCAAATACAATAACATATTCTTTCAAGCATTATCGCAGTAGCATTACATCCGATGTGTTAACACCCATACACACACAATATACATCAACTGACACACACCGTCTTCATGCATACTAATGTGTTATATTTATGAACTGAGATGTTGTTAGGTTACGTGCATAGCAGTGAAATTCACGACGATCTCAAGCGGTTATTACATAGGAGTAACTGATCCGCCCCGTGTTCTCGAAGCGATTAAGATGAGATTAGATACTGTACGATTATAATCATCATCTTATTAATATTAGGTAGGGTAAGTCCAGGATAGATGCCCTACTTTTTGAAATCAATTTATATCTCCTGATTTAATGTCAGAAACAGAATAAGCGTGACATGTATAAAAACTCTGATCTTTGGTCTACCATAATGCAGAGACAAAAACTCGTACTTATTGATAGTTTTCATAACTTTTTCTTTTCTTTACAACTCTTAAATTTTAAGGATACTTGCCTCATAGAGGATAGTTGCCTCACGACTAAAATCTGGATGAAGGATACGTGCCCCTTTGGGAAAAAAACCTCTATTATGTTTGAAAATTTGTTGTTTTTAAAGTAAAAATAAACCTAAATACAGGGTTTTTTTTTCAAACTAAAAATATGTGTGTGTTACGAAAAATTGGATTAGAGGATAGATGCCCCACCAAAAAAATTGAGAATCCACAAAAATACTGACAGATATCTAAGGGAGGCCATACACGATCACGTGAACTTGATGATAAAACAACATTTATCATTAATTCACGTTATTAAATGATGACATATTCTAAAAATATAATTATTTTATTATTTTTATTAATTAATTATTTTTTTAATTAATTTGACAAGACGATTTTCCTGACTAAGTTTGACATTCATTTTATTATCAATAATTTGACATCATTTAATATTATAAACTGACATATTACACTGACATCTGTTATGTAATGTAATTCGTTCTTACAAGTTATAATTTGTATGTTTTTTAACTAATCTATCGAATTGGGGACACCTGTGATGTTAGATGTAGTGTGATTAAAAATAAATAAATGAAAAATGTCAAAAAACTAAAGGATATGTATATGTACATGAGGCATGTACCCCATTTATGGATAGGGCATCTATACTTCAAAAAAAACAGTGCGTCTATCCTTTTCTTAGAGGATAGATGCCTATCGCAGCCAAACGCAATATATAACATCTGAATTTACAAAAACGCTTTAAGTACATTGTATTCTTAACCCCACAATAGATTAACATAAAATCAAACGAATTGACTTACCATATAAAAATACCAGCGACAACAAAAAACGCACGTAAAATTCTGACGCAAATTTTCGTTGTCTCTTAAGTTTGAGCGGCCATAACTGGATAACGCGACCTCGCAACGTCTTGTCGCACCGTGTACCAGTCGGGGGCGGAAGAACCTTTCGACGCGCACTGATTATGTCGGAAATCGTGTGCGCGAAACTAGAGTTTTAAAATTTGAGGCGTCTATTCGACTGTGGCATCTATCCTGGACTTACCCTATACTTAATTATAATATGTATAACAAAAAGTGGTCGAAAAGCGGTGCTAAATACGAGTATGATACAATTATCTGAATTTTATCAAAAACAATAACCAGCTTCTAAGAAAATCTTTCAAATTTGCTAATTACATCGCCAAGTAATAAAATAAGAAATCAACGTAGTTGAAGTCAATTAAATACGTATTATGAATAACTCAAAAACTAGTCGTCAGATTTCACTCAAATTTATGGGATGACGTTTGATGACCCTGTAGTAGGCTACAGACGACACATATAACACATCACAATAATAGCTATGACCCGAGTACACATATTTATCTGTCACATAAATATCTACCCTGGCCGGGAATCGAACCCAGAACCGTTCGGTTCGCAGGCAATGACCCTACCAGACTACAGGATCGTCGTAAATGAAATGAAATTTTAATGAACGGGAGCAATGGGGTAGTTTGTCTGCAAAAATGTTTTTTACAAAGCTAACAAATTACTAACTACAAGCTAAGAAGGAGCGGCAAGAAACTCTCGTGGAGTTTTTTCCTACTATAAGTTACAGACAGCACTCACACTTACTACCTTATTATACTCATGTTCAAGTAGATCAAACATTAATAACAATTAAAACAGTAACACGTCCTTTCGTGAAATATTAATAAAATATCCGGAGTACTTTAACAATTTGTTACCAGAAATACACGCGTTTCTGTGTCCGTACAATTCAACAAACAATATTTAGACCTACTATGTGATGTAAACCACTACGGTTGGTTCTCGAAGTGAAAGGAGAGTCGTTGTTTAAAGAAAATTAAATCAAATCGATGCTTAAACAGTCGATTGTCGGATTCTTGATAAAACTAGATGATAGGTGATGAAAGATGTGTTATTTCAGATATGAGCAATCATCTTAAATCAATATTAAAAAAAAACCCGACAGTTTTATTTACACTAAATATAGCTAAGAACACTCTCATTTAAGTCACTTTACAAACAAACAAAAAAACTTGATCAAAATTTATTCATTCGTTTGGGAGCCTAGATGCTACAGACAGACATACAGATACACAGATACACCGACACACAGATACACAGACACTTCAAACTTATAACACCCCTCTTTTTTCGTCGGGGGTTGAAAATTTACAAAAGTATAAATTATTTGCTGTAATTGTTTTTAATTTGATTTGTTATTGTTTTGTAAGAGAACTTTTATAAAGGTAAGAGACGTGAAGCTTAAATTTAACCTAATTTTTAAATTTTGTACGAAAACATAACCTTAACTATTCAGATCAACACCACATAGAAATGTTATAGAAAAATCTTCGATAATTTCTCACAGAAAGTCACTTCAACCTGATACGAAACAGCACTATGACCATCAAATCAATCATAATTAAAACAATAATATCCTTAATTATAACGTCGAATAATTCTCACAAAACGACTGAAAAATTTCTATAAATCATAATAAACAACACTTTCAAAATCGAATCGAGAATATCCAGTAGGGGGAATCCCCGTCACCGACAATGAAAAGGGTAACCCGACACATGTCTCCTCTGTACACGTCACAGCCTTAATTAAAGGTCGTTTCATTTCTGAAAACTGCCACACTCGTAACCACAACGTACCCTTGCGTTGCGATCGCTTTTTAATTAGCCACTAATGTATCGTATGGAGCCTGTTGTCATACACAGTTTGATAGTTCATATTCACGCCAATGATATTTAAAACATATAGATACGTTATGCTCTTACAAATCAACCAAAAAATCTGTTCCGAAAAGAGCTACAACACAACACACTTATCACGTTTATCTTTTGTTTCACTACACCAATCACATTGGTGTAATATATGAAGGCATTCAAACGCTGTATGTCAAATGTCAAGCACTTCGGACAACAACAATAGCGTGCGTATCGTTCTGTATTGACTAAAAAGTTACTCTATGGTATTGACAGAGCGACTACGAGTAGAACGGTCAATCGTACGCTCTTCATCGTCGGCGCGCTAGTGACATAATTATCTACCTCTTTTTACATTATAATATCATTGATTCACGCCGACTTAATTTTATTATGTGTTTTTAATTAAACTTTTATGTTTCATGTATTAGAACATCTTCCCGCGTATTCTCTTCCGATTATAAAGCGGCTGTCTAGAAGACAAAAGTAAATAAGCTTTTATTAAATTAGGACTTCATCTTGTAAAGTAGATTTGAACTACAAGTATTTAATTTTGTCCGCTACACGTATCCTTTCACTTTTGAACTTCAACGCTAGAGAAGTTTCTGTGTAAATTATAGTTATTATATCCGAAATTACGCCGAGGATTGTTCTTAGGCGACAATTTCATCCCATAGTTCCGTACATTGCACATTAGTTCGTGTTAATTATCTGGTGGAAATTCACAACTACCCTCTAAATCTAAACGTACGTATGATTTTAAACTTATAATTATGTAACATAACACAATGTAGAAATATCGATTTATCGGTACCTCTTCAAAATTAAATCGAGCGATGAACGGTTCTAAATATTAAATAACAATATTAAAAAAACTATTTACTTGTTAATGAAACATTAGTGATTGTAGGGTTACCCTATAGATGAAATTTTATTGTAAACTTCGATATGTGTATTGTCGTTCATTGGATAATAAGTTTATTGGTGTCCATTCATTCGGAAGTCGATAAACGATCGGGCCACGAGAATTATTATTGGTAGTTAGTGAATTTTTCTGTAACTGACTTTCATGGGTCGATTGAGTAAGTGAAAGATGAAGGTTCTCGTTCATTACGAGCGTATCGCACTGTGCCTTTTTATAATATCATTGACTGTGCCACGGTTGTTGCAAAAAATACAATTATATACCGTTATTGCTCATTCGTTGCATTTCACTAGCGGTCATTTATTTCGTTCTTAAAGTTCGTAATTATGATTACAAATAATTTATCTAATAATAAAAGAAACGTACGATAAACACACAAAATAACATTTATGGCGTATTAAGGTGGCCTAGTTAATAAATAATCTAAATTTTACTACCAAAAAATAACCGACTTCAAAGTCTCAAAAATGACTTGTCAGATCTCGTTCAAATTTATGTGGGACCACATGACAAGCACCTGCTTTCGATTAGAAAAATAATCATCGAAATCGGTTGGCGTGATATTGAGTTATTCGTCAATTTGTCGCGCACATCTTAACACAAATTTACGACTTAAGTGGTTTTCTCATGGATGCCATTGTCAAATCTCAATACGATTTATGTGGGACCACATGACAGCCACCAGCTTTTGATTAAAAAAAGATTAAAAAAATAATCGGTTCGCCCAGTGCAAAGTTAACAAAATACAACACAAAGTTAACAAAATACAAACAAAGGTAACAAACATAAAAAATAAATAAAAAAAATAGTTGAATTGAGAACCTCCTCCTTTTTTTGAAGTCGGTTAGGTAATAATAAGTAGTTAATGAATAATAGTCGATAAACTTACTACATACTTCAGAACCCTACATGTAATTATAACATTTTATTGTTCTAGATTTATTGAACTATTTCAATTGGAAAGTAATAATTGTATTAATTTAAAAAATTGCCCGTATTGCAAAATTAGTAAACGGGACGCGTCCACTCCTTGTGTGTGCTAACCTTTATTGAACATATTGCTTTCACTGGAGCAGCAAAACGATTATTTATTTTCTTTTTCTGCCCAATCAGTAATTAACTTTGATATATTTCTATTTATCTGTTTTCATTATTATTTACTACACATAATATTAAACTGTAACTGACTTACGTAATAGTTCTTGAGCCAAGAACAGATTTTCATGACTAAGCTCCTTCCAGATGAAAACTCGTAGGACCCTTAAGAGAGCTGTATCAAGAAGCTTAGGGAACGTCAGCTGCCGATGCATGGGTGGGTTAAGCAGCACTAGCCTGTAGAACATGTGGGATTTTTTTGTCCCAATTGAAACTTCGACAAATTAAAGGTAGCCTTGCTTTGTAAAGGTCTATTATCTAAGTGGGTTAAAGCGAGTGTGTTTTCAATTGTTTCGGATGTTGAAGAACTTGAACAATTCGACGACCCTGTAGCCTAGTTGGTAGCGAACCTGCCTGCGAAGCGAGGGGTCCCGGGTTCGATTCCTGGCTGGGGCAGATATTTATGTGACAGATAAATATTTGTACTCGGGTCATGGGTGTGATTGTGATGTGTTATATGTGTCGTCCATGCCACCCGAGACACAGGTAATAATAACCTACTGTGGGGTATGAGTGTGTAGCGTTTAAAAAAAAATTCGACTTATCGACACGTTACCTGTCTGCTGTTGGCTTTACTATTATTACCTCAAGTTGTTACTAAAAAAATGCGTAGTAATATATTGACAAAATAAACAATTTCACTAAAACAAAATGATTTGTACTGAAATATTAAGACAGAGATTTTTAATTTAGATTATCCAATATCTTTATTCAATTAATACATTCTTGGAGCGTGCCGGGACTGCCGGATATCTAATATTCTTTTATACAATCAGTAATGAAAGTTAACATCTACTAATTTAATAACAATGATATTTTTATAAAAAATATTTGAGTCCAATATTAGAATTCTTAACATCACTGGCTTGTAAATCTTGTAATATACGAGTATTTTATCTAATCTTGCTTCACAGCGACTAATAATAACATGGCTTTATTACAGTAATAAAATTATAATTACCATTTGTTCCTATTACCGAGTAACAAAGATACCGGTATTTCTTATAATAATAATTTTAATGTTTATTAGAGTATGTGAGTAATTTCTATTACAAAAAATCCCAACGCAGACTTTACTCTTAAGAAACTTCACCACAACTTCACAATCTACGACGATGCTAAGTACACTCACCTACAAAGATGACATTACTCTGTACATGCTGGTAAAAAATTTCGTTATCTCAGGAAACATTCTAAGCACGACGGTGCAGGCTTTGGAAGCTTTCAAGATATTTTCTACCTTGGGGAGTATGACATAAAGTTTATAATACCGTGGATAAGCCTTCGTGCTCCTGAATATTCAACTGCTCATTCGAGCTACAGTTGCGCTTACCTCACGCATAATTATTTGGAACGCCTAGCAAAATGTTTGTTGAAGGAAGTAAAGAAAAAAAATTGAAATAGGAATATAATTTATTATGGAATTTTGTTTCATATAAAAAAAACCTATGTTATTAATACCTTGCCATTACGATCCCATTTGCCTTGAGACAGCCAAGATAGGAAAAACACATTATCTAGTAATTTTGATAAAAGACTTTTGTTTGACACACTTTTAGTTGCACCATTAAAATAAATTATTAGATATCTCTAAACTGCCTCATTTTCTCTTGCTTTTAAACTTCAGCACCATCCTTCAAACCGTACAAGTAATGTATCAATCACATCTGTAATGTCACTTCCGAAATTAAAAAAAAATATTTCAGTTTGTCATTGCATAATGGAATATTTCTAAAAATGTAACTGAAGTTAATCATTGATTGTGACACGATTATATCCGTTATTATTATTCGTTAAACGTGTTTAACATATTCATTGCCATTGTGTTACATCAACATTCTCATTTGTAGGTACATTTATGAGCTGTTCTCACTTGTACACTCCATTTTGTAAACGGATTCTCACATTGTTCTGAAGCATTGTAAGTGCTTACAAGTTTCCATCTAGGTATGTTACGCTTGACTTCACAACTTACAATTAGCATTGTGTTTGTGACTGTACTGTGAACGCTTCATGCGCAAAAACAAAGCCTGTTTTGATAAGGGATATACATATAGACGTAGATTTTGTCCGGCTGAAATTTAATGACATATTATATTATGAAGTTTAATGATGTATTTTTCAAACGATATTTTTGTGAATGGTTGACAAGCGAGCAACGCTATCCACTAGCACAAGTATCTTCAAAGAAGATTTAGAAGCCTTTGGAAAATACCTAACACCGTACTAAAAATTATATTATATATTAATATTTAGTTGTTTTATTTCTTACTTTATTTTTATATTTTATTTAATTCTCAACTAAAATTAGCAACTTAGCAGACTGTACGTTATTGTGTAATATTCATTTGAGCTGTCCAGTTTCTTCAAAGCTTCGCATTAAACAATAGTTTGCTCAAAATTTAATTTCACAAAGTTGCCAAGCCCACTCTAAAGCTCTCTTCCCACAACTTTGGTTATTAGAGGCTTTGTGTTTTCTCTGTATTTTTAGTATAAAATGGTAATTTAAATGTTGCACACTGAAAATAATATAATTATTATAACTTCGAAATTTTTAACGAATTTATTTAGCTTATACCGTTTGATTGGTTCAAATCTTGCAAGCTTAATTAGACCAACTTCATCTCATGGGAGTTGAAATTTTACGTACCTATTTCTTTTGTTCTGATGACAGTGCAATTTCGTAATAAGCATGACCACAGTGATACCACACAAAGGTCTAGCTCCCTGCTGCAGGCAAAGGAACTCCTTAACGGCTAAGAACACAGTAATCCAACAGAAAAAAATAATCTTAATATATATAAATTACGTGTCACGCTGTTCGTCCGCTATGAACTCTTAAAATACTTAACCGATTTTAACCAAATTTTCACACCATGTGCAGTTTGATCCAACTTGAAAGATAGGATAGGATAGCTAACATAAATAATAAAAAAAACTTTTCACAGAACGAGGTCTGTCTGGGCAGCTAGTTATATTATAGAGTATATTATAACGAAAAGTTAACAAAATAGAATCTTGGGTTAAAACTAAAATAGAAGTTATTTAAACTACTCAAACTTTAAATTTAAACTAATAAATTAGATAACATTTATTTATTTATTTATTCCTTTTTTTTTCACCCTAACATTACAGGCTATAACCCAATGCGTTAGGTAAATACATTTAGCACTTATATCTACTAATTAATAATACAACATAAACTATCTTAAATACCTACAACAAAATAAATACAAATAAAATCTAATATTAACAATAACAAATAATATACATTATATCTATTGCAATTTTATTCCAGTGACTATTAAAAATGTCAATCCTATCATGGACCCTATTCGCCACTTTTATTGCCCGTGTTATCGGCGCCTTCGCCAACAAGTTGGTCTTGGCCACCGGTACGACGAGCAATTGCGGTTGCCGCCGTCTCTCCACATAATTGTCAGGCACATATATATTTAAAAGACGCAGGACTCCCGGGTTGGACTCCTTCCCACACAGTATTTTAATTAAATACGATACGAGCGCAAACTCCCTGCGCACTCTTAATTCATTATATCCGACCATCCCCAATACGAATAATGTCGGATACATCAATGGGTAAAAAGGATAATACAGTTTCCAGTACAAGTGCCGTGTAAATTTGTTTTGGACTCGTTCTAACATCGTGATGTACTTCGCCTCATATGGAGCCCAAACGACTGCGCTGTACTCCATATGACTCCATATGACTCCGCACCAGTGCATCGTACAAGACTTTCACTGCGGTGATGTTAGTAAACCCCTGCGACTGTCTCAAAACAAATTCTAGGTTCCGGTAAGCTTTTTTACAAATTTTCGTGATGTGATCGCGAAACGTTAATTCAGGTGTGACATAGACTCCCAGATCCCGCATCTGTGTGACTCGTTGTATCGGCTCTGCTTCAATTGTGTAATCATGAAGTAAAGGTGTTCGAGCACGAGTGAACGTCATGATGGCACACTTGGTCACGTTGAAAAGCAATTTATTATTGCGACTCCATTCCACGATCCTGTCTACGTCCTCCTGAAAGCTTTCGCAATCACTCTTGTCCCTTACCTCAAGCATTAGCTTAAGGTCATCTGCAAATAATAGGCACGACCCCCGTCTGACAACTTCAGGAAGGTCATTGACCATTATTATGAACTCGAGAGGGCCCAAGTTGCTGCCCTGGGTCACACCGGACCAGGCATTATACGGCTCAGATTCGTAGCCCTTGTAGTCTACATACTGCCGGCGATCAGTCATGTAGCTTGCAAACAACTGCAGGAGATGTGGCGTACAACCAACTTTCGTGAGCTTCATTAGCAATATGTCATTATCAACTGAGTCGAACGCTTTCTTGAAGTCAAAGTACGCTACATCCACCTGCACCCCCGCATCAACTGCTGGGACCACCTGCGCCATGAAATTCAAAAGATTCGTGGCCGTACTGCGTCCAGGTCTGAATCCATGCTGCGCTTCCGATAGCCGCGCACGGACCTGCTCATACACATGACGCTGGATAGCGGATTCAAATACCTTTGCTGGAGTTGATAGTACTCCTACCGGCCTGTAACCATTGATATCCGATCCAGCACCGCCCTTCGGAACTGGTATAACTCGCGTCATCTTCCACCGAGCTGGGAATTCAGCCAACTGCAAACATGTAATAAATATGTGACAACATAATAAAAAGAGTCTAGGAAGATCGAGGGTGGTCTCTTGTCAAGAAAGAAATGTGGTCTGGGAAAAAGAATAACTAATCCGAAGCTTATATCTCGGCCATTTATTGGTGGGATTTTCAAATTTTTTCCGCGATTTATTAGTTTTGCTTTATGATTTAATTTTCTTGTTTTTTTTTTGTGTTTTTCATCGTCATAAAACTTCTCTATTTCTAACTTCGATACCTTACTATCACACGAGCAAAGCGAATCTTTTCTGTTCAATATAGACTTATATTTATTCGCTACAAGAATCAATGCTAGTGTCTGGTAATAATTAATTTTAAATGAAGTGGTATAAGTCGAGGCGTATAAATCATTCAATAAATTAATCAGCCGAGTTAAATCGCAACCGTATTTCATAATGACGGCGGACACGGCGGTACGCAGACTTGAATTTAATAAAACGTAGGTACCTGAGTGAAGCCAAAAATGCTTAGTTTTGGTGAAGAACAGCGACCTTAAACTTCAAAAAGTATTATGTGATTTTAAGCTACTTATTAATTACTTTTGCTTTTATCGAGAGATGGTTTTTTATTCTTATTTTACTTTTATGTACTTTTACTTAAAACCAACTCTTCTAATTTTAAAAGTTATGTGCGTCTTAGAATACAAGGTAAGGAAAAAGCATAAGAAAATGGCGAAGAAACTTGCACTACAATGTTCTCAAACGCAACAAAACTTTTCTTCTTTTTCTTCTCTTCTTCTTGGCAACGCATCAGTGATGGCTTCTGTGTTACTGATGTCCAAGGGCGACGATAGCCACGTACCTTCAGGTGAATCGTGAGCTTGTTTGTTGGTTATTTCCGTAAAAAATAAATCTTACCATTGACAACAAAAATCACAAATCCAAGATACGAAAACAAAAATTTTTCGTTGCATAAAATATTTTCCCCAAAATCGAACCTGGGACCCCTCAGAACCAGTAGTAGCCATATTATCGTTTACATGAGTACACACATACCCTATTAAGTTGCAAAAAGTAGTTTTATTTTTAAACGTTAACTCACCGACTCGGCAAATAATTGTTGTTCTTAATCACGAGCATTACACTGATGTCTGTACACCGACCACTACTTAGCGTAATTGCTGGCCGGGACTCACGCTCGTCTACAGTTTTCGCTTCGACGAGAATGTGTCATGGGCATTATCCTTGCTAGTAATACCTATTAACTTGATTGCGTTCACACGTGGGTAATTTTTAACCGACTTCAAAAAACGGAGGAGGTTCTCAATTCGACTGTATTTTTTTTTATGTTTGTTACCTCAGAACTTTGGACTGGGTGAACCGATTTTGATGATTCTTTTTTTAATCAAAAGCTGGTGGCTGTCATGTGTCACATAAATATTGAGATCTGACAATGATCTGAAAACCACATAAGTCGTAAAGGAGGTGGCCAAGATTTACCCCGGAAATGGTTAAAATAAGTTTATTTGTACAAGGTTTTAGTCTTCTGAAAAGACATGTTTTCCATTTAATAAAACATAACTAGAATTTTAATATTCTTCTGAACTCCGCCGTGAGTACTTATAATAAATTAACAATATTAATAAGTTGTATTATATACACTTAATCCTCTGCTACCTCCATTGCTATCACTCAGTGTTGCCAATGCTACGGCAATTACCGTGTTCTACGGCTTTCAGGCCAAAAAATTACAAAATGTACGGCTTACGGCTGGAACCCTATGGCGGCTATGGCCGTAGCAAATTCTACGGCTTTTCGTAAATTCTACGGTCTTTTTGACGTGATAACGTCTATTAAAACGATAAACGCCGGGCGCACGCACGAAAAACCACGACTCATTGTCCCGTTCCGCGCGAGCGAGAGCGCGGAACAAGCGATAGAGAGGCACGATCGGCTACGATCGGCCGAAGCGCTCAATTTTATCTATAAAAATATGCAATCATTTCATCAATGTTTTGTCATGACGTTGTCACATCAAACTAACGCCCGTAAACCGACTTTACAGACATTTTTTTTTGCAAACATTTAACGAATGTAAAACCTTAAAACAGCGCTACTAGGCTAATTATGATTTTAATCTAGGTATTCTAGGTTAATGAAAAGTGTTCTTGAAGTTTTGTGGACATCAAATTAACTGCGGATGACCTTTTTTTAGTCCGAGCGTTGAACCGATGGTATATATTGGCATAATTGGATGGCATAATATATGACACGGCCCACAGTTGATCTTTTTCCATTTAAACACGCCTTTTTTAACTAATGTACACGGCCTTCCAAAAATTTTCATTGGCAACACTGCTATCACTGGAGGTTGACAATTGACTGACAGAAATGCGAATGTCTGCTATATTGACATTTGCCAAAACAATATTATTGTGTTTGATTTCTACAAAATAATAATTGTGATTTGTGTTTGATTTTTTGCCATGAGGTGCATTAATTGCGCGGTTGATATTGAGCGCATGGCATATCACTCAATATCTCGGCTAAAGAGAAACCTCCAATCCATATTGGTAGAATGGATTACAGGTATGGCATACAAATAAAACTGCCCGTAAAAGGAGAATCTCAAGTTCTAGAGATTTTTATTGATAAAATTATCAAAGTAGATATTGTAAGCTTTAATTTTAATGTAAGGTAAAAATAAAATGTGTACATTATACTTCACAAGTGGGGCAAACGCCCATACAAATGTTGGCCACCTCCTTTGTATTAAGAATGTGCGCGACAAATTGACGAATAACTCAATATCACGCCAACCGATTTGGATGATTCTTTTTTAAAGGAAAGCAGGTGCTTGTCATGTGGTCCCACATAAATTTGACACGTAGATCGTCCCACATAGATCTGACAAGTAGTTTTTGAGTAACTTTGAAGTCGGTTATTTTTTTTTTCGTAAAATTTAGATTATTTAGATATCTATGTATTATTTTTATTTATTCTAACTAGGGCTCTGCCTGCGACTTTTGTCACGTTTTTCGGGATAGTTAGTAGCGTACTTATTCTAGACGAGTAACCACCCTCGCTTTGCTTCGGTTTTCTTTTTTTACATCTTGGGTTACATTATTGGAGTTTTATTAAGGATCCCTAATTTAAAAAAAAAATATAATATAGCCTATGTCACCCGGGGATAGTGTAGTGTAGCTTTCCAACAGTGAAAGAATTTTTCAAATCGGTTCAGTAGTTTCAGAGCTTATTCAATGCAAACAAATAATCAAATCTTTCCTCTTTATAATATTAGTGTAGATTATGGTCTACTAACAAAAAATAACTGACTTCAAAGTTACTCAAAAACTACTTGTCAGATCTCGTTCAAATTTATATGGAACCACATGACAAGCATTTGCTTTCGATTAAAAAAAGAATCATCGACTTATATGGTTTTCTCATGGACGCCATTGTCAGATCTCAATAAAATTTATGTGGGACCACATGACAAGCACCAGCTTTTGATTAAAAAAAGAATCATCAAAATTGGTTTGCCCAGTCCAAAGTTCTGAGGTAACAAACATAAAAAAAAACTTGAGAGGTGTCTAGGGACACCCGGATGAAACGAAGTTCCTTGCAATCAGTACTAGGATAGCAAAAACATGCAGCAAGAGAAAAATAATGAGAAATTTAATACCCCAGATTTGTTTTGGCACACTCGCTTGCATGTTTTTGCTATCCTAGTACTCTGGCTTGCTTTCTATATAAAAAAACTACGACGGCAAAAAGTGTCGTTACCTTTTAAAAAGTGTCGTTACCAAATTTTCCGCTTAGCCCCCTTTCGCAACGCGCGATAACGAACTTCGTTCCAAAAACAGTCGAATTGAGAACCTCCTCCTTTTTTTGAAGCCGGTTAAAAAGCAAGAGCACAATAATGATTTCCTGACACTGGAACAAATCAGGTATTCATAAAAGTAAGTCGTATCCATTTAGTTGAGGAAATCCAAAACTCATATTGAATATTGACCTCTTCAGCAGAGTAACATGTACATACATTTTACATAACGTGGGATCTAAGCCGTGGACGGCTAATACGCCACCAAAACCCATAAAGCTTATAATATTTTTCCCGTAAATAATTTATTTACATTTACCGGGTAGCTTTAGGGTGAGTCCAGATTACTCCAGATTAAATAACATAATTTTTTTGTTTTACCTTTAACATGTTTACTTTGTTTAACATTTTTACATTAATTACATGTACAGTCAATAGTTTAAATAACAGTGAATTTAATATGGACAATATTTTGACGTGATAACGTCTATTAAAACGATGAACACCGGGCGCATCTATGAAAAAATGTAGCGTTCCGCGAGCGAGAGAGCAGCAAAAGCGACTGAGAGGCACTATCGGCTACGATCGGCGTATCGTAGCGGAGCGGAGCTTTGTCATGACGTTATCACGTTTTACAGACAACCATTTTTTTTGTCCGGAAGTGCTGGTTACAACACACTGCAATGATGCGGTGGATGAAAATTTCATCAAAATCCGTGAAGCCATTTTGGAGCCCATAGGGAACATACATACACGCATTGATTTACATATAATTATATGAACTAACACACTATTCTTATTATAAACTAACATACTATTAAAACATGCTAAATAGTGTGTCATATTGTAACCGTTTTGTGACATAATCTGACCTCGCCCTTAATATCACAAAGGGTTTAATGTAACCAAACGAAACGGGACGCTTTTTACCTTTAGGGTTACTACCAATCGGACCAATTTTCAGTGGCTATGGTTATTGCTTGTAGTAATGGGATTGAAACATTTTTTGCTTGTGATATTTACAAACATTTTCAGTTTTATTTTTTATACTCGGTAACCCGCTTGTCTTACTTGGGGGCACTTGTTTGCACGATTGTGACAATTAAATTAATAGTTACATATTACAGGAAATGTTGTGAGAAAATGTTACATTTTTTCTTCCCCCGTCTCCACTACGTCGATATCAAAGTTTTACCCAAACTAGTCTATTCTAACCTTTACGAAGTTTCAAAGTATATTGCAAATAAATTAAATTCAAGACTGCTTTCCTTTGAGGACTCGCCGAAGCTTACTGAGTCTTTCATATTGATTCCTACTTAGCAATATTTTTTATATTAAGAGGATATTTTTTTTATTTACAAATAGTCGATAAACGAACTGATGATCCGTCTGATCGGAAGTGTTTATTGTCACCCATGGACATCAGTGAGATTATACGCATCACTGATGTGTAGTCGGCCAAGAAAGAGAGAAGAAAAAGAAAGAAAAGTAAAAATTTAACCGACTTCAAAAAAGGAGGAGGTATTCAATCTTAATATAAATAAATTACGTGTCACGTTGTTTGTCCACGATGGACTCCTAAACTACTTAACCGATCTTAATCTTTGCACACCGTATGCAGTTTGAACCAACTTGAAAGATAGGATAGCTTACATCTCAAAATGAAAATAAAAAACTTTTGACAGAACGAAGTCTGTCCGGGCAGCTAGTTCGACTGTATTTTTTACGTTTGTTACCTCAGAACTTTTGACTGGGTGAACCGATATTGATGATTCTTTTTTATTCGAAAGCTAGTGCTTTTCATGTGGTCCCACATAAATTTGAGCGAGATCCCTAATTTTGAAGTCGGTTTTTTGTCAAGAACTATTATATGTAATTCTCGTAAACTCGCAAGGTTTGATTTAAAAACACACACAAACACACACACACAGTGGTCTAAACTCTGGTCTAAGCCTCTTTAAACATGGCGCAAAAATCTTTTTTATTTTCGAACCGATAGGAATTAAACAATGTTAAGCCGTTTCTAAAGCAAGAACAAACGCACACACTAACAGACCAACCAACAATTAAAGATCATTAAGGCATCCGTTTCTCAAATATCCATCATCTACAAACAGTTACAGTTGTTAAATAATAGTTTTCTGAATCGAGCCTTAGTATGCAATTGGAGCCTTAATCGATGAAGGAACTGACGACTTGGCATCATTGCAATCGTGAGAAAGATAAAGCTTGTCGTCAGCACTTCGTATCTTGAGAATGATGGACAGTTCGGACAATAACCTGATATAAAGTAGTACCTAGAATTAAACATTTATTTCAAAGTAACAGTAGTTAAATTTTTTTTAGTATGAGCAGTCAAAGTTGAGTGATAGTAAATTAGAAATACTTGAAATAATGATATTATGTAATGTATATAATTATTGTATGTAATTATTGTAATTTTTGAATCTTATTTGATTTAAAAATAGCGTAGCTACTTGAGATTCCGCAACAGTAAAAAAAATTATTGAAAACTGTAGTAGCAATATGCCAAAAATTTTAACTCAGGGTAGTATTTTTGTGTTTTTGACGTGATAACGTCTATTAAAACAATGTGCGCCGGACGCATCTATGCAAAAATGTAGAGTTCCGCGAGCGAGAGAGCGGCAAAAGCGAGAGAGAGGCACTATCGGCTACGATCGGCGTATCGTATCCGATGCCGTAGGCGATCGTAGTAGAGTGGTGCGGAGCGGGGCGGGGCGGAGCGGAGCGGAGTGGGCGGAGTGGGCGGAGTGGGGCGGAGCGGAGCTTTGTCATAACGTTGTCACGTTGAACTACCGTCCGTAAACCGACTTTACAGACAACCATTTTTTTTAAATGGCCGGTACTTGGGAATCGTAGCGGATACATCGATGATTTTTTTTACCGGGCCCGCCATTAGTAAGCCTTTCCACTGGTGCAGGCTTAACGTCACGTTCTGGGACACCCTGTATAATTCAGTGCTATTTCTTATTTCATAGCCCGCTCATAGCCCGGCGGCTTGCGTCGATCCTATGTGATCGACAAAGTTAAGCAATAGCAGGTGCGGTCGGTAGTTGGATGAGTGATCGCTAGTGGCAAAAAAATCTTGAGCGTTTCCGTGTTTCGGAGGGCATGTAAAGCCGTCGGTCCCGGTTGTTATCATAACAGTCATTAAGCCATGTCGGAGGCCCCCGGGTGGTTTGAAAACTTTCGACACTCGGTTTAGCCACTAACCCCTCCACCAATCCGCACTGGAGCAGCGTGGTGGAGTATGCTCTAGGCCTCCTCAAGAGGAGAGACCTGTGCCCAGTAGTGGGCCATTAATGGATTGAAGCCAATTTTTTATTTCTCAATTCTTGTTGTTAATTAATTCCATGTTTATCTAGTTCTCTGTTTCAAAGTTTCATTGTCGAGGATCCGGCGGTTTTGTTTCGCTCTGATTTATAACAAGCTTTGTCCGTGACTTCGTTCGCTTAACTGCCTTTATCTTGTACTAAGTGAATAATGACCAATTATGTCCTTCCTTATAGAACAAGTACAAGTACTAACTGAGTTATATTATTTTTAACAAACTTCAAAAAAGGAGGAGGTATCCAATTAAAAAATACAGTCATATTTTTTTCACGTTTGTTATCTAAGAATTTTCGACTGGGTGAACCGATTTTGATGATTCTTTTTTTAATCGAAAGCTGGTGCTTGTCATGTGGTCCCACTTAAATGAGCGAGATCTGACGAGTTTTTGAGTTACTTTGAATTCGGTTATTTTTTGTCAAGAATTATTGTGTACAATAAGTTCTTCTTTAGAATGTGTTGTGATAACTGAGTAATTCAGATTGATCTATAAGTCATCTAAGGAATAAATGTTTATCGCTCGTCTAGCCAATCGTCAGTTGACTAGACCCTACAACGTTTATAAACTAATGGAGGCTATACACGATCAAGTATACTTGTCAAATCTGCAGTTTGACTTGTCAAATTTGCAGTTTGACTTGACGTGCCATCCAGTGTGCATGAGACAAATATATGGCAGATAGCTATACCGTGGCCATACACGATCAAGTATACTGGATGCCCCGTCAAGTCCGCTTGACGCTTCATGAAGTACACTTGATCGTGTATGGCCTCCCTAATGATTCCCACCTAGAAAATTATAACCTATCTAGAATTTTTTGTGATAATCATTTCTAAAATAGCGTGGGTTGTTATAAATTACTTTGACGATTATTTATCTCGTCAACAAAGAACAAAAAGATCTCAAACCGTAACTAAGACGTCCTTTATTATGAGCCGCTACATTTTTTATCACTTCCATAATTCTCCTAAACAGTCTGCTTTTAATTTCAGTGATAAATTACAGTTTTCCGTAAATAGGCTAGTGACGGGGGGTCGCAAATGGGTCAGGGGGATGAGATGATGACGTCATTGAAGCAATTTACGGGGTGACTTAGCATCGGTTGTTTCGCGACGTCACCGCGAGTTGTAATCAACGAAGCATTGTAAGTTGACGGCTGTTTGGGTGCTTGCGGCTGCCGACTGGACGGGTGATGATGGCAGCAATGAATTGTTTAACTAAGCACTTACCTAGGTTTTATAAAAAAATGTAATTTTTTTAGGGTTGTATAGTCTGAACGAAAGAGCCACGTATTTAATAATTTTATTAAAGGTCAACTATCCTAGCTAGGTCTAATTACAAGTACCTATTAAAACTCCAATGAAGAAGCGGCCAACGGCTCAACAAGTATCAGGATTACATGACGACCCAATACCCTAGACTCTAGAGTTTATGACAATGTCCTGGAAACGAGGCGTCCTGGGTTCGATTTCCACGTTAGTGTTTGTTATCCATGCCACCTGTGACACAGGGATTCCCAGTGTGTGTTCATTTATTTCTTACTGTTAATTATTGTGTGTTAAATACTATAACAAGCCCACATAAAATTAAAAATATAAAATTCTTCTACAGGAAATAAAAAAATATCTTATTATATTTCTAAAAGATAAAATCCCATTATCTCGCTTAGCTCTTTGACGCTTTCGTACTAAAAGAGGTTGTTACGCAAAACGCCTGCTAACAGTGATATAGATAAAACTATATCTTAATATATATAAATTACGTGTCACGTTGTTTGTCCGCGATGGACACCTAAATTACTGAACCGATTTTAATGAAATTTGCACACCATGTGCAGTTTGATCCAACTTGAAAGATAGGATAGCTTACATCTCAAAATAAAAAAAACTTTTGACAGAACGAAGTCTGTCCGGGCAGCTAGTTATATTTAAATCACTGTTACTGTACGAGAATAAGTTATCTACTTTAAAACCCTTTTTGTTAAATGAACTCACCTAAAATAATTCTTAATTAATAAAATCTTAAAAAATGGCCTTGGCACAGTATATTAATTCCTATATTGTGGCCTTGGTATGTGTAAAATAAAAACAATGATAAATAATTACTACCGATAGGTATAATGCTGTACCTATTATCTTTTAGCCAACCTTTGGACAAGATAAACGGCTCGCTTTATGTTGATCAAAGAATAATATTTGAGTAGGTATGTGGATTTTTGTGTCCCTAGTGATCCTCAACAAATTAGACAACATTTTAGAGTCACTGACATCTTGTAAATCTAATAATAATGACTGTGACTGATCTATGTCTGTACATTAGAGGTATTTGAGAATATTATTAGTGCGGAGTTAAATCTGTTGATCCCATAAAAATGAATTAGAATGTTTATTTATTTAGATCTATATTTTTAATCCCAGTAACAGCTTAACCAATTTGGATGCAAGTACTGTATGCTTTCAAACATTTTAGTGTTAACATTTTAAGGTTTAATTTAAGTAACTTACACATAAAAAAGTGTTAATTTACCTTTTTCTATTGACAGTAATATTTATTAAAATAATTATTATAATATTTTTTTAAATATATTTCTGTGAATCAGTATATTTTTCTCTTTTTATGCTGGAATGTACATAGGTCCCGCCCAAAAAAACACATCTCCTTTTCAATTCGAATAGTTCCTCAAAGCATTTACAATTAAGTATAAATTCAACACAAATGTTCGCATTTCCCCCATCATGGATTAAATGGAAGCTCAAATATACCGTAAAATGTTTTAGGTATAATTATCAAGTTCAGTCCACGAGGGGATGCCATGTATGCGACTTGGGAAGTTCAACGCGAAAATTTCTCTCATTAGGGAAACATTGGGCTTTTCCAGTAATTAAACGAATTTTCCGACCGTACCGACATAGTTCAATAACACTTTTAGTCGGTCAATACCCTTGGTTTGCAATTTTTAAATAACTTTTAATTTATCCTTAATTACACGATACGCTTTTTTAAAAGAGGAGAACGGTATTGAAGGACTGGTCAATGTAATTGTAAGCAATGAATAAGGACAACACTAAAAGCGTGGCCAATACAACGGCCATGGAAACGAGCTTTTAACTCAGTGTTAAGTTCTAAGTCAAAATGCGCAACAAAAAAAAATATAAAGCCTTTTCCACACCTTGCAAGTGGCTAAAGAAATGACTTTGGAGAGCTGCTAGTTTTAAAGTAGGTACATACTTTGTCGATTCGAAGCAGAGTAGATTTTCAATCAACAATAATATTTATAATTCAACTCAATTATTCAAGTATTTTAATTTGAAAGTTATTGCCAAAACATTAACTTCAACATATAGGTATTAAATTTTCACATTGTAATAAGCGAAGCGGGTGAATTATTAAGCGATTAGCTCCTTTTGTGATGGCCCGGTATACTTAGGGGAAATCTGAAAGTAGCAATGTTCGACTGTTTTACAAAAGAGGGATTTTAAAATTCGTTTTAAAATTCTAACGTGTAGATGATTTCGTTGCTTGGTTAACAAGTCTATTTATCTATACCAGGTTTGATTCTAGATTTGTGCAAATACTAGCGTGAGTTATCGTACCTAACTAGTAAATCTCAACAAGATATTCTTTAAATGTACTTTAAATACCTTCCCCTCGTTAAAATCCGTCATAACCTCATTCGATAGGGAGTCATAAAGTATTTATGGCTTTATTGACATAAAACCATTAATTGGGTTTACGAGCTCATTACTCCCGTGCCCCTTTGTGTCTATCAGAGCGTGTACTAGCGTCCTTCCACTTAATCAGGATATCCGGGACAGGTTACCCTGATAAGTGTGTTACAACTGACGTTACCGGCTCATATCTTGCGGCACTGATGCTTACTTAATTACGCTTACAGCTCTGTGCATGTCTCAGGCCGTTTAATACTTAATAGTACGTACTTTAAATCATTTGTATTGTCAACAGCTGTAGCCTAGTTGGTAGCGACCCTGCCTGCAAAGCGAGGGGTCTCGAGTTCGATTCCCGGCTGGGGCAGATATTTATGTGACAGATAAATTTTTGGGTGTTATTGTGATGTGTGATAGTTAAATGTCGTTCATGTCACCCGCGACACAGGTAAAAACCTACTGCGGGGTAAAAGTGTGTAAACGTTAAAAAAATGTGTACCTACTTTCCATCTTCAGGTCTACCGATGGAAATTTTAATTCCAGGTAACAGATCCTTTATTTAACGTTATTACAAACCAACAAAGTATATTTTCGTGTATATTAAGCTTCTTCCTGTGTTAAACAAAAAGTTTCCTTGTCGTCGTCCCCAAACACCCATTACTACCTAAGTTGATTAATTTACAAAAAGTCGTGTTCAAATTAGCGCCCCGAAACGGCAGCCGAGGGATTATCATTTGGACAGATCGAGTTTTTTTATAGTCTACTGTTTAACGTTGTTTTGCATTATTTAGGTATATCTCGTTTAAATTGGTTTCAAACTACTGATGGCCCACTACTGGGAACGGGTGTTTCCTCTTGAGGAGACCTAGAGCATACTCCACCACGCTGCTCCAGTGCGGATTAATGGAGGGGTTAGTGATCAACCCCGGAAGTTTTCAAACCGCCCGAGGGCGTCCGACATGGCTTCTCGATTGTTATCAACAGGGACCGACGGGTTTACATGCCCTTCTAAGCACAGAAACGCTCGAGAATTTGTTTCTACTACCTCAACTCGGTCGATCACTGGATCGACACAAACTATAATGTTATGAGCGCTTCAAAAATTTAACTTCACTTTTAACAAAAGTTTTCCGAAATATTTACCCATATAAAACACACAAAATGTTTGTACGGACGTCCTTTAGAGACTTTGAAACCGTCCAACCAATATACCCCAAAATGATTTCATTTGAAAGGTAATAATTCAAAGATGATTTGAGACTACTAAAACAATGCATTAGGCACATTTTCGATTTTTGACTTATCCCATACATTTTTAGCGTAGGTACCACAGCACAACACACACAGTACTTTCATAAATAAGTCACATACAGAGAACGATGAATCATCGCGTATTTCAAAAATATATTCCACCGTAGCCTGCGCCTGCCATCGGTTTCAAAAGCAAAGTATTTTATACTCAAACCGACAACAGAATTGATGATGTTATTAGTGAATTTCTGATTTGTTTAAAAATATTAATTTAATGCATAATCCAAACTCAAAAGTATAAATCAAAATAATATATTTAAGTTTATAGTATCAGGCGTTACTTTGCGGAAATGCATTGTTATTAAGTCACAAAGCGACTAACCATCGTAGAGTCAACTTACCCTGATGATGCTCCGTTTCATGGCGAAACACTGGTGTGGGTGCTGGTATGTATGTTGGTATATACGTTTAATTATATTAGTGCATGTTTCCGTTGTGGGAGGGAGGGAGGTGTCACGCATGTCTTAAAGTATATACCATCATACATGTTAACCGCGGATGGTTGCAAAGTAGACTAATACTAACTTATTTAAGTTCGTTATTAAAGACTGTAATTATGCTGCTTCTACTAAAGATTTACTAAGGTTTAGAGGAGAAAAACAGCAAAAAAACTACCTTATAACAGAAACACGAAAATTATGAAAAAACTTCGCTGTATTTCAACTAAATTCCTCTATTCAAAGCTTTCATCACAATTGACATAACATGAAAATACGTACCTACATACGTAAGTAATCTAAATTAAACAAAGATATAAAACAAAAATTGTGTGGGGTAATTTTAAAAACCTCAAGTTAATGACCAAACTAACGTAAGATAAGATAAGTGAATGATAAGTGAATTAAATCACTTGCACCTCCAACTCCAAACCACTCGGAACACTGTATGTATATTGGTCCTCGCCCACCGCGAGTACTTACGCCACAAACTAATACCAGATGACAACGGCCTGCAAACAGCTTAACGACCGCCTTCGTCAAACGCTTAGTTAAAACAAGGGATAATCCGGCTTTTGCATACTATATCTGTTCCTGACAATGATATTTAAAAAAATATAGATAAGTTATGCCCTAACAAATCAACTTAAAAATCTGTTTCGAAAAGAGCTGTGTGTGTGTTACACACGTTTATCTTTTGTTTTAGTACACCAATCACATTGGTATAATACACGAAGGCATTTTTTACGCTGCATGTCAAGCGTGAGTATCGAATCGTCTTGTATTGACAAAGCGACTACGAGCATCAATTGCCTGTTCTTACGCTCTACATCGTTGGTGCGCTAGTGACATATCTATCTCTTTCCACATTATAATATCATTGGTTCCTGAACGAATACTTTGACGTTCATTATTCAGATGAAATACGAGTATTCACTTCAGGCGCAGACACCATTCGACCGCTATTTGTCCAAATATGACCCTCGATTTCACATATTTATTACGACGATAATATTGATTTAATATTTTATTCTGTTTTAATAGGCTGGGAATTTTCGATGTATTATGTATAATAGGCGTGGAATTTATTGCCGAATGCCCGGTGTTATGCACGGCGAGGCGTGATGATTATATGGTTATTTATTTTCCATTATGATAATAATTGGCATGTGGTTACTTTATGGTGTCGGTTGTCAATTTTATTTATTTATAATTTATTACAAGCATAAATTAATGTTTAAACGTAAATTAAATGTGTTTATTCAATTGTCAGGGATTTTAGGAATCACCGTACCCGATCGCCGTTCGAAAGGTCCTGGGTTCTTAAAATCTTGTAGCATAAATATACACTTTAATACAGCTTTTATACAGCTTAAAATCCAAGGTAAGACAGAGAGAACCGATCTATCAAATTCAATTTAAAAGCAGTTTTACTGTTAAACTTCAAAAACACACGTTCCAGTTTAACTACTTGATCTTACGGTTAATGAGAGTTTCTAAATTCCCACAAAACGTATCTATCTTGTAAAACAAAAGGAAGAGAGTACTAGCTGATAAATGAAAGACCTCCAAGTGGTAAGTGATAACGATTTCCTTCTGAACACGATAGTGAATTCTGGTTGAAAGTTTTAATGGTATCTGCTGAAGGTTTTACCATTCTATCTGTTAACTGTCCAGTAACGGATAAATTATTTGCTTGTTGTTTGTAAAACTTCAACGTTTGATACTCTTAAGTTCGTTTATTCTGTCTATAAAAGAGAGGAAACTTTTGTTTTTTGCTATGTGTCTATTATATTTTTATTTTAATATCATGTATCATAAAGCAATAAATACTATTACTGACATTAAGTTAATTAAATCAGAACTAACAGTATTAAAATGACAAATTAAAACTATCTGAGTATATTGATATGAAATCCAAGTTTAAGCTGCTTTTATAAAATGATAAAGTTAATTTTAAAAATATATTGTAAGAAAGAGAGACAAATGTTTTATTATATAAATAAATAAATAAATAACGCTTCACACTCATATCCCCACACTAGGATTCCCTGTGTCGTGGGTGCCATGGACAACACACAACATAGACAAGGACATTCACACCCAGACCGAGAACAGAAATTCAAACTCATCATTCAAATCTCCGCCTCGCTGGGAATCGAACCCAGGACCCTCGGTGCGGCGATCCGGTATGGTAACCATTGCGCCACACGGGTCGGGTTTTATTATTTATAATACCTCTCTGTCATTGCACAAAATCCGAGGTAACTCAGTAACAGATATCCAATGATGACCTCTCAATTACCTGTCTTCTAAAGCACGCAAATGGTCAAGACATTATACCACACAACCAACTTCGAATAAAAACCATCTTAATGAGAACTTAATTGAAATCGCGTACCCCCTTGATCACTGACAATTATTGTAAGCTTGAAGCAACATTGTCGACTTTCTTTCAAACAAATTCAAAAAAATACTAGGTGTGCCAAATTAGAAAAATCCATAATTTATTAGTGAGTACTTACCTAATTCATAATTCTCCTGAATAGAAACGAGGACGGTTACTATTAATTAATTAAATCTACCAAGACAAAACCGGGTTTTCCGACCAGTACAACATAAGTTTTGAAATCGTTCTTAGTGCGCACTTCTATTCGCTGAAAAGTATCTAAGAGTTTCGTAAACTCAGCTGAAGAGTTGTTCAAAATTGGTTCAACAACTTCTTTTCAACTTAGTACTTTTGAATTTTTTACTGCAGTGTTCATTTGAAAATATTGAGAATTCTTTGTATGCAGACTTGACTAGAATTAGATTACTGAGATGTGGGAAAAATGGAATACGAATAAATAGATAGATGGACTTCTGAGCTTCTGAGGATAAAATAACAATACGTAGATAGCAGTAGTATAAACTAGGTTGCTTTTAGCTCGTGCCGATCCTAAGTGGTCACCCGAACGTCTGCCAGAGTAAAAATATCTTGAGTGTTTCCGTGCTTCAGAGAGCACGTAAATCTGTCGAACCCGGTAATTTTAACTAAACACTCGTTGGTAGAACAGCGTGTAAATAGCTACACTACCTTGTATACTTGCATACGAAACGATTAAATTCTTTTGTCAGATCTCTATGGGGCCATCCATAAATAACGTCACAAGTTACGGGGGAGGGGGAGGGGTCGATGTAGTTTGACATTGTGTGACAAGTGGTGGGAGGGGTCATAAATTTCGTGAGGTCACATTTAAAGATCGAATAGTTAATTGGTATGTATGGTAAATATTTAAAAAAGTTAATGGAAAAAAAACTTATTTCGGAACTGCTGTTTTAATTTAATTAATTCTAGGTGTAAAATTTCATAATATGTGACGTTACACTAGGGGGAAGGTCTCACAAATGTGACTAGTTGTGACAAGGATGGGGGTCAGAGAGAGGGTAAGAGGTCAAAAAGTCATGAAATTAGTGTACCTAACGTAATTTATGGATGGCCTCTAAGGAATGGCTGACCACCTAAAGTGAAGTACTGGATAAGAAAGCAACTGTGCCACGGTGCAGGTGTGTAGATAGCTCACTCACCTTGCTTTGATTGGCATGAGTCTTTACGTCCTTGTGAACGTTGAAGACGATGCTTGGACGATGATGAGGAGCCGGCCTGCGCGGTGTGGACAGCGGTAATCCGTTGTAATTTATGGTACTTAATTCACAACATCACCCACTTTACTATGTAGGAATTGAAGGGTGCACCCTCTAGTTTAAAATCTTGAGTATATTTCTCAAAACATAATATTATTAAATCACCATAACATTGAATTAATAAAGCAGTACCTATTAATGCAAAAAGTTGTAATGGTGGACTAATTTCTTATTTGTAGTTTTCTGTTTTTTTAACCAATTGGTAATCAAGCGCTCACACTAAATTGGCCAATCAAGGCATAGTACGTACATAATATAGCCACGGGGAACAATTATTGCCCATTGACGAACTTAGGACAGTATATCTCCTTATACTGTGTCTCAACACTAGATGGCGTTAAAGGTAGCAACTCTTGAGCGAGCTCTGCACTCAGTCGCCTTCTTGCCATTAAAATTTACAAAAAACTACTTTAACAATTGAATCAGTAGTGCTTCACAAGTCGTTGATCCATGTCTTTGTGTTAACAGAACTGTATGTTATTTACGTTTACCGGCGCGTTAATATTATATAAAATATTTTTGCAAAACCAACTAGACATTGTTTTCTCTTTCAAGGAGTAATGCACTATCTTTGCTGAGAGGGTGGAAGAACAAAATAACCTTGTTATTAACACAAACACCCACTAACCGACAAAAGGCCGGGGAAATATGATGACATTAGCAATATTTTCAAATCCAACGTCATTTCTAAGTTCTAACGCGCCTCTGAGAGACAAGACTGTTTGTAGGTACTTGGTTCCGTAGGCAGTAAATAGAAAACAAGACTTATAAAATCTATATGTTTATATAAATGTTATGTTGGTTTGTGTAAGCTTCAAAAACTCGAAAAATTCTTCACCGATTGAGCTCAAATTTTGACACAATATAGTATACGCTTCAAGGATGACTTTTATCAATTTTTGGCGCCAGTAACTTATCTACGATCACAAACAGTTACGTTGCAAACAAAGTCTGCCGGGTCAGCTAGTAAAAGATAACAATGATTTTATTTTATTTTATTTTATTTCAATAGAATGACAATTAAGAATTCCATTCAATATATTATCTACCTGTTCTAACACTTTCAACAACAAAAATGTCCCTTTCGGTCTTTCTCTCCCTAGATACTAAGTAGTAAACTAAAGTCAAGGAATTACTCCTAGTAACAAGATACAACTATCGAGGTGAGTGACTACTTGATCAGCAATCAATGACAGTCTAGTTGTTTGTTCGTTGGTCGCACAAGGGGGTCCAGGTTCAAATCCTGCACACCTCTTATTTTCAAATTTATATGTGTATCCTAAAATATCTTTACACTTGCTAAAACGCAGAAAACAACGTTATAAAATCTGTGTGCCCTTATTAGTTTTCCTTGATGTTTTGAACAGTGTGTGAATTTTGCAATCCGTATTTGACCAGCGTGGTGAACTATGGACTGTATTTTAAACGACTTCAGAAAAGGAGGAGGTATTTGTGCTGTCGTAGGTTTACCTGATAAGGTATTAGAAATAAAACACAAAATGGCTTTCAGTGATACTACACGACCCGCGCACTTGACGGCCGGATGGCGACTGACTCGAGTGCGGGTAGTGCAGATACTCTTTTATTATTATGTATGTCACATCTCTCCCTTTCACCAAAATTTTAATTTTGTAATTTGTCCACTGATAAACAATTGATAAGTTTAGCTTTGATTAGAATATAATTTGTTCGAACAAAGTACACAACTTATTTCTAACATTTGTAACATTTTATATTTCCAAAGATTACCTTTTTTGTCCAGTTGAATTACTATTTTTACAAAATACAAAAGAATAAGTTATTACTATAAGGATTTATAACATTTTCTTATATGATTTATTCCTATTTAGTCTATTTTATTCTTAATATACGGTCCTCTCTGCTTTCCCTTGTTTTTCCTTTTTTTTTATTATTATTTTTTATTTTTCCTAACGTAACTGGTTCGCTATGTGTTATCGTTGTGGAGAAGAACCAGTTGAAGAAACTCCATAACAACACTTTTTATTAGGTACAAAATATTTGATTATTTTGTATGCTTTTTAGCACCTGACCCAGTACATCGTCGCAGCACGGCTGGACCAAAGGGTATATTTCACACTGGAAGTGACCTGCAACAAAACACAACGAGAGCATTTCTCCAAACTTGGTGTTGACCTGGCCTTTAATGTAGTTTAGCTATCAAGTTCTGGCCAGGAAATTCAAACAGACCTGTCAAACAGGTTATATCAAAGAAGTAAATAAATTCATCCAGACTAACGTTTGATTGACTGTGGCGTATTTAATTTAAAATTATTGCGTCAATGAATAACCAAAGTTAATTTTTAACCATATCATTGACTAATTGTAAGTAATTTAGTCTATCGACAAAGCAATATTCACATTCTATAGGCAGAGTATGACTTTGAACTCATTTTTATACTTTTACCTTGCTTGTAATACACGTAAAGAAACTTCCTTGAGCTTGTGCGAGTATCATCAAGCGCTACGATCTCGTCTCTTGCTCGAGCGTCTACCACCAATGCGTACGTGGAGTGTTGAAACACCAACGCTCCTGAGCGTCGTGTTATGTCAAGTAGAAGCCCAGCGGCCTCATTTTCTTCGTTATTATCCAAATTCCCCTTTTTCCTTTTCTTACTTTTTTGCGGTGTTACACATGGGGATGTTAATATGATTATAATTTTCTGAAACTCGTATTTCACACTTGAAATTCATTATTGTGATTCTTGAAACTTAGAACGATTGATATAATTTTTTCCATTAAAATTATTACTTTATTACTTTCAATGCAATTACATATCAAGTACTGGCGCTGTGCTTACACGGCTTATGTTGTGCAGCACGGCTTATGCTGAGTCTGGGCCTGTTCGGTGGCCACGCAACACGCTGCAGCACTGACACTCATACAATATATCTCGTGTTACTTATTAATATTTATTTTTGTTATCTCTTTTTCTTTCTTATAACTTTTTTTTTTTGTGTTGCAATTGGTACCTTGGAATATATGTATTTTCATTTCATTGCATTTTGATTTCATTTCATTTTCATTTCAAGTAAAGATTTTATTAGTTACTCAAAGTATCTTTGTACTTGTAATTGATTAATTAATATTTTTTGTTCGTTGGAACAATTAAATAGTAGGTCCTGTACATTTCGGTGATAACTGTTTTATCACTTATTCAAACATGATTGTTTTTAATTATTATTGAATTTTCAATATTCAGTGAGCAGATCTAGTCCACAACAACAAATGTTGTGATTCCATTTAGCAGGAATTCAGGCTCATACTAAGTTAATTCAGGCATATTACGAGGATATGTAATAAAATAAAGCGATAATGTGCAAATATATAGGTATTTACTTAGACAGCCGTACAGTGATATCGGTTTGTCATTGATCATTCGGAGCGGTCGTTAGAGGTGCGCGTGTGAATACCTTTAATAACAACTTCGCACACAAATACTACTAAAAATAATACTAAAAATAATAAATAAAAATTAAAACGAATAGATTCGTTATTATTAAAACATGAATATAGGTTTTTTAACCATAGGAATCATTGAATGGTATTCTACTAATTTATGCATTTTGTTTACATATCCTCCCATTAATAGCCATATCCTCATATTTGTTGACCAGCACGGGTAATTGGAATAAAAGTTGATAGTTTCAATATTTATCAAAACGTTCTTTCAATATTATAAATCTTTTGTTAACCGACTTCAAAAAAGGAGGAGGTTCTCAATTCGACTGTATTTTTTTTTTTTTTTTTTTTTTTATATGTTTGTTACCTCAGAACTTTGGACTGGGCAAACCGATTTTGATGATTCTTTTTTTAATCGAAAGCTGGTGGCTGTCATGTGGTCCCACATAAATTTTATTGAGATCTGACAACGGCATCCATGAGAAAACTACATAAGTCGTAAATTTGTGTTAAGATGTGCGCGACAAATGGACGAATAACTCAATATCACGCCAACCGATTTCAATGATTCTTTTTTTAATCGAAAGCAGGAGCTTGTCATGTGGTCTCACATAAATTTGAACGAGATCTGACAACTATGTAGTTTTTGAGACTTTGAAGTCGTTTATTTTTTGTTAGTAAAATTTAGATTATTATTGGTCAGTACTTAATTGACGTTTTCGTGACTATGTCCATATTTTGTTTTCGATATCCTTATTGATATCTTTAGTATTGGTCAATAGTGTAAGTACTCAACTGACATATTACGGTGAACATTACCTCCCACGGTTTAGTGTAACATTGATTTCGAAAGCGGTTCGATACCACAATAGATATCTTGTATTATTGGTCAGTATTTATCTGACTTTCGATACCATAACAGATACCTTTTATTATTTTTCAGTACTCGACTGATTTTCGATACCATAACAGATATATATTTTTTTTTTTTTATTTGTCAGTACTTGACTGATTTCCGATACCATAACAGATATAATTTTTTTTTTTACTTGACTGATTTCCGATACCATTTTTCAGTACTTGACTGATTTTCGATACCATAACAGATATCTTTTATTATTTGTCAGTACTTGACAAATTTTCGATACCATAACAGATATCTTTTATTCTTTGTCAGTACTTGACTGATTTTAGATACCATAACAGATATCTTTTATTATTTGTCAGTACTTCACTGATTTGACTTGATCGATACCATAAATACCATTTATTAATGGTCTATATTTGACTCAGTAAGTATTTTATGCTTCAACCTTTGCATTTCTAGTACGACATTTAAGTGAACATTTTGCAGCAAAATATTTGGTTACTGATAATATGATTATTGGTTCCCATGTCTACTACATTTAGTCGTCGTTTGATCTCGTTCCAATTTTATATAGGTAAGTGAAAGTTAGTTTTCCTTTTTTAATGCCTTTCATTACTTAACGGTTTAACTGTTTGTTCGAGTTTGCTTCGTTCATTATTAGTTCAGTTTCTCAATTCATCACGATATTATTCAACAGATGCAAAACTAAGCTTATAGGTTGCATTCTAGTACAAACCAGGTAGAATCAGTATTATACCGGCCACTGAAGGAATGTTCTAAATTATTTTGTTAAAATAATTTTTACTTTTTCCGTATTTGACCTTAAGAGTATAATCCATTTAAAACATAAATTTATTTACAATCTTGATTTTAGTTAGGAACAATATTACCCGGAATGAACTACTTACTAATTGAACTACTTACTTCAACTTATGCAAATGGTGTAACCAACGTATGTGGTGTATATATTTTTTCAAAAATACAAATAATTCGATTGCTTTACACTTATTCTCGACTGCAAAATTTCATCGAAATCTTTAGAAAATTTTTCGAGATACTGATTACTGTTTTAGCAAAGAATACGCAAGATCGTTTCCGTCACGATTTGGAAACAGTAATAATTCAGTCCCTTCGATATTTTAGATTATTACAATTGTCAAAATATTTTCAAAATGAGATAGGCGATATGCAAAATTGCTCGCTTATTTAGTGAAATGTCTCATCAATAGAATCTGAAACACGTTTCGATACGATATAAATAAGCAAATACTTATTAGTTATCATTATCATATTTTGTATCTCAGAAACTAAATATCATTTGTTTATCAAATCTGTAATATATATTTTTCTTCTACGTGATCATTTTAATGGAATTAAAGCATAATTAAAATTGGAACGACTTCTTGATTTATACGAGTATAATCGAATGTTTTAAACATGCCAAATATATTATGTTCTTGACGAGTTTTCACTCATCTGACAATTTTGCAGTGTATTTGACTTGATTACATAATAATATTTAGTCATTACATATTTGTATGTATGTTTTTATTCTTTTAATTTCGAAAATGTAAACAGGTACAGTTTCTTGTATGTATGGTTAGGATCTTCACTTACAACAGGATCTATCACCCCATGTTCTACTAATAGATAACTGGCAAATGAATGTGTGTTTAGGTGGTCTCAAACCATCTTCTGCCTTTCAAATGAACCCAGTTTGGGGCACATCGGTTGGATAGTTTCAGTCTGAAGGACATCGCAACAAACATTGTTTGTGGTTTATTATATAGATTTGCTTAGAATCAATGATATTCAAAAATTTATTTTATACATTATAATATCATTGCTTAGAATAACATCGGTAAAATAATATCATTGCATTTACTTGCTACGTAAGTACTATACTTATTTTTAAATTTAAATTTGGCACCCACGACACAGATAATCCTAGTGTGGGACTATGAGTGTGAAGCCTTATTTTAAATAACATAGTAAGTTAGTAAGTGTCTCTATTTTTGAGACAAACTATGAAGATACTGTATAGCAATATCGCTATGATATTGTTTACGGTTATCTTATTACGATATTTGATATATTAATGTGAAGACTGAATTTGGATTTATATTGACATTTTAAATTATTATTATCATTTTGGCAGGTTGAAATATCAAACATTTTTCAACTTACTATAATTAATAATTATCATTGTAAACTAAATATTACTTATTTAGTTTTTTAACCTATCACACGAACAAGATCCTTTTAATCGCATTTTATGATCCCAATGCTTGTACATTACAAGTAAACAGACCGTGTCGCGACCATACAACAATGAATCAATATCTTAGGTATAAATTACCTATTATTGCGCCGACACGCATTGTTTTTATTTTGTACCATTAATATGTGTGTTTTGTAACCTATGTGTTATCAATACGAATATCAGGCTACAATATAAGGAATTTAATTTAATCTACTAGATGCATTTGTTAACAAAATACCTTCGTTAATTCAAAAATCAACATTTTTAATCAAGAATCATCAAAGATTGAACAAAAATGCATTTGTAGGTAGTTACTTATTAGAACTTTGTCAAATGTTTTCTTGTCTTTTCTTTTTCAGTAAAAATATACGATTCATATAAAACTTTCCAAAACTAAACATAGTACAAGTCTCCATTATTTCAAATAGCACCGACATTCTCGTATGATAACTCAAGGTTAACATTTTGTGAACTTAAAAGAACCACAAATTACTCACACTTTTTCCTTTTGTTTTATTTTTTTTTTTCATCCTCGTCGCCAAATGTGCTGTCGTAGGTTTACCTGATAAGGTATTAGAAATAAAACACAAAATGGCTTTCAGTGATTGATTTATTTTGAAGTCTGTTATTTTTTGTCAAGCATTATTCATATTATGAGAGGAGACCCGAGCCCAACATTTTTGGATTGTGAAGATAATTAATTATGAATCGTAGCAACACACAATATTCATTAATACATCAATATAAAAATAGGACATTATACATGAAGACATGAGTGGATGAAGGGGTTATGTACATACAAAATACATGTGTCATAACCCCTTCATCCACTCATGTCTTCAGTCATCTGTCAATAGATAAGCGACAACCAAATAACTTTGAATATAATCGAATGTTTTTGCTTTAAAATCAGAATACTCGCGTTTATTTTTCCTAATATCACAAAACAAATAATAGTACTTATAATAAGCTAAAATTTAATTTGCATCTAAAACACCAGTACTTAAACAATTAAACCATCAAGTCTGTTTCAGAGAATCCTTCATATTATTATTAACTTGAAAGCAGTGTGCATAATTTTAACATAATAACGAAAGACCGACGGCAGTCCGTTGTGTTTAGACAAATAATTAACTTGACGATATAACAATAAGAACAAAATGTATCTCCTGGCTTGCTAGACGTAATATATTTATTAATTTTATACTCAAACTCCAATCATTTATTTCATGTACCTACATAACACCTATTAATCAATACACTTATGAACATCGAATCTTTTTAATATAGGTACCTACTATAGTTTCAGAATGAAGCCTTATTAAAGAGGAGAAGAAACGGTAAAAGATACCTATCTAATTATCTAATACCTTTAAGCAAGCAATTCTTGTAATAACTTGTATGTAAATATTCCCGGAGTCTTGGAAACGGCTCCAACGATTTTCATGAAATTTAGTATGCAGGAGGTTTCGGAGGCGATAAATCGATCTATCTAGGATTCATTTTTAGAAAATGTCGTTTTATCCATGTTTTCTGGCAATGAAAAACTGCTACAATAGACTCTTCCTGACATCTATCGGCGAGTAGCGACACTAAAGCTAGTTCAGTAGATGGCGTTGTGTGCCAAAAAAATACAAGCTCAGTCATCCGGGCGGGTACCTACTATCTTTTAAAAACAAAACAAAACTAATTTTGTATAACTGACTTGAGTGAAACCAGTTGCGGAAGTCGGTTTTAAGCTTCCTTGTCATTATGTATTTCTCTACACTAGGCTATGTGCCGTGTACGCGAGATATGTTTCTTAAACAACTCCAAAGGAAAAACATGAATCGATTTTGGCACTTTATTATAAAAATATACACCAAGCCCCATAAAAGACTGCTCGGAACTCGAATCAAAGGAGACAAAGCTTTTATTTCCTCACAATTTTATCATTTCGATATATTATATTGATAACAAAATAATCTTTGTATTGTTCTCAGGGAACCCCGCTACGATGAAAGCCTTCGACGCAAACACTTCAACAGGAAAATTGCTACGACGTCTAGGGACTGGCATAAATTCATAACTTTACATCATCATTTAAAAAGAGAAAAAACCGCCAACAACTTTCAGCATTGCCAAAGCATCGAGTGACCAAACTCATCCTTAGTACCATAGAAATAAGGGCTCAAATTGCGATAACATTGCAAAGTGGATAACGAATAAGTTTGAGAACCAAGGCATGGAAATGAATAGGCGTTGTGGCGATACACTTTTTTCTAAATTTTGAAAATATTTTTGTTGGAAATGTAGCAATAGTCTGGATTGAAATAAAACGTAGAATAGCGAAAAACAAAATTAATGTAAATTGGTGTTGTCTGTAAGTGCGACAGATACTTTGCGACAGTAGTATCCGTCAGATTTTCTCTGCATATCATAATATAGGTGTCAGATAGCGATTTCTTTTAGCTTTAACGGTTTAACCTATTAACCCACCACAGGACACGGATCTCTCTTACGCCCCAACTCAGACTTACTAATGGTTACTTAAATCGGTCCTTAGAAAAGAATCACCATACAAATTCTGTATTAAGGAGCAATTTAAGTAACCATTAGTGACACTGACTAGAGCATACACCACTACGCTACCGGCTACTCCATTCGAATCTTATATCCGTATATTACTCAGTACAGATCTCCACTAATTTATGTTTAGACCAGGGTAGCATGATCATGGTGGTAGGCCATGTACTTACAAAATATTAAATGATAAAACCTAACCTAACTAATTGTGAATTATATTACAGGCATGAATACACAAAACAGATGCAAACGTACCGTCGTAGATTGACATTCTATCGGCCGGTCTCAATATTATACTGTCAGTGGAACTCTGGTACATATCAGAGATAAAAAGTAAACATTGATCTCCCGCTAACTGCCGTCTCACAAATCAAAAGTAAGCAAAAAAAAGTAAGATCATCGGAAGATAATATTTCAGTGACATTTCTGCCTCTGGTTTTTATGTCCCTCTGAAAATTTCGTTTTCGCATAACAATATATTTTTTTATACTTTTATACTTTTTTTATACTTTTTATCATAAAAAGGAACTCAGTGTTTTTGATTATAAACTTATTTCATTTTAATATTAAAATGATAATTTGTTCCAAATGTATTGTAAATTTCGCGGATGAAGTTAATAAAATAATGTTATGTGTAACCTGGAACAATGCTTCACTAGTAACAAAACGCAGCATTTGACGTTTATCACTCATGGGTATCCCGGACGACGATGACATGTTATTGTCATTTGACATTCGTTTATGTCGCTTGGTGACCCAAAATATAAACAACGTGTATTTTCTCATAATTTTATTTAGTTTTATGAATAAAGTAGGATTATATCTCGATTTACTTTATGAATGGTTCCAGTATAACCTTCTTTCTATTAATATTGCCAAAACCTCGTATTTAATACTGGCAGCTAAAAACAAAAAAAAATCGATGAAAGGATAATAAAATTATATATAAATAAACAACCACTACAACGTAAAAATAGCGAAAAGTATTTGGGGTTAGTACTTGATAGTAAACTGACATGGAAGCCTCATATAAACAAAATTAAAGAAAAAATCTCTGCTTTGACAGGTGTCCTTAGAAATATAGTAGGTTGTCTTCCGAAAACGGTACGGGTTAATATTTATAATGCCTTAGTTAAACCTCACTTAGACTACCTTATAGAAGTATGGGGCAACGCGGCTCCAACAAACCTTAAAGAACTCCAAATAGCCCAAAATAAATCAATAAAAGTCTTATTTCATTATGATTACCTAACACCTACAAAAAATCTATACACAGAAACAAAATTATTAAACCTTAAACAATTATATACATATAAAACTTTAATATTAATACACAAAATTATAAACGGAGAAATACATTCTGAAATTAACTTTGTCAAAAATCATCAAGTACATATAAAACTATTAAGAAACGCAGATAACATTAACCTACCGGTTCCTAGAACTAAATATGGATCAAATAATATAATGTATGAAGGGGCCAAAATATATAACCGTTTACCAAAAATTATAAAAAATCTTAAAAATATGTACAAATTTAAAAAGGAGGCACTAGCGTACGTAATGCAAAATATCGATATATAACCACAGAAGAAATAATAGTAGATACGTATAATAATTATGAATAGTTGTTACAATAGTTTTTATCAATGAACTAATATACTAACGTACATGGAAGCATCTTTGATGCCTCAAAATAGCGCAACGAAAACTCAACCGCAGTGGGCCGGGCTTATATACTCAACCAAAACGCGAATCAGTCAGTTCGGTGTCACTCGTTCGGACGGTCATTGGATTTAAGTGTCATAAACAAGATTTAAATAACAAAAATAGTATCAAAATGCCTTCATGTGTTGTGAAATGGTGCAAAAATCATACAGATCATCGTTCCAAGGGTTCCGAGAATCGTGGAATCACATTTCACGTGTAAGTATAACGAAATATAAAACTACAAAAATCTATTTAACTTTCATATGGATGTTTTTATGCAAAATGTAGTAAGTATATTTTTACTAACAATTTATTAAAGGAATAAAATTTGTTTTATTTTTAATTTAGATTCCCACAAGACCCGAGACGTAAAGATCTGTGGATAAAAGCTGTTCAATTAGAGAGACAGAGTGGCAAGTAATGTAGAAAATGTTGCAGGAACTTTAAGTCCTCAGAAACGTCGATTGGTAAGTAAATCTTAATTTCTAATACGCTTCGCCTTTACTTTGGTCTTCGTGCTAATTATTATGTAATGGGTTTTATACAAATTAAGAAAGCTACCCGTGCAACCATCCCAGTAAAAATGCTGTACATTTGTAATTGGGTTTTAAGTGTTTAACTTTTTTTATTTTTCAGGTCTCCTATCCAAGCTGTGGGCACGACTTCAGTAGGTATAGCAGCTCATTTGAATGTAGGAGATTCAAATCAGATACACGACAATGGACAACTCCCATCACCAATGACATTAGCTGACCGCAATACACCATTGAATATATTATCTTCTGATATTGAATCAGCTTTCAATACACCAAAAACCCACAAACTGAAACAGGAAGTAAGAAAAAAGACAATACTCTCACAAAAGCGGTTATCGAAGATAAAGAGCTTAAGACGGAGAAATGACAGGCTTTTTACTACTGTAAAACAAATAACGTGTACAAATAATTATTTTTGTAATAAGAGAAAAAATTGGTATTATTAATATTTTATATTATATAAAACCATTTTTATTATTGTTTTATTATGATTGGTTCCCTCATACATAATAACATCCACGGAACTGACGACCTGACTGACAATGCGACAACGCATTAGACAGTACATTGAGGCGCGAACCAATTGCCGTGATCGGGTCAAGCCGAGAACCAATCCCGTTTGGCGATTTCGCATGGTTCGACAACTACTTGACAATAGACCAATTGATGAGTTTGTATACCGTAGTGAGTGGTTTGTGCATGTATACTTCGTATTTGTGTGAGTTTTGGTGCTGATATTTAACGTTAGAATGTATTGAGAGGCTTATTCCATAGTATATTCGTTCACTGGTTTTTATGTATTGTAAATCTTAGATTTCTAGCACGCTCACTATAATTATATAATATAATAACTTTAGCTTAAGTTTGTCTAACAAGTGAAATTTGTAATTTCTTTAGACAATAAAGTTCTTTAAACCGAAACCGATATTTAATGAAACACATAGCTCAACAATTACCGTGAGTAAAGACTTTATTTGTTAATAAAATAAAATATATTATTATGTTTAGTAAACAAAAAATTATAGTAATTGTAGCAGTGATAGCCTAGCGGTTAGAACGTTGGTTTCCCGAACGAAGTGTTTATTCCCACTTGTCCGAGGCCTGAGTTCAAATCCTGGCACGCTAATTTTCAAATATTATGTGCGTATTAGAAGTTAATTATCACTAGCTTCGGTGAAGGAAAACAATGAACATCGAGAGGAAACCTGCACACCGGAGAGTTCCCCATAAAGTTCTTAAAGGTGTTTGAAGTCTACCAATCGGGTTGTTGCTTCTTTTTGCTTTTAAACAAAAATTGTTGCCAAAAATGTACTAAAGGAAGTTTCTTTTCAGATGAAGTCCAGACCCTTCACAAAAGATGAAGTACCTTTCTTCATAAGGCCCAAATAGTAGCCAATAGCTATTGATGTAGCAGGGATACACCATTATTTCTGAAAAGGCGAAATGTTTTTGTTATAATTTCAAAATAAATCTAACTTAAAAAGCTTAGTTTCTTGTTTTATTAAAATACCTACTTACCTAAAACTTTAAAGATAGGAATTGTTATCAATTCTCATTCACTGCCGTCTTTAACCGACTTCAAAAAAAGGAGGAGATTCTCAATTCGGCTGTATTTTTTTTGTTTGTTACCTCAGAACTTTGGACTGGGCGAACCGATTTTGATGATTTTTTTTTAAATCGAAAGCTGGTGCTTGTCATGTGGTCCCACATAAAGAACGTGATATGACAAGTAGTTTCTGAGTAACTTTGAAGTCGGTTATTTTTTGTTAGTAAAATTTAGATTATGGATTATGTTTATTCTGAATCTAGGTAGTTATAAACAAAATTGGATTCACAAAATTCAGTCATATATGTAGTCATTATATTTTACGAGGACAATTTCGGCGATATTGGTAGATACCGTATTAAAAAGGTGGAATTAAATATACAGGCTTCACAAAAAATTTCATTATAACTCATCACTGATTAATAAATCCATGATGTTTTGATAAATTTTCTTTACAATATGAGAAATCTACCAATTATCCGTCGAAATCGAGCGATGTCAAAGACTCCGATAGTTGGTAACTTCTATTACCGATCATAGTTAGCTGTCAAAGCGTTATTGAGACTCAAGTATTTATTTTTGTATGGACCAACATACCTACGGTATGACTTGGCCCTCCGAACGGTAGATCAATATCATCGGTATATATTTTCTATCCATTGCAGGTTATTGAGACGCAAAAATTGAAAAATATGACAGATGACGTACTAATGACAGCCTTATCTACATTTTTTTAGCTGTTAGTACATTATTGAGACCGGCCGTCAATAAAATGTCTTTGTTTATAGAAATGCATATTAAGTAATGCAAATGTAATGTTAAAATATTTTTTTAATAAAGGAAATAGAACATTCAAGAGTATGATATGAAGTAAACCTTTGACAAATCGAATTACTGTCGAATTTTGACTGCGAGTTTCTTATATCTATTAAAATAACAAGCTATTTAGTTAAAAGCGATTGTGCCGCCCCAAGTGCTTTGTTTCAGCAAAAGACCTTGGACATTATCACAAACTATATCTGTCTTGTTTGTGAGAGTTAGAGCCATTGTCTATCACGCAATTCCAGTTTCAGAAACAGTTCACAGATCTTTATTTTGTACATCACGGAGAACTCCTAAGTACCTAGGTACCAATATTCTAAGCTTTCCCTTCAACGAGAGAATGAAAGCACGGGTCGCCCTTGACTTGTGGACCTAGAAAAGACATGACCTAAAGATGCCCATTTTTAAGCGACTTCAAAAAAAGGAGGAGGTTCTCAATTCGACTTTATTTTTTTTATGTTTGTTACCTCAGAACTTTAAACTGGGCGAACCGATTTTGATGATTATTTTTTTAATCGAAAGCTGGTGGCTGTCATGTGGTTCCACATAAATTTTATTGAGATCTGACAATGGCATCCCTGAGAAAACCATATAAATCTTAAAATTTATTAAGTATGTGCGCGACAAATGGTCGAATAACTCAATATCACGCCAACAGATTTCGATGATTCTTTTTTTAATCGAAAGCAGGTGCTTGTCATGTGGTCCCACAAAAATTTGAATGAGATCTGACAAGTAGTTTTTGAGTAACTTTGAAGTCGGTTATTTTTTGTTAGTAAAATATAGCTTATACTTTATAAGGCTCTTAGAAGATAGATTAGATAGATAGATTGGTAAAGAAGCATCCATGCAGACAATGACCAAAAGTCTGTCGCCTGTTACGGGCCTTACGATTAACACAAACTGTACAGCTGTTACGCGTAATGTAACCGATAATTCCAATATTATCAATTACCCTAGCGCTCCAACAGCAATAACATTAGACTATCATGGGTATAAAGTATCGCTATTAGACACCCCTTCTAAACAATGAACTGCGCTCTCGAAATATAATCCAAAATTGCTCGTACGCTGACAACTGTTTATAATCACAGATAATGGGGCACTGGTCAACAGACGCATAGTTGAGGTTTAATTAAAAGACACCATCGAATGTTATTATATCCATTACGGGTATACTTCACAACTTCCGAAAGTATTTTGAACGCACCCAGCAATGGATAAAAAGCTTGACAGTTTATCGAGGATAATCAGAAGTGGGATATGGTACGTGGTCGTTACGGTTTCAAAGTGGGAAGTGGAAATGCCCTGGATATTACGTTAGACCTAATGGCTGGGAAGGATAACTGTTCAGACTCAAAAATAGCACGGAGGATATTTAGGAGTTGTTATTTGAAGATTTTCGTGTTATGAATGTTATACCACTCCATCACTTTAACATGTTAGCCATTATTAAACAAGGTGGATTAACTTCCTATAACAACAAGCCGTGTATGTCTAATACCTAAGCTGTGCTTTGAAATAGGTTTTGTCGCAGCTGGATAGATATTCCAAAAAAAATCGGAAAACATTTAATCAAAATTAGACCATGTTACTTACCCCCACTTTCATCTATACTAATATTATAAAGAGGAAAGCTTTGTATTTTTGTATTTTTGTATTTTTGTATGTTTGCAACGAATAAACTCAAAAACTACTGAACCGATTTAAAAAATTCTTTCACCATTAGAATGCTACATTATTCAGAAGTAACATAGGCTATATTAATTACTAGAAAAAATTAGGGATCCTTGCTAAAACATCAGTAACGTGAACCAAGGTGTGAAAAAATTTGCTTAAAAATTTCTTTCATCGCATACGCTGCGGAAACTATTGACGATAGAACAAAAAAATGTTCTACAATATTAGAGAACATATCAATATCTACAAAAAACCTCGCGATACTATATGTCCAACTATTGTCGTTATGTCACTATAACCACTTTTTACATTTTAAAAGTTAATAAAAAAGATGACCAAAATCAGAGCATGAAAATCATACCTTCGTATTAATCCTTATCCAAATAAATCATTTCATATTCAAAACTGTTTCAGTACCTATAGATAACTTTTTGAATTACTCAAATCGGACATTCCGTTCAGAAGATAATACGAATTAAGGAAAATAAACACCGCCGCGCCGCCGCGGCCGCGCAATTACCAGTGTAGCCCCACGCAAAGCAGCTTAGCGTAGGCCTTTATGGCTGGCTTCAACCCACTAATGGCCCACTACTGGGCACGAGTCTCTCCTCTTGAGGAGGCCTAGAGCATACTCCACCACGCTGCTCCAGTGCGGATTGGTTAGTGGCCTCCAGGGTTAGTGGCCAACCCGAGTGTCGGAAGTTTTCAAACCGCCCGAGGGCCTCCGACATGGCTTTACGACTGTTATCTTATGATAACAACCGGGACCGACGGCTTTACGTGCCCTCCGAAGCACGGAAACGCTCAAGAAATTTTTGCCACTAGCGGTCACCCATCCAACTACCGACCGCGCGCGCTGTTGCTTAACTTTGTCGATCACATAGGATCGACGCAAGCCGCCGGGCTATGAGGGCTTCAGGCAGTTCGTAGGCCTTTATACTTAACCAATAAAATGTAAATAGATGTATGTATGTACAAAAATGTAAATAGAGGAATGTAAAAAAAATGTTCAAGTAAAAAAATAAACACATTACGAATAAATTACTTGAGTACATAAAACTTAAAAAACAATTTTGATAAAAATGTATAGTATGTTATAAAAAAATTAAAATGGGTTGGCAAGTACAAATTTACAATTTATAGAAAAAAACTCATAAGTAAGTATGTCCTATAAAAAGATAATAAATAAAAACAAATAATAAATAATAACGTTTCACACTCATAGCCCCCACACTAGGATTCCCTGTGTCGTGGGTGCCATGGATAGCACACTAGACAAGGACATTCACACCCAGACCGAGAACAGAAATTCAAACTCATCATTCAAATTTCCGCTTCGCTGGGAATCGAACCCAGGCCCCTTGGCGCGGCGATCCAGCATGGTAGCCATTTCGCCACACGGGTTGTCAAAACATAAAATCTATAAGTACTATAATAAAACTCAAAGGGCAAATTTTCTGTACATTGAATATTTTTTAAAAATTTCGATTATTGAAGTACGTCTTATAGCACAATTTTTTTTTATTATAGTCTGTTCGGGCATCACATGAAAACCCTTGAACGCATTTCGATGAAAATTGGTAAAGTTATTTTATTACTAATACTCCGGGTCATATTTTAGGATACTTTTTATCCCGGAAAATTAAAAGTTTTCCCCGGGAAACGGAATGAAAGTTTGTATGGAATATTTTTAAAACATCAACTGATTTGCTTCTTTGCAACAAATGTTCCTTGCTTAAATTCATGGAACATGTATTCTTCAGTTTTTCAAAATTTTGCAAAAAAAGAAAAAATAATAATGTGAATATTGCTTATTTTTCATAACCCGCTCCTGGTCCGCTCCGCTTCATAACCCTTGTGATTTTATGGTGGGGTTTAGTTTTAAGTTAATGAATATAAGTACTTATATTATATTCACCGTTTTTTAAATTTTCTTCTGCAAGAGATATAAATAAGGTAAAACATAATTTCCGTATGCGAAGCTGCGGGCAACAGCTAGTTTAACATAAGAAAAGAAAAATATTAAAGAAATACACAGTCAGAATAAAAAATATCTAATAATGTATCTGTATATATATATATATATATATATAGATATATATATATTACATACTCAAATGAATACTTAATACATAATATATACCATATAAGAAATATATGCATATTCATACGTATCATATATAATATATAAATATATACATAATTATATATATTTATTATAAAGCAGTATAACAGATGAGAATGTAGATGACGAATTCACTTTAACTATAGATCTAAACTTGCAAAGTGTGCCAGTAGTCTTTTCTTAAAACAAAACTTAGATACCTGTTTTCTGATGTCATAAGGAATTTCATTCCAAAGTCGAACAGCTTGTACAGAGAACGAGTAGGATCGGAAACCAGAGTGATGAGAAGGAATAGAAAGAGTTAAGGACTCAGAGGAGCGCAAGGCATGCTCATGAGTATCCTTTAGAAAAAGAAACTTATTACTTAGATAGGAAGGAGAGAGTGCATCAAATAAAATGGTAAAAAGAGTAAGAAGTATCCTGCTTTGTCTTCGTTTGCGGATAGGAAGCCAATTAAGGCGAGCTTATTCGACCGTTGTAGGCATTTTGTTCACTGCCCTTTACCCCGCTCCCCTGAGTGTAAACTCGACCGCCACGCCGTGAGCCGGCCGCGCGCGGCTGTGAGGTTAATGACCCCGTGCGTAGCTGTAGATCCTACATAGCCTAGTTGGTAGTGGACCTGCCTGCGAACTGCGAAGCGAGGGGTTTCGGGTTCGATTTCCGGCCGGGGCAAATATTTATGTGACAGATAAATATTTGTACTCGTGTCATGGCTGTTATTGTGATGTGTTATATGTGTAGTACATGCCACCCGCGACACAGGTAAATACTTGTAACCTACTGCGGGGGTATGAGTGTGGAAGGGTTTTATTATTATTATTATTATTATTATTATTAGTAACTGCTCTGAGTTGGGGTGTAAGTATACTTTATTTTGATTTATTCATTGGAATTTTAGGTGTAATAAAATAAGAGTAATGATAATTTTAGCTTATCCAGTGGAGACTAGAGGTGAGTGGAGACTGACTTGAAATTTTATGATACGAAACTGTCCAATGGAGACTAGAGGTGAGTGGAGACTGACTTGAAATTTTATGATACGAAACTGTCCAGTGGAGACTAGAGGTGAGTGGAGACTGACTTGAAATTTTATGATACGAAACTGTCCAGTGGAGACTAGAGGTGAGTGGAGACTGACTTGAAATTTTATGATACGAAACTGGCCAGTGGAGACTAGAGGTGAGTGGAGACTGACTTGAAATTTTATGATACGAAACTGTCCAGTGGAGACTAGAGGTGAGTGGAGACTGACTTGAAATTTTATGATACGAAACTGTCCAGTGGAGACTAGAGGTGAGTGGAGACTGACTTGAAATTTTATGAAACGAAACTGTCCAGTGGAGACTAGAGGTGAGTGGAGACTGACTTGAAATTTTATGAAACGAAACTGTCCAGTGGAGACTAGAGTTGAGTGGAGACTGACTTGAAATTTTATGAAACGAAACTGTCCAGTGGAGACTAGAGGTGAGTGCAGACTGACTTGAAATTTTATGAAACGAAACTGTCCAGTGGAGACTAAAGGTGAGTGGATAACAAATAAGTAGGTACTTACATACAAAATTGACTAATATCATCTAAATACTAACAAAAAATAACCAACTTCAAAATAACTCGAAAACTACTTGTCAAATCTCCCTCAAATTTATGTGGAACCACATGATACGCACCAGCTTTCTATCAAAAAAAGAATCATCAAAATCGGTTCACCTACAAATAAGTAGGTACTTACATACAAAATTGACTAATATCATCTAAATACTAACAAAAAGTAACCAACTTCAAAATCGAAACGAGCTTTTTTTTCAAAATGGCGGACTTGTAGGTATGCCAGGTTCCGTACAAAAATCTTCAAACCCTTTGGATAAGATATTTTACAAGTATGTTGAGAATGATAAAAATTATAAGAATAATTTAAAATAAAATACCTAAAGATACGTAAAAAATAATAAAAACAAAAAAATTAAAATGTGTGCCATTCACACATTTTAGAACTTAGAAGTGAAACCTTCAAAAATTTTGTTTTCAAGATAATGAGACGAATGTAAAATTTCGGGAAGATGATAATTGTAGGTTTTACTATTCCACTCCACTCCACTCCACTCCACTCCACAAATTTTGACTTTTGACTTTTTTGCCTTTTTTGACTTTAGACTTTAGACTTTTTTGACTTTTTTTGACGTTTTTGACTTGACTGTTGACTTTTGACTTTTTTGACTTTTTTGACTTTGACTTTTCTTACTTTTTTCACTTTATTGACTTTTTTGACTTTTTTGACTTTTGACTTTTTTGACTTTTTTGACTTGACTTTTTTGACTTGACTTTTTTGACTTTTGACTTTTGACTTTTGACTTTTGAGTTTTTTGACTTTTTTGAATTTTGACTTTGACTTTTTTGGCTTTTTTGACTTTTTTGACTTTTGACTTTTTTGACTTTTGACTTTTTTGACTTTTTTGACTTTTGACTTTTGACTTTTGACTTTTTTGAATTTTGACCTTTTTGACTTTTGACTTTTGACTTTTTTGACTTTTTTGACTTTTTTTACTTTTTTGACTTTAGACTTTAGACTTTTGACTTTTGACTTTTTTGAATTTTGACTTTTTTTACTTTTTTGACTTTTGACTTTTTTGACTTTGACTTTTTTGACTTTTGACTTTTTTGACTTTTGACTTTTGACTTTTTTGAATTTTGACTTTTTTGACCTTTTTGACTTTGACTTTTTTGACTTTTTTGACTTGACTGGTATGACTTTTTTGACTTGACTTTTTTGACTTTTGACTTTTGACTTTTGACTTGTTTGAATTTTGACTTTTTTGACTTTTTTGACTTTTGACTTTTTTGACTTTGACTTTTTTGACTTGACTTTTTTGACTTTTTTGACTTTTTTGACTTTTGACTTTTGACTTTTGACTTTTTTGACTTTTGACTTCAAGAAGTTTTCACTTCAATAATCATTTTTTCAAAACAATTTTCCATTTATTTCATAACGCGCCTAAATAAGGTATAACTTCAAAAAAGAAAACTGTCTCTCAAGCTCCCAGCCGTCACGACGAGTCGTTTGGCGACTGACACATGCTCAAGGGTGGTAGCTATCCATGCGAACCCCATGGAGAAATAATAATAGTAATAATGGTATTAAATTTAAAATCAATATTACCAATATAATCCCTCGAGGGGCCCTACCACCAGCGGGCCGGATTTAGTCGCCTTTTACGACACCCATCCGGCTTGGGATAGTATTAGATAATAATTGTGTAATTAGCACTTGACTTATACCAATACCCAAATACTATAATAGTAACTAAAGTATAAAAACGAAAAATTTTTATTATTTCAAATTACAGCAGTGTGGATACTTTGGACAGTACCTAATACGTAATATAAGTTCAGAAGGCGCGCGCGCCAAATTCGAAATTAAAATTAGTGTCGGAAATTCGACAACGTGCGGCTGCGATGCCGATTAGCACAGGTCCTACCTCGAAGGCGACTGGCGCGAGAGTAAAATTGAGTAAATTAACGCGTCGGGCGTTTCGTTGCTCGTGGAAAGGGAAAAAATAGAAATTGAAAGGGAAGTTTTTCAAAATTTCAAATTATGATCAGAAAGAAATATTGGTATCTATAGGACCTATACTGTGGTATATTTTTTATTATCTGGAAGCGATTAAAACGCGAATAAAACGCCATTTTTATGCCAGATTAGACCCCACTTTGTGATTTATTTCTATCCAATGAAATAATTGCTATCGTGTATCAAGTATGAGGGAACGAAAGAACAAAGACTGTAAAATAACATATATTTTTTTTAGAATTGTATTATGTACCATTTATGAACAAAACACCTTCAAAAATACCATTTCTTGGGATAATATCGCCTTAAGCCGACGTCGAAAAAAGGAAACGTGGATTGTTGCTGCAGTAGTGACCAACCCTCAGAAAGTATTATATTTTGAATGTGACAACAAATTGCTATCCAATGACAACATCGGCCGCCTCCCTGGCAAAACAACCTCGCCTGGCGGGAGATCTCCCTTTGCCAAACCCTTTAAATTTATTTATTTACTAGCTGTTGCCCGCAGCATCGCATACGGAAATTATGTTTTACCTTATTTGTACCTCTTGCAGAAGGAAATTTCAAAAACGGTGAATTTATATTGAAGAACTTATATTTAGTAATTTATATACTGAAACCCACGATAAAATCACAAAGGATTCCTCCAGGAGCGGGTTTTGAAAAATAAGCAATATTCACATTAATTTGTATTTTTTTTTTTTTTTTTTGCAAATTTTTGAAAAACTGAAAAATACATGTTCCATAAATTTAAGCAAGGAACATTTGATGCAAATTTGAAGCAAATCAGTTGATGTTTTAAAAATATTCCATACAAACTTTCATCCCGTTTCCCGAGGAAACCTTTTAATTTTCCGGGATAAAAAGTATCCTAAAATATGACCCGGAGTATTAGTAACAACTTTACCAATTTTCATCGAAATCCGTTCAAGGGTTTTCATGTGATGCCCGGACAGACAGACAGACAGACAGACAATAATTCTAAAAAAAATATTTTTGTGCTCTAACACGTTATTGAAGTGCCCCCTAATCAAAATTTTTAAAAAATATTCAATGTACAGTAAATTTGCCCTTTGAGTTTTATTATAGTATAGATTTAGTTGCGCCAACAAGGTGATTTTTGATTTATGCTAAGTGTCACCTCAATCACAGACGCGAACTTCGAGAGAATAAAAAATGTCATACAATCAATAATATTCAAAAAAATCAACCAAATCAACCAAAAAATCTGTTCCGAAAAGAGCTACAACACACACACGTTTATCTTTTGTTTCACTACACCAATCACATTGGTATAATACACGAAGGCATTTTAACGCTGTGTGTCAAATGTAAAGCACTTCTGACAACAACAAAAGCGTGCGTATCGTCTTGTATTGACAGAGTGACTACGAGCAGAACGGTCAATTGCCTGTTCTTAAGCTCTTCGTCGTCGGCGCGCTAGTTACATATCTACCTCTTTTTACATTATAATATCATTGCATACAATACCATTATTACATATACGTACTTCATCTTCTATAGCGTACCTCTTCACACTGAGACAAGTAGGTTAAAAAGCAAAAAGAGCGGAGCAGTTACTTTAAAATTTAACTACCGTTCCATTCCATTCTGCTAATGAAGTAGCCGGATTACGTGTAGAATATAAATTAATATCTCATGTAAAAGCATCGTCCTGCGAGATTAATATTGTATCAGGAAAACCTTTTATAAAGCTATACTTGTTCACACCGACTGGTTTTGAACGTAGCGAGTACTGGATCAAGTTCTCTACTAACCCTTAACACTTTATAGCTTAAGTCGAATATACTGTAATATATTCTATGCGTACTTAAGTCGAGCAAGTTCGAGTAAGATGGATTAACCGTTCAATGATAATATGCTGTTGTTAAAACTACTTGCATTTAAACTTGCTAGTGTATAAGGCAAAGGAAACTTTTATGCGTCCGATTACTACAGAGAACATTTTTTCTGTTTCAATTTAGAAATTAGTTCCTATTGAAGAAATTGTTATAAATTTTATTTTAATTGCTGATCTGAAATAGGATGAATATTTAAGGACACACGCTATCCTGTGTCCTTCTCATTCGGGTGGGGTGGAAATACAAAAGACAGTCGCTAGTTGTGAGCGTATGAGAGCAACTCGCCTTAGTGTAAACACGGCACGGCTATAGCGTAGCAATCTTTCTCACTTAGCTTACATTGCTAACCTCCATCGAGTTTTCAGTACAAAGGAAAGAACCGTGCCACGCTTACACCATACTTTAGAATTGTATCGTAAATACCTTCTTAGCTTTCCAGGAAACTGTTTCTTGAATAAAATTGAACGCTGCTAAAAATTTTTCTTCAGGCAAAGAGGAAATGAAAAGATGAAAAGAAGATGTATAATAATAACAAAATAATTGTGGTACTTTTATAATTGGAAGAATATGAGGCTTAAAACATTCAGAAGAGTATTCGTGGGTGAATAAAACATGATTTATTAGACATGATTATTTTGTCAATGAAAAACATGTTATTTAATTTAATGGAAACCTTTGATTGGCTAGTTTTCTTTTTTATATAAATTGTAATTTATTGCTTTGCAGATCATGTTGTACGTCCTTCTACACGAGCAGCCTGTGGATACGCAGTTCGCATAATTAGTGACGAAGCGAAGCGCGTCGTCCGTACATAAGGAATCTTAACGACGCGACGAACAGATGGATCCCGACGTTCGATGGTACCGATTAATAATCTCATAATTTCCAATTTGTCTTCACGACAAACATATAAGACGTTAGGAATTTTGTCATCATTTTTATTATCATCACTTCCACTCCATGGTTACAACTCTAACAAAAAACAAAATGTAACACAAAACACCCGACCGATACTTTCCACTCTCCAGTGAGCACTTTTATAAATATTTATACCAACCCAATGGGTTCGAGAGATCGACGAGTATCTAAACCCAATAAAATCCCTTAACGATCTACATTCCTCACTATCTCGGTTTACAGCGACGATAAAAACTTTATTCAGTGGTCAACATAAAGCGAATTCAACGACGTCCGGTACCCGTACGAATACGACTTTATTACCTTCGACGTACTTACTTCAATTGCGTAGTGACTGACACATTGTAGAAGCAATGGTTTAAAAAAATTAAGAAAAGATCATGCTATATGCTATAACCATTACATTGTAATGTAAGTATCAAAACATCACTAACAAAATTTGTGTCGCACCGGGAGGTTCTATTTTCAAAATCGAGCCCCCGTTTTCTTTTCAAAATCGACTGAATCCACTCAAAATAATTACCAATTGGCAATAGTTCATTGCGCAAACATTGGGTTCGCGGTGTCAGTTCTATACGATATCCGTTAGGATGTCTTCAAGAAAAGAGTGAATAGGCTTTTACTAAGTTAATGTGCTCACCACCTTGGACCACATCTCCACTTACCATCAGGTGTGATCGTGGTCAAGCATTAACTTATTTGTGTAAAAAAAAGGTACCATCAGACAGCCCGTTGGCTATTATCATGACAACTTTGGGATATTTGCCTTTTTGCCGTACCTATTGGGGCGGCTTAGAATAAAAACCCCAATCCCACGCCGGATAGGTTTCGTAAAAGGCGACTGAATCCGGCCCGCTGGTGGTAGGGCCCCTCGAGGGATTATATTAGTAATATTGATTTTAATTATTAATTAATACCATTATTACTATTATTATTTTTCCATGGCGTTCGCCTGGATAGCTACCACCCTCGAGCATGAGTCAGCCGCCAAACGACTCATCGTGTTCCGGCTGGGGGCTTGAGCCAGTTCTTTCTTTCTTTTTCTTCTCTCTTTCTTGGCCGGCAACGCATCGGTGCTGCCTTTGGTGTTGCTGATGTCCATGGGCGACGATAGCCACTTACCATCAGGTGGATCGTCAGCTCGTTTGCTGGCTATTTCCATAAAAAAAATATTACAAATCACGACAAACGTGAATTACAAATTCAAAAGTGAAATCAGTAACCACTCAACGTTGATTATATAAATGTATTAAAATTGTCTTATTACGTCACAGAAACTGAAACACGTGAATGGTTGGTGGTTACATCGGCGAGTATCAACGCGTCAAATGTTGTTCCCTCCACACAATCGTATGACGCAGCGGTGACTCACATTACCTTATACTAGAAATTAGTTTTGTTTAGGTTAGGTACTAACATAGTTATAAGTCTTACTAACAAATATGGGTCTCTGTTACTCGAAAATAAATAAAACAATCGGCGACGACCGTCGATTTCTTAATCGTGAAATGAAATCGTCTGCTCATTCGTAGTCTTCTAGCGTTGAAGATGGAGAAGGTTACTGCTACCTTAAATTTGATTTCTGCAGTGTTTAAATGGTGCTGGTGCATGGTGCTTTAATGGTAATTTTTTATTGTATCATTATGTGAATTAAATTAAATTTAGTTAGCGTTCATCGTAAAGCCACGTATACAAGTTGGCGGAGCCTGAACCAAGCGGCAAGTGCGTAATGGCGGGTGATAAACCAACGAGTAGAGGCGACTACAGATTACAAGCGATGAGTGCCGATGACACACGATTAAGCCCTCCACACAATCGCCATGCCATAGCCTTCGCCGATTGTGTGGACTCGTCATAAGGCTACTGCACACATGTAGCGATGGGAAATATCGTTACTTTTATTTCACTATCAAGTCCGTGAAATTATTTATTTTTGTCACTGTTAAATCACCCGTGAAAAATCACCACTGGTATATTTCATTATTGACGAGTATTGTCACAGTGGGTGCATTTTATTCCGTCCGTTACATTTCGCAGTGATAGTGACTTGATTCAGTCATTACCAAAGCTCAGCGGTCAACTTACGGGCGACGATTTGTTGACGTTGTAAAAGGGGATTCCCTACTCAAAAAATTATTCCTTCCCCATAACTAGACACAAAAACCCACGATGACTTAAATCTGACAGACATCCCTCTAAATGTATTTATTATAAACTCCCACAACCCAACCAATTTCGAGAACCGAATTCAACAAGGTTGCAAACTAATTCACAGACCTGCACTCACACCTTGACCTCTCCCCTTCCAGAGGGCTGACCCATACAATATTTTGAATTTAAATGGCTAAACTCCCGTTGGCCAGTCAGTCCCAGGACCTCTGACTACTTTATCCTGCCCAATGAAAAAACAATATATATGCCCAATCAATTTCCCAATATAGCAGACCCCGATATTTGGGAAAAATTCTACGCTGTTAACCCCGACTGAAAAACCATCAATCACAGACACGTCCCACTACCACAGACTATATCGCCTCCGGCTATGGTCCAACCACAGACTCAAAATCAAGGGAGTGGAATGATTTAATATTTTATTCTATAAACAAGTCCTGAACCTTCTTAAAGAAAGTACAAATTCAGAAGTCCCATCTAACGAAAAAATAAATACTCGCCACAAATTGACAGAGACAAGAGGCTGAACAGACCACAGACTACAGAACCTAACGCAGCGATTTAAAAAGTCACTCTAATGGCGACCGAGGATTCGTCCAACTGTCTGACAGCGTCCTTGGCAACTACCACAGACTAGCCGTCAAACTGCCGCCCGTCAAAACTCCTCAATCAACAATTGTCACTGTCAACCGGCTTGTCAATACTCGAGTACACTATTATCACAGAGTACTTTGTAATATACTGAAATAGAGACCAAACTTCGCGCCTAAGATTAGAAATGTGCGTCAGTGGCGCCATTATAGAGTGTTCTGGAACTAAAAGTCAACCAGTGTTGCCAGGCAGCACATAATTACGTAGATCTACCGTAAATCCAATTTTACAACCTGGCAACACTAGCCAATAGAAAATGTTCCTAGTTCTATAGTCTATACTACAGTTTATTTTATGGTATTTTGAAGGAGGAACCATTGGAAATAAAAAATTGAATAATTTTTAGAATTTATTTATGTTTTCTTTCAGAGCATCCAGGTACACAGCAATGCTTAATAATAATTTGTAGATATTGTAAAATCAAGGTGCACAAGGAAAAAAAAAATCTTGACTCAAAACCACGCACAACACTACACAATATCTCGGATTTTTGTATGATAATAACTGGAGAAACTATTACAGCAGCATTCGACTCAAATTATACACAAAGCACTTAAAATTATATTTTTTAGGCAAAAACCACGAAAAAACGCAATCAACAACAATGTCAAATTCATCAAACTTGACGTTGAGAGACCAAAGACAAAATTAAAACATTTTTCTTGTCTATGGTCATTGAATTATGATAATACAACATTATATTTTGTATTTAATAATATGTCTAATAACATTTATCTAATTCATTTATTTTTCAGCATTCCGATTGAATAAAATATAAAAAAATATTTAAAAACAATATTGCTATTAAGCTAAAAATTAATATTTATCTGCGTTGCGTCCATCTCTATAGAACGAAAAAAATAGGAACAAGTGCTGCTATCTGTATAAATATTATGGAACTACAATTATAATGCTACTCAACCGAAAAAACCTCTTGCAATGGTTTACTGTTTGTAATGAACATGCGTCTTTATTTAGTATCATAATATCTGTCATCTTTCCCTGTTCATTGTACTAAGTTTGAGGACCCTGACTATTATCTATCTATACTACTAACTAACAGTATTCATTCATTAACTATTATCACTAGGTATGTTTAAAATATCAACGAAACCGTGCGCGAGACGGGCGCGCAGAGTAAAGATTACAAATGATTATGAACTGTGAAGCGAAATCTCACCGAGTCACCGTATTCACGAAATTCACGAATTCACGAGACACGACGTGGTTGTAAATATCAATTATCAATTACCTACATAGTTAATCAAAACCTTACAGTTTAAAATAAGACTCATTTTCATTTGAAGTTTTTGTACCGTAGCGATATTATTAACGAAGCAAGTTGAAAGAAATCAGACAAACTTAAGTCTAATAACGTTGAGAATAAGATGCAATTTCACTTAAACAAATTCTCTCTTCTAGTGTCTGTGTCGCTCTCGCTCACGCACGGCTCAAGTCACAAATGTTGCTTTCTCTTTTTCGCACGATGGAATTCTGTGAATTTTGGCCGGTGGCCGGCGTTAAGTCACAGTAAAAGGAATACTGTGGTGAATTCACCGTCCCGTTAAATGTAACAGACGGTTTCGATGCATGTCACAGGTGTGAAAAGGTGAAGTTTATTTAACAAGTGAAATATCCAGTGATAGGTGAAATGTGCCATTCCTACACACATGTTAAATTTCAGTACAGCTGAGCAGCAAAGGTATGGCCAAACGAAGTGCCGCTGCGTTACCAAATAGTGATTGCTTCAGATATGTATGGCCAAACGAAGTGCCGCTGCTTTACAGAATAGTAATTACTTCAGATATGCCATTTTCAACACTGCCAAGTCGAATGTGCCAAGTCGAATGTGTGTAGCACCCCTTAACGAACACCCAAACAGAACAATTGTTTTGCGTGTAAAGCATTTCGATTACGGCTTTTGTTTCACAAACAAAAGGAGCAGCCCCTTTTATTCATTCTTTCCTTTCATCAAGCCGAGCCTTCTTTGTTACGAGTGTTGTTAATTTTTTAAAAACGCCACGGAAAGCCTTCAAGAATATTCGACGAATTTCTGTGATGTTGGACGGTGCCTACGCCTACTAATCTTTTTATACAATTTATTAACTAGTATTAATCAGTTTCATTCTCACGGACCTATATTAGCGAATAACATAAAGTGCTCTTTATGTTATCCGTTTAAGTGATTCTTATTATAAAGTATCTTTAATAAATTATTTAAGGTATCTAAGATTTAAATCTCATATTATTATGATCTTTTCTTTAATTACGATCTTTAATTGCAACGGAGCAAGGTTCTGTTTTGACTACGGAACCCTCACAATACCACCTGTTACTGACTGACAGTCGCGTCGTGAATTCTTACGTTGCGGCATTGTAGAATTCCACGATGCAACGTCGCAACGTGTTTGTGTAAGAGCCCTCGCTCAAACGAAACATTGGTTGCGGGAGAATCTTAAAATGAATATTGAGATCCCAAAGATCTTAAGATTGATTTACTAATACGGATCTTGATAATTGTAAGAAGGATATATCCGATTTACAGGTAGTGAAAACAAGCATATTGTAACTTAATTTGAAATGTATGCTAAGGCGTTTCTTTCGCTATTTCTTCTCATCAATGGAAAAGCACTTATAGGTCAGTAGGTCACGCTCAGCATTGTTAAGTTAGTAAATTCGTGCTACAAAAATTTAATAAAAAATACAAAATAAACTAACTTCCTGTTGGTTCACGGAATTATTCAGTTCTCTACTGAACTCGTTAGATTTCCCGATGGATCCTATAAATTCCCGATAAGGCTTTTTAAATTCACGCACGACCACGAGAAACAAGGTATTCGCGATTCTCGGAACTATTTTATGTATACGTTCCCTGATCGAACATAAAGACTGCGTTTTACTGGCCCCATTACAGGTAGCCTTTGGCACTCAAAGGTTCTGTTTGACCCTTCGGTTTCAAGGGGCTAATGGATAACACGACATTTTGTGGCAGAATTGTTTCGATTCAGAAAAGTGTTTTTTGTTTAAGGGTGAGTCAGACTATGTAACATAACATGTTATAAAATATAGTTATTAACTTATTACCATAGATTACCCCCATTACGCATGTTTTATATGACGATCAGCAATGTTAAACAAAGTAGACGTGTTATTATAACAAAAGTTATATAACATCTTACATAATCTGAACGCACCTTAACGTTTTAAGTTTGGTAATAATTTTCAGTTTAAAGCTGGTTATTTTTATTTACTGAATATTTGCACGATTTTTATTATTTTAGCAGGAATTTATAGCTAATGTAAAACAAGTGAGATGAACAGGTGATGAGAAGATTTGAGCTGAGATAAGGTGAGATATATAGGCACTGGCAAGATGAGATGTGCCTTGCACCCTGGAACGCGACGAAATGACGGCTGACTCAAGTAGTAGCAATCCAGGCAGGCTTCACAGAAAGACGATGTTTAATAACCAAATAATACTGTTGTTGCACTATGTTATAAATAATCACTACACCATGACTTACCATCAAGCAGAGGACTTACGAAACTGGTTAAATAAGTCGGTAACTATTCTAGACCGTCCTAATCCTAACATGGCCAGAAAATAAGCACACGCGAAGAACTCGGTAAGGCTTTTAGTGCCTTATGTTTTGTACACGCAATTGCACTAATGTGCAGATTAACTGCTGCAAACAGGTATATAGTCCGATCGAATTAGCCCGAAAAATAGGGTTATCCTTGCATAAATTCCTAAGAAACTGATTTACATTAACGTTATTTACATTAACGTTACCTTTATAATGTAATTGTGATTTTTTTTATTTAAGGTCAAAGTTCGCAAAAATGGGTATTTGGATTTTATGATAAAAATAGCTCCAACAAAAATTGTAGATCATGCAATTGTCTACATAAATTGTCTTTACACTTTTTCCTATAAGATTCGCTATTTCTGAGAAAAATAGATTCTAAAATTTACTAAAGTTGTATTACCTATCTATACTATGCTAGATATAATCTAAATTTTACTAACAAAAAATAACCGACTTCAAAGTCTCAAAAACTACATAGTTGTCAGATCTCGTTCAAATTTATGTGAGACCACATGACAAGCGCCTGCTTTCGATTAAAAAAAGAATCATCGAAATCGGTTGGCGTGATATTGAGTTATTCGTCAATTTGTCGCGCACATCTTAACACAAATTTACGACTTATGTGCTTTTTTCATGGATGCCATTGTCAGATCTCAATAAAATTTATGTGGGACCACATGACAGCCACCAGCTTTCGATTAAAAAAAGAATCATCAAAATCGGTTCGCCCAGTCCAAAGTTCTGAGGTAACAAACATAAAAAAAAAAAAATACAGTCGAATTGAGAACCTCCTCCTTTTTTTGAAGTCGGTTAAAAAGCGATTCTAAAATTTACTAAAGTTGTATTCCCTATCTATACTATGCTAGATTAAATATTAATACAAATTGAACGAAATATTACAGGAGTTAAGTATGACTAAAAGGCAAAACTTAAAAGTAGTATAATATTATATTATTATTAAAATATTGTGATACTTGTTGAAAGGTGTTTGTAATATTAATATGAAGTCATTATTTTATTACATCTGGTATTCCTTTTTAAAACCTTTTCAATTGTGAAACTAAATGCCGTTGTTGGTACATTTTTTAGAAATATTAACACTTAGAAACTATGTACTTTCTTTGTAAGCAACACAGTTTAAGGGGGAATCCCCGGATTGTATACACACGATAAAATAGCTGATAAAGGTCGTGCGGTATCAGCAGTGAATGTACGTTAGTATATTAGTTCATTGGGTATCAGCATGTAGCCTTCTCACGCAGCGGACATTTATCTAGTCAGCGTTATGGATGTAGAAATGATATAGGTACTCGTTAGTTACAAACATAAGCGGAAAAAACAAATGAGTAATAACCTAATGTTATTTAGTAGATAGGTACTGGATACAATTAGTTGAAACAGTTATGTCCACAATTTGTTCACCGCTTATTAGGAAAATACAGGTCAAAAAGACCGAATCGGTGACAACACCGATTACCACTACTAAACTATACACAACACACCACTATACACTAGTATAGTCCATTTTTAGACGAAACTTATTTGGTATTTAAGATTGGCTTGCGTTTAATGAAATATTAATTTAATTTAGTTCAAAAAAATATCACAAAAAGTAAAGAGAAATTTGTTTAGGCATATGATTTATTTTGTCTTTAACTACTAATGCTAACCTAGCCGTGATAGTTTTCCTTCTAAATTTATCATATTACTATAACCTATTTTCGTGAATTTTTCCACTAGTCCATCTCCAACATTTTAGTTGGCAAGGCGGCAATATTATTTAAAAAAAGGAGTCACTATATCAATTTTCAGACATTTAGCATCAAAATTTACGAACGCCTCATACAAACTTCCATCCCATTGTTTAAGTGCTTGTTCACACTGAACGCGCGGGCGCGGGCGCGGGCGCGAAATATCAAACAAAATATGACCTACTATTAAAGTGTTCACATCAAAACGCGCGCGCGGTATATGTAGCGTCTACCGCGCCCGCGCCCGCGCGTTCAGTGTGAACAAACACTAAGAGGTTGGGGGGAAAGTTCCAAGTTTTAGAATTTTTTGTTGTTTGTGTACAAATAATAGCTCACATACCAAAATCCAGCTTTCTAGGACTTCAGGAAACACGAATGAATTTTGTTGATCAGTGAGTGTCGAAATCTGGGATTTTCAGATATCAATAAAATCTAAAGTATTTGAGCTACGCAATTGAAATACTCGTAGTTAAATAAGTCCACTACTGACATCATATCCCACGAGTTTTGTTTCTCTAGTATAATCCAAACCCAATATATAGTTAAGGGTTCAAAAAAACGACGATGCGTTTGAAGAAAAGGTAGGTAATGTCCTTATCTTGGCGGGGACACGACCGTGCCCCCAGATGGTTTTGAACTGCCATCAAAATAGTCATTAAAATGATAGAGACTGATATTCACACCTGACATATTTAAAAAAATAAAAGAACATTTGAATTCAAATACATTTATTATATAACATATGGGGTTAGCTTAGTGAGCATTCTTACAACAAATAGGCACTAAACAATAAATAGAAATTTCAAAACATCCCGTACACATCTATAAAAGTAACAATATTTCCTAGTTACAACGTTTAAATTTTACCAAAGTTAGCAATATTTTTAGAAGAGAAACCTTTAGTTACACAAAACACTCGACAATAAATAATTCAGATGTCGTATTCTGATGAACCATAGCTTAATACTTAATCTTAACCATAACACTAATGTAAACATCAAAAATATAAATCATTTAAAACACTAAATAGTTTATAAGTTAGAATTTTCCATGGCATCAGTAATGTGCCTTGTACTTAAAGACCGCGAATGCTTTAACATCTTAGTGTCATAAAATTTATACATTACGAATGATATAAGTATTAATAATATCAATGATACACAAACTTCTATAAATACAAATGATTTTTCACTGTTCTTATCCGCTACATCTACGTGGTCACTTTTGTTTGATTTTTCTAACAATGATGGTGTATACAAGGTTCTTCCTAATGATATTTTTCTATCTATCTCTGATATAACGTTTTCCATATACAAAAGTTCCTGTTTCACTTGATTTACATCTGAAACTAATTGATCTAATTTTGAATGATTTCCTATCAAAGTATTATTTGGTCCATTTATAATTTTATCTTTATTAGATGTCTTGTTGTTACTGTCTACTATAATTCTGTTTTGTAAGGTCCCAAAGCCTAGTATCACTTTTAGAATTCTTTCCAATAATGAATTTGATCTGTTGAAATCATTCGCTACTTCAGTTTTTATATCATCTAATTTAACGGTTTGATTAATGACATTTTCATAAACTTTGTTCGTTAATAAGTCAGTATTCATATCTTTTGTCATTTTCGTTCCTCTATTTTCTGTTGAATTTAACAATATATCTCGTATATCTACCAGGATTCTTTCACTCATACTAGTATTGAATGTTTTTATATGCCTCCCTTGTTCAGGTATTTCATTACGATTATTTATATTGCAAACAATTCCATCTATATTGTCAGCATTGCTTTCATCTGTATTTAGTGCACTGACTTTGAAATTTCCGAGACGTTTTAAACTAATAACGTTTTCACATGGCAATAGATTATGACCAATACTAAGCAAATCTAAGTTAACGGGTCCGTGAAAAAAATCAGAACTTACATCTGCTATTCTATTATGGTCTGCAATTAGTATTTTTAAGTTTGGTGTATCGTAAAACCTTTCTCTTCTTATATCATGTATGCTATTGTATGACACGTCTAATATATTTAAACCCATCAACCCTCGAAAAATGCCATAATTTAGCGAAACAATTGAATTGTGTGATAAATTTAGTGTGTTTATGAAGATATTGTCTTTAAATGAACCTGGTTGTATATAAGATATATTATTAAAACTTAAATCTAAGCTTTCCAGAGCACTCATATTCTTTAATGCACTAAATTCAATCGTATCTATCTTATTATTGCTCAGTCCTAAGAAGGTTAAGAGCCTCATTGAATTTAGATACAGCATGGAAACATTGTGTATTCCTAAATATGATAGTTCTAAATATCTTACGGGCACAGATGCCATATATCTGAAATCTACTTCATTTTTTATGCCAGATAATAGTAACTTTTCCAGTGTCCTTGTATTATTAATAACTGAAGTTTGAAAATTAAAATTTATGTTAAACGATATATCCAAATAACGTAAATCTACCTGACTTGCAAAAAAATTATCATCTATACGTTGTATTATATTATAGGAAAGAATTATTTTATTCAAAACTGTCATGGGCGTAAAAACTAACTTTGCAATTTGTAAAATGGCATTGTTATTTAAATAAAGACTTGTTAAATTTTGAAGATCGTTGCCGTTTACGTAAAATTCTGTAAGTTTATTAAACGACAGATCAAGTGATTTTATATTGCCTGTGTTCATAAAGGCATCATATTCAAGCTTATTTACAGAACTTCGAGATATATTTAACTCTTGCAGTTGCACCATGCTGCTAAAAGACCCATTTTGAATGGAAGTTATCGAAGTACGTGATAAATCTAAAATTGGTACCAAATGCAATCCGACAAAACTGTCGCTCAGTAAAGCACCAGTTATTGGGTTGTTAAATAATTGTAAACTTTCGATTGTTTCAACAGTTTGAAAGGAATTGGTTCCCAATTTCGTTATATTATTATTTGAAACATCCAAAATACGTAATCTATTCAAACCTTGGAGATCATCATGAAGAATTTGCTTAATAAAGTTATTACCCAAGTCAAAAGTTTCTAGACTAATTAAGTCATGTTTGTTGAATTCTAGACTAACTATTAAATTATTGGAAAGATCTAACTGGTTTAGGCTTATCAGTGTATTAAAAGAACGTTGAGAAATTGTTCTGATGTCATTATTGTTTAGTAAAAGCTTTGTTAGTTTATCCAACCCAAGAAAAGCGAAGTCTTCAATTGCAGTTAATGATTGATAACTAACATCGAGTTCAGTGATAAGTTGCAAGCCTTCAAAAATACCTTTAGAAATGGCACCTTTTAAATTATTTCCAGTGATAGAAAACGAGGTAATATTTTTATTTCTAAACAAATTTATAGGAAGATTTTGAATCAAATTGTTAGATAAGTCAATGGTTTTTAAGCTATTTGTTGATACAAATGCGTCTTTATTTATATTGCCTATTAAGTTATCATGAAGTTTCAATACAGTTAAGAATTCTTTATTACTAAATGTATCTTTCTGTATGCTATTAATCTTATTAAATTCCAAACTTAAAATTCGCAGATATATTAATGTTTCAAAATCCTGTTTTAATAAATTTTCAATATTGTTGTTATTGAGACAAAGTTCCTCAAGTTGATTAAATCGGAAAAGTGATACACTTATCTCAGAAATATTGTTGTAGGATAGATATAAATGTTTAACATTACTTGATCCCTCAAAAGTGTAAACGTTAATAACTGCAATATAGTTGTGAGATAAATCTAAATATTCTAAACGCTTGAATGGTTCAAAAACTCCGTTAGGAATATTTGTCAGTAAATTATAAGATAAGTTCAACCTTTGTACACTCTTGTACGTATACTGACTACGATCAACTTCTATTGATCTGATATTATTATGAGATAAATCGATGGTTTCTAAAGTAATGAGTTCCTCTTGATTAAATAATTTGGCCACAAGTAAATTATTATTTGACAAATTGAGCGTTCTCAGGTTATCCATTTGAAAAATATCAGGAATTGTATCCAATTGGATATTTGTGAGTTCTAATGACACTATGAATATTCTGACATTATCATTATTTTTATAATAATCATTAGTAAAAAATGAAGAGACTGCGAATTCGGATTCAAATTTCAACCGCATTGGGTAGTAGTAATCCCCATTGATTGGATCGATCTTATCATAACAGTCACTATTATCATTTTGATACACAAATTGATCCAAACCGTCAGATCGATCTGAACAGTAAACATCAACATAACAACCATTGCCGAAATGTTCACATCCATAACACATGTATTGTAATATACTGAAGATGAATAAACACCCTGAAACAAAATTCTTATTTTATTAATCAATAATAAGATTCAGATTATTCTAAATATAAATATAATTAGTTTTAATGGTTCAGTAGTATTATGAAATTATTCATGGCACCCAATGTTGGCGTGCAGTAAGCCTAGCACTGCAACCAGTTTCATTTCGATTAATTATGTCCTGTGGTAAGATTTTTCTTTCAACTGACTTTTATCCTCTTCAACTGACTGGCTATTCTATGAGTTGTTATCCCAATGATTTATTCCATAAGCTGGTGTGTATTATTATAGTTATTTTCAAAGTAGTGTCGCCTAAAATTTAAAGAGTAGTAGTAGAAACACGTGTTGATTTCCATTTTAAAATCTGGAGAGGAGCGAAGCATTTTATCTTGGAAACCACAACGAAAATGAAAAAGGTTGTTAAAGTCGGAATTAATGTTAAGATCGTTTAAGAATAGTCTTTAACGAATTGTAACTATTGTAGGTGTATGTAAAACTTTTGACGCTGGAGCGCTGGTATGGATGTAAAGTTGTTAATTAATAAAGATTAAAAATAAAACAAGAGAAGGATTGCTGCATTTTTGGATGACAGCGTTATACCTACTTACATTTTATTTTCGTACCCAACTCCATCTTTTGCGTATCTAAAAATTAAAAAAGAAACTTATAACAGAATATATAACAGAACAGTAAATACAGTAAGTAATATTCACTTTTTATTACTAGTTTATAAAAAGTAAGTGATTTGAAAAAAAGTAAGTGTTTCAGATATGGATGGATGTGAGGTCGTGACTTAGCATGGAAAAAAATACCATATCGCAATATAATATTATGTTAAATTTTAACGTATACTGACGATATGCACGTCAGTGTGACATAGGGACGCTATATTTTCTATGTGAATATGGAAAAACCAGTTATAATCATAATTGTTACTAATTCTCGACAACCAATGGTACTCCTTCCATCATTAAAGTCAACGTCCTATGCTAGTGGTGGACCCACACGAACAACGGACGAAGCTTGGGTGCTAGATTATCCCAAGTAGACATTGGAATTATTGAGCCGTATTGGGGAGCGGTACTTAAAATACAGACCTCAAACCCATATCAGCATACTAGGGCGCCGTAAGAGGTAACAAAAACCAGCCCGTTTGGTGTCAAGGCTTTAAAATAAGAATTATAATGTCTTTCTAGTAAGACTGCCTAACTAGCAAAGCAAATAGCAACAACCCATAATTGTCCCACTGCTGGGCTCGGGGTCTCCTCTCAGAAAGCGAGGGTTAGGCCATAGTCTACTACGCTGGCCAAGTGCGGATTGGTAGACTTCACACACCTTCGAGAACTTTTATGGAGAACTCTCCGGTGCGCAGGTTTCCTCACGATGTTTTCCTTCACTTAACTAGATAACACCCAAACTACCATGCTTGGGCGGTTCTTTCTTTCTTTTTCTTCTCCCTTTCTAGGCTGGCAACGCATCAGCGGTGCCTTTGGTGTTGCTGATGTTCATGGGCGGCAATGGCCACTTACCATCAGGTGGATCGTCAGCTCGTTTGCCAGCTATTTCCATAAAAAAATAAATAAAATAAACGCCAAACGAGGCGTGCTCCGGTTGGCGGTTTTGAGCCAGTTCTTTCTTTCTTTCTCTCTCTTCTTTCTTGGTCCACAACGCATCAGTAATGCCTTTCGTGTTACTGATTTCCATTATATACCACTTTAACTATTTCATGCATGTTGCACGGTGGCAAGGTTTTAAAATCAAGCGTAAAATATTTTAGCCGCAAAATATTTTTTTACTTATATTACGTTGCAGACCTAATTAGTACCTTAAGTAAATAAAATATGGTCACAAATCTATATATATAAAATTGAAAAGCGACACACCGCTGATTAAACAAAAAATCTCAGAAACTGCCGAACCGATTAAGATGAAATTTGGCAGGGAGATAGTTTATGCTAAGGAGACGTCCACTAAGAACGGATTTTTGGAAATTCATCCCCTAAGGGGTACAAATAAGGGTTAGAAGACACTTTCATACAAACCAACTTTCTTAGTTTTAGATTTATACATTTGAAAATTTTTATGTAGGTTTATAGTAATAAACAAAAGTTAACTTTAACAATTTTTTTCGGAAAATCATCCCTTAAAGGGTTAATTTAGTGTATTTAATTCCGTATGCAACTTCGTCATTTTTAAAGTAAGAAGGGTGAAATTTTGTATATAAGCTTATAGTTAGACACAAAATATAACTGTATCACTGTTTTCTCGAAATTCATCCCCTAAAAATAGGGGTTGGAAGCCATTTACGTATAAATCAACTTCGTCAGTTTTAGACTTATAAATATGAAATTTTTTATGTAAGTTTATAGTTGTGAACAAAAGTTAATTTTAACACGGTTTTTTGGAAAATCATCCCTTAAAGGGTTAATTTAGAGGATTTAATTTAGTACGCAACTTCGTCATTTTTAAAGTTAAAAACATGAAAATTTATATACTTATTAGCTCCAGATTGGAAAAAAAATTTGGAAGTACATATTACGTTTTTTTGGAAAGTCATCCCCTAAAGGGTTAAATAAGAGTGTGCAAGTTAGTATGCCAACTTCGTCAGTTTTGAAGTAAGAAGGGTGTGTATATAAGCTTATAGTTAGACACAAAAAATAACTGTACCACTGTTCATCCCCTAAAAATAGGGGTTGGTAGTCAACTACATACATATCAACTTCGCCAGTTTTAGAGTTATAAAATATATGATTTTTTTTATGTAAGTTTATAGTAATAAACAAAAGTTAACTTAGATTTTTTTTTCGGAAAATCATCCCTTAAAGAGTTAATTTAGGGGAATGAACTTAGTAAGCAACTTCGTTATTTTTTAAGTTAAAAATGGACAGGGAGCAGGAGAGGGAGAAGGAGCGGAAGAGGGAGATAGAGAGGGACAGGGAGCAGGAGAGGGAGTGGGAGCGGGACAGAAATCGGGAGAGGGCGCGGGTGCGGGCGGGAGAGGGACTGGGAGCGATAGAGGAAGAGGGAAATATGAAGTGGGAGAAGAATCTCGAGCGGGAAAGGGAGAGGGAGAGTGATATGTGGTGGGAGAAGGACCTCAAGCGGGAAAGGGAGAGGGAGTGGGACAGGAAGAGAGAGCGAGGGGAAGTGAGACAGGGAGCGGGAGAGGAAAAAGGACAAGGAGCGAGAGAGGAAGAGGGCAAGGGGAGAGAAGGAGATGGAGAGGGAGAGGGAAAGGGAAAAGAAAAAAAAATGTTAATGTATTTAAAAAAAATTATTAGGTAATTACTATTCCAAACCCGCACCTGGAGGAATGATCTGTGATTGTATCGTAAGTTTCAGTATGTAAATTCCTAAATATAAGTACTTCAATATAAATGAACCTGTTTATAAATTTTCTTTTGTAAGGGATACTTAATAATATGATAAGCATAATTTCCGCGTGCGAAGCTGCGGGCAACAGCTAGTATTATTATAAACATCTTAAATTATCAATCTCTATCTCCTTATGAAATTGGTTCATTACAAAAAATATTTTAGATCTATTGCTTAAATTAAAATAATCAGTCGCATCAAGCATTTCACAATAATCACTCACTCGGACTTCTAAATTAATTTATTACTTTTGAAACGAACACTTACCATATAAAATGTCCACAATGTAATATCATGTAATATTCTGTGTATATTTTATTTAAATTTTCTTTGCGACTGCATAAATTGTGACTTGTCTATAGGAGCTGCTGTGCACAAATAACCAAACGCTCAATTAACATTAGACATCAATGATCTTCCAACAATGTATTTATCAGAATTATACAATTCTTTGTGTTTGCAACGTTCTAAATATAAACTAGGGTTGCGTAGAGAATTGGTTAAAATAAACTGGCCTATTACATGTTCTACGGGTTCCGAAAACGTTTATTTAGGAAGGCAAATTACTAATAACTTGAAGAATCATGTAGTGGTATATTCTCACCGCAGACATTCGTCGCATCCATGCCACTACAAGAATAAGACAATAGCGATGACTTAAGTCATTTGTTTGTCCACCTGTGGAGCATCATTGCCCACACGGTGTATCGGCGGGTATCGTTAAATAAGTCTTTCAAAAATATTAGGTATGGGTCCGTACCACAGATCTATATTTGTGTCCGTACAGATACTCTTCGATTTAGGAGTCCTTTTGAAAAATATTTGGCTTTAAGGTTCTAGCAAAGTGGTAGGTGTTGGACGTGTTAAAAAGTATAATGTGATGATTCAAAAAGAAAACTGCAGTAGTATATTGAATTTAAAAGGTCGATGAACTTACAATTACGGAATCCTATAATGCGCGTGGCCTGACACGCACTTGGCCGGTTTTAGTTTTTATTTTATTTTAGTTAATTCTTAGGACTGTATAAAGATCAGTTGTTAAAATTAATAAATAAATTATTCTAAGGTGTAAATGGCGATGTTGACATTTTTAACCCCCGACGAAAAAAGAGGAGTCTTATAAGTTTGACGTGTCTGTGTATCTGTGTATCTGTATGCGGTCTCGGGCTCTCGGCATATCGTAGCTCCCAAACTAATGAAGCGATTTTGATCTAGTTTTATGTCTTAAAAAGCTTCTCTGTCTTCCAAAAGCAGTGATAGCCTAGCGGTAGAACGTTGGTCTCCCGAACGAAGGGGCCCGAGTTCAAATCCTGGCACTCACCTCTAATTTTCAAATATTATGTGCGTATTACAAGTTAATATCACTTGCTTCGGTGAAGGAAAACATCGTGAGGAAACCTGCACACCGGAGAGTTCTCCATAAAAGTTCTCGAAGGTGTGTGAAGTCTACCAATCCGCATTTGGCCAGCGTGGTAGACTATGGCCTAACCTTCACTTTCTGAGAGGAGAACCCGAGCCCAGCAAGGGGGACAATTATGGGTTGTTGCTTGCTTGCTTATGTCTTAAAGGTGACTTAATTGAGAGTGTTCTTAGTTTGTACTTACAATTAGTATAGTAGTATGTACTTAGCATGTTCTTATGTTTAGTGAAAATAAACAAGTCAGGGTTTTTTTTAATTTTAATTTAAGATTATTCTCCATGTGCCTGCGTTGAAAACTGCTAAATAATATTATTAATTTATTGAACTCTCTTGGAAAGAGTGACGTAAGAAGATAACTTTGATAATAATATAATCAACATTAAACAAAAGAACCATTTTATTTCTATTAGGAACACTCTTGTCCGTTATCAGTTGTGCTGACAGGACGTACTGTGCACACACACTAATGTACCATACACCTACATTCTACATACCACACATATACACTACTTTGTCCACGTGTCAGCATTTTTAATAAAGCTGGCTACACATAGATGACTATGATCCAAATGTCACAAAAAGTTAACCTTTTACAACCACCAAACTTTTATTAACCGCGCCGACGCTAATGTTCGGTTTACACGTATTAAGTAGTTAAGTAGTTAACTAAATTTTAAGTAAATTAATACGTGTAAACACTTGTCTACTTGACTACTAAATTACTAAACTACTAAATTGTCCGTTTACACGTATTTATTTACTTAAAATTTAGTTAACTAGGTACTTAACTACTTAATACGTGTAAGCCGAACATAACAGAGGGATGTTATTATAAATTTGACGTGTCTGTGTATCTGTGCATCTGTATGTCTGTCTGTGGCATCGAGCTCCCAAACGGATGAACGGATTTTAAACTAGTTTTTTTTTGTTTGTAATGTGTTAACTCAGGTGAATAAAGTCGACGTCACCACTTATTCGAGTGTGTTCTTAGCTTCTCATGATTAGGCTAAATAAAACTGTCGAGGTTTTTTTTTTCTAATTTAAATTAAACGTTATTTAAAATGTAAATGTAACCATCACCAAATATCTATCAAAAACCAAATAACCATAAAAAACCTTTCAGTTATTCCCATCCGTTGAGACAAAATATGTAACTCACATATTTTGCCACGAAGATGCACCTGGTGGGATTGGTTTTGCAATGTTAACATTGTTAACGTTCACAATAGAACCATTCCGCAGTTCCATAATTCATCACCAAGATAAAACATCAGAACCTGAATAGTTTTGTAATATTAATGTAACCAAAAGTCTTTAAACATCAAATATCATAAACGGATCAGTTATTAAGGAGTTTCATTATTTATATCAAGAACCCCTTATCGACCCATGGCGTAATACCATCGGATCAAGTGTCCTGGGTTCGATTCCCAGCGAGGTGGAAATTGGAATGATGAGTTTGATTTCGGTTTCTCGATCTGCGTGTGTGTGTGTGTGTTCTTGTCTTTTCTTCGGAAATCTGTCGAAATTTCTTCCTTCTCTTTCACTTCTTCAGATTTCTCTCACACACTTACCTGCATACTTGCCATTCAATGCACTACATCCACAATTCTACATATTATATGAATATGCTTCACCTACTAGCTAGACTATCAGAGGACATAGAAAGTACCTGCTACTTGCTACGCCGTATACTGAGTGCGACCATTTGCGGAATATCATGCTATTTTAACCGACTTCAAAAAAAGGAGGAGGTTCTCAATTCGACTGTATTTTTTTTTTTTTTTTAAGTTTGTTACCTCAGAACTTTGGACTGGGCGAACCGATTTTGATGATTCTTTTTTTAATCGAAAGCTGATGGTTGTCATGTGGTCCCACATAAGTTTTATTGAGATCTGACAATGGCATCCATGAGAAAACTACATAAGTCGTAAATTTGTGTTAAGTTGTGCGCGACAAATTGACGAATAACTCAATATCACGTCAACCGATTTCGATGATTCTTTTTTTAATTGAAAGCTGGTGCTTGTCATGTAGTCCCACATAAATTTGAACGAGATCTGACAAGTAGTTTTTGAGAATTTGAAGTCGGTTATTTTTTGTTAGTAAAATTTAGATTATAATCAAAAGGTTTATTCACTTGAAAGGTTCAGATGGATATGAAATACATATTTTATAAAACACCTGATATGATAAATCACGAATGACTTGAATGAAATAGATCACTTTCTTAAATAAATCAAACACATCAGACTAGGGCGTCGTAGTACATTTAGCCTAAAGCCCAATGCCCAATGCCCATACAACAATGTAACATGACACGTAATTTACACGCGACACGCATGGTCACCGGGCCTACATTGCATTACGTCATAGCCTATGGCCAGTGGACATTGAAGACGTTCTTAACGATGTACTTCATTTATATAATTTTGATAAGTAATTTAGAAGTTTTGGGGAACATATGAATCAAAGATTCTTCATCTTTCCCGTAACAGCATAAAAAGTAAATGTCTTCTAAATATAATTATTATTACGTTCCCAAACAAAGCTACAGGAAATAGCACAAATAACTACTTATAAAAAGAGTCGAATATACAATCAGTGCATTCCTCATAGCCATATAAATTATACTTCGTCGTATTACGTAGGCGAAGAAAAGATAGGTAGCAATCAGATACCTGCCCTGCCATTCACAATCATAACATTATCAAAGATAAGTAAAGTCAATAAACGTACCATTGGTATATTCTGTATAATTTATAACTATTGTCTTCTGTGGTATAATCTTACCATGTTTTTAAGGCTCATGTTCAAACTGCAAATAACTCACCAATCTTGTTACTTAGAGCAATGATTTTGATGTAGTTTTGTAGACAATATCTTAGTGAACCAATGCATGTGAAAAAAAGCCTGATAACGTTTGAGTTTTTGAGGTGTGTAACAAATATTTAAAAAATATAGGGAAATTTTTGTCTACATTGAGGATTAAAAATGATTGAATGAACATAATAAAAAAATTAACATGGCTGCCATTCCAGCAGGAAGAGGGCTAGACCCCAACATAATATGGGTATTTTTGTCGATAAAAGTGGGTATTTTTTTGCCCTTAAATTATCGCTGGTTCGTTACTGGACACACAGTAAAACAGTTTTTTTTGTGACAATCTCCTTTATATACTTTGAAACCATCCAACCGATGTGCCCCAAACTAATAACCTTAAAATAAAACTTATTTGAAAGGCAATAATGTGAAGATGATTAAATTTGAGAATTCATTCATGAAGTCGATTTTCAACTTTTCCCATACAAAAAAAATCCCGAATTGAAATTTATTTTTTTAGGGTCCCGAAGTAAAATCGGAGCTCTTATAATTTCGTCATGTCTGTTTGTCCGTCTGTATGGTATTTTAGCATAGTAGCACACGCCGTGTTTCCACTAGTTAAAAATATTTAAGAAAAACTTATAATATAACACTAGTTATTTTTGCTATTTCTCTTGTCATGCCAATTAATATGCGGAAGACACCTTGTCAGAGCGCTTTGACACGGGTGTCAGAGCATTCTGACAAGGTGTCAGAGTGGCAGTGAAGGATTTGTTCTATCACTGTCGCTCTTCCGCATATTGATGGGCATGACTTAATAGCTTAATGTGTATGATCGTGATATTAGTGATAGTTATATCGTGATAGTGAGATATCGTCCCTGTTGTGCTTATGCTAAATACCGAAGAGTGAATAAGATAGTACATACTGTAGAATGTACGGTGTCACTGATGTCGCCTAGTACCTACTCGCTTTAATTAATTGCTACTAATGGTGAACAATTAATCCGATGAGAAATTCCCCAGCTTTGTTTTGGCACACTTGCTTGCATGTTTTTGCTATCCTAGTACTGACTGTAAGTGGGGGTGTCAGGTTTTATTTCGCAACAAATATTATTCTAAGGCTATGCAATAGCTTTACCGCGGCAGTCCCCGAGTGCCACAGGTTTTTTTATCTGTTTATTCCCATTCATATATTTTCGTCACTGAATACGTAATGTCTCTCTGCTAATGAACCTACTCTTTGCTCTATACACTAGTTCTCATTTCGTACGGTCAGCAAAAATTCCAGGCGTCAAATTGTATACCGCTCACTCTTCACTTACTGTTTGGACTTTGACGCCATGTAATGAAGTTTAGTGTACTCATTTAAATACGCTGACAATAATTGGGATTGAGGTAAGATTAATACATTATAGTATTTAATTTCTCGTGCTAATTACTGACTTCTTTTAAATAGCATTATTCTCTAAAAATCCACATTGTCTTCTGAATTACTAAGTCAGCCACCATCAATGCGCGTCTAAAAAATACTATATTAGCCACTATATATCTTCGATGTAAGCTACTGTAAATACAACTTACCATGGTAGTTATTTTTTAGCATCTACATCTGTAACATACATGAATAATTTATAAATTTATAAATAGTCCTATATTCTTTGGTCATCAAAATGTACCAAAAATTATCATCAATAACAAAATCCAGGCATTGCGTGTCAGGCCACGCGCACCCTACAAGGTTCCGAAGTAGTAAGTTTATCGACTATTACTCATTAACTAACTTAACTAAATTAACTACTAATACTAACATACAACAGCCAAATATTTCGCAAAAGGGCCCCCTAATTCCAAAAATATGGTCTTAGAAGAATCTTATCTTCAAAAGTTCATCCCTATTAAATGAAAATGGCGAATTTAAGGGAATATTATGCATGACTAAGCTCAGAATCTGTGCATTATTTTCCATACTTTCCCACACATTACGTAACATTATGTAACACTTTTTTAAATTTATTATTTGTATTTTACAGGCTGGTGATTGCGTATTCTGGCGGTGAAAACACTACATAAGTCATGGGGACAGGTAAGCAATTTCTTCTCTTTACTTTTTGGTTAATTATGGCCTAAACCATTTAAGTCACGCTTTACCGTGTCCTAAATAGAACTATTTACACGATGCGAAGATGTGTGACTAAACTATCACGTTGACTTTCATATTTAGGTCACTGTAGGTACAACAAAATTGTATACCTACTATACTTTTGACTGATGATAAAATTGTATATTATCCTAGTAATATTATTATTATTTAACATCTATACTTAATATTATAAATATAAACTAGCTGCCCGGACAGACTTCGTTCTGTCAAAAGTTTTTTATTATTTTGAGATGTAAGCTATCCTATCTTTCAAGTTGGATCAAACTGCACACGGTGTGCAAATTTGATTAAAATCAGTTAAGTAGTTTAAGAGTCCATCGTGGACAAACAACGTGACACGTAATTTATATATATTAAGATGTAAGTTTGTTTGTTACGCTTTCACGCGAAAACTACTGAACCGATCATCATGAAACTTTGTACACGTATTCTTGGAGGTATAAGAAGTAACATAGGATACTTTTTATCCCGAAAAAATTCAGGTTTCCCGTGAGATTTGTAAAAAATCGTATTAGAATTTTTTAAATTACATTTTGTAAGTTTGTAGCCGTATTGGGCCTAGAATACTAACCCCAATCCCATGCCAGATGGGTATCGTGAGAGGCGATTAAATCCGGTCCACTGGTCGTATAGTCTCTCGAAGGGATTATATTGGTAATATTGACTTTAATAGTTAATTAATACCATTATTATTTCTCCGTGGGGTCCACCTGGATAACTACCACCCACTTGCTTGAATCAGCTGCCAAACGACTCATCGTGTTGTTCATTGTGTCATTGTGTGGCTTGAGAGCCAGTTCTTTCTTTCTTTTACTTCTCTCTTTCTTGGCCGACAACGCATCATTGATTCCTTTCTTGGCTTTCGTGTTACTAATGTCCATGGGCGACGATAGCCACTTACCATCAGGTAGATCGTTAGCTTTTTTAATTTTTTTGTAAATATAAAATTTAAGAGATGATAAAGCTCTTATTAGTGTCGCAACACTATTTGTTGGGGGTATCGTTTGATTTTAAAAGACCCACGATACCACCAGGGGTATCGCCAGGGGTATCGTGGGTCCGTAGTGTTGTTTGCCGGCTATTTCCATAAAAACTAAGATGCATTAATTGTGTAAACTTACACAATCTTTTTTATTGAATAAAATAATAATAAAAAGTATATTCTTTTACCATTTACTTTTCAAGCTCACTTGTTGGGTTGTCCCATGATAGGACAACTGACACTATACTATTCCCAGTAGTCTTAGTAGGTAGTCCCGTGAGACAAGTGACATCAATATCTTAGTAGTACCAGAAGTCCCATTACATTCATTATTCATACATAAAAATATATTTAAAAATATGTTTTATATTCCAGTGACGGTCATCTTCATCGCTCTCGTGTATTCCACACTCGTGACTGCAAATTGCCGAAACAAGATTAACAGCGTCGGGAACTGTGCGTATAAAATACAATGTACCAAGACTGTCCGAGGCATACGGCTCAGCAACGAATGTATGGGTTCCACCAACTACGATGTTACCATTGACGTCATCCTTAAAGATGCCATGGACCGAATCGATAACAGCACGGACATAGACTTCCTATCCATGGTAACCACACTTACTGTTCACGGCAACTGGCACAAAACAAACCTCTCTATCCTCGAACATATGTATCGACTAAAACATTTACACCTCGCCGGCAACAAGATTTATAAAATTGAAAACAGCCCTTTTCAAAATCTACACAGCCTGGAATCTATTGATCTGTCGCATAATTTGCTCTCTGAACTAAAAGACCTATTCTTATTTGAATCTTATCCTAATAAAATGAAGGTTCTTAGCCTATCGTATAATGCGCTGGAAGAAATACCCGAAGACACATTTTGGGAACTATCCAACTTAATCGAGCTCGACTTATCCCACAATTACATAACAGAACTTACCCAGGAGCCATTCTCCAATTTAACAAACCTTGAAATTTTAAGGTTAAATAACAATCGTATCAAAGATCTGAACGGAGCCATGAACAACCTACTGAACCTCAAACAGCTGTACGTGCGAGTAAATAAGATACAAAATATAGATGCGGAATCTATCAAAATAATTAATCATTTAGAGACATTCGATATTTCTGACAATGAGTTAGAAAAGCTAACACCGGTGCTGCTCTCAAGACATTGGCGACACTTGGCAGACCACTCAGTTTGTAGAATTATCCTTTCCAACAATCACATTTCTCACATTCCTAACACAACGTTCATAGAATCTTATACAAGGTTAGCAAGAAATCCCTTAAAAAATTCCGTTCATGTCTTAACTGAAATTGATTTGTCTAACAATGCTATTACTCATGTCGAGTACAACGCTTTTCAAGCTATTGCTCAATTAACTTCCTTGGATTTATCTTCCAACAAATTAACAAGTTTTTTTGTCAATGCAAATGACATGGAATATGTTAGGTACTTAAACCTGAGCACTAATTTCCTCACTAGACTTTATTATGAAAGCTTTTCATCTATGGGCAATTTACAAAACTTGGACTTGTCTCGTAACAGATTTGATTATATTCCCGATCAAACTCTAAGCAACAACTTCAGGTTAACTCATATTAACATGACTGACAATGATATCGTCGGTATAAGAAGTATTCGCATCTCATTTCACCCTGAAGGAGGTATATTGGATCTTTCTAATAATAGCTTATCAACTCTCAATATACCCGCCGGTGATGCTTTGTCTCTCACCGACTTGATATTGCATACGAACAATATTTCTAATCCGTACTTAATTAAATTGAACGACCTACGTGATCTAAGGCGATTGGATATGAGTCGGAATTATATAGAGGAGTTGAATGAATCATCGCTGCAATTACCCTATAATCTTGTCTACTTAGACTTAAGCTTTAACGACATAGAAAAAATACAACCCTCGTCATTCCATCGCTTGAGCCATTTAAAAACGCTACGGCTCTCTCACAATCGTCTAAACGATATCCAATATGGAGCATTCGAAGGTTTGCATGAACTACTTAATCTGGACCTTTCTTACAATAACATCCGGAAACTGGATTCGAAAGTATTTTTGGACTTGAAATTTCTCAGAGTGCTCTCATTGCGACACAATATGATGTACTACTTAGACTACAGTACTTGGCTTGCACACAAATTCGATCTCATCATCTATATGGAAGATAACAATTTCCCTTGTAGCTGGTTGGGTACTGCTTTAAACAATTACAACAATGGCTATTCGAAGATGCAACCAACAGTTCTCGTGCCTGTTACTTCTGGCCCCTCTATAGAAGGAATACCATGCGACCAGAGTCCAGAGACCTTGATTGATCCTAGGGGCAGTAGTCAAATGTCAGTTGACGAAAGACTCCTCGTTACAAGTCAAAAAATATTAGAAGCTGTACGAGAACAGACGTCCTACTTGCGAAAGAATATTGGTATCTGGCGTTCGATTCAAGAAGCGGAGAAACCTTCTTAGTCTTTCATTTAAACGCAGTGTTTAAAATTTTAAATTTCTGCACTATATTTCCAGTGTTAGCTCTAAGATATAAGTTAACGTTTTATAAAATGTATTTTAAGTTGTTTTTTTTTCAATACCATGGATACAATTTTGGTTTGCAATTAACTATTTGTTTTTATTAATTCTTTTTTTTATGATTTATTGTGTAGTAAGTAATAGTTTGTAGTATTTGAAATTAAACATACTTATTTCAACAGATTGATTTTTATTTCATTTATGTATGTAGGACATTTTTTATTAGAACAACAATATACCTACTGTTTGATTTTGTAAATTACTTTAATAATAAGTTGAGAACATCCAACTGCTTGCTTCTTGCTGATTTCGCAGAGAGATAAATATTAAATACTAAACCATATAGACCAATGTAACATCCTGTTCACATTTTAACAAAATTTATTATGATAGCATAAATTAACATAACAGCTTTATATAGCTCTATATCAGTAAAAGTAATTTTAGTACTATTTTTTTATTATTCGAAATCATCAAAATCTTCAAACTCCGGGAAGTCATCGCCATAGTCTACGGGGAACATGGCAGCACATTCTTCTTCACCAACATCGCAGTCCTTACTGACGTAGACTGGATTTAAATCCATGAGTTCCAAAACAGCTATATCACGTTCCATAGAAACCATGAAGGCAAGTCTCAGATCGTCACTAAAAAAAAACAGCCTGCTTTGTTTAATTTTGACTGAATACTGGCTATACTGTCACAAACGCACCAAATTATGTTTTGGCTATTTTATGATAAAACAAAGAGCACCTTCATTAAAATTTTAGAAATGTACAGGTTTAGCCTTACTTAAATTTAAATATAAAGTACTTATATAGTATACAATTTATTATTCTCTAGCGTTACAAAAACAAACTGGCCATTCTTTCTTCTCTTTTTCTTCTTCTTTCTTTCTTTTCTTTATTCTTGGTTTAATGATGTCCTGAAACATCGTGTTTTACTTACAGTTCATACGGTGGCTTATTTTTCTCGAATTGTTTCACACTGTACGCTACATGTTTAGAGTTATATGGCGTCGTTGCTTTGAAAATCCCCATCTGGAATAAAATTTCTAATTTCTACCCACGACAAAAAGCAAAATACACAGATTGTCCCTTGTATTATTTTTTTTTGTTCCATCCAACTCCCTAGAAATCTTTTCTTTTAATTATGTAAGCAATTTGCCGTTGTAATACGGTTTGATGTATTCAGGAACCAATCTATGTGTCAGAAGTTTCTACCTGACCGAAGGCCTCCGGCGTAACTTAACGACTGCGCTACGAAGAACGACCAGGACCGAAAGTGTTAATAATGTCCTGGCTTCAACTCATTAACGTCCCACTACTGGGCACGAGTCTCTCCTCTTGAGGAGGCCTAGAGCATACTCCACCATGCTGCTCCAGTGCAGATTGGTGGAGGGGTTAGTGGCCAACCCGAGTGTTGGAAGTTTTCAAACCACCCGAGGGCCTCCGACATGGCTTAACGACTGTTATGTTATAATAACAACCGGAACCAACGGCTTTACGTGCCCTACGAAGCAGATAGTTAAAAATGATGAAACACTTAATTGGGAAGAGCTGAGAGGACTAATTTGTTAGTTGACTTTGACACGTTGTTTTGATCACATTGTTTGTTTGTTTGTATACAAAAAATAACAGTTACCTACTTCATTAATTTGTTCGTTAGTACACCTGGTTTTGTTTTTTTTACGGAAATAGTTGATAAACGAGCTGATGATACAACTATTATATGCCTTCCCAATATGGCAAAAGACTGTAAGTACCTACTTACATGTAATATCAAGTCCTTGTATTTAGCCAAAATCTTAACAGCTTTTTTAGTTTTTGACATTTCTAACAAAACCAAAACATGGGGTGGTAGAAACTCATCTTCAGGAATTACGTATTCTGCTATTATCTGCAAATATACATCATGGTACGTTGTATTTGCTGTTATTTTCTATTATAAAATTTCAAATGGTAAATTTTTATCAACAGGGCAGGAATATAATGTATACGCATTTTTAAAGGTTCTTTTTGCTTTTTTATTTATCACAATTATTTAAATTATAATTGCACATGATGATATAATATGGGCGCCGGTGTTTATAAATGTTCCTGACATGAACACGGTTGTTGATTGGACCAAGATGTTATACTAAAAGCTGTGGTATCGGATTTTTTAATGTATTGTACTTATTTATAAGTACTATAATGTCTTCTGTGGTATTGTAGGTAAAAAAATTCACTTTCAATCTTTGAATGTAGATTTATGGTTTAGCTGTCGCAAGGTTAACGTTTATAATATCGCTAATATTTACCTTTGGGAAAAGGATGGCAAGGCCATTCGTTTTAGCTATGTCATTTGGTGGAGAATAAAACCCAGGTACCAGCAGACCAGCTGGAGGTAAGTATTCGTTTTCATCTTCTATTAGACTAACGTCGTCTTCTTCTTCTGATAACTCCTATAATTACTTGCTAAGAAGTAAATTGTAACAAAGGTTCTAACTATCTGTGAAGGTGTTTAGGTTAAATGAAAGTTTCCTAAAAGACGATCAAAATTCATACAAGAAAATCATTAGAAGTATTTCAAGCATTGCATAATATAAAAATAATAATAATTTAAGATTTATATCAAAAAGAAAGAATAACGTTGAACTCTCATTATTATTATTATTAGTTAACTATTTTTATGTATTCACGACAACAACGAGGTGCTTGAGAAATAAATAAAAACCAACAGGAACTTCAGTAGGTACAGGATGTTAGAAGAATCAAGTATTCTTATTGGTGATCCTAAGCCTAATTATCTCATACCACAAATAAATATTAATTAACAGCTATGCCATAATATCAATGCCATTATTAATTGAGTCCAAGTTAATACATTTGATCTTACTACGTACCTCCGGAATAACAATATCTGTTTCGAAATTATCGGGTTCGTTGCGTAGCTTTTCTAATGCATCAAGATCCTAAAATAAAATTATTAATAATAATAGCAATTAATATAAAAGTTTTCATAATGTGACTAGCCAACAAACTAGCATATATGAACCAGCTGATGCTGCTGATGTATGACACGCTTTGATGTTACTGACAATAAATGTAATGGTTATCATTATGGTGGCGTGTCTGTTGTGGTTATTCAAAAGAAAATTTTTTAGTAAAGCGCTTTTTCATCTGAAAAAAGGGTCTTGCAATAAGAACTTATATCAATTTGGTTGTTAAATTCACAAATCGTGATCAGCTGTCAAAGCTTCAACTCTTACTTCAAAGTAAATAATTATCATAAAACTCACGCCTGCTTTGAGAAGTTCTAGTTTGCGTCGTTCTTTCTCAGTTTTTCTTGCTTCAATCTCGTCTACTATCGCCTGACGAGCCAGACGTTGCATCTCTGATAACCTTCTGGCCCTTTGCTCCACTTTTTGTTCCTAAAATTCGTCACTACAGTCACTACTCCATTCGAGGCAGTTTTATGTTCAAGAAAGTGCTTTGATGGTAACATCAAGCTTACATTGGTCTGCATCCAAAATTATATTCCTCAATTTACCAACTTACATTAACTTTACAGATTCTATTCAACAATAGAAATTGAAACGGTTTTCCATACAAAGGATCAACCTTTAATATCAAGGACCTACTTTTACTACATAAACTATTTCCCTTATCTGTTAACCTTGTAGAGTGCATGCTCTTCACGTCGCTTCTGCCAAACTTGTTCTCTTGTCGGACTGTAAGATTTGTACAAATCAAACGCTGTTTTTGGGGGTAGTTGTTCTTTAAGCGGTTTAGTATCATCCAAAGGTGGTACATCTTCGTAAAGTATTTTTCTTACTAGAGCTGAAACACACCAGAAAGTCCTAAAAATAAGTAGCCCTTTAGGCCCATTGACACCACAATACTAGTGGGTGCTAGACTTTCTAAATGTAAAAGCCAAACACGAGAAAATGTATTTTGTAATTTTAGAATAATAAGCCAAAATCCTTTAAAGAATTTAATGAAAATAAATATGGATTGAATTTAGTAAGAGGCTTCATCAATCTTGAGTGTCAACTCAAGATGGAGGGAGCCTCTTACTAAATTCAGAATCAGCAAGTGATGACTCACTTGCTCGTGATATTTCCTTCTGAACAAACCAGAGCTAGGTCGCCAGGTCCCTTCTAATACCCAAGGTTGAAGGTGACTCACCATAAGGGGCTTATCTACTTATTTGTCAGCTATTTCATTATCAACTTACACACAAAATGTTTATCTGTATCCAATAACCTAAAGCATATCGCTAGAGCTGGGGCTGACAGCAGCATATGCATAGACGCTTCATTCACAGGCGCATCTCCTGCGTACAGAATATCTTCTGCAATTTCCTTAGTAAGCTGAATTTCTTCTCTACCAACCATTATAATGTCTAAAACAATTGAATTATTAATAAATGCGTATCACTTAACTGTTTGTGAGTCTTAAGAGATATATCAGCATGAGATATTTATATCTAGTCAGATTTTATCAAGAGAGTAGTATAGTGGAGTAAGCTAGTCTGCTGTATTAGTCTCGACAAATTGAGGAATCTGTAAAACGATGTCAATCAATGAATGCCTCAGTCAATGAATCAAACTCGTTCGACCGATTAAAACCGCTGCTCAAACTTAACTATTCATATCCCAGCGTTCATAAAGTTCTGGGTGGCCGTGCTTCGCGTGAGGCCAGTATAACACGAAGTTCAGATGCTGTAGGTGAGGCACCATCAGCTCTGCTCGGTGCCGTTTGCGGGCCGCTTGCCTCTCTGCTACCCTTACCGCCGCTGCGTCAGCTTCCATCTGTTTCTCTACACGGCGTTTCTCTGTCCACTCCTGGAAGATTTGCACTTCCTGTCATTGAAACACAATCGGTGGTTTAATTTTCTTTTGTGTAAATTGCCGACAAGCGAACAGAGGATTTTACGTGGTCACCGTCGCCTATTGACATCAGTAACATCAATGATACCACCGTTGCATTGCCGGCCAAGAAAGAAGAAAGAACTAATTCTCAAGAACAAAATGTTTAGCGACTGACTTACGAGTAAGTGACAGGATGATAAGTTAGCCATGCGGGCTTCATGGACGAATAAAAACTGATCAGATAATTTGCAGTGGTAATCACCGAAGATACTATCGTACTTTTATTGGTTTTTACATAATATATTCAGTATTGGCCTTTGAACTGGCTTAAGAACTATGTAAATGTTAACAAGTCCAGTTACCATTTCTTCCTCAGATGCCTCGTCGATTGCATACGTCCGTCTTTCGGAGGCCACTTCATCCTTCTCCTGAGTGAAATACCGTAATTCTTCTCTAGCTGCCTCCGCAAATCGCATGTTATCTACCCCACGGAATAGTCTTCTTATTCTTTTGTTCTTTGAACATAAAATTCGGTTTTAAGTCATCTCTATGATCTCATGATTTTATTTTATCATTTATGAAAGCAACGTAGATCCCAACGTAGATGATATCTTCCATCATTTTCGCAATGAGAATCTATGATTACCGAAATAAATTAATAAAAAAGGCTAAGTGCGTGTTAGGCCAGGTGCAATGTAGAGTTCCAAAGTTGTAGTTTTATCGACTAGTATGAATTAACTACTTACATACCGTAATAGTTTTTCTTGTAAATTCATCGTTTATATGCTACTACCGTGAATTTTTTCATATGTTCATTACCTACCATTTAGCTGGTAGAAGAGGGCCATTTGCCTCTAACCTAAACACTTTGAAGCCGGAATATTTCACAAACGAATCTCTCTAACTGAATCTAGAAATGGTCATTGCATTAATAAGGCTCTTCTGGCTTCGCCACCACAACATTGTATCTTAGGTAAGTGTATTGATCGAAGAAATATTAAAAATATATACCACAATGAACAAGTAGACAGGTTGGCTTTGGTTTTGAAATCTCTTCAGCGCGTTAACTTCATCGGCTAGAACCTAAACAATATTTTGTATGTTATGCTTATGGTGGATTACGTTTATGTACATAATAAGATCATGCTTATTTTATAAGCATTTTTAAGCATTGTTGTTATCAGAACTAATGTAATATGAAAAATTTCGACTCCTGAGGATAAGAGGAAGTAGGCCTAATTAAGCTTCCCTTGCTTGCAATTCACACTAACAGGGTAAGGTAAATAAAACCATTTAGGAAGTAATTTCTTAGTTAGCAGGTACATATTACATGCGACATACCTACAAAAATTCTTGACAAATATAACCGACTTCAAAATTAGGGATAACTCAAAAATTACTGGTCAGATCTAACTCAAATTTAAGTGGGGCCACATGACAAGGACCAGCCTTCGATTAAAAAAAGAATCATCAAAATCGGTTCATCCAGTCGAAAGTTCTGAGGTACCAAACAAAAAAATACAGTCGAATTGAGAACCTCTTCCTTTTTTGAAGTCGGTTAAAAAGTATATTGCTGCTTATACCAGAAGGTTTTTAATCTTTTAGGGATGAGGGAACATTACGTAATTTCTGTCTTGCCATGAATCACCAGCTATCTCTGGTTCTTCAACTTTAATAAAACACTCATATTATATTTGTTGGAAGCTATTGATATATTTTTTGAGTGAAATTTTGGCTGGCTTATACAAACCCGTAATAAAACTATTTTTCCATCGCTCCAGTCCAATTTTATACGAGTAAAAAGACGGTCAAGTGCCGTACAAGGTCCTGAGTAAGAACAGTATATTTCTGCGCCTGTGAAGTAGATATTATTTAAAGGATTCAGTAATAAGTGCAATAATTACCCTTGATAACAATCTTTCCTTAAATAAATCTTAATATATATAAATTACGTGTCACGTTGTTTGTCCGCGATGGACTCCTAAACTACTTAACCGATTTTAATCAAATTTGCACACCGTGTGCAGTTTGATCCAACTTGAATGATAGGATAGCTTACATCTCAATTTATAGCCGCAATATTATTTTATTGCAAATTTTTTGACAGAACGAAGTCTGTCCGGGCAGCTAGTAGTATCATAATTTTCTTAACAGCATTATTTAAATTCATTCAACATTCTTTAAATAATAGTTATTAAAGAACATCATTAAATTTCTTATTTAAATCGTTATCTTTTTTACCCAATTGCCAGGAAGCATGGGCGTAGCCAGGTTTTAGTTTCGGGGGGGGTTTCAAGTTCCGGGGGGGTGGGGTTTTCAAAAAAATACAACGACTAAAAGTACATAAAATAACCCTAAAGAAATTTGAGACTTTATTTTTTCTCACGACGTATGTAGTGCCATCTATTATTAGTTTAGTCAAAAAGTTAAAAAACGTGTTTCGGAATGACGTCTAGAAAAATGTTTTTAAGGTTTTATTAGCACATAAAAATTTCAGTCCTTAACTTTTCGGGGGGGGTTTGAACCCCCGAAACCCCCCCCCCTGGCCTACGCCCATGCCAGGAAGGGTTGTGTTTGTCGCGCGTATCTTGTATGTATGTATGTATGTATGTATGTATGTATGTATGTATGCATGTATCTAATATTCTTTATTAGCTCATATCTTCCAAACCGCTGAACGGATTTATATAATTAAGATATCGTTAGATTCTTCTTGATAACCCAAGTATTCTTAGATATGTGAAACAAAAAAAACCAATATGGTGATTGTGAGATGTCATTGTTTGAAGTATCAAAAAATAAAAATAAATCGAATAACGCAATATGGGTATCAAATTAAAGAGCTCCATTAAAAGGATTTCAAAAAAATATATCATGATAATTATTATCATGATAGCTTTTTTGGTAGCAGGCGGGTTTTTTATTTTTTAAATTTATGTTAGTTGGCCGACAAACGCATTAAATTTTTTTCTGAATTATCTTTCATTTACCTACACATATCGTTCAGTTACCTACAGTTTTATTATGGGTGTATAATTATGTAGGTATGATAATTATAATAATCTTCATTTAAAGTGTTACTACCAAGCGGGACGACTTCTCTCTAAAGACACCCTAGCAGGTATGCCTAAATGGGATTGGAGTCAGTGTCATACCCGCCCCAAACCCATTTTACAAGACTTGTATTAGTGCACTGACAAAACAAGTTTTTACTTACAAATAAGTCTGTCAAGGTTATGGCTTAGCACGTAATTAAATTGCTTTTCATTGCCAATATCTACAAATAATTCCAATTTCTTTTTTGCCATTTAATTTTTTTACATTTAGGTACAATACCTACTATTGATCATAATTATAATCTTGATGGTCATGATCGCACTTTATAATAATACTAGCTGTGCCCGCTTCTTCATTCGCGTAGGAGCTTTATCGCGTAATTCCATCCCGTTGAAATTCCGGGATATTTTCCAGTGAAAGTCCCATTAAAATCGGTTCACCCGTTCCAGAGATTAGCCCGGTCAAACAAAAAGACAAACAGAAAAAATTTAAAAAATGTTTGTCTGAGTTTTAGCATCGTGGAAATAATATTTGAGAGATTAATTATAATATTATATAAGTATTGTTTGATTCTCAACTGAATCTCTTTCTACTTGCTTACCCATAAGCAAGTAGAAAAAGATTCAGGTAGGTCATTACCTATAGGTAGGCCTATAATATCATAAATTAATAGTTCGTGTTGAATAAAAAAAATTAAATGTTGTCGTTCCAACTACACAAGTTTATCATTGAATGAAGGCACACGGGCTTTTGTAAATTATTGTTATTTTGGTGATTTGACTACTACATATTTGCTAAATGTTAAAGTGTAAACAGAGCCATCTAGCCAAAAGTTAGAGAACCATCTTTATCGCCTGTTTCACTTTAATTTTTAAAAGAACATAAAATATACACCAGATGACATAAAAATTATATATTGTATCATTATTTTATATACATTTTATTTATACATCAAAATACCTGTAAGCCTACCCTTTTATTCTTTCATCTGAGAAGCCTACTTGGATCATTATGAATAGTAGTAAAATATCGGGACTCGAGAGTGAAAAATCAGAACATTTTGAATACATTACCCTGAGATTTTGAAATAATGTATGAGACTGAGTTAATTTTTGGTTGGATTGGATTGAATTGTTTGTAGAACTTACTAAAACAATAACGCATTTCATAATAACGATAACAGTTATTCGTTTCATAGTATATTTTGGAAGGAATTTTAAAATATGTCAACACTATATTTAACGTCAATGTCAGTCGGCCATATTAAATTTTCAGTGATTTGGAAATTCGTCTGCGATGGAGTCATATTTTTGTGCAAGAGATTCTGATTTCAGCACTTTCGTGAATTCATGGAAATTATGTCATTTGTTATACGTTTCTATGTTTGGTTGTGGTCTTGGCAGAAAAAGTTCGATCGTCTGACAATTTCCGCGTAAGAATATTGTCGTTAGAAAATCGCTGTCGACCCGGGAGACATCTTGTGATAAAAAACCAGCAAGTCGTTTCTGTCTGGATTTGTCTTTCACGTGAAAAGTTAGCAAACTTGATCGGTGCTATTAAAAGTCCGTAATAATGGAAGTGTCGTGGGGTGCGTATCGTTTGTTACGTAAATATGTTTATGTAGCATCATGGGACAGTGTTAAGTAACTGTTTTATTGCAGACGCAGATAATTTTGAGCCTAAACTTCCGACCACGTTGACGTCGTCCAACAGATGGGAAGGAGAGGACGAGGAAGAAACCGTCAAGGTAACAAGATTCGGTGCCAAATTGTTGGCACATTATGTTCCTTTGTACTTGGTATATAAATATTTGTTGGTTGCGAACTTTCTGTACATAACCTCAACGTGACACGGTGTTGACGTCAGCTTCTTTTTGTAGGAAAGTTGGGAAGACGAGGAAGAAGAAAAGAAAGATGAAGAGAAGAAGGAAGTGGCCCCTCCTCCCCCGAAGCCGAAAAAGAAAATTCTAGACAAAATAGCTGAAAAAGAGGTAAGGGTAATAATTTTTTGTGCACAAAAGGTCATATGGCCAAGTATATTCTTACATAGATTTTTAATGTTTCAATTGATTACTTTTTCAATATAAATAATGAGGGCATAATTTTAAACAGAATAACTTTATGAATTCTGAATGATTGACCTTTTAAAAATATCCATAGTCATAGTGTATTTGTATAGCAATATTAGCAATCTATCCGTATTGCTTATGTACTAAGTCCCATACTGACCTGAAGCATGTTTCATGAGCTATAGTATAGTTATGAGATTATAAGTAACTAGAAGTGATTATCTTTAGAATGCCAATGATTTCTATAACTGATAAGTAATGTTAACAAATAAGTTACCTAATAACGAACAGTGTTATTAAGTTCAATCTTAACAGTTCAATTAAATAACTTGTTACAAAATGTTAATTCATTTCAAAACCAAAAAAAACTGTACATTTTGTTACGGTAATGAAGAGTAGCTCTTTGTGTACAGATAAATAAGTTACAAATAGTAACTTGATTATTCTTCAAATATTGGTTATTATTAATGGATGGAAATAATTAAGAGTAAACAGAAATTACTTTTAGCATTAAATGATAATATAATTTATCCTTCAATTCTTTTGATTTTATGTCGGCCTTGTTTTTGAATTATGACAAAAATACTACATAAAAATCTACCCATGAAACAATAACTTATTTTCCTTAGGTGTCAGAATTTCATATAATTTATTGTGATGTGAGTTACTTAAATTACTCAATTTTATTAATTAAATTAATATAAGAAGAACAACCCATTCTTGGGGGCAATGTTGTTTAGTTTTAATTCAATTTTTTCAATTGAATAGTTTTAGTACTAATAATATTTTAATAATATTAATTAGCTTTCAAATAGTTTCAGAGTGTCACAATATTCATTAAGTATTGTTCAATAATGTCTGCAAGTCAACCTTCATCATTAGCATTGTAAAAACTGATAAAACTGTTGTAATAAGAGCCATTATGTCATTCTTATATGCATTTTAGATAAGGATAATATCTCATTATAGTGATGTGCTGTACATAATTATATGCATATAACACTGTTAGGGTAATTGACATGATATTCATACAATAAATAAATGAATTAAGTCAAATATGAAATAATACTATATCACAAAATATACCAAAAAGTTTTATGTGATATTATTGAAAATTAAACTTAATTGACAAATCACCATACAATTTTTGGAATGCATTAATAAATGTTAACTACCTTTTTTTTATAATCTTTATTTATTTAGGGGTTTTGATATGTTAGGTACATATATGACAACCCCATTATTACCTTACACTTAATTTAACACCAGATAAGGATATATAACTTAAATATACAACTAGCAATTAGAAACAATTTTTTCTTACTTGAAGAGATGCATTGATGAATGCGTAAACATGTTTGGCCCTATCAGAGGCTGGCTCTGCCAGGATGCTCTGTAAAGCACCAACATCGAACATGTTAACTACCTTTACATGTTAACTACCTGTAAATGTTATGTTGATTGCCATTAGCTTCATTTTCAAGGGATATGGTTCTTCTGGTTTCTAAAGTCCTCATTTGCAGCAAGATATTTTGCCTATCTTCTTAAACATTTCCATCACTTGCCATTCCATCACTTGCTAGTGGAATCATGTGTCATAAGAGATGACAGAAACCAGTTTGCCTGGTGGTGCCTTAGTGGTGGGACTAGCTACGCCAATGAATAATCTATACAACTTATCTTTTTTTTTTTTGTTAAATTAAAGCACATTATTTTAATTTTTTTGTCTTTGACACTGAATCCACAATTTATATTCTAATCCAAAATTAAAAAAAAAATTACTGATCCAAAATTAATTATAATTAAAATTTATTAATTTAAAAATAAAATTTAAAATGATTCCGCTTACTTTTATGCATATGGTCTTCATCTGTAATTGTAATGGCACTTAAGATAGCTCCTAAACTAGGGCCCTAGAGCTTGACAATTATTGTAATAAGTTAATAACAGTGTACATTATGTTGGCGTTCAATAAATAATTTCTTGGTCTAATGTTACCCCATCTCAGTATGTCAACAGAGGAGTTCAATAAATTACCAAAATATACATAACTGATTTCAAAGAACTAGCCTTCAGAAACCTATCTAAACTGCGATATGACTGTGTACCTATAATATATTTTGAGGACTTCAATTTGATAAAAATACGGTTGAATAGAAAACTGAATAGGTTTTTACTAAGTCACCATCCTGCATCTCCACTTACCATCAAGTGGGACTGTGGTCAAGCATTAACTTATTTAAAAAAAAATGGGTCCAATCCTTACATTATTAAACTCCCAACATTAATAAATAATAGTTAAAAAAAAAAACTAAAAAAAAAGCGTGGGGTGCTTTTTATTAAGATATTGTCCCTTCTACTCATTGACACCATGCACCCCACGTTTAGGGGCCATCCATAAATTACATCACACTAATTTCATGACTTTTTGACCCCTCCCCCCCCCCCCCCCCCCCCCCCCCTCCGTCTCACAGCTGGTCACATATTTTGTGAGACCTCAGCCCCCTAGTGTGACAGCACATAATTATGAAATTTTACACCTAGAAATTATTAAATTAAAACAGCAGTTCCGAAATAAGTTAAATATTTCCATTAATTGTTTTTCAATATTTACCTATACATAACAATTATTCGATTTTGAAATGTGACGTCACGAAATTTAAGATCCCCTCCCACCCCTTGTCACACAATGTCACTACATCGACTTCCCCCCTGCCCCCTAACGTGTGACGTAATTTATGGATGACCTTATTACAATTACACGATTCTTAATTCAAATTTATTTTCTATTTTTTAGTTTTTTTTAACTATTACATAATTTTTAATTTTTTAGTATGATTTTTTGAAATCAATTTTTAATTTTTTAGTATGAATTTTTGAAATCAAATTAAGTATTTTTTCTTTGAATATTGAATTCTCATCGGTCTAATGTCAAAATCAAGTCCAAAGGAGTTACAAGTTACAAACAAACAAGTGAAGCTAATATAAAATGTGTAAAAAAATATAATGTTTGTGATTGCAGCGTCTGGAACGCGAGAAAGCTGAGCGACTAGCGGAGAAAGAGGATAAAGAAGAGGAACTCACACCAGAGCAGAAGTTGGCTGAGAAACTTCGCCAGCAGAAACTGCAAGAGGAGTCAGATCTACGACTTGCCATGGAGACATTTGGTAAACATACATACTTGTTTCACAATTGTTCAGTCGTTCACTACAATTATAAATGTGGCATCGTCTTAACGCCCATTTCCTATAGCTCCTTTAAAGCTCATTTCTTGGATTAACAAAGTAAGGATGAGTAATAGTATAATTAATCGTATGAAGCTTCAAAACCAAGAAAATTGAGCTTAAACTCGAGGTTTGTAATGAAGTTTGAATAGTTGCACTGTCGCAGAGTAAAACAAAATGTATATTCCAACATAATGTTGAAAATTATAACTACAAAAAAGTGGTGAATTGCATAATTAGCTGATATTATATATTTTATTATAAAAACGTTTGATTAATTTAGGGGAATATCAGTTGGTAAGTTTTCCAAAAGAGCAGTTATTTCGACAAAAAGTTTGAGAACCAATGGGTTATCGGAATTGGCAAAAAGAATAGTAAGTTAACAAAAGCTAACATTATAATATTTTTAAATATTTACAGGCATAACAGAGGGCGCCATTGGAAAGTTAGACACTTTCCATCCCACAAATAAAGAAGAGTTTGAAGAGTTTGGTGAACTTCTTTGCAAAAAGATCAACTATTATAAAGCCAAGGAGGAATTCCCTGCTTTCATCGATGACTTGGTCAAAAATATCATTGTCAATAGTAAGTATACCTAAAATCTAAATTTTGATATCGGCAATTATTTCATGAAAGCAAACTATTAGTCATTCTTGTGAATATAATGGCAAGATTGAAATCTTGAAATAAAATTTAATTGATGTAATTTTTTAAGAACTTGTGAAGAATCAAAAAAATAAAAAGAGAGAAATTTCTGTCTAGCTTATTTTGCCTACTCTTTTCTGTAACACTTTACAGACATTAGTTAGCTACGGCTATAATTATATCAAACTCATGTCCAAGAAATGAAAAGTATCAATAAGAAACTTAAATAGTTTTTAGTACTATTTTAAGAGTGTTATCTTTACTTAAATTTAATTTTTTTCCAGTGCCATCTGCTGACATCAAGAGGATAAAGTTAACAGTGGACAACATGTACATTGAGAAGCAGAAAGCTGAGAAGAACGAGAAGTCGAAGAAACCCACTAAGGGCAAGAGCAAGGCCAAATTAAAAGTTGAAGGCGACAATGTGAGTAGTTCGCTGATATTTTTAGTTTTTTTATGCTAAAAGCTGACAAAGACTTCTTGTGACGAGTTATTGATGGTAAATGGTCACCATAATACTGTACCATATGGTCACCATAGTATTGTACCCAAATGACACCTCCGTTTTTTTTTGGAACCCATGGATTAAATCATCATTGGTTAAACGTGGTTTTTTTAAACAGCCGATTTGTAGGTGAACATCTTCACCCGAAAATAAAGATCATGTTTTGTTCAAGATCTGTTTGCCACACCTGCGGCCTAACGCGCTAAGTAACGTTAACTTTAACGTTAACGCCGATGTAGCAGGGGCATTAGAAAAACCTCTAGAGTATTAACTGGTGGAATAATTTATTTCAGGCCCACCTCAACCAGTACGACACATATGGCAACTTCGATGATGATTACGATGACTTCATGTGAACCACAAACGATCCACCCGTACCTGGTCTCTGAGCTTGATTACACTATATTTATTTACAAACATCAATAACTAATCATTTACATCGTACGCTTGCCAAATTATCTACCTGGTGGTCTATTATGAACTCTTAATTCCAACCAAGTTCCAGCGTAAACGTCAAATTCGTATTACCAAAGCGGTCACGTGACACTTTTTAGCCAATCATACGTCGTTCCAAGCCCGATAAATGAATTGCCTGGAACATGAATGGTTTAGAAAAGTTCATAATAAGCCCGCTGCTAAATTAATTGAAAGTTGCTTTTACACTTTCACTTAAAATTTTGCTGTGTTCCAAGTAATACTTCAATTAAAATTGAGTGATAATATTGTAACTGGCAAGCTGGCGATTGTTATAATCAATATAATAAGAAAATTGTAAGCTACTTAAAATAACTGTATTAAAAATTTTATGTAATATTAGGGCATCTAATAAATCTTTGAAGAAGTATGTCTTCATTCACAATAGTTTATTATTTAGAGAATATAGGTCAGAATGAATATTTCAAGTCTCTTAAATTGGGAGTTACTGCCATGGTTAAGTTTCTTCAAATCTCTCCTAAAACTGAGTTTATTGATGATAGTTTGTTGTCCAAACATAATGTCATATGTGACCAATTTATTACAAAATTGTGGATTGCTGAATATCAGAATAAATAAAGTTCTAACATAATCACATCATATTTAAATTCTGATACCTAATGTCATAAGGGAATTAGTTCAACTTGTTTGAGTTGTATGATGTTCAAAACTAAAACCCATACATAATACAAGTCCTTTCACCTGATACAAACTTCTCTATTTTACGACTTATGTCCTCTAGAAGGCGTCGTATTGAATTTAGTGTTACGTCACATAATCTATAATAAGTCGGCGGACTATCAAGACGCTTCTAACGATACTTGATTTGTCGAATTACGATAACTTGTTTAGAAGGTGCAAACAGATGAACTACACATGGATTTATTAACCCTTTTGGCGTCAAGTAAAATAAGTGGCAATGCCGAGCTTAAATAAAGATGCCACATCTCTGCTGTACAATTGGTGCTCTGAAAGACTTACCTTTTAAAGAATGTGGTTTTTTATTTTTGTCGTAGCTCGCTAAATAACATTTCAACATGGATCAGTATCTAGAATGCACATTCAACTTGGCTAGGATGGTAGTGTATGAATGGTGATCACTTTCCATGTGTATTTGGTCGGCCATAAAAATATTTTAGCTCTATGTATTTTGATACACGGTGAACCGTGAACACGTGAACGGGGACCGAGTTAAAAGGCACCTTAATTATAGATCTTTAATTTAATTCCTATGTAATAATTAATTAACTTAGTCATGTTATGTAATCATTGTAACAATTCACTATTTTTATTTCATAGTACATCCATAAAACGATTGCATAATATTTGTTCTCAATTTTCTCTCCACTTCTATCAACTTCATATTTTCATGTTGGTCATTAAAGTCCAATGATTTAAAAACTCCAATAAACTCACTCAACTTTCACTTTTTTTACCTGGTCATACAATCAATATCATAATATTTATATCATTATGGCATTTTTAACACCTGCCTCTTAGCCATTATGGAGTTTTTGTTAATTGTAATACTTATAACTTTAGAATGTTCGTCTAGGAAATATAATTTTGTTATATATTCACTTTTGCTGCAAAGTAGCAAACATGCTTACAGATTGAGAAGTGATTCAGCAATATTGTGTAAGTCTTATAATCCGTTACTTAATTTTAATTGAGTGTCTATCAAATTGTGTAAAGTTTATCAATACATAGATTATTTTTCTTTTAAGTAAATTGACAAGTGTCAGTCGATCTTCCTGATGCATTATTTTTTGTTTTGTTGCAATATGCATGACTGAATTTGCTCAAATAAAAGGTACCGAACGTACATACATGATTTAACATTTTTAATAATATCCATTTATTTCTAGTATAACCCCGCCAATAAATATTCGAATCGAATACAGTATGCACTCTTCTCGTCTCATTTGCACAGTATACAGTGTGAGCGAGATAAATATAGTTTGGGCGCCATTTTTATTATTTATTTACGGGGATGTAATTAAATTAAAATAAAATGAGAATTAATTCTGGAAATTGTTACTATATCTTATTTATTTAAGTGTGTATTCTTAATTAAAATGGACTCGTTATTGAGTTTTGTTAGCTAGACTAGTCTAAAGCCAGAAACCAGGTACTAAGTCAAACACAGCAACTGAAATCAATATTATGCTTTATGTCATCGCCTTACGGTATAATTTCCCACGAATAAGTTGACCTTGTGTTTGACGATGACGCCATGTATGTCTCATATATAAATTTATTTTACACAATGTACTAAAGTCGTATTCAGCGGTTATGGTCCGATGTTATGTTATATAGAAATAATAAATTTTTTATTGTGATAATATTGTTGTTTTTTTATTGAAACCAATAAGTAAATGAAATGATTAAGTTAATTGAACTAAACATGCTTCTTTCAAGAGTCTATCTACTATACTTAATTATAGGAAACCCTCGTCGCCAAATGAAATTATATAGATATGGCACAAGTTTCAAGTTTTTGACGAGTTGAGCCCAAATGGACTGAAATTACGGTTGAAGATTTCCTTTTTCTACCTCATGATTCCCTTATCAGAACCATATAAGGAAGTTATGCATAGTCACCACTGATTCGCCTTTAAAATTGTCTGATAAAATGAAATATAATTACAATACAATGTAACTCGTATGATGACTTCGGCTTGCTGTCCACTTTGACGCTCGGTCACTTTGCTTGCATATTGCGTAGTAAAAGTACGAATCTGTCCACGGAGCGACACTGCACCGTCTTGCCTATGTTTCATTACGCAACTTACATGCAATCGTCAAAATATGAGGCACCGGACAGTAAGCTCTTAGGTATATTATTTCAGATCATGAGCGTAGCCAGGGGGGGGTTTCGGGGGTTCAAACCCCCCCCCCCCCGAAAAGTTAAGGACTGAAATTTTTATGTGCAAATAAACCCTCAAAAAGATTTTTCTAGACGTCATTCCAAATCGAATGAGCTATCGCACAAATTTTTGGGAGCTTTATTTTTGTATTAAACAGGTTTTTGAACTTTTTGACTAAACTAATAGGTAATAGATGGCACTACATATATGTACGTCGTGAGAAAAAATAAAGTCTCAATTTTCTTTAGGGTTATTTTATGTACTTTTAGTCGTTGTATTTTCTTCAACACCCCCCCCCCCCCCCCCTGAAACTTGAACCCCCCCCCCCCCCCCCCCCGAAACTAAAACCTGGCTACGCCCATGTTTCAGATCATGGCCTGCTACATATAATTATGTGCTAAAATTCACAAAAATCTGTTCAGTAGTTTTGTATGAAAGAGAAACAACCATAAAGCACACTAGAGCTGTATTAACCACCCTCCCTGACTCAAAGACTGAAAAGACTTCTTTCTCTGCAACTCGAGGTACTAATTACAAACACAGGTAGATAGAATGTAGCACATTGAAATCGTTATGACTACTAGTGTTTCCTGCAATAAATACCTACCTACACACAAACTAAATGACAATAATGCATAGCAAGGTCATTCCAAACCATCAGTCAAGTCACGCAACATTTGACGTTAACCAACCGTATCGTACAAAGAATGAATAGTTTGTCTAACGATCCATTTGGTCAAATGTTACAGAAATGATCGTCAAGGCTTCAGTATCCACGATTGCACATTTGAAAAATTTGCTCGTTAGTGCCAGACCTAATAGATTATGAAATAAAAATAGATTAAGTTTTCTTATTTTTGCAATAAAAGAATCTTGCAAATTACCGTTCTTGAGTTAAAGTGCTGAAGTTATTAAATATCTAGGTATCACACTTAGCGCCCGCGCCATTCTGAAATGGCCATTATTGGAACCTCTATTTTCTGTAAACAGCGGGACACTTTTTCAACTTTCAACAAGATGCCTAGGGTTACCAACTGAAATTTTAGTCTTCCATCCGGTTTTTTTATTTATTTATCGGGCGAACTTTTTCAGAGGAGCGTCCTTTTGAAAATTTCGATCATAGGGTGCTGAAAAACCATCTCGCTCTACTCTGAACTCTGAACAAGGACTAGAGCCGACGCTGAGTTTTTAATAATTTTAGCTTACTAAAAGTTCGGACTTTTTAGAAATGTTCGGATTTTTTTTTATTAATGTCGAACTTTTGAATTGGCAACCCTACCCGCACGCCAAATTACAATTTTTTTAAATAGGAATAAGTATAATTCCCTCTTGACCGGCGGCGTCGATAACTTGACCATAAAGTCAACAGCAATTCGTTGATCTAATGTTGCATAAGTCCAGAAGTATCTGTAATACTTATTACAACGCTTACTAATATTTGAGCCGTCATCGTATTTCATGATTTAATATGAAATAATAGCAAACATACTTAACTTTTCATTGAAGTTACGCCCACTCAAAAGTCAAAACCATCAATACTTAACTTACGTCTTACAAAATCGCTATCTACCTACCACAAGATGTCGAGGTTAAGGCATGGCTTAATATTTGTTTAGATATTACATGTTTATTAGTTTACCAAGTCTCGTTTGGATTAATTTGATTTGAGTAACAACGTAAAGTACGTAGATAGTTTATTTTACATACCTACATGCAACATCCTTTTGTGAACGCTGGTAATCTACATAATGGCCAAAAAATGTTACTCATAGATAGGGCTATCATCGGTCCGGATTTACCCTGGTAAAACCCGGACACTTGGTGTCAGGGGCAGTGGCGACACACACAGCTCTGAATCTCTTTGTCTTGCGTCAGAATTTTATGCTGTAATCATTTGTAATGTGGTAGAAAATTAACATATTATATCCCACCCACTGCTCAATTATTTCCTAGGCCTGCACTTTTTAGCGATGAATCGTCTCACTACCTATTAACACCTCAGTTTCATCGACCACACACTCACAGACCTAACCACGAAAACTGTCGTAACTTGCATCCCAAATTGGCATTAAATCGGATAATGAGATGACAGTTACCGCGCAAACGGTCTGCGGCCGCGATAACATTACGTCAAATCTCTTTTGGTCTATTGAGGTCACGATACTCACGATTTTTAAGAGACATGGCCTCTTAGAGTTACAGAGCGGACATTGAATATTTTATCTAAGTAATGTATAAATTAATGCTATGTAATGATCTCTTTTGGCATTACATTATCTTATTAAATTCCAAGAGCATACCTAATTGTAATTTTTCTTATATTCACGACCCGTGTAGCGCAATGGTTATCATGCCGGATCGCCATGCCAATGGTCCTGGGTTCGATTCCCAGCGAGGCGGAAATTTGAATGATGAATTTGAATTTCTGTTCTCGGTCTTGGTGTGAATCTAGACATTCACGTCAGTGTGAATCAAAACACCCTAGGTATTTTCCATGGCACCCACGACACAGGGAATCCTAGTGTGGGGATATGACTGTGAAGCGTTATTTATTTATTTATTATTTACTAGCTGCCCGGACAGACTTCGTTCTGTCAAAAGTTTTTTTTTTGGATGTAAGCTATCCTATCTTTCAAGTTGGATCAAACTGCACACGATGTGCAAATTTGATTAAAATCGGTTCAGTAGTTTAGGAGTATATCGCGGACAAACAACGTGACACGTAATTTATATATATTAAGATTTATTATTCAAGTTCCTATACGGTACATAATTGATACCTACCTACCTTATCCACTAATTATTTTTATGGAATAATTATTTTTATTGTCGTTGGCCGTTGCATTGACAATGTACAACTTGTCCATGAAGGAAGTGAAAAACTTGCCGGGAATCGAACTCAGAACTCTTGAGGTACATACGTACAGACATTTTGAGTGCAAAAATGATCTACAAAACTAAGAAAATTTACATAAAAGTTGAAATGCTGTAACTTGCTAATCGCGCACTCCGCTCTCTTACCACAATATCAAATCTTTTTAGCATCTTAATCTGAAAACTGAAAAAAGATCATCCATTAGGTCGCGGACAACAAAACTGAGACATTTCTGGTTCCAGACCGGAAGCGGTTTCAACAAAGGTTTCACGGTGTTGTAACCAGCCTGGCCTATTCAACGTACAGTCATTATTACACTTCCTAATTAACCACTTAATGTAAGTCTGTAGTTTAATTCTCACCTGTCGAATTATGTCACTGATTCTCAAAGTTATTGAAATCACCGCCCCTTTGAGATTAATGAATGAATCAGCTAGAACCCTTTTCTTTTAGTTATAATACCGACGTAAAAATAGAAAAGAAGGAAAAATTATAGGTACATTGTCAGTGTTTTTTTTTTAGGTTTCCGTAGTCAAATCGGAACGTAAAAGGAATGATAATAAATATCATATGCTCTCATAATTATGCAATCATAATATGATGACCAATGACTGTATCATAATATAATAAAAATGATTTTGATTTTAGTTAAAATACTTTAAACATTTCCTTTTTTAACCATTGCAACGTGTTATCTTATGATCGACTTTGAGAAAGATTGAATGTAAATGACGCCAGACGTTATAGGCGCGTTTGAAATGATACTCCTTAGTATCAACGCCCCCCATAATAACGGAAATCGTATCGACAGTCGATCGATCAATAATTCTGAGACAATGAAGACCGTAATTTGTCTTCCCCACTTAGTAATATCAGATGAAAAATAATAGTGAAGTGTAGACCTACCTTTTTAGGGTTTCGTATTTAAAACTGAAGCCTTATAGTTTCGCCATGTCCGTCCGCAGCAGAGAGCAGACAGTGCTAGAAAGCTGTAATTTTTTATCGTTAGACAATATTAAGTACTTATTAAAACTGCGGTAAAAAAATGATAATGTACACCAACTGTACTTTGAAGTTACACAATGTATACCTAGTTAAAATATTTTCTATGTATATTGTATTCTATAGATTAATCTTATTCAGATTCCTCACAATTTATGCCCGTTCACACGATTTGTAATGTTTTATTGCAGAGCAACGAAGCCATTCCACAGCTAGGGAACCACTTGAGAAATATTGATCTCAAAGAATTTCTATTATTAGTCTGTGAACATGAAGAAGCAACAATAGATTTCGACACTAGCACTCTATAATGATTTCTTATGGGAACGATCTGTCCACGGGCGTTCAGTTACAAATTATTCTAAGGCTGACTATCCACGAAAGAGTGCAAGTTGGCTAGACTGTGCGCGATGAAGAAATCCACCAATACCTTCTTTTTTCTCTCTTCTATCTTCTTTCTTGGCCAGCAATGTACCTGTGATACCTATGGTGTTACTCATGCGCTGAGCAACGGCCAACGGTGACCTCTTGTGGTCTGTCGAAATTTCGCTATTATAAAATATGTATCGCGGGTATATGTTGCTTTTAAAAGGTATGGCATTGCTTTACGTAGGTACCTACTTAAGTATATATTTATTAAAATTTCTGTTGCGTACAGCGTCGCACACTCGCGCCAATCGCGACATACGACGTTTATCGGACCGCCTACAACAGCCTATCACAGATCCGCGATACCATCCAACTCGGTATTTCGCAGAGCAGAAGATTAAAGATATTGTGATACTGTTTTATTGTTTTTCGTTAAAAAATTCATGTGGAGATTCGACATAGAATTTATATGGGAAGCTATGTTATCAAGATCTTAATAATCTTAGCCCGTTCATACCGACTCTGTTTCGCCACTATCACCTTGTGAAGCTGTCAAATTGTCATCATTTATGATAAACTGTTAAATTGTATTGTATGCAGCTGTGTGAAACAATTAATGAAACTCATTTAATTAATCCTAAATGCCTACAATGTAGTGTCATCATTCATCATGTACCTATAGATACGTTTACTTATAAAGGTATTGTATACGTTTACTTACGTATTGCATTTGCAAATTTTCATGACTTGCAAAATATTCTAAAATGTTGTAACTGACAAGTTATTGCTTAAAAAGAATTACGGCAATTTCTTTGGAAGATATTAATGCAGTCAAATAATCACACATTTCAAAAAAGTTCTTTTATTTGTGGTTCTCTTCCGTAAAACTATATTTTTCCGTGTTTTATACGTTATTGCTCGAGTCCAATTACCAGATGGGTTATGAGTTATGACACTCATGAGTATTATAGCAATATAATAAAATAAAGTGACAGTGACCATTTACAATCACCGGCTCATCTGCCTGTTTATCGGCTGTTACATAATAAAAATGTAATAAAATTGAACTACCACTGACACTTAACATGCTGGACTGCCGCGGCGCCGTACCAAGCGTACTGGGTTCGATTCCCAGCGAGGTAACAATTTTAATGATGAGTATAAATGTATTCTTTGGTCTGAGTGAGTGTTCTTAGATTGTCTTTGTGCGTTGTGCAGCGTTGTCCATGGCACCCACGACGCAGGGAATCCTATTGTGGTCCAATGAGTGTTTAGCGTTATAGTATTTATACCTTAATCGACAGTATGGACACAGCACCCTAGACTACATAAATATAAAGCAAGTTCCACAAGAGTGAATGGCGCCAGTCATGTAGGTATTTCTCCATCGTTGCAATACGGCACGGAGCGGTGCGGCATGCAATAATTTAACTATAATGAAAAGGACTACTGGCTCAAGATCTGTTGTTGTCCAGTTGCGATGTACCTACTCTGAAACAATAGCGTTACAGCGCTGCAGCGGTCTCGGTACGTGCCGGTGATGGATACAGTGAGAGATATAGCGTATTTCCACTGCAGTCGCTTCCGATAAATATGACGTACTGTTGCATCCGAAGACTAGGAAATTCTGTTAACTCGTTTGGCTGAGTCAGCGTTCTCTTGCCTAGTCCCTGTTCCCACCTTAGTCGATAGTTCAGTCTACCTCGGAACTCCGTCGGAAACGGTTGCCTCCAGATCCGTGCTGCAAGGCTATTCTGTTTTGTAACTCGACAGCGGAATAAGCGATGAGTGTCAAAATTCCTTTCCAAAATTGACACTCATCGCGGATTCCGCTGTCGAGTTACAAAACAGAATAGCCTTGCTGATCTAATTAATTTACTTAGACTTTTGACTTATTGCATCACACCAAGTTTTTTTTTAAAAACGTGGGCCATATAATATAATATCGGACATTCGTAAGTGCCGAAAATGGGGAGTTTTGTAACTTTTGTAGACACTAGTGAAATGCTGTGCGTAGGCATGAGTTTAGCGCCTGAGCTTAGCGTGACCTAATTCAGGGTCTTCCCGTGACCTAAGCCAGGTTTAGGTCCCTGTATGCTATAAATAATATTTTAAATAATGCTGTACAAACATCTATACGCTACGACAGTTAAAATAAGTTTTAGAAAACATTGTAAGCATTATGCTACGACTACGACATAATATTGTGCCGTGCCGTAGTTAAGCGTCCATTGGAAAAAAACTTTTCAACTGGTTAGTGATTTAGTACAAATTACGAAAGGGAGAGTGAAGACACAGGGTTGGTTATGAATGTAATTTATTTAATAATAAATTATCTAAACTCTAATGAGTTTTGTTACAATATTACAAAAAAAATCTTTTATTTTAATATCGAACATCGCTTTAAAAAACATAATTTATTGTAATTATGTACCTACAAACTAATTACTATGATACAAAACTCATCCTAATAAGTTGTTGTAAGAAATTTAATGTTAGAACAGCTGTTCATTATTATGTTATTTAAAAAATCATAATAGCGTTGTTTTTGTTAGGTGTGTTTTCTATGGAAGACCGTTCTAATAAGAAGAGGCGTTCATCTTTTCTCTTTTCATCGCCGTCCAATAACACGAAAAAATCAACGATTGTGCTAAGCGATAACGTTGACAACCCTAGCAAAATTATAATATCCGTAATCCGTACAACGACACAGAGGCTCTTCGCGGCTTCGCGCTACGTGTGAATTCGCGTATTGTGATTCGTTTTGCGTATTATACAATACAATAAAGCAAAGTATTTTCTGAAACTTTCAAAATGCTCAATAATAATAGTGATAGAGGAGATACGGTCAATTTGGTATGAATATGAAATGGTTGTAGATACTTGTGAATTGTGGCACTCGTAATGTACGTATTCATAGACTATGGATCGATAAATATACTTAAAAAGTAGTCAATTTTAACGACCCGTATGGCTCGATTCTTAGGGTTAAAAAAGTCGATTTTTAGGGTTCCGTAGCCAAATGGCAAAAAACGGAACCCTTATAGATTCGTCATGTCTGTCTGTCTGTCTCTCTGTCTGTCTGTCCGTCCGTATGTCACAGCCAATTTTTTCCGAAACTATAGGAACAGTATACTGTTGAAACTTGGTAAGTAGATGTATTCTGTGAACCGCATTAAGATTTTCACACAAAAATAGAAAAAAAAAACAATAAATTTTGGGGGTTCCCCATACTTAGAACTGAAACTCAAAAAATTTTTTTTCATCAAACCCATACGTGTGGGGTCTATGAATAGGTCTTCAAAAATTATATTGAGGTTTCTAAATTATAATTTTTTTCTAAACTGAATAGTTTGCGCGAGAGACACTTCCAAAGTCGTAAAATGTGTGTCCCCCCCCCCCCTGTAACTTCTAAAATAAGAGAATGATAAAACTAAAAAAATATATGATGTACATTACCATGCAAAATTCCACCGAAAATTGGTTTGAACGAGACCTAGTAAGTAGTTTTTTTTTTAATACGTCATAAATCGTAAACCGCAATTTACTTCGATCAAAGTTACAACGAACTTCAAGAACTTTTATATTATGTTACTTGCTGCTACGGAACCCTTCATGGGCGAGTCCGACTCGCACTTGGCCGCTTTCATTATTTTCTTATGTGGGCGCCACAATATTCTTGTCTAGGGCGTCAGTGGCACCGGCACTGCGTGTAGCATTATTTATATTTAATGTTTTAAACAATTTTATTGCTGGCATGACTTAAATATTTATTTATACTTACTCATCATTAACCATCAAATACTTACCTAGGTTTCTTGAAAGAAGCAAGGACCGTACCCAGCTATAATGTAAAAGATAATTACCTATCTTAAAAAGTGAATGTAAGTAAGTATAATAGGTACTTACTGATTCCACACGAAGTACTTACCTCAGAATTCAGCCATCGACTGCCCCGTTACCTTTTATGGGCAATTTGTTCATTTCACAATGCAATGACCGTATTTTCAGCCATCGACGCGTTGTCAGCCTATAGTAAATTTTTTAGACTTGTCCGATTTGGTAATCAAACATGTACCTACAGCGGTAAGTACGGACGGACGATGCGTTGGCAACTATGTAAACTAATAGGTAGATATAAATTTAAAAATTAAAATTAAATCCGCCTGCCATCAAAAAAGCTATCCAGATATACCTTTTTGAATTCCTTATGATAAGCTCTTTAATTTGATACCTAAACCATTAATTTTTATTTTTGATACTTCAAACAATGGCATCTCACTGTGCAATGGCAATACTATGGCAATCTAATGATATCGTAATTATATAAATCCGTTCAGCGGTTTGGAAGATACGAGGTAATAAAAAATATAACATAATGCATTGCATACATACATAAAAAAATCAAACATTATAGACATATTATAACTTATACACATATAAGCAAACAGTATCAAAATTTATAAACTTTCATTTTAATTCCGACCAGTGAACAAATTTAATAAAATATTAAATTTTAATAGTAATCGATGAATAACGTGCATAAATAATCACTTAGAAATATCTAACAGAATTTAAATATCGCCTTATTTAAAATTCCTTTTCCAAACTTGCCTTCGCCGTAAAGTACTTGTTATATTGAAAGCGAAGAACTGGTAACTACAATTCGAGGCATTGAATAACAGTGTCTCAGGCGTCTCAGCACACAAACGCCTTATTATTATACTAGTCCATAATTCCGTATTTTAGTTACCCAGTTTGGTTTTATATTATTGAATTTAGTGTTTGAGCAAACTATACCTATGTTATAGCAATTCCGTATGTTTGTGGCCGTAAAGCCGTTGGTCCCGGTTGTTATCGTAAGACCTGATAACAGTCGTGAAGAAGCGTTAAGTCTTTGGGCGACATGAAAACTTCCAACACTCGGGCTGTCCACAAATCCGTATTGGAGCAGCGTAGTAGAGTATGCCCAGCTCATGGGTCCTAAAGAGGTTAAAGCCAATAAACGAGATAATTTATTGAATGGTGTCTCTATGGTCAGCTATGACTGCTTACCATCAGGCATTTCTGCCATATTTGTCACACACAAAAGACCATTATAAATTCTTTCGCTCATCGCATACACACCGCGGTGAGACCGAAGGCAATGTCAACTAAAGGCGAAGTGTGCCAAATAGAAAGGCGTGTGAAAGCGTGACTAACCGTGTCCTTGTATTGGCAACGTTTCCTGCTAGCCTGGTACATTAGGAGTAACAAAGCGTCCGTGACAACCTAAGGATCGTTTGGAACAAAAAACGGTCTGTCACAGATTATATAGAATTACAGATATCTACAGCAAGTCGCCAACTTTTTACTTTATAACTGACAGCTGTTTTCTGTCTTAAAAAAATTAAAAAAAAAAACATTATTCATAACACTGATACAATTAATAAATTATAAGCGACTTTTTTTAATCCATCACCATTTTGGAAATATGCTTTGTCATGGAGGGGAAGATATGAAAAAAGAAAGACAAACTCCTCACCACATCTTTTAAAAAACCTATACAAAAAAAACTAAAAATTGATCGAAGGAACCGTGCATGGAAGATATTTGGGTTGTATTATTGTGAGTAAATTATCTATTTATTCAACAACAGCCCTTAGCAATATTTATTACCTAGAATTTGTCGTGAATTGGTTTCTGGTATCTCTGGAATCTCTGAAACGGCCTAACCGATTTGGATGCATTTTTCACTGATGGTATAGAGAGTGTATAGTGTATTGTAATAAGCTTGAACCATTTAGTTTGATTTTTAATCACACCACCAGACTAAACACTACGCATTAGGTTTACAAAATTGATTTAGGTTTACAAAAGTGACAACCCTACGTCAAGGCTAGTTCTGTAACCGGTAACCCTACGAGATCGTGACCCAGGGATATATCTCGCTGATCAGTCGTGAAAGGGAAGCTTGACGTAATTTGTGTCGACTAACTTTTCACTAATACCTCTATTACTTAATGTTTTTCTTAGTAATGTCTCCATGGCTAGTTTGAAAGAAAGTAAGAAAAGAAAGAAACACTTTATTTTACAATACAATATGCTGCAATGCAGACATAAGTATTATACTTACATAGTGGTACATAATATGTTTCATACATAATTTGCAAATTTTACAGCAGGTATATTTCGAGGATTATTGCTTCGCTTATTTGCCTGCGCTGCAGAGCTATTACTGTAAAAAAGGACTTCACTCAGCTTGTGCTGCAGTTTCTGTAATAGAAGCCTGCAGCGCTGGTTTAGTTTCTTGTTTGTTTAAACTAGTTAGTAATAAAATTGTTTGATATCTTGATGAAAACTATAGTCCCGTGAAGAGAAAACGGGAGTTTGACTTTAAAATAATCACATTTGCAAAAACATTCATTCATTAGGTACCTAAGTATAACGGAAAGAAGCTGCGGATACCGGTTGCAATATCATTTATTATAGATGTGTTGCGAACTGATGTTTATGTAATTAATCAATTTAATTAAATTACATAATTTACACTTTTGTAAAATGTTTAATATCCCTAGTAAATTTTTTGACCGCAAATTTCACTTTTACCGCACACCACACCACCGTTCACGAAATGCACATTTACAGGCCAGCACTAATCACTGCATTGCATAAAAATGTTTTTAACGCACGACTTTTCACGTAAAGATTAAAAAAAATGAACTATAAATTCACATTAAAGAAGAGCGAGTTATATAATGTTATTTTTTCCTTCATCGGAAAAAAATAGTAATATATTTTTCAATTCGATTCCATTCAAAATATCAACACGCAAGTGTTTAAAAATTAGATACAGATGCGGGCGGGCGTAATTCGAACTCAAGCTTCTCCATGTAGATGATCAAGGTTTATACTAGCTACAATTCGCAGAGCTACAAGATTATAGCACTTTTACTTATTTTTTTCAAACCGCCATTTTAACCCTTATGTGACTCTCGCCCGTGACAGTGTCACATTCGTATCAGTAAATAAAAAAATTGGACTGCGTAAAAAAATTAAAAAGAAATAATAATATGCCAAGTGGTTTAGAATTGCGAGAAAGTATTCGTATGGTTAACGTAAGCAATTTGTCAAATTTGTATGGCGTTTTAGTACCATTTAGGCACGATATTGGCGCTTTTGAAAAAATGCCATACAAATTGCTTACGTTAACCATACGAATACTTTCTCGCAAATATTCGTGCTCGAGCTACTGATGTTACCACAGTGTTACCACACATAGGTAAGTGTTTTCGCAGGTAAGTGACATTTAATACAATAACAAACTATCTTGATTCTTGATACTCGAACGGTTTCGTCACGAGGCAAAGGTCTGGCTAGACTTTCGAAGGGTCTATAACGATTTATAGTGACTCACCGAAGTCACCGATTGTATCGTATCGCAATTCGCAACCTATTATACGTATTGCGATGTTTTATCAAACTAATATAAATATTTATCTACTTACTCTAGTCAATTTTTATTAGACGGGTCTTATTAGTAACCAAGCTGTGCCTCGCGGTTTTACCCGCATTAATTTTTGGAAAAAACTAACTACTAAAATATATGATGTTATATTATAGCCTATAGCCTTCCTTGATAAATGGACTATCAAACACAAAAATAATGTTCCAATTCGAACCAGTAGTTAATGAGATTAACGCGTTCAACCAAACAAACTCTTCAGCTTTATAATCAGGGGCGTAGCTACCGCCCCTAATTATACGGGGCCCCCAGCGTATAAGGGCCCCACTAACACTCCAAAAAAAACTCGCCAGCGGCCTACGACCGCGCTACAGTTGGCACTATTTTTATATTTGACAGGTAACGTCGAGGGGGCCCTACAACAAATATTGATATGGGGCCTCCTTAGGGCTAGCTACGCCACTGTTTATAATATTAGTATAGATAAACTTACTGGGTCTTTCTGTCAAAATTTGTAATTTAGAAAATGTGTATATGTAAATAACTCTTGGTAAGTTGGTACCCTCATGACAATATGTCCGCGGACATATCCGCCATGACAATATGTAACGGAAAATTTTCTCATAAAACGAAAAGTTCTTTTACGACACAAATACCAGATCCCTAGATAGCCCAATCTTTATAATGATAAGCATTTAATAAAATTATAACATACAAGTTTACAAATTATATGTTTACAAGTCAATATAAGCCGGTCTGTCCATGCGAATGTAAATTATTAAAGTGTACGAGAAGCGAGGTGTCGTAAGAATAATTCTACTCTTACATAAGTGTTGGCCGCATCCTTTCACTAGGCGTAAACAGTTTTGTACATTCACGCTATCCTACTGTTGCTAGTGGGTTAGTTTCTGAGGGGAAAGGGGATCTTAGGCTACATCTTTGGAGGTTCCTTAAAAGTAAAAACGACCTGAAAACGCTCGTATGACGGATTACGATCAAACAAGTGCAAGTGGTCGGTTGTTGGATGGGACTAGTAGCAAAATAATATGCGCTTCCGTACCTCGGAGCCCGGAGGTCACATTAAACCGTCCTTTGATTCTCTATAGCGTCGACATCCTCAGTTCTGAGAGTCTTGACCGCCACTAAGCTTCTTCAAAAACTCACGCCATTTGGATCGGTTTGGCGCTATTTAAAGTGTCGTGGAAGGTGGTAATAAATGTTCGGACCAGACCCGCTGGACAAAACTGTTTTCTGTATACGCTCCTGTCAAGTGCGGAAAAAATTGCATGATGATGCATGCCTGACTTTTGTCATGGTCATGTCATACATTTGGCGTGAGCATTTTGTTTAGAGACTCAGATCGGACCAATTGTCGTTGCTGTTGTCGTTGTACGTTGATTATACGGTCGATTTGAGAAGGATGGTTGCTAGTGATGTTGGTTGAGAACTCTACCAGCATCCTTGAATCCATCGGATTAATCTGGGTGTCAGCACTGCCTGCAATCCTCACTGGAGGAGCATGAAGCACCTATGAATTAGGCCTCCTTGCGAGGAGAGATCCGAGCTCAGTAGTAACCCATTTAGGTTGAAGCCATTCTAGGTTTCCAAAAGGATGGAACCTAGGCTGTCTCTTATGTACTAAATTTTACACAGATAGATTATTTCATCGTTTCGTTATCTGTTACATAAGCTGCAATGACCACTTGCAATAAAATAGTTTTTATTCCACAAAAACAATGAACAAGTAGCAAAGAGACTGGCTGCAGACCATCTCAGTTCTAATTACAGATGTTATCCGCTGCAATGCAATGCGTTACAGTATTACGTATGGTTAAATGATATTAGGAAGTAACGCTGCTTACAGAACTAATATTATTGCTAACTTCCGCCTCTGGCATTTGAAAAAGTGCCGTCAACTTTATTCACCTGGTTAATTCTCCCAGGTTTCTTAACTCTACTTTTAGTAGACTTTCGCCCCAAATCAAAGTCACTAATGGTTACTTAAATCGTCCTTAGTACAGAATTTGTATGGCGATTCTTTACTAAGGAGCGATTAAAGTAACCGTTAGTGACTCTGAGTAGAGGCATTTATTCTCTTATTGAGGTGCATTAAGTATACTAAATCAGACTTAACCTTGGTGATTAAGGTAAGCTATACGGCGAGTGTACTGTCCGAGTTGAATTAAGTTCAATAAATTTGCATACTAACTAAATTACTAAACTAAATAGGTATAGTTGATAGTGTTGATACGAGTATTTATAGGAGCAGTCGTAAATGACTCGTTAGTTAAAGAGCTGTAAACAGGGTTACGAGATAAGAAAATTAGTTTTCCTAGCAAAATTACGGATTTCTCATTAAATTCCTTGACATTTATTATATTGGTGTTAGTGGAAAATCCACACGAAGGCATCAATAAATCTAATTTTACGGACAGAGCCTTAAATTCTGGATACGCTGAAATGTACCACTTATTGATATGTGACGACAAGAAATATGTAAAGTACTATATAACTTGCAATGCAGTCAAATGGAATTGGAAATCAAATCAAAGCATGGTGAAGTAGAGTCTGTCCGTCCGTCAGCCCGTCTGTCCGTCTGTCCGAAGCAAACCGCCGAGACCCATAGGTCTAGAAAGCTGTAATTTGGCATGGATATACAATATACATATTTATTAAAACTTCAGAATCGTAGAATAAAATATTGAAGAACATTTTCTTCTGTATAAATAATATAATTTTATAAGCCTACTAGCTGCTCGGACAGACTTCGTTCTGTCAAAAGTTTATTTATTTATTTTGAGATGTAAGGTATCCTATCTTTCAAGTTGGATCAAACTGCACACGGTGTGCAAATTTGATTAAAATCGGTTAAGTAGTTTAGGACTCCATCGCGGACAAACAACGTGACACGTAATTTGTATATTAAGATAGTTGTAAATAAATAGTTGAAATCTCGATTAAATAAAAAGTAAGTTGAATCGGAAAGCGTTGGTAAGTAGGACGGCTATCTTTAGCACTAGGTGAGCTCGGACACATACTGACCAGAGTGACCAGTGTGGTAACTAGTTAACTACGTAATGTAGTTAATACATATTTTTTATCGTAATAATAAAGCTGCGTTCAATTCGAAATACATTGTGTAAATTCCATGCTAAGCACTTAATGGTGAATGTATACCTACTTAAAAAAAAATAAACTTCAAAGACATAGTTCATATCATTTAATGACGGAATTCTAAGGTAACAAACAAAAAATTTGAATATTTCAATCTCGAATTTAAATATTTATGAACGAGATTATATGATTTATTATATTTTTTTTTGTTTATTCTATGTTAATTTAATAACATGTCAGTAAAGTAAATCTAAAATAAATAAAAAACAAACAATTTCAAAAAATTAACGGGACGGTTTACAATACTGAAATTCAAATGCCTTCCTAAGGGTTATCTCAAGTTAATAAAAAAATCGAAGTAATAAGGTGAGTTTTCGAAAGATATCTTGTTCACATTATGGTCTATATGAGACCAACTGACGTCCAAGTGATTTTGTTTCTTCAATAAACTTTTTTTAATGATAATAATTGAAATAAATAATCTTACAACTACGTCAGAAGTTTTAATTGAAATATCCTCTTACTATTGGTGTATTTTTTTATTATATAAGTGCAATATAAAGCTGGTGGAAGTGATTTAAAATGAGTGGATCGTGATTTTTTGATTTGGTGACAATAGAGCATTACAACCAACATACATAGTGTGCAATACAATCGAAATAGAATCATCCTCGATTTTTTTAAATCGATTAAAAAGCAGGAGTCATGTCAAAAATATTAGATGCCTCCTCTGTTCATCTCCTCATTCATTTGGCATTGCCGTATACAAATCCCTTCGCCAATTAGTATCTAGTAGCCACGTAGACTCGTTTAAATACACCCATACATAATCTAAAGGGCCTATAACGTAAAGATTACATTATTCCAACCTCTAACCTTTCTGGTTTGAAAGCTCGCTCAGTACGTAATACACTTAACAATATGAATCGTTTTGCGCAATTGGAAGTAACCGACCATATGCGGAAATTATCAGCTTTGACCGGTGGTGAACTGATTTATGTAAGCAGATTAAAATTTACAAACGAGTTTCGTTCAAATTTGATGCATGGGTAGCATAGGCCACGCGTCATTTTGTCTACACTTCATTTTAAACCAGGTTTGTTCCTTGACTTCGTCTTCATTCTAATTATATAAATTGTTATATTGTATTGGATTTATTCAGCTAATAAATCTAGATTGAAATGTAGAATACTTTTGAGTAAGTTAAGTATATTTAGTAATTACCTATAGGTATATTTACGTTACTTTAGGTTACAAAATATAGTTAGCACGTGAATTGGAACATATTTCGGAAAATATGCAGGTCAGGTAGCTATAATATTTGAAGTTTCCCTGCTCGTGACAAAGTGATGAAGACCGGAACGAAAGTGAGGAAAGTTCGCGAGGAATCCGCGGTGGCTTGGCGGCCTGCGCGCGCGCAGCCTACCTACTGGCTTTAATGAACCGACCGTGTACGGAGATTTATAGCTCAGTCAAATTATACACTAAAGTGTACCTACTTTAAAAAGTTGACTTCCGACAACATTTTATTGTTAGTTAAATTCGATAGTTAGTGACCTGCCAAGTCATAATGGAATCCTGGAGGGATATTTAGTAAAAGAGGTTGTTTTAGGATTTTGGCTGTGTGCCATTAATATGCATAAGTCGTGTTAGTTTTATTATTATTCTTATTACAAATTTAGTGGTTGACGTTCGTAATTGTTTTATTAAAACAACAATTATGCTTCGCTACTCGCATAATTTTGATAGAACTTCATTACAGGTAAGTTCATTTTATAATAAATAACATTGAATTTGCTTATAATCAAATTAATTAAAATTATTAAAATCGGTATTAATTTCTGTGTATTCTATCAATTTCTACCAGCCTCCTGCTTTTTGTCTGTTTTGATATTATTGTTGGAATGGAAACACCAATTGTTTTTTGTCTGTTTTTTAGATTGGATACACCACAAGTTAAAAACATTACCGATAAAACGGGATTTTGAAAAATAAAATAAAATCGTTTTTATATACATATAGATAGAGTCCGACCGAAACTGGTTTTTCAGCCGAAACCGAAACCGAAACCGAACCTTCGGCCTTAGGTCCAGTTTCGGCCGAAACCGAAACCGAAACCGAAACTTAGGGTGAGGCCAAACGAGCGTATTTTTGGTGCTGTGAGTCACGTGAAATGAGCTGGTTTCATACAAAAGATCTAATTCAATTCTTTGAAATTTGTATTTTACGCGATTTTACGATTTACGCTATTTTACCCGACGCACAGCTCAAAAAATACGCTCGTATGGCTACACCATTAGGGTATTTTTTGAGCTGCTCATTTGTGGACTCAACAGAAAAAAGTAGGTTAAAGGAGCCCAATTTTTTAAATTTTACAAAGGTCATTTTTTGACATTAAGTAGGTCAACCCTCAAGCTATCTGTCCCCTAACGTTGACCCACTACTTACGGGACGGTGCCTGGAGAAGGGGCACGTCCGGGCAAAGTGCACCGCCGAGATTGACCGTAGTGATCTTTGTTATCGATGCGGTCAGCCCGGCCACAAGGCGGCCCAGTGTTCCGCGGCGCTCAACTGCAGTCTATGCTCAGCTGCGGGGAAGCCAGCGGGACATAAAATGGGCGGAGAGGCCTGTGGCGCGCCTGCCAGCAAGGCCAAGAAGAAAAAGAAGAGGAGCTCTAAACCTGCCGGGGAAACCTCGCCACCCCCGCAGGCTAGTAGCTCCGCGGCCGACTCCCGGCCCAGGACCGATGCCGAGGGAATGGAGTGTCAATAACGGCGCAATTCCATTTTCTCCAGGGCAACATCAACCACTGTGCCAGGGCTCAGGATCTCCTACTCCAGAGCATGGCAGAGTGGTCGATTCACGTGGCGGTGGTCGCTGAACCGTACTTCATTCCCGACCGTGACAACTGGCTGGGATGCGCTGACGGTCTGGTGGCCATTATTGGCGAGACTATGACCGACCCGTCTCGGGGCCGCGGCTGGGTTGCTGCGGTCTCGGGCGGCATTGTCATTGTGGGAGCGTATTTCTCCCCCAACAAGAGTCTCGCCGACTTTGAGGGTTTTCTTGTAGAGTTGGGCGCCGTCGTAGGCCGCTATCACCCTCGTCCCGCTCTGGTGCTCGGGGATCTCAACGCCAAGTCATCGGCGTGGGGATCTCCGGTCACTGACCCTCGGGGAGAGGTGCTAGAAGAGTGGGCGGTGACGACTGATCTGGTCGTCCTGAATCGGGGTTCGGAATATACGTGCGTGCGACAACGGGGCGGGTCGATAGTGGACGTCTCGTTCGCTAGCCCCTCTGTCGCCAGCCGAGTCCGCGACTGGCGTGTCGCCGTGGAGGTGGAGACGCTGTCGGACCATCGGTATATCCGGTTCGACGTCTCTGCCCAGACCGCGAGCGGCCTCCATCCAACAACCCCGATTAACGACGGCCCGCGTTGGGCGCTTAAGCGCATCGACAGGGAACTACTCGAGGAAGCTGCCTTAGTCCAGTCCTGGATCTGGGAGTCGACGACGGACGGCCCCGTCGACGTCGAGGCGGTGGCGCTGTGGTTTCGTGGGGCGATGACGCAGATCTGCGACGCGTCCATGCCCCGTGTCCGCCAACAGTCCGCAAGGCGCCAAGTGTACTGGTGGACCGCCGAGATCGCGCAACTGCGCGTAGCGTGCGTGGCGTCTCGTCGCCGGTACACGCGATACCGAAGACGGCGTCGACGGGATTCCGCTGAGGAGGACGCGCTGTATGAGGTGTACCGCGCGTCCAAGGAGACTCTGTGGCTGGCCATCGGCGACTCAAAGTCGCGTGCCAGGGAGGAGCTGCTGGGATCCCTAGATCGGGATCCGTGGGGGCGCCCCTACCATTGGGTACGGGGCAAGTTGCGTCCCTGGGCGCCTCCACTAACGCAAAGCATGCAACCCCAGTTGCTAAAGGCGGTGGTATCGGCCCTCTTCCCAGAGCGAGCGGGACACGTTCCCCCGACGATGGCTTCGCCTTCAGCCACAGACTCCCCAGAAGAGGAGAGCACTGATGTCCCCGAGGTGACGCAAGCAGAGACGAGAGCGGCCGTGGCGCGACTCCGGGCTAAGAACACGGCACCCGGACCCGACGGAGTACCTGGTCGAGTTCTCGTCCTGGCTCTGAAGGAGCTAGAGCCCCAGCTGAGGGGGCTCTTCACGGCATGTCTCGAGCAGGGTCAGTTTCCCAGTGTGTGGAAGGAGGGGAGGCTGGTCCTGCTCAGGAAGAAGGAGCGCCCCGTGGACTCGCCGTCCGCGTATCGGCCCATAGTGCTGCTCGACGAGGCGGGCAAACTTTTTGAGCGTATTATCGCAGATCGCCTCGTCAGCCACTTATGCAGGGGGGGGCCGAACCTGGACGACAACCAATTTGGTTTTCGTCGGGGGCGCTCCACCATTGACGCCCTCATGCGCGTGAGGGCCCTGGTGGAGGAGACGGTGTCTCGGGGTGGGGTGGTGCTGGTGGTGTCCTTAGACATCTCCAACGCGTTCAACACCCTACCCTGGAGTTGTATTCGGGAGGCTCTAAAATACCATCGCGTGCCTACCTACCTCCGCCGTACAGTAGGGGCTTACCTGGAGGGTAGATGCGTCACCTACCGGGGACGTGACGGTGCCGGCCGGCACCTCATGTCGTGCGGTGTTCCGCAGGGATCGGTCTTGGGACCGCTCCTGTGGAACATCGGCTACGACTGGGTGCTAAGAGACGAACTCCCGTCGGGCGCCGATTTGACGTGCTATGCGGACGACACGCTCGTCACTGCCCGGGGGAGCTCGCACAGGGAAGCGACGTTGATAGCCACGGCTGCGGTGTCACAGGTGGTGAACCGCATCCGGCGCCTGGGCTTGGAGGTGGCCCTAACCAAGTCGGAGGCCATGGTGTTTCATGGCCCCCGACGTGCGCCGGCGCCGGGATCACACATCGTGGTCAGCGGGGCCCGGATAGCTGTCGAGTCCACCATGAAGTATCTGGGATTGGTGCTCGACAGCCGATGGGAATTCGGGCCCCACTTCAGGCGGCTGGCGCCCAAGCTAATGGGCGCAGCGGGCGCGCTTTCAACGTTGCTTCCCAACTTGGGGGGCCCGAGTGCCGCCTGTAGGCGGTTGTACGTGGGAATCGTGCGGTCCATGGCCCTGTATGGGGCCCCTGTGTGGGCGTTGGACATGACGGCCAACACCCTCGCCATTCTACGCAAACCGCAGAGGGCGATGGCCGTCAGAGTCATCCGCGGGTATCGCACGATTTCCTACGAGGCGGCTTGCGTCCTGGCCGGATCCCCGCCCTGGGACCTAGAGGCGAAAGTACTCGCGTCATTATTTCGATGGCGCGAGGAAGAACGGGCACGGGGCTCGAGGCCGGTGCAACGGCAGATTGCGCTGCGCCGAGAGGAGCTTCGTCAGGTCTTGGTGGCGGAATGGCGGCAAAGGCTTCTGCGCCCTACCGCCGGCCTCGCTACCGTCGAGGCGATCCGGCCAGTACTCGATGACTGGCTCGGGAGAAGGCACGGCTCCCTGTCGTTTAGGGTGACGCAGGTGCTGTCGGGCCACGGCTGCTTCGGCAAGTATCTGTGCCGCATAGACAGGGAGCCGGACGCTCGGTGCCACCACTGCGTCCATTGCGGGGAGGACACGGCGCAACACACGCTCGCCGAGTGTGAAGCTTGGGAGGAGCAGCGCCGTGTCCTCACAAATGAAGTAGGAGGCGATCTGTCGCTGCCGGCCGTAGTGCGGAGGATGGTCGGTAGCGCAGAGTCGTGGGACGCGGTGGTGTCCTTCTGCGAGGACGTGATGTCGCAGAAGGAAACTGCGGAACGGGAGAGGGAGATCTCGACTCCCTTCCCCGGCCGCAGAAGGCGCACCGGGCGCAGGGGAAGGGCGGACAACGCCCTTTTCCGGCCCCCATAAATGGGTCCAGGGGCGAGGGAATTGGGGAAGTCCCCGCCCCCCACTCGATGGACCCGAGTCGCAGGCGCGCGCGGGTGTCGGCGCGCGCCTCCGAGACGTTGCACGGGGTAGTTCAACACCTCACTACCCCGTGCATGAGACGAGGCCCGGGCAGACCCGGCCAGCACTAGTGCGGGGCTGCGGAAGAATTTGGATTCCCGCGGCCCCGCGCGCACGTGCGAGGAGACACCGGGGTGGTTTTAGCCGGTAAGAGTCCGGCTCGCCCCTCCGCCTGTCCCCAGGCGGAGGTAGTCCATGAGGATTTCCCCCCGTAAAAAAAAAAAAAAAAAAAAAAAAAAACTACTTACGGGACACCCAGTATGGGTACTGAAATCCTGCGTGTTTTTTTTCACATTTTTATTTGTACATTTTTATGTGTATTAACTGCCTTCAGTTCGGTAAACTTATCTTAACATAAACGACAAAATTCGAAAAAATGTGGGTACCTATGGATGAACGCTGTTTTTAACCCCTGACGAAAAAAGAGCTGTGTTATAAGTTTGACGTGTCTGTGTATCTTTATGTCTGTCTGTGGCATCGTAGCTCCCAAACGGAGGAACCGATTTTGATCTAGTTATTTTTTGCATGAAGGTGACTTAATCGAGTGTGTACTTAGCTATGTTTAGTGTATATCAAACTGTCGGGGGTTTTTTAAATTTTAATTTAAGATCATTTAAATAGATCATTTAAATCTTAGCCCCATTTTACTAAAATACGTCAGTGAGAACCGCATGCAAATCGATTTATCCGATTTTGAAATTACCCTGAACAAACACACATACATACAAACAGACGAAAATTCTATAATCTAAATTTTACTAACAAATAATCTAAATTTTACTAACAAAAAATAACCGACTTCAAATTCTCAAAAACTACTTGTCAGATCTCGTTCAAATTTATGTGGGACCAAATGACAAGCACCTGCTTTCGATTAAAAAAAGAATCATCAAAATTGGTTCGCCCAGTCCAAAGTTCTGAGGTAACAAACATAAAAAAAATACAGTTGAATTGAGAACCTCCTCCTTTTTTGAAGTCGGTTAAAAAATAATTGCTATGGTCTCTTTTGCGTTGACTTTTGTGTACAGACATATCGATCAGTTACTGTTTCATTGTAATGGATGATTTGGGATTTAGACTTCAAAAATTCTACTAGTGAATGCCCTCGCTTTGCTTCCGTAAACCTTTCTGTAAGCCCTCACTCAATAAATGTAAGTATGGGCGAAATTGACATAACGTAATTTATTTATTTGTAAACCGTTTGAAATAAACCAACCACTAAATGTTAACCAAAGCTCACTACAATACGTATGTATTGTAAGTTATAAGGGAGTGAAAACCGCAGGTAAATCTGTTATGTCGTTCCTGAGAGTAGCCAGAACAAACGCACAGACAAATAGACGAAAACTACTTTTTATATAATCTATTACGTCTAATTAATACCCCTAGTAAAAGTTTTACTTAAATATCTTCCAGTTACATTTTCATTACCATGCTTGGATATGAGTTCCGTATCATTATCTATACAGCATTAGACACTATATTATATCCTTTTTTCTACCTTTTGCCGTTATTCATATCGAGCAAAAAACGGCTAAAATCAAGCGCCAAAGCACCCTGTACAACGCTCTTCAGATTAATGAACAAATATAATAAACATGTTAAATCAATGACTTCACTTGAAAAGTCAGCGCCCACGGGTTAGCCACGAACTTAACCGAACGACGCGACGCACGAAAATTCACGAACACAGAGTTTCGGTTTGGCCGAAAGTTTCGGCCAAATTTTTCCGAAACCGAAACCGAAACCGAAACTAGATTTTTTGGCCGAAACTGGCCGACACCGAAACCGAAACCGAACCTTCGGTCGGTCTCTACATATAGACAATATTTCAACCTTCGATCACTTATAAAAGAAAATTTCAACTGATATTTGAATAATATTTTCTTGGTTAATTACCAACTATATGATAAGTAGGTAACTTATGGTCGGAAAAGAAGATAATTCCTACATTTTATTATCAAAAGTACCAAAACAAATACGAAAAATCTTAATAATTTGTATTTTAATCCAAAATAATCAAAAAAATAAATTAATCTTTGCATTCATAAATATTTTTTATCGCAGAATACTATTACTTTTATTACAAATGATAATAATAAAATATTATATCAGCGTTTTATCAATTAGGTACATACGTATAGGTACAATAAAATTAGTAGCTGCTAGAAAGGAAGTTACAAAATCAAAGATTGTACATCCATTATTGAAATCTACAGTTCAAATTGACACCTATTATATTATCAAGTGAGATGAAAGCATTCTATGATTGCATTTACATATTTATTTATTTAAGATTTCATTTGTTTGGATTATTAGAGAGTATAATATATGCGTAATAATATTACAATCTCTCAGTATAATGTTGTAACTTTATGCCACCTGTTATAATTCACGATTCGTGTGAGTTTCTGCGTGTGGTAGCTTACTGTTTATTTTTAGAGTACCGTAGATACGATGCAATAACGAAACACCGTGCGTGACTATGACTGTCATTTCTCCGATTATTATTTTTTTTAAATATGAAAGAAAATATATGTAATTGACCCAATCACAAAATAAAAGTTTATTATAACATTATATTATAATTTATGGGTTAAGATCATCTCTGTCTCAGTCTTATTCTGGTTTCGGGTCGTTTGTGTTTTTGTGATTGTTACGACTTCATGAGTGATTGTGTGTCTGCAGCCCGCAACTCAGGAAATTCTAGTTTGAAATGTATTTTATAGGTTTTCGTTCTCAAGTTTTCTTTATTAAGATTTCTTCTTCTTTTTTGTTAAGTTAGCAACGCGTCATCTGACTCGTCTGCTCTATAAATCGGCAATTCGGATAAAAAAGTACAGAACTGACTCGTTCAATGCGACTCGTTCTTGGCCAGTTTTTTATTTAATTAAAAGCACTAAACAGGTTGAACCCCAAGGCCGCGGTACACTTTCTTATTATAATTCGATGTTCACCCTTCACGAATCGAATATAGCATTGCACAATTTACACACTTACAAAATATTCACGTACCTACGCACAATTTACACACTTACTTATACAATATTCACGTACGCACAATTTCGCTGAGTGATATTATCTGCTTGTAAATTGAAAAATTAAGAAAAAGAAATGGTATTTCTCTTGAATTCCATAAAATGGAGTGAGTAGGTGTATGTTTCCGTGAAAGGAAAAAACAACCCCCTGTGACATATCCCCTGTGAGTATAATTAATAGCTTTTTTACATTACATGGTAGAAGAAGAGATTATGGAGTGTTATATAGACTCGTATCTTCATTTTGAAATTGGCATTATTGATTAATTTTTTAAGTTATTTTTTATCCCCAATTAGAACTAACTTCAGAAGGACTCCATACTAAGAGTCACTACTACACACTGCGAAATCGATCCCTTACCATTACATGGCCACCTCGAGGAAAAATTGTTTCTTATAAAGTTATAATATAAAATGTTACACTATAGGCTAGGAGATGACCAAACTAGTCACGGTGCATTTTACCGCGACGAATCAGTTATGAAATAAATTATATGTAGCAACATTACATTGCGATTGTGTAAATGATGATACCTGACTTGCTTTCAGTTGAGATGATTCTGTTATTCCTTTTACAATAAAATTATAATATGCAAAACGCTTCAGCAATACAATTAATCATTGTTTAACATTTTAATAAATGTAATTTAATTTTGTAACGCATTGAATTTGACAGGAGTTACTTATACTATGTGTATCGGTAATAAATAATTTTTAGAAGTAACATACATGTGCGTATGTTCTCCAAAGTCCTCCAATATGTCCTACATGGACCGTCGCTTTAAGGTGCCCTCCGAAGGGACACATAACAGAAGGGCTGAAATAAAATTTATACTTTACCTTACTTTAAAATGCAGGGCATTCAAAGGAGTCCCATACCATCTCTAATAAACAAGGGGCACCTTACACTGTAAGATTCCGAAGATTCGTGAGTGTAGTCACTCGTATGACACTCATTATACCTTATACTCGTAAGTCCCGGGCAGGCTTTGAGGAAGGTGAAAGGTCCGAAACTCGTCTGCGAATCCGACCGACATAATCCATATCTAGTCAGCTATGCTTACATAAAAAAGTAAATAATTATCATTTAATTTGTATACGATGCTTTGGGTTTATTGTTTTATTCGCATATTGAGAAAATCGATCAGAGTCAGTTACTGAATTGTGCCTAATTCTATCACTGAAGTGCCTCAGGCTAATCCTATCAAAATGACCTTATTAACATTATAAACGAGATACCTAGTGTCGTAACAATGTTACAACAGAACCAGCTATCATTAACAACGACAACAATGTTTTCTGTTGTTTCACGTTATTGTAACAAATGTTAATAGAGAAAGGTTTGAAACATGGCGCCCAATGTTGTTTAATTGGCAGGATTTTTTGCACAACAAAATTGTACCTAAATAGTTAATTAAATAAGATTATTCCCCATCATCCCCGGGGTACATATTATATTATGTACCCTATTTACGTGTCCTGGGTCCTGGACATCGGTTTCTCGATCTGGTATAAGTAATTTTTAAAGCCCCTAACTAATGGTAAGGTTTGCAGAAGACATTCTGCCACCTACCTTAATATATATAAATTACGTGTCACGTTGTTTGTCCGCGATGGACTCCTAAACTACTTAACCGATTTTAATCAAATTTGCACACCGTGTGCAGTTTGATCCAACTTGAAAGATAGGATAGCTCACATCTCAAAAAAAACTTTTGAAAGAACGAAGTGTGTCCGGGCAGCTAGTAAACTGTAAAATTAAATACCACCCGCTGGTGGTATTTTACAGTGCTACATGGAAGCCTTAAAAAAATTAGTCATTCGCTTCCTTTTCATTCAGCAATGGTAATTAGTGACATTTCCAATGTCATAAAATAAAATATGTCCTGGACTACAAAGATTTCCGAATTTTACCATAATTTAGTTATGAATTGCTTATATTTAAATCGGCCCTAGTCAGCAATGAACACTTCATTGGTAATGAGACTAATGAGCATTGATTACTATTGAATTGTACACAAACGGCATGTGATAAATGGTCTCCATAGTGGCAGGGGTTATAAATGAGTCGTGTGGCAGGCGTGTGCAACACTTGGCTTACAATTGCGCGCTAATTAATTTAAGCTTCAATGTGAATGTAAGTAAGTTAACAAAGATATATTATCTGTCTTATATTCTATCTGGAAATCTGTTTTAGTTTTCAATTAATTATCGTTAGCACCATACAGACAGCTTAGGGCTGTCAACACGTATGTACTTTAATATTAATTTTGAAATTAGAAATATTATTACATTTTCATGGTCAGCGCTTTTGTTCTACTGTTGTTTTGTTCTGTTGTGTAGATGGCTCAAGTGGTTTGCCTGCCTACTGAATGAAGGGTTCCGGGTTCGCTTCTGTATGACTTAGATATTTATGCGACAATATTATTTCTTCTTTGATTTTAATTCCATGTGATGAATTAATCGTATCGGGTGACTCAACACCTATAACACCACCCTTAGTTAGGGTAAAGGTCCCTTAAAATTGGGTAATGTAAAGACTTTAAATTGATATTAAATAACAAGTAAACCGCCTCCGCCTAAGAGAATAACTACTGACTGCTGAGCATTCACTGTGATGTAACACAAACATACGAAAGGCGAGATGCAATGCACAGGCCACACACGTGCCGTATAATAATTTTGCATAGATATGATCAGTCGTGAATCGTGATACTACGTTTCCTGAAATTCTGATTACGTACAGTAATTGTAAACTTAGACGAAGCATATTTTATGAAAATAGTCGCTTAGTTTGAATCATGGTTTGCATTTAGCTTTGGTGCCATGCAAAATAGGAATAAAACCCTTTTCTGCGTTCATGCCAAACGCTAACTTCATAATCTAAATTTTACTAACAAAAAATAACCGACTTCAAAATAACTCAAAAACGACTTGGCAGATCTCGCTCATTTATCTGGGACCACATGAAAAGCACCAGCTTTCGATTAAAAAAATAATCATCAAAATCGGTTCACCCACTTGAAAGTTCTGAGATAATTAACAAGCATAAAAAATACAGCCAAATTGAATACCTCCTCCTTTTTTGAAGTCGGTAATAAAAATGTATGGGAATGACATAGGTGCGGAAAATTTGTCTAGAGATTGGAATTGGAATAGCAAAGAACGCTGAAGCTTCAATGCTTAGCTTCACTATTTGACTAAACAAACCAAACTTTGTCTATGAACCGGAACGAAGTATCAGCAACTCAGTTCGCTGTATACCTATCTATCAGCTTCAGTTCTAGTCTATGTATTTGTATTTATATAATTATGTGTTTAGCTGTTGCTCGCGGCTTCGCCCGCGGTAGAGATCGATTTTTACAAATCCCACGGGAACCCTGAACTTTTCCGGGATAAAAAGTAGCCTATGTTTTAATATAGGGTAAAGGCTATCTCCATTCCTTTCAGCCAAAACGATTAAGTAGTTTTCGCGTAACAAACAAACTTACATTCACATTTTATAATATTAGTATGATGTGTTAACTGATTATATTATGATATTATATTAAGTGAGGCCCTTCTTCGGAGTCCCACCGTTCTTACTAGAGTTCGTAGCCCCTCGGAGACTGGATCTGTGTTAAGGACGACACCCAAATGGTGCACGATTTAAACGCTAATTTAGAAGGCATCCGTAAAATGTTGCCAGTAAATTAGTAAAGTTCATGTTTCAAGTTTCATGCATTTTCTGTTAAACATTTTAAAATTAAATTATTTTTAAATACTCATTCTGAGACTGTGAGTGAATGATTTGGGAGCAATGCCATAAACCGAACTTGCAACCGCTAGGCAGAACATTCATTATAAGCCGTTTTTCTTGAAAACAAAAAAACAATTGTTAAGTAATCTATTGCTTTGTCAAAATATCTCATTAACAAGTTTTTCGAAATATTTTTAATGTATAGACATTGATCAGTTACAGTTGTTATATATGTATAATAAAATATTAGGTACTTACATATTAGCTTGCTTTATACATATGAATTTTAAATCAAAACACAGTCACGCCAATTCGAAACACCTACTTATCACCTACTCTTGCCTAAAGAGATACTTAAATTACGCTAAATGACTCTTGACTAATAACTTAATCTATTAAACATTTTGGACCTCAATATATTACTGATTATATACAGATTATACAGTAAGGACAGTGGGGTCATTAGAATCACTCGGCCCGTCGACTTGAGAGGTCTAGCCTTGCTTGGCGATTTAGACACGTTCTGAGGCCAGATCTAGCCATGTAGATCTGTCTGGAGATCATTAAAAATATCATTAAGTACTTATCTTTTGTAATTTACTTTTAAAAGTACCCTTGATATGTTTGGATATATATTTCTTTTATTAAATTACTACAACGTTTTTTTTTTGACATTTTTGACTTTAACATTTTTGTATTTGTCTTTATGCTAGCCCTGACGGTAAAACATTACACAAAAACATGTAATTTTTCGTGCCCCTTCCCCGCTCCGTCGATAAAGAAGTTTCAATTGAAAAATGTTATTGTTGGTATAATAATCTTAACACGGTATTGTTCTAATCAAAAGCAGATCAGATCTTGATTTTGCCCTCAGCGGGGCGTAAATCGTAATCCACTCTATGGTCTATTATGTTAATAAAACATCGCGTAATGTTTACATAACATTATCTGTTACAGCTTACAAGTGTAGGTACTCGATATCTGGTAAATGATGACATATTTCCGCCGTTACACAAATATAGTTAGAACGAAATTGTATGTTCATCCGAAGCTAAAGTTGTTGAAACCTGCCTCACTAACGGCGATAAGCTAAAAGCGAACAAGCTATTGATGCTGACCTGATTTTGGTCAACCAAAAATACTGACCCAAATTCATGCCGATAAATCAGGGTGTCGTAAGATACTACAATAGCCAGCCCTCCGCATAATGGTAAGGCTCATTGAATCGTGTTCCGGTTGGGGGTTTGAGAGCTACCAAGATGTTTCCTTTCCTATCTTGACTGGCATTGAATGCAGGTAATGCCTAGTTTGTCATTAATGATCGACAACGGAAACCACTTACTATTAGGCTCCCCAGCTAATTTTGTCGAATATTTGCAAAAAAAAATGTGTAACATTAGTAGGTCTAATAATTGAATCAACGCTCAAAGTCAAATCAACGCTTTATTAACGCTCGCTTATAGCCTGCAATGAGACAATCATCTTAAGGTACTAAGCCATTTAGAAGAAATTTGCGCAATCGTGCAGACCAAAGTTTATCGCAATCTGATTATACTGTAATGGGCATACGGGTACCATCAGATAAGTCATACCAAATTAAGCTATGGGTTTTAACAAGTTTTGAATTGATGGCTTTGGCACACCAACGACGCGCATCGCTGACTTTCAATGACATAATTACGAACGTTTAACTGCAAAAGGAATTGTGTCGATGAAATCTACGTGACTCTATTCTTCGTATCTTATTTGATAATCTGTCATCTAGTTAGCGACATATTGTTTCTACTTATATTAAATCAGCATATTACTTTATCTTTTCGAGCAAGGTTGCCTTGCTAGCTATTGTACCCTTTTCTTTAGCAGCTGCAGTGAGCTTAGCCGCTAAACGACTCGTGTTCCAGTTATGGCTTGAGAGCCCTTTCGTCTGCTCTCTTTTTCTGGGCTGGGAACTCATTAGTGATGCCTTTGGTTTCGTAAGGTCCATCGACGGTGACAGATATATCAAATTACAGCTTTCTAGCAGTAAGCATCTCTGCGCTATGCTGCGTACGGATGGACGGACATGACAAAACGTTTTGACTTTAAACTCTAAAGAGGCCATATTTACTTCTGATTTCCTTTCGAGTACTAAAACGGCACAGTAAAGTCTACCCGTACTCTGCAGTGCAGAGTTAATCTATTGTCAGTATGAAGGTAGATACCTATATCAAAATAGATTCCTTTAAATCCGTCGAGATGTTTAGAAATGCGTTGCGTATGATTGATGATGCTTGAGTCATAGCATAGCATAATGGATGCACTTCGTAATCTGATTGGCATATGGACAGTAATTACAGCCTGTGTGATGGACCGATGGACGGAAGTGATTCAGATTGAATTAAGATTTTAGCTATCTCGGATTACTTTGGGATTGGAAATGCATTGAGAGATTCGTGTTATTATTTCTGAAAATTATTTATAACATTACCGAAAACAGATTTGGGGACACCTGTAATGTTACATGTAGTGTGATTTAAATTAAATAAATACATTTTTATTTTATTTTATTTATGGATTTAAACTTATGTTTTAAAGAATAATATTTCTAGTAATTAAATCTTACCTTGAACAGTTACCGTTAACATCAACATTATAATAATCAGATGATTTTTTTTTTCATACAAACTTGTTACTTTGCTCCTAGGGAGTGAATATTCAAAAATCTCTTTTAAATCTTTTTATACTTTAAGGAAACTCGGTAAGTTGCTTGTTTACGTGGCCTCCAGATTACTATAAACTCCTTGGTTAGCTTCCATGGCACCAGATGAGATGGCACCAGGTCCCAAAGTGACCACTATACCACCCAATTAAATCCTGCAGCTTTGACATCTTTCTGAAGAAATACCGCAGCTTTTAAAGTTTTTCTGTGGTTATCTACTATTCCTCTTTTGACCATAAATATATGTATTTCCCAAACACTAACCTTTCACGATCTCATGGTCAGTTTGCTAACGGTCGCTATTTTGTTTATTAAGTATAACACTTACGATGATTGATTATAAATTATCTCTTTGCAACATCATTGAAGATGCTGTTATTCTTTAATTCGTCATTTACAATTCGAGAGATTGAGTATTGCAACACTAAACACTTAATTCGAATGTTCCGATTGCAATCTGTGATGTTATTAGGCTTGAGTAATTTTTCTCTTTGATAAAGTTATAATTCTTTGGCGGTAATTTGAATAACACCTCACTGATATTAACTTTGATACTTATTAATGTTAGTTAATTGCAATGTTAAGATTTTTTTACTAGTTCCGGATTATTATTGTTTATTTCCGCTGGATTCAGACGGCTCAGGACCGGTCAGAGTGGCGCATGTTAGGGATGGATGGTTGTTTCTTTCGTGGGTTCTCTTCTCTTTTTCGAAAAATAATACCCAAATTTCAACATTTTTAGATTCAATCATAAGCTTGGAGAAACGTTTGTTTTTTTTTGTTTTATTTCAATCGGTTCACAAATAAAAATATAACAATGTCAACTTTATAAAAGTTTCGCCTAAACATTCGTGAAGCGAAGCGAGGGTTGTTGCTTGTTTTCAAATAATTGTAGTTTATTTGCCAAGCTGAAGTAATTGTTCCACGTCAATTGTGCCACCGTCCCTTTCGCAAGGACCTAATGAGAGCCGAGGGAACAAAGCGAGCCATTTGACCTGTCAACTTGCAACACCGGTGTAAAGGGGATACAGAGTAAGTCACACTCACAGACCATAGCAAAGTCTATTGGGACTGTGTGACTCTCGAACGACCTTATCCTAATTCGAGTGCGGATGCGTATTCGACATTTCTCGTCCGTCATTAGGTTCATAATGCACTTGCGCTGGCTTTAACCACCTTTACATAATCTTCGAATGTGAAGGTTGGCCGGACTTTCTTTGGCGGGGAGGCTCTACGACCAAAGCTTTTGCCTCAGTTGTGAGGAACGCGCGCGCGGCCGCGCCAGTGCAGTGATTGTTTTTTTTTTAATTCACATTCCCGAAGTGCTGTGCTCGGATACAATGAGGCTTATTTTTTGGGTGAGCTATTTTTTTAAATATTTGTTTATGTTTAACCTGTGGATAAGTTTGCGATGTTGTAGCCGCGGGCAAGTCCGCTTTCTTTAGTGAAAGTTGAATGATCGATCCATCGGATGAGGGCTCGATTTTATCGATTCGTGCTCAGATCTCGTTACTTCATCTTTTGGTTCGTTTGACGTATAGACAATAACTGCGGAAGGAGAGTGAGAGTATTAAAAATATGTTGTTATTAAAATAACGCTGTTAATTTGTGGATGCACAACAAATTTTTGATAGGTGCTGTCTTATGTTCGGTTTACACGTATTAAGTCATTAAGTAGTTAACTAAATTTTAACTAAAAAGTTACTAAATTGTCTGTTTACACGTATTAATTTACTTAAAATTTTGTTAAAATTTACTTATCTACTTAATACGTGTAGGGTAGGTAAACCGGACTTTATGTTCTGTTTCAGTTGGACATTGTTTTATAAGATATAAAAATAGGCGCGTTACTATATTCTTTTTTCATTCGACCGTTAGTTTTAAAAGGCTTCTACGGTCTTCTGCAGGTTTGGCTATATTTAGGATCAGAATAATGAATATGTGTATTAGTGTGTTTGAACATTTTTATAATTTATGAGGTTTACTTATTGGATTTCAAGTTAAATAGTTTTTGTATTATTGTTTAAAAAAAATATAATTTTTTTTTAAAAAACCCGCCTGCGTAAAAAAAACTGAAAAGAAAAAAATCAAGCCCAGTAGTTTAGAATGTTCTTATATGGTGTAGTTGTTCAGTGTTACTTTTAACAACATTCTAAACTACTGGGCTTGTTTTTTCTTTTTAGTTATTTTTACGCAGTCGGGTTTTTTGTTTTTAATATTTTATTTTATTTCACACTTTTTAGTAAGGATTCATTGACTTCCTCATTAGGATTTTTAAACGGTAAAATTCCCAATGTTGTCATTTCATTAAGGTAATTAATTAGTAAATTAGCGAGGATGGTTATTTCAACAACTTTAAATCGTTACATATCCTGTGGTGAATTTTAATTATTGTCATGTCTTTAGTGACACTCGCAAGGTTATGTCAAATCGATTGACGTAAGAATCATCAAAATCGGTCAACCCGTTTCGTCTCTACAACCACACACACACATACAGGAACACACATACATACATAGACTGATAAACACATTACCCTCCTTTGCGTCGCACAGTCGGGTAAAAAGAAGTTTTTCAAAGGATCATCAAGGACATCATAGATCGTTCTCCCTAAATAATCATCCTATTATTATTATAGTTTCGACGGATACCAGGCAACCGAATATAAACTAGTGTTACGGCAGTTCGTTTATTTTTATAATTATATTAATTAGCGAAGAAAAGAATAACTTACGTTTATACCTGAGAGTGCCAATACTTATTTGAAAAGGTGACGCACGCACGTCACACGTCCCAAATACGTCAAAAATATAGAATCACATCAAAGATAATTTACTACATTATCATTGGCTCACATAATAAAAAAATACCTATCCATACAAAATTCTAAGCTTTCGTGATGAAAATTTACATACAAAACTCGACGGTGTATAATTTTATTTTACAATCATTTAAATGTTATTTAAATATTTTTACATAAGTTATAGACAAGAACAGTCGCAGATGTGAATGAAGTTAACAAAAATATTTTCACTTTCAACCATAATTAATTAGGTAACTGCTCTGATTTTTTCGCTTGAGCCCAAATGAGAGAGACGTTCTTCATAAATTAATATCGAATTATATAACAAAACAAGCTTCGTAACAAACCGATACTTTCTTGAATTAAGAACACCGAATGGACATAAAAATTTAAAGCAGTCCTTATTCCAAGTCGAAAATAAAAGCAAAAAAAAAATACGCTCAAATATATTTAAAAAAAGAAGTCTGAGTTCCATTACTCTTTTGTCTATGGTAGACAAATGCGATCATACTATTCGGGCAAATTGTTACTCAATAGCGATACATCCTTTCTACTGAATTGCGTAAACATTCGAAACGAGAGGAAGTATGCCGGCTTCCACGTGGAATTCGCGAACGGAACTCGCGTGACGAGAGGCCAAGCCTACATTCCACTGCGAGCGAACTCTTCGCCGTTAAAGCTTTGGTTACCTACTTACGCTGGAGCATTGGCTCAATAGCAGCGTGACGTCACATGAAACGAAAAACTACAGTCAGAGAGAAAATTAATTAATTAATAATTTTCATAAACTTATTCTTGACTTAACTTTCAGAAACTGTGCATTTTTACTTTGATGAAAGAAATTAGAGCTGTTGTAGACACTTGTAATTTTATTGGCATATATGTAACTATGGCCTCTTTAACAATTGGCTATTTGACAGTTGTCACGGTAAAATATGAGATGTGATAAATATGGTTGCTTAATGGTTAACAATAATTATACAATACGTTTGTTGCATGAAAATAAATTGTAAATATTTTTACTTTTGAAAAATAGATTTGAGTTTTTTTACCTGTGGATACGAGAACCGAAACGCGGGCGGCCATGATTGAGCATGTTATGACGTCACAATTCAAAAAATAAAGCGTCGTGTACTACTAACTATATCGTGTGCACTGTGCAATTTACTGAGAAAATTAATAAGATATATTTTGATTTCTGCTTTTGAGAGGTTTTGTAAAATGGAGTCAGGCTATACAAAAGCTGACAGTGCGAATTTGCCTCGAGTTGATTCATTCATGGTCGCAAATTTCTTTGCGTGTAACCCTGACTTTTGCTCTACCGAGTTTCGGAATGCAAAAACCTCCTTGTAAGTACTGAAATTAATAAAGTAAAATTGGTCAGTCTTGCTAAGTGGTCACAGGGGATTTTAAATTACTTATAGGTTATGTTTATGAACAATATTAGGTTAGGTTTAATTTGTTTTTTTAGTAAATCAGATGCTACGTTGATTTCTTCTAAATACTTACATCAAAGTGGTCCTCACAAAAGAGTATTGCTGATACAACAGATGTTAACTGTGGGTCTCGACGTGCTAATTGTAACCACTGCTTTCGACGTTGAGGGCATTTAGGAACGTGTAGGTATAAACAATTTGTCAGGTTTAATTGTAGTACTTCTACACATAGGCACTGCACACGTCTTGTAGCTTGTCATTTTCACAATTCCAGTGAAAAGGGTGTAAGTTTTTCACTTAAAATATATTCAGAGTTAGAGCGTAAACTTTTGTTAATTGAAATATGACGACACAGCCAGCAAGTGACAGATGGCGGACTATTTTCGCGCGAATTTAAAATTAATGGATTAAAAGTTATTTTTTTCCTACTAAATAACACTTTTATGAGAAAAATAAATATTGTAAGAGGTATAAAATAAAACTACGAAAATTTTAAAATATTTTTCCAAAAATTGTCTAATAGCCAATTACTAACATTTCAAGCGATAGCACAGGTGATTAGAACTGCCCACCATAATTTATTCATTATCTTTATGTATCTCATCATTAAACCTGTAATTTATCGGAAATTAATGGTTACGTCTGCTATTATCGCTGATCGCTATCGCTATCTTGTTGACTAGTAAAATAGTGATAAATTCAATCATTTAAATTTTGTTTATGTAACTTATATCATGATATACATCGGAATTGAGTAACCCAGCCATCAGTAAAAGCTTTATCTTAGAGCTTTATCAATTGATGCACCAATTATTGTAAGTTCTTTATTTTATTCCAACTTTATTTTTATTAAGTGAAGTAATCTACAAAACCAAACCAACCAAGTAGAACTCTATTTCATGTGACTTATTATTGATACTCAGTTATTGGTGTATAAGTAACCTTATTATTTAGGCCTAAACTAACTTTTGCATCTGGTAATTCACTCATGCTAGATTATTTTTATTTTTACTGGAATATTTACAGTGAGGACATTCAATACTTAGAAATTTCTATAAAATATCAGAAAACTGCCTTAACTTTGAAAAAATCTTGTTAGTTTCCGAATGCCAAAAACTATGTTCTACTTAACATACTTGTAGAGTATAAAGATATCCTTCGCATCGCTTATGAGACAAAATTAGTGGTGATTTTGATAGCACTCATATAGCTTTATGAGGACGAGCGGCTTCTGACTCGCCGGAGAGCGGCCAAGCCCCCATGTTTTCTCTTATTTATTCACACAATATACCTACTGTGCATATATAAATATGAATTCTTTTTGTCAGTGTAACCACTGTTTAAATTTCGCTACGTAATTATAATATACGAGTAACCGCCCTCGTTTTGCTTCGGTTTTCTTATTTTTTTACACCTTGTGTTACATTATTGGAGTTTTATTAAGAATCCCTAATGTTTCTGTAAATATAATATAGCCTATGTCACCCGAGGATAGTTCCCAACAGTGACAGAATCGGTTTTCAAATCGGTTCAGTAGGTTCGTAGCCTATTTAATAGAAACAAACAATCAAATCATTCCTCTTTATAATATTAGTATAGATAAAAACCGTGAGTACCCGTTGCATTTAAAATGTATCAGCGATTATATAAAATTGTATAATTCTAAGGGCCTTGGCATTTTATGAAATTACTTAACACGACGTATGACGTACTTTAACTTAAGACTAATATAAAAACTATAAACCACCTTGTGGTTTTATTTGTTACGCCTTCACGCCCCTGAATGGCCTTACATTTTGCAGACATATTTCTAGAGCACAGAGAAAGACATAGAGCAACTTTCGTCCAGAAAAGTTTTAGGCGAGCGAAGCCGCGGGTAAATGATAGTTTATTTATTTATATTACACTAAACAAAAAGTAATTTTAACCTTTACGTTGAATTATGTTATATGTAATTATGTTTGCAAATCGTCTCTGTATGGCTAAAGTAATTATAAAAACTAAGGCGATCTGTGTCGTAAGTGTCGTAACATTTTACCAACCAAGACCTATCAACAAAGAATTTGGAACGCAAATTAAAAATAAACCGTTAAATTTAAATGACCGGAAAGCTTTTATTGTAGGTAACGTACAAATCTAGATATAATGTGGTCATTTGTATACTAATAACGACTGTATTTTAATTTTTATGCTCTGATACTCATAGACACATTTTGGCAAAGTACAGTTAAGTTATCGTTCTTTTTAACCGACTTCAAAAAAAGGAGGAGGTTGTCAATTCGACTGTATTTTTTTTAATGTTTGTTACCTCAGAACTTTGGACTGCGCGAACCTATTTTGATGATTCTTTTTTTAATTGAAAGCTGGTGGCTGTCATGTGGTCCCACATAAATTTTATTGAGATTTGACGATGGCATCCATGAGAAAACCACATAAGTCGTAAATTTATGTCAAGATGTGCGCGACAAATTGACGAATAACTCAATATCGCGCCAACCGATTTCGATGATTCTTTTTTTAATCGAAAGCAGGTGCTTGTCATGTGGTCCCACATAAATTTGAACGAGATCTGACAATTAGTTTTTGAGTCTTTGAAGTCGGTTATTTTTTGTTAGTAAAATTTAGATTATTAAGGTACAACCTTGTGACTTCAGCCGTTTAACGTTTACTGTAGGACAGGGATATTATCTTGTACTTGGAGGAACCTGCTCTTTTTATTCCACCTACTAATTAAGGATTTAATTCAACACATACAAGTAGTTGTCACTTAAATGTGCATATATTTTAGGTATTTAATGACTGGATCTACGACCTACATGCAATAATATTTCAGTGTAAAAAAAGGTAGATATCTCACTAGCGCGCCGACGATGAAGAGCGTAAGAACAGGCAATTGACCGTTTTGCTCATAGTCGTTTTGTCAATACAAGACTACACGTGTGCTTTTGTTGTTGTTGTCAAAAGTGCTTGACATTTGATATACAGCGTTAAAATGACTTCGTGTATTAAACCAATGTGATTGGTGTAGTGAAACAAAAGATAAACGTGTGTGTGTTGTAGCTCTTTTCGGAACAGATTTTTTGGTTGATTCGTAAGGGTATAACGTATAGAATCTATGTTTTTAAATATTGCCTACATGTTATTGATAACAGAGAGAGTATAAAGTTATTTCTAAAAGGCAGAAAGAATAAAATTATGCACTGCATCAAAAATGAGAAAAAATTTGGAATTTTAGATTAATATAGATAAATTTTTTGAATCGTAACTGTAGTGGTACTACATCTTGATTGTAGTGGTACGTCTCGTGGGTCATCTTAATAGTAACTTAGGCATCTTTTATCATAGACTCAACAAGCTAATCTTAAAAATATTAAATTAAAGATCTCTACAAAAAATCAAACTGAAACATCCTGTCACAAAAAAAATATCAACCCACTACCTGGCAAACGCAAAGACAGGTGCGTGATTCGACTTATAATTTGATCGTAAACACGATTTTCTATTTGGCCTCTATACTATTGTCACATTGTGTCGGGCTTGGTCGGCTTGGACTGGTATTTGGATCGCTGTGTCACTCAGTCAGTGGATCGGTTCCAATACGTCGATTTACAAGTCGGTTAGTGACATGTTTCCAATCCTTAATTCCTACTTGAATAGTTTACGTAGATGATTAAAAGAGAAGATTTAAATTTTTAACAATGTTTTATTTTTAATACTCCTACAAAAAATTGTTGTATTCACGACAATATCCGATAATCGATGAAACAAGATTGTAATTACTATGTACAAGGAAAGTGCTATAGATTTGATGTTGTTTTTAAAGATAATTATACTGTTATATACCCCTTGTATTGTATTAAATACCCACATGTAAACGCCCCCGCAACAACTAAGTACAAGGAAAGTGCTATAGATTTGATGTTGTTTTTAAAGATAATTATACTTTTATATACCCTTGTATTGTATTAAATACCCACATGTAAACGCCCCCGCAACATGAGTATTCTTAAATCTATCACAGCCGATACAACACCACAATAGAATGACGTCAAAGACAATCCATTCATGTAAAACTTTTTTCTAATGACACAAAGAATGAAATAACACCAACCCGTTGAAAAAGACTTACACTTCCTATGTTTTTAAGTTTGGATACGATTTACCTGCATGCGTACAATATCCGTATCCACAACCGCTAATAAACGATTTAATTAAGCAACCAAAAGCACACAATTTGCAATAAAATCATTCCTGAAAACAGAAGATAATTCCTTACCTATGTCTTAAATTATTCATTCCAATTCCTAATATAAAAATTGAATTAAGATTACAATGCCCCAGATCGCTACGCATGCCAAGTGAGAAATTTAAATTATGAACTATTGAAAAGATTACGAAGAACTAAGGTATTCCATAGACCTATATTATTATATATTCAAGTTTTCCTGTCAGGATTTCCTTCACCGAAGCAGTTTATCGTTGTTTCAATTCGCACATAGCTTTAAAACGGAAGGATATGCCTGAAAAATTTCGATCTTGCTCCGTGTAGAAAAAATAACGCCTAAAAAGTTCTTTGGTCATCATATTTTGATCAATTACAAGTGATAGAACAATAATTGCTAGTTATTAATTAAATGCAATTATAGCCAAGCATATTCTTTATTCCGCTACAACCGGCCTTGACTTTGCGCGCGAAGTAGAGCGCGGATCCGTTTCCGATCGCGCGTAATTGGCGCCATTTTACCGCCAGATTACAACTATCACTGTTTATTTTTACTCTATGCCAATATCGACCTTGATCGGAATCAATACAAATCAACTATGTTAAATTTTTACTTCTTTTTTTAATAGTAAAAATATTTAACTTAAAATCCATCGCTACTAATAACAAGCGTTCGAAAATTCCAGGCCAGATTTAAAAAAAAATCTTTCTTTTTCTTCTCTCTTTCTCGGCCGGCAACGCATCAGTGATGCCTTTGGTGTTGCCGATGTCCATCGTTTCCGTTTCGTTTGCAGACTATTTTCATAAAAAAACCTAGGTAGGTTTTTTATGGAAATACTACCTAAACTACGCCCCTAAAATAGCTGTAATCAACCTAAGTTTTATCTTACTAATTTATGTTGAGCCTATTTCTTTCTTATTTCTTAAAAAAAATCTTTTGCATCCTTTTTGCTACTAACGCGTACAAGACTTACTTGTTATTAAGTAATAATTTAGATTTAATCTTATTGCTAATCTTAATAACTTAGCCCATTCTACTTTCTAGTGTTACAGACTTCTGGTTTTATAATAAAACCAGAGTAAAATATTGTCATTTTTATGCACCTAGATCGGATTAATCAGTGTTATGTAACTAAAAACAGGCTTCAAGATTATTAGTTAACTGTTAATGAAAGTTATCATTGATTCATAAAGAGATAACGGTTACAAAGACCCCATTGTTATCGTATAACCTATGGTGAGGTGAGCATTCCAAGCGCGTAGCTTAAAGCAAAAAGCGAACTGTAATTGAATAAAAATAAATATCCCTGTGAATGTTATAATATAAGGTTAGTAGGTATTCTGGATGTCTGACTTCAGTGCATAGTCTGGGTTTGCAGCAGACCAAAATTTTCATGTCACGTTTGTATTAGAAATTCTTATTCACTTTAATGAGATCAAGTGAGTTAAACCTGAGGCTTTACAGGTGAAGGCAACGTTGAAATTTGACATATCGATGGTCATACGTTGACAACCCGTAACCAACATTTTTTTCGCAAAATCTCGTAACCCACATTTATTCGCAAAATGAGTGACATATTATGTAACTCATGCATTTACTAATTTTGTAGTATGTCCATCGATATTATATAGTGTAAACTCTATTATAACGAAACTCAAGGGACCGAGTATTTTTTATCGTTATAGAGAGTTATCATTATATGGAGTGAAGAAATAAAACAACCAAATTCACAATTTTTTTTAATGTGAACAGTTTCAAAGTGACTTTACGATTGATAATACGATAGGTTTAATAGTGTGTTTGTTTCAAGACCATCACTTCCAAGAAAAAAAATTATGCACATGGTCAAGGCATTAAAGAATAAGAAAAGCAAAACGGCTATTTACGACCTCAAAAGTTTCGGAGCCTCAGAGTATTTTGTAATCTAATAAGATAACATAAACAACAATACCGATTAAACATTTATTATCTAAACACATTTCATCGTAATAAAGAATGAATGTGTCGCTATCAATATGTGGGTTTTAATGTAAACCAACCAAATTGTGCTCATTTCAACGCTAAAGAGAGTTTATCCTTATAAAGAATAATGTTAGGTATAAAGAGATTACACTGTATTTATTTTAATTGACTTTATAATTTGACATATATTAATAAATAAAATATATAAAAAATTAGTGTTCGTGAAGGTAGGTGGTCGCCATACTAGCCAATATTCACGCATATCTATATTAATTGAGACACTTTAAATGTCTTCTCGGCTAAGATGAAACAGTAAGTCCATATTATCGGTTAAGACATCATTCTCACAGTTAATTATACACTGCTTAATATAATTATATAAGTGACAGTAATATAATTATGAGGATATTTAAATTATTCTAGTCGTAACACCGTCTCCACGCACGCGTGTCCCGCGCGGCCTTCAGAGAAAGTCACGCTACGCATCACGAATATGTAAAAGCAATTGACACAATATGTACTCGTAATGGCAAATAAGGCAAATTTTAACTCATTCTCAACCTTATCACCTAAGAAACACATGCTAAAAACCGCTTTAAACTTTTACTTTTTTAACGGTAAACTAAAGATGAATTCGCTTTCGGTCGGTGTTGCCCGCTCAAATTGCTCTATCCGTAATGGGTCAATGTGTAGATGATTTAATCGTAGACTGTTATATAAAGCTTACATTGCGTAATTTCCATTCATTCCCAGGTGGAAGGTAATATTTTTTGTTGCTCTTGATTTAATTTCTCCGCTTAATTAGTGTGGTGTCAGACTTGGGTCATTTGCACAAAATTAATTGAGCATGGTGTTATTGGGGTTAAGTATAATCAAAAGTTGTATATTTTGATTAATTAAACAATAAAATATGTAGATACCTACTTACCCAAAACATTTATACTGCTGGGCGACTATTGCTTAATTAGAGTCACTTATTGTTAGTTACTTAGGTAATTTAATTAACTGACACAAACCGTCTGATTTTGTGTGTGCCCGTAATTTAATTCCATTTTATTTTTTTACGATAATATTTTTCTCTTTATACTCTGGCCAAGAATTCACCAGATGCGAGTAAGGAAAAATTCCACCAATGTAGGATTACTTCATTTTAACCACATAACGCAACTCTAGTGGGAAAGGGCTAGCGGAGCAATATATGTTTTCATACAAAACACACAATTTATTGAGCTTTTGTACCATGAAAAGATAAAAACGATAAAGGTAGGTGAGTCGTCAAAATTAAAGTTTTAATTTTAGTCATTAAGTTAAACAATAAGTTACTGATTTTTATTCAAGCCCAGCCGAATGTTTTTTAGGAATCATTCTATGTGATGGATAATATTCTAATCCTACTAACGCAGCTATACGATGTAATCTCAGAGCAATAAAACCTTATTATCTTGCATAAAATTTATGAACATTTAATGTTCTGCCATCGGCGGCAATTTACATGTCGGTATGAGTTTTAAAAACTATCATTAGTTTGATGCATCTTATCACACTTAATATTACATGAATTATTTCAGTATACCTACAACAGATTTACCGAATCAAATCATATAATAACTATGAACCATCGTCTATAGTGGACCGTCTAATTGATACTACTGTAACACTGCCGGTGTTATATAAAAAAACAGCGTACATATACATAGATTTTATACAACATTAAATACGTTATAAGTTGCGTCTATGTTGTTATGCAACAGTCATTTATTTGACTAGATAAGACTCGAGAAATGACGTAAAACTAATTTTTATTTTTATTGGAGAAACAAGCGCGCCCCAGCCAAAGCTTCAAAGATTAATGCGTCTTTATTGACCACCTGGAGAAAGTTTCACTCTTGTCTCATAAAATGTTAGTAGATTGTGGTAATCCAGTGATAAATGGATAACACGGTCCCCTGTTATTTATGACTTTACAGTTAAGCTAGGGTAATACCTATTAATCATTAGTAACTATTTATTATAACACCCACGATTTAAAAAAAAAATAATTTAAACTGGGCTCTTTAGACTGATATTATTATAGTTTTTATTTAAGAAATGATTGAAATAAAAGAAATATTCAATGTCACACTAAAATTTATACAATACATCAGTAAAACAAACGCACATACAAAAATACAAACCTACAAATAGAGAACTATTTTAAAAATCCTCCAACAGCTTTTCTCAGGTACCGACAACAAACAGAGAGATACAGTTTTAACTGACTTCAAAAAAGTAGGAGGTATTCAATTCGACTGTTTTATTATGTTTGTTACCTCTGATCTTTCGACTAGGTGAACCTTTTTTGATAATTCTTTTTTTAATCGAAAGCTGGTGCTTGTCATGTGGTCCCACTCAAATTTGAGCGAGATCTGACAAGTAGTTTTTGAGTTATCCCTAATTTGAAGTCGGTTATTTTTTGTATTATATTATTATGTAATAGATTCACAAATGTATTTAAAAATATTATCGAGGAAGGTGGTAATTTCTGTATAATCCTACACTCCTCAATTACAGTAGTCCATTAGGTATCGTGTAACGTAGTCTAGTTCCAGGTTACTTCCACGCTTCTGAGCAATTACTAAACTATATCACATTACATTACATCACATCACTCGTTCCACTGGACGGACGCTGCATTTCTTCATGAACGGAAACTATAATATTTCTCTCGCCTACCTGCTACTCTTATTTCGTAACTTGATGTGGAATTAATGTTGAAACTTGAGCCTGCCAGTTTCCGCTACTGCTTAAGAGATGGCGCTTTTTTTGTAAATCAAAAATAAGTTAATGTTTGACCACAATCCCACCTAATGGTTAGTGGGAATGTGGTGCAGGATGGTGAGCACACTAACTTAGTAAAAGCGTATTCACTCTTTTCTTAAAGACATCCACGTCATAGGCGGGCGGAAACGCGAAAATCCAGAATCACATTTTCAAAATTTTGTATAGTTTTGTTATTTTTAAATTTACTATTTATTTCAGTATTAATGTGCCTGTGTTTAACTCGCAATATATCCATTTAGAATAATTAAGTTATAAGTCGATGTCTTAAAAAAAAACTTTTTCTTAAAAAAAAAATTCTTTCAGATTTTTACATTTTGTTTACACACAGTGGAGCCATCCTTTTAAATAAATATGTACCTGTCTTCTATAAAGGACATAATGTTATGAGTGCGATAGGTAGTATTTTAAACTTCAACACAAATACAATAAACATGCATTTCCTTTTCTCACGGCATATAGACATTGCAGCACAAGTGTTGGCTTTGCATAATACGAGTAATCACAGCCTCTTAAGTGTTGTAGCTTCCAGCTGATTATTTACCACACTGGCGGTGTGTGGCAACGGCAGTAAACACCATTGACACTCCCATTACTCAGTCAGCACTATTATCTACTTTACTCCGTCTATTATTACTGTTGAAGACTATTGATCGTTCAAAGACCTGCGTGTGATTGTACGATGACATTGAGCGATCAAATCGATCGAAAGCGATAATATAGCGATAATAAAGTATAGAGACCACTCAATACTTAGTGTGGTGAGCTATTATTGGCCTATTACCAACCTGTAGGTTTCTGCTCATTATTGAAAGCCTGAAGCGTATTCGAAACGCTGGTCAAGTGCAGATTGGTGGATAAGTGGCCAAATGTCCCATGTTAGAAGTTTATGCCACCCAATTTCCTACATAGCTACTTTATCTAACGATAACCACTAGAACCGTTAACCAAATGCTTGCCGACTATGATCCATTTAAAAAACACTATCAAAGATCATTTCACGGCTGATTTACTTCGGAAAGTATCCGTTACGCGTTATGCGCTACGCATTCGAGTCTGAAGACCCTACCTTGTTAAAAGATCCAATAAAACCTTTTCATCGTTTTTAGCTCTCCCAAGTTGGATGGTCAACATTGTCAATAAGCGAATTCCGTTCCTTAGCAATAATATGTTAGTAGAGATAGCACATCTACCGTCCCTTTTAATTTCTTTAGCACTCACTACTCACTAGGCACTTATGAAAAGCATCCAAGAAAAGTGCTCTGATCTTAATATGTCTATGCATGAACACCATCCCCTCTATTTATTGCCGGCATAACATAAAGACATACTTTTATAATAACGGCTTAAACCCGCATACATCCGTCCTTATCACACCCATAAATTAGATTTCCTTTCCATCTAGATTAAGGGCTGCCGGCCGAGTGCCGAGCTATCATGTCGAGTTCCCACGTTCGGCATTGCTAGTGAAATCAGTATCTAGTTTGCTTACGCCCAACTTCCGAAGCGTGTGGCACGCGATTTTTCGATTGCGACTTGGCGTTTTATTTTAATGTTATGTCATAGTCGCATGTATACGTAGAGTGTTATAAATTATCGATGTTTGTACCAATTTTAGATAACAGTTAATAATTATTATGTATTAAGTTTTAGCACAAATTCGCCACTCTCAATTATTATTATTTATTTTTGTTGATAAAAAAAAATCATCATTTCTTTTGCTAAAAAAAGCAAGTTAAACTTTCTCGTATTAAAAAAAAACAGCTCTCGGATCTATTTCACTTACTTCTACTGGTCTAGTTCCTATTTCACTAAACGATAAAAAGTCAGTAATCACAAAATTAAATTAAACCGCAAGTCGCTAGCTAGAAGCCACCCTTAAGCCTTACTGGGGTACAACACTACTTACGTATGCGGTATCCGTAGTTACGAGAAAACGATCGGAGACGTTAATTATAGCGCGTTAAGTATATTTGTAGGTCTCCTCGATAGCTGCCATTAAGTTCAAGTTCAGCATTAACTGTTACACCGGTGTGGTTGGGTTTCACCAATGATTTCACTTTTGATTGGAATTAGTCCATGGAGTAATTCCAATCAAGTCTTGTATTAGGAGTACAAAATGTACGTACCCAAATGTAAGCTAGTCAGCCCTGCTTGGCTATACCTACGCAGTCTGCGTATAAGCTACTGTAACTGGAACTCAGTTACCTTTCTCTATTTATATTTTTCGGGCTCCATCCACCTTCATCCAACTTGAATTCAAGCCGACTCCTGCTTAGTATAATCTGCTGAAAAAATTCCTCGTGATGCCATCATATTTATCAACATTCAGTTCTGATCATTGTATTCTCCTCAAATGTTATACATAAGGCGATTTTTAATTTTTCATTTAATGGTCTCTAATTAAAAATACCACTAATTACAACTTTTCATGGAAATCGGTAATTTTTATGTTATCTAGAATAATTATAATAGTTTTTCTTTTCGCATCAACGGACGACAAGATGACGTCAAAGCGGGAACCTAAAATAAAAAGAGCAGTGTTCCACTCTCGCTCCAAACTGCGACCGGCCGAGTGGCCAAGTGGCCACAACTGGCAACTGGCAGCTGCCAACAGGCCACAGCCGCCGGAATGTAGTAGAAAGCGCGAAACGAAGCCACGTTTTGTATGGCGCGTGCGGCCGCGGCATCCTCCGCGAAAACTACTATTTTCGTTTGGCTTGTAAAACTGGCTGTATAAACCTAAAGTAAAATGATAACTGAACTATGATTAGAATTTAACAAGTGATCATTTAGCGTAAATTATACACTATCGCCCCAACTCAGAGTCAATAACGGCTACTTAAATCGCTCCTTTCAGAATTTGTATGGTGATTTTTTACTAAGGACCGATCAAAGTAACCGTTAGTGACTCTGAGTTGGGGCATATAAGTTTTTACCGTAAATCATTTAAAGAATATTCCTACTGTCGGCTATCGGCATGGTCGTTTTAATATTTTTACAAGATCCCAATCGTCTGCGGTTGTCTAACGACGAGCGAACGTAACAACTTTCATTTTAGATGATGTCTTTATTACGAAGTTTGGTTCGCTCATTTAATTAATTAAGCGATGTAAATAACATAATACATACATTTTCTCTGAGAAATTTTAGGTGTGTCGTAATATGAGAACTTTGTTGTTTGTCTGTGGCCAGCGTGTGCAAGTTACCCGTCTTCAGCAAGCTGTAAGGTGTTTTTGTAACTCGACAGCGGAATCCGCGAAATTTCAAAATTCCTTTTCTATAAAACTCGACAGTACAGGTGGCGCCGCAGCCTAGAATGCGGCGGTGATGAAAACTACTTGATCAGGCTAATTTGACATGTGTTTGGTATTCGGTAAGGGACTGATTTGTCTCGATAATCGAATAACGTCACCGTCGAAGCTCGTGTCCAATTGTCAAACGAAAAGTGAGCTTCGATACCAATTGTCAAACGAAAAGTGAGCTTCGATTCCAATTGTCAAACGAAAAGTGAGCTTTGATTTCGAGTTCGAATTTTAGAGAATAGCCCTCCAGGTACCTCCTACCTCTTCGAAGCTTGCCGTCCAGATGTTTAATTAAAGTTCTTGATGGCACCCATGTCACAGGGAGTTCTAGTACCTATGGATAATGTGAGGATACTTAGCGTTATTTTATTTCTTACAAATATTACTGATGGCCAAATATTTTATTACAGCCATTCCTACAGCTACATTTTCTGCAGTGAAAGGAATTAATAACCTTCTGTAATAAGAATTAAAGTTAATCACAAGGTGCAATATATCCAACGCTCTGTTCAACTTGAATCTCGAGTTCTCGACCATGATTTCTCACAGTGAGTGGAGAGTGGAGACACAAGATAAAAATGTTTATTTAGGACTGATGTTATTAATGTTGTGTACATAAACACGATAACAGATTAAATAATATTTGTAAATATTCACGAACAACCTCTATAATGCACGCTCCACACTCACGCGAGAATCTCGCGAGAAGGCGAGAAAAACACAAAAAACGTAAATGTGGAACCGATTCACATAATTTTCGCAGGTTCTTTTTTCAGGCGCCGAGATTCTTGCCGAGATTCTCGCGCGAGTGTGGAGAGCGCATCAAAAAAGAGCGCTATGACATGCGGTTCTTCAAAAAAGGTGTAAAAAGAGTTCTACCTCAGGGCCGGCGATGCATTGGCGATTCCTCTATTGTTCATGTCCATAGACGAAGGTGGCCCGGCCCTTCTGCTTTTTCGTCAGCCCCTCAGGCAATAGTTTATGTCATAGTATCTTATATACTATAGAGATAGAGACAGGGCGTTATATTTACTGTTTATTAATTGTTTATTCAATAAACACAAAGTTGTGTGTATTCCGTCCACGAACGATGACGTAACACCGCTTCACACGTCATTAGAAAGCCCTTTCAACGGCTACACTTGCATCGAATCGTAACCGATCATTATGCACTCAACACTGCAAATATTGCTTCTGAGTATTATACAATTGAAGCATCGAAGGAATTTTAATTATGAGCTATGTCCCACCTTGAACATCGCTCTATATTGTATCATATTTTTATTGTATAATCTCTTCGATGTTATAAGTTTAAAATCACAGTTGATGTCGTTTGTGTAACAGACTTTTCAGTTTTCAAGTTCAATTTATTAGTGTAGTTGTGTGAATTCCATGGTTCTAATTTTGTGTTTTTTTTTTTAAATCGAGAACTGATTTGTGTACTGCCGACAAACTGGCCAGCAGTTTAGCAGAAAAGTAAGTAAGATTAAAGTATTTTCTCTTTCATAATAAATAAAATTAAAAAAAGGTTGATTAAAAACTTTTAGGTCTTTGTGATTGCGCTTTCAGAGACTTTGATAATAATAATATGTAATAAACAAGCGAAAACCGCATCTCAATCGGTTAATAGCTACCTAGTTCTGTAATAAGCGGAAACAAACTTAACACGCCGAAAACTAATAAAAAATTACTTATAGAGATATCCCCCTGTCTTTTCAATTATTACCCATGTAAAGAGGAAATAAATGTAAAATCCGATCCCCAACCACTCACTCCAGTTAGTTTTATTATGAAAATAATTTAAATTGCACCTACCAAGAGCACGTTAGTTTTTTAAGCAGACATTTTATCTACCTGCTTTTTTTGTAGTTTACAAGTTTTCATTGACTGATCTATATTGTACAAAAAACATAAAATTTCGCTAAAAGCGTCGCCAATACCAACAAAGCTCTCCCTGTATAATATAACAGTGCCTATTCACAGTACAATCGCTTAAACACACCATTAACAACAAAACAAATGTAATGAAGTGTTATGAATTCTGTACATTTCCGTTGTCATTGCCACAGGTGTCGGTGCTTACACGGTGTCCTACAACAATTGAATAGACAAAACGGAGAAACGGCTTTGGCTAATTTACGGCATTTTCTACTAGTTATCGAGATAATGTTGTTTTTCTTGACGGCCGTTACATTGAAAATTAAAATAAGTGTTTGTACGGTTAACGTACAAGGATTGTACTGAATAGATAGAGGCAAACTTTTTATCTTCTCAATCTATTAAATTAATAGACTCTTAAGGTGGTGGTACGTTGACTTTGACGAGCTTCTTAAAGAGAAATTTATCGACAATAGGACGCAATAGTAGTCGGGCCGCCCGGCCCGGGCGCTGGGGGTAGGTTAAAGGGACAGCAGGTGAGCTTTTTATAGGGTCGCCATGTTTGAAGTACGTTTATAAAAGGGCTAGAAGGGCGCCGCCGCTGTTGAGCTAATTGCCTAAATGCCATAATAGCCCGCCACCGGTTGCCATATATATTTGTTTTTTTTATGACTCATCAAGTTAATACTCTGTAAATATAACCGTGGATCATTGCAATTTGCATGCAATAAATGGTTTGAAAACGATTCAATTGTCGCTATTGTCAGCTACACCAGCAATAAACATTGTACAATATTGTAGTATTCAAAACCGGTTGGACATTGAGATGCGCATTGCTCACGGAGAAAGTGTCCTGGCCGCCCACTGAACACTGTCCAATGTCCACTCACACTGAACTTGATGTCCAATGTGTGTCTCATCGAATTGCTTGTACGCATTGCCATGCTCATCGAATTGCTTGTACGCATTTGGAAATAATGTCGCGTTAACATTACAACACTATTTGCTCGTAGGGCTGTCGATGGCCGAATAAAGACACAAAAGAGAAAATATAATTTTAAGAGAAAATAATGTGTTAAGAGTTTATACACTTGATGTGTTTTAAGATTATAATTAAGTATTTTAACTGAATTAACATAGTTTAACATATTTTCAAATATCTACCTGCCTCGTATGTTACATAAGCAACATGTACCTACAATTAGTAACATTTGGATTCATGCAATTTTATGCATAGATTCTTCATGTTAACGATAAAATTTTATATTTATTTGTGGATTACAAATAGTGTTGTATGACGCAATGTAATGGGCCATTATATTTTTATTAAGGCTTAACTCTCACTTCCGATTCCAACTGTACGGATTAGTCAGATTTATTAAAAGGGCTTCATTAGCAATCAAAAATACGGTAAAAATAAGGTATCAATATAAAACCTTTTCTTCTTAACTCGTAAATACGGTCATTCAACGATTCTTTTAAGGATTTTAAATCACGTTTAACGATTTCCTTACTGTAGTTAACAAGTTACTTAGAAATCAAAAATATTTTTTAGCCTTAATCAAATAGGTATATTGTTTTTATCCATATGTTTTTCGATGTATATGTATCGAAATTCGAATATGTATAACGATTGAGATTCAAGTACCACCTTATCGGAAATGTAATTTAAAAATGTTTGATTACAAAAGTTCACGCGACACAAAGCTCAAAGCGAGGCAATAAAAGAGATTAATAAAATTTGCAAAAGTAAGTATTGCCAACCCTAAGTACACAATAATTTCACGATAAACCTGCCAATCCACCAAAGCGTCTCAAAGATTTGAAACGGTTTAATCATCCGTCTAACGACTATATCCGATAGCCGGACAGCAATTACCGTAATAACCGGTAGATTAAACGCAAACGTATTACTTGTAATTTATTGGTAACGTTGATCGGATATCAGTCCTGGGCGAGAAGTAAAAGCTGTTTTTAACTGGAGAAAAAGTAGGCTTGTATGTGAAATAATTTGTTTTAGATGCTTAACTAACGCGCCCGTTTCAATACTTTTAATGTAATAATTCTTGACAAAAAATAACCGACTTCCAAATAACTCAAAAACTACTCGACAGATCAAACTCAAATTGAAGTGGGACCACATGACAAGCACTAGCTTCCGATTAAAAAAAGAATCATCAAAATCGGTTTACCCAGTCGAAAGTTCTGAGGTACCTACCTAACAAACATAAAAAAACAGTCGAATTGAATACCTCCTCCTTTTTTGAAGTCTGTTAAAAATAACAATATTAACATTTACAACGTTTGTAACTTATTGGTTTTGCCGGACCGGATCCATTAACATTAAAATTATGGTTTTCCCAATTCCATTGCATGGTCATTGTTTCTTCCCACCGCAATGATGGCCCTAATAGATGGCCCTAGCGGCCTAGCCGGTCTGTTAACAGCGATGTCATTAACGGCCGGTCTCAATAATGTACTAACAGATGGAAGACTGTGGATAGGGCTGTCATCTGTCATATTTGTCAATTTTTCAGAGGCAAAAATTGACAAATATGACAGATAACATACTAATGGTAGCCCTATTCACAGCCTTCCATCTGTTAGTACATTATTGAGACCGGCCGTAAGGGTGTCATTATTGTGTTACCACTTTTTATATCTTGCCATCACCATTCACCATAATATTATTATGATAACATACCAAACCATATAAAAATATAATTAACGTGTGATGAAAGTATCGGTCACCTCGCTCTAAAGTCCGATTTTTAGGCTTGACACAATTTTTTATTGCAATATTAATTCAAATTTAAAATACTTTATTCACACTGATACACTTATGGGCGTCATTTTTTAAAGCTGATTTAATTGAATTAGTTTAAAAAAAATTGTAATTAATAAATATTTTGTTTTAGCCCAGAATTATTTTATCAGTCTCTAATATTTTTATCGTTTTGTGTGAGTCTTATGTGAACCTTTTATATTACAAATAACGATAAAGATCTAACTACAGATAATTTTACAGTGGCGTAGCTAGGAGGCCCCATAACAATATTAGACCTTGTCCAGAAGGGACGAATTCGCCGCGATTCTCTCGTGCGTATCACGCGCGACCGTTGCGTCCAGAAGGAGCCTGCCAACGCACGAAAATTTAGGCGCTCCATTTCCCTTGATACGTGCACCTCACTCTGTTGTTCGACTTGTTCGCGCGTTAGCCTGGACGCAACAAGGCGTCTCTAGTATCTCGACTCGCGCGCAATACGCGCGAATTACGCGCGAGTCGAGAGTCTGGCGTAGTGCACGCGATTTACGCGCGTATTTTGAGTTCGCGCGATGCTTGTGGACGCGATGTACTGACGCCTAGTATCTCGCTAACGCGCGAATGAATTCGCGCGAAATGTTTCGCGGCGAATTCGCCCCTTCTGGACAAGGTCTTAATTGTAGAGCCCCTCGACGTTAGCTTATCTGTCAAATATAAAAGGAAACTGTAGCGGTCGTAGGCCGGTGGCGAGCTTTTTTTGGGAGTGTTAGTGGTGGCCCCGTATAATTGATGCGGCTGATACGGAGGTAGCTAGTTAGTTACGCCTCTGAATAAATTATTTTCCTTGCTTATCCTTGTAAGGGAACACTAGCGCCATCTCTTACCGTATAGTTGAACTACTTAAACTACGCAGGAAGTGCAGCTAACTGCAATCTAATAAAATTGAATAAAATAAATTACCTTATATTAAAGATCCGAATCGAATTAAATATTTTATGTGACCTACACCTAATGAAGTCAGTAAATTAACCTTGTTACTTACGCTTTTTAGTGTTAATATTATTTTTGCAACCTACTGGATATAAAATTAAGATGGATCTGAAAATGGATCTTTAGGAAAGAGTGCATTTGAACGAATTTCGTTCATCGAAATTAATAACTTGAGATTTTGAATGAAATTCCTTTACATTGTAGCAAAGGAGTAGCATTTGATTATAAAATTCAAAGCTTTTAATAAGTCTTCGGTAGTATAGTGGTCAGTATCCCCGCCTGTCACGCGGGAGACCGGGGTTCGATTCCCCGCCGGAGAGAACTATTTTTATATTTTTCTGACAAATATTTTTTATTTGTTTATCGTATTATGTTGTAATATTTTACTGGAAAATACTTTTGGGTTATTTTGTTGTGACAATATGTTATAAATTTTTCTAACGATTAACAACATCGATTCTAATCTTCTCTGATAATATTTAATTTTCTACAAATGCAATGTACAAATGATGGTGATTCTTGAAGTAGGTTGCTTCAAACTTGCTCCAGAAAAGGTTGTTTCACCTAACAGCGACATTAAAGATAATTTAGTACTTACTTAATACTCGTGTTCCGGCTGGGGACTCTTACTCTTTTGACTAAAATATATTCTGATTGTGAGATTAAAATATATCTACAAATTTCCTAACGATGCAGCGATGTACCAGTTAATTTTATTCCTGTTACTGTTACTCTGAATCATTTTCGGAATTCGAAATCCGATCTCCCGTTCAAAGTGAGCTTTAGACCACAAAATTATCTTTCTCTTAAACTTAACTTAAAAAATCATACTAATACTATTATCATAGGTATTTACCCACTGAATAAAACTACTTAGTACTAATGATCCCACTTAACACTAATTGCGGGTAAAGTGAATGTGGTTGATACAATAAAATTATCACCATGAATAAGAACTGTTATCTGTCAAGCAAACAATGGATGGAGGAAAGGGAAACAAAGCGGCGAAATGAATCACTTGGCTGCGGTATTTGCCTTCTACCTATTAAGATAATTGGACAGCATGAGTTTTGAAGAGGTAGAGAAGGCGCTGAAACATCTCAAGTCAAAATATTCAGCAGGTCCGGATGGCATACCCGCGTTTCTCTTTAAGGATTGTGGGAGAGTTCTCGCGGAACCACTGCATTACATGTTTAATGTTTGTCTAAAATTAGCGCAATTCCCGAGTCAGTGGAAAGTCAGTCGTGTCATTCCTGTCCCTAAGGGGAGGGAGGGACCGGACATCAGCGGCTATAGACCGGTGGCAGTGCTGTCGACCCCGGCGAAGGTGTTTGAGTCCGCAGTTCAGAGCAACATACAAGCACAAGTGCGCGCGCAACTATCGGACGTTCAACATGGATTCCTGCCGGGGCGCAGTACCGCGACCAATCTTCTTAATTTTATGGTGGGAGTAGTTCCTTTTGTAGATGCTGGCGTCCAAGTGGATGCAGTCTACTTCGATTTTAAAAAAGCGTTCGACACAGTTGACAACGACGTTTTGCTGAGTAAGCTTGCGAATGTAGGATGTACACCTCATCTATTACAGTTCTTCGTAAGTTACATGAAGGATCGACAACAGTATGTGGACTGCAACGGGCACGAATCTGAACCTTATTATACCAGATCAGGCGTGAGTCAGGGAAGCAATTTAGGGCCCCTCGAATTTATTATAATGATTAACGACTTGCCGAAAGTCATTAAATATGGCTCTTGCTTACTTTTTGCAGACGACCTAAAGTTGCTTCTCCCGGTCCGAGACAGAAGCGATTGTGAGCGGCTACAAGATGACATTAATCGTGTGATGCAGTGGTGTCGCGAGAATAAACTCTACTTAAATCTAAATAAATGCACGACGATTACATTCACGCGATCGCGAACTCCTATTGAGTACCAGTACGCAATGGAAACGTTACCGCTACAACGAGTAGCGCAAGTACGTGATCTGGGTGTCTGTGTTACGAGCGATTTAGATTTTAAGAATCACATTACACACATTGCCAGAAAAGCATACAGAAACCTGGGATTTGTATTGAGACAATCGCGGAGTTTCACTAACATGACCGCAATCAAGGCGCTGTATGACGCACTGGTCAGGAGTCATCTAGAACACAGTGCAGTCATATGGTCACCGTATGAGGATAAATATGTGGTTATGTTGGAGCGTGTCCAAAACAAGTTTCTAAGGCACCTGTACCATAAACTGTATGGAGTTTACCCCTTTTATCCTTTAATGTACCCTACCCTTTTTGTCCTAGGAATGGTAGGGTACAACGAATTGAGGGTACGTCGGGAGTTTGCGCTTTCCCAGTATATTTTTAAGCTACTGCGTGGAAAAAGCTATAACCCAGGAGTGTTGTGTTGTCTGGGCCTCTGTGTCCCGGAGCGCTACGTGTGGAGGCGCAGGCGTCCGCCGCTGCTCGCGGTGCCGAGCTGTCGGACAAATCTGCTCGCCAAATCGCCTCTCATAAGAGCCATTAAATCTTTAAACCGCGTACATGAGAAGCTTGATTTATTTTCATGCCACTTGAGTGAGTTCACAAGAGTGACATTACATATTATGTTATAATAATTAAAAATTTATTCATGTATCTATAGGTATTTAGCTTTAGTTTTGTGCTGTTATTTTTATGTGCTGATGTTATGTTTTGTGCTTTGCTTTGCTACTTGTAATAATACTGTGTAATATTTTCTTTTGATGGGTATCATATTTGTTATTTTTTTTTTCATTTTAAATCTTTGGTTGTGTTGTAAATATATGCAGATTTGTATGTAGTGCATTGTAGCAAATTTCCCCCCTGTCGAATTGGGGTTTCCTGTAATGACAGAGTTGGGAGTTGTAAAAATAAATAAAATAAAAAATAAAAAAATAATATAGAAGATACATTGCTGCATTAATAAAAAATCTAATTTTGTTTTCTAGCTTATACAGCAGTGTATTACGAAGTAGGTAGGTACCTACCTAGTGAAGTTAATAAATTAAAATAAATTAGTCTCTTCAGGTAATCTAATGTTATATAATCTAATTTATTGTTAGTTCCATAGTTGTGTTTATTCGATTATTCGTTTAACACACATTTTTCCTTTTTGTCTACTTTGTATCTTTTTTAGGGTTCCGAAGAAAAATCGGAACCCTTATAGTTTCGTCATTCATATTTAAGAAACTGTATGATTTACTTATTAAACATATTATTTTGTGCTACTTGAAAGAATCAAATTGATCGTCGAAACATGACGTAAACATATGAGAAAAATTAAATTAAGGATGTGCCTCCGATTCTGACACAAATGACATTAGACCCAATCGACTAAACTGTTTCAAGTTACTGAGCAGACGTTATAATATAAATACAAATCAACAATGCACCATTCACACGGAAGCACGATTTATCAAAGAAAGTGGCGAGTAGCGATCGAGTGTCATTGCACCTCGCGTGTGGCCACCACCACCATTGTGTGGTAGTGTGGTAGCGGTCACGGCGTCACCACAACACCAACCTTCACACTCGCTGCTTCTGTCAAAGAAATGCGGAGAAATACATACCTACTGATACAAATCGATTTTTAACCGACTTCAAAAAAGGAGGAGGTTCTCAATTCGACTGATTTTTTTTTTTTTAATGTTTGTTACCTCAGAACTTTGGACTGGGCGAACCGATTTTGATGATTCTGATTCTGATGATGATTTTTTAATCGAAAGCTGGTGGCTGTTATGTGGTCCCACATAAATTTGAACGAGATCTGACAACTATGTAGTTTTTGAGACTTTGAAGTCGGTTATTTTTTGTTAGTAAAATTTAGATTATTTAAAGATAAATTCGTAAACTTTTAATTCCTTATTTTATTTACAATTAATATTATACATAGGTAGCACAGCTGTGTAAATAAACAGATCAATACATAATGCGTGACAACAATCCTACTTGATAGCCTTAACGCACAAGATAAAACAGAGAGACAGTATTGTAAGTAACTTCAATAATACCTTTTTTTATGTAAATAGCCGGCAAACAAGCTGACGGTCCACCTGATGGTAAGTGGCTATCGTCGCCCATGGACATCAGCAACACAAAATGCATCACTGATGCGTTACCGGCCAAGAAAGAGAGAAGAAGAAGAAGAAAGAAAGAAAGCTGACTCATGGTCAAGGGTGGTAGCTATCCAGGCGAACTCAATGTTACCAATATAATCCCTCGAGGGCCCTACCACCAGCGAAACCACCTTTCAGCAAAAGTTACATAATTAAACAGATAGTTCTTAGTTTTATCTCTGTGATCTATGTTCTTAGTAATTGTCACCGTAACAACAACCAAGGAAAATGTAAGTAAAGTAAATAAGCTGCGAATGTCACGAAGTAAGGAACGGAGAGTCGTGCTTCTCATTACTTTAATTATGTTTAGAGAAGTTATGCTTCATTATATTTACTTACAGGTGCAATTTAAGTGCTCTACGTAATCACTCATTAGCCTGTAGGATGCCTGTAGAGCATGACTCTTTCCACGAGGAAGTCTGTATCTGGCAACCTAGTCACTAGACTGTAACTTATTTTAATCCCATTGATAGTATCAATAGGTACTCATACAGAAGATAGGATAGTAGATACATAAGATTCTTCATATGACATATCTTTGACTATATATTACCCATCGCACCGCGCCTATGTTATTTTGAACGAAGTTCCTTATCGCGCGTTGCGAAAGGGGGCTAGGCGGAAAATTTGGTAACGACACTTTTAAGATATTTAATTTATTTATGCTAAAGCTAAATAACAAAATATGAACAACTCATACCTTGCCTAGCACTTTTAAAAAAGTTGCTAGAAAATGATAAATGTTACTAAGCTAGCTAAGTTAGCTTTAGCTCGTAGGTACTTGATCATTACAAAGCTTTGCAGGTACCTACCATTCTATTCTCTATTGCGTGCAACAACGATTTGAATTTCAATAACAATAATAATAACACAATGATTGTGATATAATAATAACTTTCCATAGAACAGCTTAATAGCCTTAAAGTAGCGAAGATGACGTAATAAATGATGCGATGTTAAACTTTGATAGATGGACACATTGACACATTAATTACTAATTAAATTTAATATGGCCGATATGGGTAGGATGGAAATGTTTTGTTATTAGTATTTAATAATATACAATTTTACATCTTCGAGATAATAATACTATTTAGATACAATTAAAAGTCTCATATGAATGGTAGTAAGAAAGTAATTTTATATTGCAGATAGATAAATTGATAGGGTTATTAAATTACTAAATCAGTCATGGGATATCATCCCAACTTACCTGTCCGGTAGTTGTGGTATGGTATACGGGTATGCGACCCCGGCTTCCTAGCTATTACTGTCCTATCCCTTGCCCTCCTGGGCGGTAATATCCTACATTCCCAATTTTCCACTCCCAACTTACCAATCTTCCTTTTCACACCACCTATCCTTCCCTTTCCCTATCCCTACCCTCTCCGCCAATCCAACGTCTGCCGCGCGGATGGATGCATGGCTAGGGGCAAGCCTAGTCATTAGCGTGCCACACTGCCCTGGGACCGGGCGACCCAGAATTAGGCTAGCCTTACCCTGGCATGCGGGGCTCTGCTGGGGTGGACAAACCTTTCCCTCGCTACTCGTGGGAACGCAATGGATAATTATAAAACTAATTTAATTAAACAAAATGGCGGCGATGTGGTTCGCCACCCATCACGTCTCGTTTCTCGCGGGGGTGAAAAGCGGTCCATGGAGAGCCGCTTCGCTACGTTGAATGTAAGAGGAGGAATGGATGGTAAGGTAGATGAAGTATGTCAGATGATGGATGAACGATGCATAGATATTCTGTGCGTGAACGAAACCAAGAGGAAAGGATGTGACACCACGGTTCATGGTTACTACACGGCATACTGGTCGGGAGTCCCCCAAACCAGCCGAGGCTGTCAGGGAGTTGGTGTGATTCTTTCCTCTCGAATAGTTGAATGTGTGATAGAGCATGAATGTGTAAGCCCAAGACTCCTCTGGATTAGGTTAAAAGTCGGACTCACTCGCTTGTTTATCCTTGGGGTCTATGCACCGACGGATCTGGGCGGAAGTGGGTCATTAAAAGCCCAACAAGAGAGAGAGGAATTTTGGGATAGCATGAGAGAGGTCTTGAATAAATGCGGAGAAAATGAAAGGATAGTGATGTTAGGGGACTTTAATGGGTGGGTAGGAGTAAAGCGTGATGGGTATGAAGGAGTTCTGGGTACGTTTGGGGACGAAAGAGTGAATGACAATGGGAGAAGCCTGCTTGAAGTATGCTTGGAATGGAATCTTTGCGTAGCCAACACAATGTTTGACCACAAAAAGATCCATTTGTATACAAGAAATGAGGGTGAGTCTAGAAGTATGATTGATTTTGTAATTGTGGATGAAAGACTGAAGAAGAAAGTGATAGACACTCGGGCATACCGCGGTGTAGGGCTCGACACAGACCACTTCCTGGTCATAGCCCGAATGCGTGGCCTCTTTAAACGGTGGCGACACCGAGAGGCTAAGCCTACGAGTGTTTTGGACAGAATAAAAGTGGAAAACCTACAAGAAAGAGAAAAGAAAGACGAGTATGTAGAGAAACTGAATGAAAGTTTTAAAGGTATAGAAGAGATAGGTGTGATTGAAGAGTTGTGGGAGACATTTAAGAAAGGGGTCGTGAATGTTGCTATTGAGGTATGCGGGGTAGCTAAAAGAAGGAAAGGAAGAAAGAATTATAATGTGTGGATGGATAAAGATGTACAAAGGGCGGTGCAAGAAAAGAAGAAAGCGTGGTTGGATTGGTTAGCAACAAAAGCTAACCAAAAAGTTCAAAAGGCAACGGATGACGAGATAAAGGAAGCAAGAACGAAGTATAAAAGATTGAAATCAGCAGCGAAAGAAGTTGTGTCTAGAAAGAAAGAAGAACGAAAGGATGATTTTGATAGGAGGCTCACTGAAGATTTCCAGTCAAACATCAAGTTTTTCTGGAAATCCATCAAAACAGCCAGAGGAAAAACATCTACCTCGGAGCTGAGTACAATCAGGAGTCAAGGTGGAAGCATTATAAAAGGAGAAGAATGTGTGTTAAAGAGATGGAAAGAGTATTTTGAAAGTTTGTTTGAAAGAGAGGAAGTGCAGGTACAACATCCGGCACCTTCCATGGAAACTAATATAAATGTTGATGAAAGTGAGATAAGCATGGATGAAATAGTGAAAGCGTTGAAAAGTATGAGATTAGGTAAGGCAGCAGGGTATGACAGAATTACCGTCGAGATGCTGAGGGCTGGACAGGGCATAGTAGCTAGCCAGCTGTACCGCCTTTTCAATTTGTGCTGGCGAAATGGGCAAGTACCGGGAGACTGGTGCAAAGCCGTAATCGTGCCATTGTATAAGGGAAAAGGGTCACGGCAGGACTGCATAAATTACCGCGGTATAAGCCTTCTCAGCGTCGTCGGTAAATTGTATGCGAAAGTGTTGATTGAAAGGGTTGTGAATGAAACAGACGAAAAAGTATGGGACGCACAAGCGGGATTTAGAAAGGGAATGGGATGTACGGATCAGGTCTTTTCCTTGCGGCGCATAGCCGAAAAGTGTTTGGCTAAAAACAAGAACGTCTATTGCGCGTTCGTAGATCTAGAAAAGGCCTATGATAGAGTGGTGAGGAATGAATTGTGGTCAGCATTGTCCGTGAATGGTGTGAGCAGTATCCTCATACGAGCATTACAATCTCTTTATAGGGATTCTAGTGCTTGTGTAAGGATAAACGGGGCATACACTGAATGGTTTAATATCGAAAAAGGTGTTAGACAGGGATGTGTAGCGTCACCGTGGCTGTTTAATCTGTTCATGAACAATTGCTTGACAGACTTAAAAGGGAATGAAAGTGGGTTGAGAATGAATGAGTTACTCGTCAAATGTTTTCTTTATGCTGATGACCAAGTGTTACTTGCGTCTTCAGCCGAGGAGTTGCAGGAGATGGTAACTGCTATGAATGGAGCTTTTGTTAGAAAAGGAATGAAGATGAATGTAAAGAAGACGAAAGTTATGGTGTTTGAAAGAGATGAGGCAGTGACAGACTGCAATATCGTGATAGGAGATGAACAAATTGAACAGGTGAATGAGTTTGTGTATCTGGGTTCAAAGTTTACAAGAGATGGAAAGTGTGAGAGCGATATTGAAAGAAGAGTGAATGCAGGAAACATGGTGAATGGAGCTTTGCACTCCTTTATGAACAGTCAGAAGGTGTCTAACAAGGCTCGTTTGGCTGTGCATGAGGGGGTGTTGGTTCCGACACTCATGTACGGAAGTGAAAGTTGGGTATGGCAGAAGAAACATGAAAGCAGAATAAATGCAGTTGAGATGAGAGCGTTAAGAAGTATGATAGGAGTTAAACTGAGTGACAGGATAAGAAATAGTGAGATAAGGAAACGGTGTGGTGTGAAAGAAGATGTAGTGACAAAAATTGAGAAAGGTATGCTGAGATGGTTTGGACATGTCGAGAGAATGAATGAAGAACGATTGACGAAAAAAGTGTATAAGGCGAGTGTGAATGCGAGTGTTGGAAGGGGTAGACCTAGGCGGACGTTTCAAGACCAAATTAGGGACGTCTTGAAAAAAGGCCAGGTCAAGAGTACAGCAAACCGAAGAGCATGTATGAAAGGAATAATGAAAGTGGACGAAGCGAAAGAAGTATGTAAGGATCGTAGCAAGTGGAAAGAAGTGGTCTCTGCCTACCCCTACGGGAAAGAGGCGTGATTTATATGTATGTATGTATGTATGTATGTATTAAATTACATATTATATTAAGGTATTGTAATAATTCTTCTAAAAAAAGAACCGGCTTAAAAATTAGGGATAACTTAGAAACTACTCGTTAGATCTCGCTCAAGAAATGGGACCACAGACAATAAAGAACAGAGACACGAGCAAGACTTTAAATTTATTTTATTGTGGCATAACGCATAAAGTTAGAACGTTAAAGGACCATGCCCATAATAGTATGGAGCTGAAAGTCAGAAATGCCATGCAATGCCCAAATTGCAGCTCAATGCATTATGATAACTTTTTAACAGTATTTTATATATTATATCTAGATTTAATGTCGTATAAAGCACCGGTTCAAAAGATATTGGACATTAAACATGATAACTTCCTACTGGTCTTTTATACATTTTATCGCTTACAGACAGCATTGCTATTAGTTTTTCATTAGGAACTTAATTTTCTATTAATTTCATTTAATTTTTAATTTTTTATCCAGTGCTTCATATGATTTAAAATTAACAAAATAATTCTAGTTTTTATTTATTAGAGCAATCTTGTAATATACGTTATGAATAACTCATACATTTTAAAAGGTAGTAGAGTGAGCTTAACTGTGTACATACCTTCTATCAATAACCCTTTACAGTAAATGCCACATGCTTACGCAAGCGTTTGGACTTTGGTGTACAAAGTGCATGCAACCTTCCGCATTAGTAAGTATAATATGTAGGTTGAAGCATTAACAGGTTCAACTCGCTATCAGAGCAATTTACGATGTTTGTAATATTCAAGTAATTGGACAGTAAGGTGTCTTCGAGTCAAGAGTAAATAGGCTTCTTAACTTCTTAAGTTAGGGCGCTTTACCACCCATGACTTGAATGACTGCATGCTGTTCATCAAGGCTTCCGATAAAAAACCGCATCAAAATCGATCCATTCCATTAGGAGCTACAGATAGACAGACACATTGACTCACACAAACACACACAAAGAGAGAAAGAGAAAGAGAGAGAGAGATAGAGAATGAAAAATTCTCGTCAAACTTATAACATGCCCCTTTGTGCTTTTCAAAAAATCTGTCATAGACTCAAAAGAATGTTGGTCTCTTGTCGGCTCATAGCCCAACAGTTTGAATGTTGGTCTTTTGAAAGAGATTGCCACAGTTTGAATTCAGCTCTCTTGGAGCAGTCGTGGTTGTTGGTTATTATGATGAAGTTAATGCCGGTGGTTCGCCATTCATCATTGCCCACTTGGTTGACTGCAGCCTAGAGCCCTCGCAATGCGACTCCATCGGGTTCTGTTGTTGGCTTTGCGGACAGATTGAATAATGGAACACTTCGATAAGCTTTCAATAATGTCCATCTAGCGTGTGAGTCTAATCTTCCATACATCGCTAATTTTCAAAGTTAAGTGCGTTTAGAAAATAATTAGAAGAAAGTGATCCCTGATGTCTTCAGTACAAACTTATTTAGGTAGACGGATATTTATAATCATGATAGTATAACTAGCACGACTTCAAGAATTTAGTTCCCGGTTTCCAAAACTGGCCAACTGGCTCACGTAACAGTCATTGTTCAGTGTTACGTGCTATGTAGATGATCTGACCACCCTACCATCGCGGCATCGTCAGCGACGCTATCTGTTGCGCAACGCTCGAAATTATGCTCGATTATTTTCACATTTACCATTTATACAATTCACTTGCCCCAGATAGAAAGTATCGTGTCGAGAGCGCCATCTGTTTGTAGCACTGGTTTAACCTTTTAGAGGTAAAGATACCATCTTGCTTGTATTGTATCAGCCACCTAATGACTCGCCGTGTTCCGGCTGGAGCCTTGAGAGCCAGTTCTATCTTCTTTTTCTTCTCTCTTTCTTGGCCGGCAACGCATCATGATGCCTTTAGTCCATGTAGAGTTGCCAGATGGCAAGACTGAATTATCTAGACAAAACTTCAAGAAGTCGGGATGTGTCGGGACAAAAATTTTTTTTTAAATAGCCGGCAAACAAGCTGACGACGGAAAAAAAATGGCTTGAACACGTGCGGCAGGACACGGGCGCTGCGTTCGTCGGGAAACTGGACATCATGTGAAATATCGGGACCATCCAGACGAATCCCGACCATCTGGCAACCCTAGTTCCACGCCGCTGATGTTCATGGGCAATAAAAGCCACTTACGGTGGATTGTAAGCTCGTTTGCTGGCTATTTCACAATAAATTATGTCAAAAATTAAGGTGTGTTATTTAAATAAAAATCTTTTCATCCGATGCGTAAAGACTCTTTGATTTTTAAAACCTCTTAATGCCATCTGAACTCACATCACTACTTAAAGTAATATTCAAACAAACTTTCAATAGCCTTGCAATATTGCTCAATATTATTAGATGTGAGTTACGACCACACGACGACCAAAAAGGTACTTTCAAATTTACGCCAAACCGTGACACACTATTTTATTAACATCTACGAGAATAGGTGCCTATTGTAATGTAACATGCATAAAATTTAACGTTGCATTTAGAGTGACAATAAAGTCTATTTATTTAGGACTTTCCCATCTCTTGAGAGAATTTGTTAATTAATAATAAACAACAAGTCTCATAAAATAGAATATAATGAAACAGTATTTTTTTAAGTAAGTATAAATAATTTATACTTACTTAATAAATAATTATTATTTATCTCCCTATTCTTAATTTTTATAGAGTTGGCCGCACATTGGCACCTTTTGAACCGCAAACTGATACAAATGGTAACTTTTTTATATTGGTCATTTATTAATTTGCCCATTTTTGTTTAAAACCTTTTTAAATTAAAATATGTACTTAATACATAGATATTAACGTTAGATTAACGATACCGTAAATTTATGACGTAATGAACCTCTTTAAAATTTTTAGCTCTCACAATTAGTATTTACGCCGAGCATTACGCCGAGCGACTGTTTTATTCATTATCAAGATTACTGCAATACATGATGGTGGATACTATTATTATTACTAAATGTAGAGTAGCTCTACGAATACACTGTAATCATACGGTAATATTTGGAACACATTACAAATAAGTAAGTAATGATAATATGATGAAATCCACATTTTGCTTACCAAACTTGGCCCTGCTTTTGTAACTTTGTTTATTTGAAAGTACAACCAAATTGTTTGTACTTTTGAAGGCTTGCCATATCAAAGTCAACTAGCCTTTTATCGCCAGATAAAAAGTATTCAATCATCTAAAAAGCATAACTTTTGCAATCATAGCAATCGTTCACGACAATCACGACATATTTTCTATTAAATTCCTAGCCCTACAATAGCAGCCCAATATTGTACGAATCATGAATACGAAAAGTACCCGGTTCAATTCTATAAAAAAAATCAAATGATATTTAAAGTTTTTAAACATCTAAAATTGGTCAAGTCATTCAAGAAAAAAGTAATGGGCTACAGTCACGCATTTCTTTGTGACATAACAAAGCGTGCCGATTGATAAAACCTTGCTTTACTCGCTTAAACTTTTGTTGTCATGTTACACACTGACAAGACACTTCCGTATGTTTACAAGCGAGCTGTGATGATAGCTTAAGATCGGTAATTTGGTAATGACCTACAATTGTCGCACGCTTTGACTGTATTGATAATTTGTTGGTAATTTGACTTTAACTGTGGGAAGTGGCGCTTGTTAGGGGAGGCCTATGTCCAGCAGTGGACTTCCAAAGACTGATGGAATGTGGGAAGTGCAAGAGTAGGCTAGGTAAATTGCTTTCAGATGGCATGATAGTCAGTTTGTTTATTGTTTTCGGTTATTATTACTTCGTCTTCTTCCAACTGACGAAATGAAATAGTAGACAAAAACCTCACCCTCCTGTAAAAATTTTCTTGCCAAATTATTAACCACATTATTATTTTATTTTAAAATGAAATCACTGTTTTTATAATACCCACTACTACAGGTGAAGAGTTAGCCACTCTTAGAAGCATTATTGTTATCGAAACACAAGCCTAACATGGTTAATACTAGTTTAGATTAATTGAACAACTTTCGAACTTATTATTATATACCTAGAAGCCTATATACCTTGAGAGAAGAATGATCTGTAGGATAAAAATAAATTTAGAAAAAGAGTTTTTCACGTTATAGTTGAAAATGTTGTTTGAAAATAATTCTGACAAAAAATAACCGACATCAAAATTAGGGATAACTCAAAAACTACTTGTCGGATCAAAATCGGTTCACCCAGTAGCAAGTTCTGAGGTAACAAACATAAAAAATACAGTCAAATTGAATACCCCCTCCTTTACATTCCTTACCTTTTTTGAAGTCTGTTAAAAAGACAGATAGGATATCAAATGCCACTTTTATCTAATTTAAAACAGCTACAAGTTCTCACACAACAACAGATTCTAAAAACGCTGTTTCCATATGTACCTACAAGAGAAAAATTTACAAACCAAATTCTCACTACAATTTCAAAATCATTCTTCCACGGGATTTTGCACTCTAAAATGATTTGCATACGAATTAAGTTTCATTGAACTGAACGACATAACAGATGAACTCCGTAAAAAGTGAAGTAACAATCATTGTGTTTTTACTCTCACGATGTAGATAACTTTTATTGTTAGCAGTATGAAATTCAGATTCGCTCTGGCAATGAGAGGGAAGGTTCACATTTAATGACACTTTGTTATTGAATGGACATAATTTTATGCAACAAAGTGTGAACGGAGCTCAGAGGTAGATTTCTGCAAATTATGTTTCCATCCATCCATCCATCCATCAGCCTTTTGAGTTCTCCCCTAATCTACGCCACTCAGACCGGTCCTGAGCCTTCTGAATCAAGCGGATACCTGTCTTCTTCAGGTCCTTTTACCGAGGCGTGGTCTCCATTCGAGGACCTTTCTTCCCCAACGGTTCAAATTATGTTTGGACCTGCCTAAATTCCAATATCTACCATTATTACGTCATTTACAATTAAGTGGTAGCAACAAAATTATCTTGTTGTTACACAACAACATAACACATTTTTATGTTTATTTCACTGCATTTTTATTATACGCATTTCCAAGCGAACGTTACATTACATATTTGGGCATATTATGTTTCGCACCTGCTATTTAATTAGGTGTAAGTAAATTAATATTGAATGACGCATTTAGATTATGTTGCAATTCTTTTTTCAACTTTATTTGAATGGTGTTCGGGAATGATAATATGGCTATCATACACAAAGTTTTTTTTCAATTCAGCTTTTTATTAGTATCGATTCGTATATAAAAAGCCAACAAACAGACAAATTGGCCATTTGATAGTAAATAGAAATCCAGTCAAATCTGCAAAATAACGTCACAAATGCGTTGTCACGCAAGATAAGTAGAGTAAATAAGCCTTCAGTGTTAAGTTTTGTCTTAAAAGTTTAAAGTTTAATGAAGATTAAAGATGTTCCATCCTTCACATAGGTGTGTTGTGTCCAGAACATATCGTTAGTGATTTTTCTCTGCGGACGAGCGGCCACTTTTACTTTTGACCGTCGGCAAGCCTGAGGCAACAGATTATTACGAAAACGTGCTAAATGCATCTCGCAAGTGCACTCTGCTAATGTATTGGGCAATACATATGTAGAAATTAGGTAGTTAACTTATTCTTGAGAGATTAAATTTAGATTAACTTGACTTTGCATTAATGATATATTCTATCACATTTATTACTATTGTATGACTGTTATTAACATTCTGAAATCATTGTCAATGTTTTTTCTTATTTTTATCACCCAATGTTTCAATATTATTCTTTTGGTTTCTTAAAACATTGCCGAAATGTGTGTTAATGTGCGTCGTTAGTCTCTGTTTTATATTACGGCAACGTGGTCACCGTAAAGTAACATTGTGCTAAACATTTGTATTTCATTGTTAAATTTAAACACATGTAGTAACAAAATGTGATTTGACATTTGTGTTTTCCTGCTTAGCGTACCTGATTTCTAGCCTATTTTGAATTTTTATCAACAATTTGATACTAAAATCATTAGTCTTACCTACATGTAGAGTGTAGACAATCGTTTTATACAATGTCCTTTGCAAAACAGTATCAATTTTACAGACGATTTGGCATAATCAGCACCTCAAACTCAAATCGAATCTTGAGATGGCCGAGTTTAAATCAGTTTATAATACGGGTCTCAGTATCTGTAGCATCAACATAATCTCTAAGTAACTTCATCCCAGGAATGAGAACGGTATACCTACTTTTAATTTTATCGGAATGTAGTCCAACGGGTTCACCCTAATTTCCTTATATTTACCATCGTTGAATTATGGTAGTAGACCGCTCACCGGATTAGGATGTTGACCTGGTGCAGTGTAAGTACACTAAATACGAGGAGTGTCTATGTACCATACCATCGTAGGAAAGAAATCAATTTACTTATTATTTACTTAATTATGTAGGTAGGTATAAATTAATATTCAATCTCGATCGTGTTTGATTATATCCATGGAGGTAAGAAAAAAAAAGAAAAACGACTACTTTACAAAAAGCTGAGAAAAATTTATAGATAGGTGCATTGATCTTTTCCGTTTCTTGCCTTCTTTCTTCACTCTTTTTAGTGTTGTGAAGTAAAATATGAAAAGTACAATGTAAATTAAAGTTTCGTCATGTTCGTTCATCCGTCCTTCCGTCCGCCCGTCCGCCCGTCCGCCCGTCCTTCCGTCCTTCCGTCCTTCCGTCCTTCCGTCCATTAGTGCCAGAAAGCTGTAATTTGACATGGATATACATATATGGGAGAAAGGGGTATTCTACGGTGTTGGTTATTCAATAATATTCCTTTTACTTTGCTCCATGATATTATATTTCTAGTTCTCCTAACGTTCACATCAATACTTCCCAGTACTTCAACACTACGTGATCATCCGTTCTATCTTATTGACAATTCCTTCATCTAAATATGACATGTCGTTTCTTATATGCCAACCTCTGCATCGGACAGGCGTTGTAGAATAAAGAGGTCCGTCCCTGGACCTTCACTGGAGATTCGTGGCCTCACCGACACGGCTATCCTGACGTGCGCTCGTCCTCGTGCGCGCTTTAATTTATCTTGGTACATCATCATCATGCTTCTTCTATCTACTACTCCACAAGGATTGCCACATGGTCCTCCGCTTATGATCTCATCCAGCAATACCACTCGCCCTCTTAAGAGCGTCGGTGTATCGGGCTGTTGGTGTTCGTGGTCTCCATTCTAACTCCTGGGTCCACAACTCGTTGTTTTCGTATCACGCACGCGGCCATCGCTGACGACCCACACGACCTCGTGTGGATAATCAGAATCCTGTAAAAACAGTCTCAACAGTATTTTGCTCGGCTATTCTGACTACATTAACCTGATTCACATTCATTTTATTTTCGTCATTCATCACATCATTATTAATTTACAGTCAAGAATAATTCGCTCATTAAGTCTGATATTTTAAATGTGGACACTTAAAATATAGTGGAGATAACTATGGTTTGGCCATTTGGTTACCAATCTGGTTCATAAGACTCTACGGAACGTCGCAATTATGTTATTGTCGTCTGGTCCGGATTATACCCTGCAGACACCTGGTCCAGTCTCTCTAAGACTCTCCAGGTACAACGTCCCTTCAGTTCTATGCTGGCCCGGACTCATTCACATTTCTTTTCCTCTTTTTTTTCTCTTTTTTTTTGACACCTTTTTTTACAACCTTTTTTTATCACAACTCTTTTTTTTACTACATCTTTTTTACAATTTCATATTGTTACTAGGTACTCTTTTTTTTACCTTTCATTTTCACTTATCTCTTTTTTAAACTATTTTTTCTCTCTTTTTTTCACATCTTTTTTTTTCACAATAGCCATTGTTGCGAAACTCATTAAATTGATATCATCATGCAATCCTTCTTTTACTATACCATCAGACCGACCATAGTTTCTCTACGTGACTTACATCTGACTTACACAAGTCTAACGAGTCTACTGACAAGAAGTCGCTATTCACCATAACGAACTCGCATCATAAGGAAGCCGATAGCAAAAACTTCGAACTATCAACAATTGCAACAGCTTACTCAATAAAGTTTCATAACTTTCAACCATTTATTAAATTTAGAAAATAAAGGATGTCACTGTCATTGACTGAAAAACCCTCTTAAAAAGACAACGTAATTTCGTTCTTTAAATACGAATGTCAGGCAAATCATGGAAATAATTTTAAGAATGATTCGTTTAAATCCAATACCAGCAACAACATTATCTATACGCTCATCAGCCCCATAATCATAGAAAACTTCACAAAATCACCTGTATGATCAAACTATGCGTGAAGATGGTTGTGCACTCATTCTGCCATCACCTAATCTAGCACCGCTCACGCAGCAGACAGCTCCTGGGTCTCTTGGTTTCTCGTGGCTGGCGTGGTAGATCATATTCCATGTGTCATCGATTTTCCGCAACTGAAAAATAAGTAAGGTTAATTTCACTCGTATGATATCAGGTATCACATTTGATGCTAGACTAGGTTTACTTATCTGCGATCCGTAGTTACGTCCATTTCCATCAACATGTTCCTCGAAGAAATTTTAGTCGTCACCTCATATTTAAAAATCGACATTCGCGTTTCAGCACATCGTACTCCGAAAGGTCTACATATTGGATGGCTTCGTTTGTTTGAACTCTCACATCGCCACATTTCGCATTATCCACACTGATTATATTATAAACTTCGACGATTCTCATTTTATTGCGTTTCGGATTGTTTAATTTCTCATTGCAAAATTTTCCTCAAATGTCATCCGAACTAGTGTCATTCCTCATTTATTTTCCGCATTTGTGGGCAAGTGCCAAGTCCTTTCCAACACTTCTGATATGGGAGAAAGGGGTATTCTACGGTGTTGGTTATTCAATAATATTCCTTTTACTTTGCTCCATGATATTATATTTCTAGTTCTCCTAACGTTCACATCAATACTTCCCAGTACTTCAACACTACGTGATCATCCGTTCTATCTTATTGACAATTCCTTCATCTAAATATGACATGTCGTTTCTTATATGCCAACCTCTGCATCGGACAGGCGTTGTAGAATAAAGAGGTCCGTCCCTGGACCTTCACTGGAGATTCGTGGCCTCACCGACACATACATAATTTATTAAAAATCCAGAATCGTAGAATAAAATATTGAAAAACATTTTTTTCAGGGTAACTCCCCTACAGGTAACGTAAGGATTAATTTTTTCTTCATCACGTACCCTACAGTGTAGGGTTTCGTTGAAAAGGTCTTCCAAAAACATTGGGTTTTAAAAGACCATTTTTGGAATTAGGGGTCCATTTACGAAATATTTAGCTTTAAATTCCTAATTTTGGTTAGAGTCAAGTGTCAATGAGTCAATAGTCGATAAACTTACTACTTCGGAACCCTACATTGCGCGTGGCCTGACACGTATTTGCCCGGTTTTTTTGGCTGGTAAGACATCAATGCTTTAGTGTTACTGATTTTCATGGTTAACGATGATCATTTACCATCAGGTGGCTTTCATTATGTATTATTAGTTTTATGTCCGAAATGCAATACTATTATATTCGCGTGTACGTTATTTCACGATCATAGAAAAGTGAAACTGACCTTATTTAAAATGAAAGAAACAAATTAGTTAAGTTATGTTAAGTAAGGTAATTGATCGTAGCGTAGCAAAGCAGTCTCCAAACTTGTCAGAAAGATGGAGGTTAAGGTCATAGATCAAAAATGAATTCAAATGAGATCAGTTTGAAACCAAATATAGCCCAGGTGGCCTCAGAGCAGTTTCGGGTTAAACTGGTTGTTAGAAACATGTTTCATACACTCCTTTACAATACAGGAAAGTAAAACAAACACAACTACACTCGAGACACGAAATCTGAGCACGTTACTTACATAGAACTTAGTTCATATTTTAGGGGTATCATATCAGGTCTCACTTAACTTAAAACGATGACCTCCAGAGGAATTTGTTATTAATAAAAAAATTGGATGTTAAATGAAAGGGCTAAAAAAATATACAATACAACAGTATAATATTTTTAACCGACTTTAAAAAAGGTTCTCAATTCGACTGTATTTCTTTTTTTTATGTTCGTTACCTCAGAACTTTGGACTGGGCGAACCGATTTTGATGATTCTTTTTTTAATCGAAAGCTGGTGGCTGTCATTTGGTCCCATATAAATTTTATTGAGATCTGACAATAGCATCCATGATAAAACCATAAGTCTTAAATTTGTATTAAGTATGTGCGCGACAAATGGACGAATAACTCAATATCACGCCAACAGATTTCGATGATTCTTTTTTAATCGAAAGCAGGTGGCAGACAGGAAAGCAGGTCGGACAAGTAGTTTTTGAGTAACTTTGAAGTCGGTTATTTTTTGTTAGTAAAATTTAGATTATAACCGTGACAATACTGATAAAGCTTCCTACCTCTATACGTATATAATTATTTGATGATTAAATATTCACAAGTTATTACTAAAATTTTCCTAGTAAAGTTTTCATACTTACTTATAAATATTTTAAGCACATAAAAAACTGAAAGATTACGTAAATATATTTCACAAGCTGCAGCTCTGTTGCTCAATAGCAGAACAAACCTCACGTTTTTTAAGAACACGTGTAATATAATACACGTATTAAGTTCTTTTCAAATCTATTGCAAAAGAAAAAAAAAACAATCTTTCTTTTGTAGATCCTATACTCGTAGCTTTAAAGCTACATAGAACTTTTGGCTCTACGCATGTCGGCATTACCGATATTTACTTTAGTTTCGACGCCCTATTTGGCAGCTTGCAGTATGTTTCAAGTCATTCACTTTCAAAGAGATTTGAAATGCGATATTATAGTTGAGGAAGTATACAGAGAAGCTAAAAAAACACTTTTTTATACCACTTGAAGTACTTTCGCACGATTACTACAAGTGTTAAGTTTTATACCAAAGAGTTTATTTCTGTGATAAATATTGCAAACATGCAGACGGACAGGCAAGCCACCTGTTGCTGATTGAATACCACCGCCTTTAGGCATCAGCTACAGGAAAAACAAAAATTTTGCGTTACTGGCCATGAAGAAAACGAGTTGAATGGACACACAGAACCATCGCGGATGATTGTACTCGTAGAATGATGAGCTAGTTCTGGTTAGGTTGGTAAAATAGCGAATACCGTCGTTATTGTTAGTGGTCTTTACATGGTCTTTACCACACCAAGGTCTCTGTAACCTGCATCAGGAGAGAACAGGGCTCTTTCTTCTTACTCAAGAAAATCTTACCATAAACTATTGATAAGTAATTATTTCTTCTGTGCCTAAAATAAATATTTATAACTAAGTTACCACATTCTAAGAGTCCCAAAAATGTCTATTACAGAACGTAATATCCGTACTTTCTTAGAGATAGTGTTTGGGTAAGACAAATATTATTAACTCATCGCGCTCTTTCCTATGGACTTTCTCCGCAAACACTTGACATGACACGTCGGTCGAGACGAGGCGTGACCGTGACGCGCGTGAACCGTGATGTCATCCCAAACGTAATAATACGTCAACACTCAACAGACAAGTAACCCGCTCTCGCTATGCTTCGGTGCCTTTCCTTCTTGTTGGCCAGTGTAAATAAACGGACCATAAGATCACTGCGATCTCATGATTCGGTTTTAGTTTTAGATGCTGAAATATGTCAAATCATAAAAAAGGGACATTTGTGAGATACGAGACAGTACTTTTGAGCTGAGATCGGTTTATTAATACAGGCCTTGATTTTCTACTTCTATGTCGTCGAATCAATGATATTGTATGTATAATAAACAGAGGCGTAGAATCGAAAAATGACATCGCGAAAAACTGATGTATCCTTAATAACCAATCTCATAATATAACTAACTAATATGATAAATTCTTGTTGTATCAAAACTTGTAGGTACATGTGTTTAATTTATTTATATCTAATTGTATTTTTAAATTGTTTCAGGTCACAGCCCTGGCTGTGGTCAGTACAACATGGGCCAAAAATGCGACAGAGAAAACGAAACCGAAGCGCCAGCTACACGACATACGAACGCCACAAAATCTTCAATACTCATTGGTTCTTCCACATTCAAGAGTAGCTCACTTTAGAGCTCTAACAAGTTCTCGACGGATTTCTAATGCATCACCACGAGGAGGAAAATTGCCGCCGTACGCCGTACAAATGGAGCCTGTGGTCCAATACTCTCAAAAGGATCCCTTGTACGATCCCAATCTCGATAACATAGATGATGCGGTAGTGAACAAGAATGAGATCTATGCCCAGCCTAAAATTTTGAACGTTCATGATCAATCTGCAGAAAGTTCTTTTGGACCACCTTATGGTGGATTGCCCACTGCTCCCCTATACAGCCAAGAACACCATCCACATTACATTGAAGCACCGGAACCCATTATTGAAATCATCATTAAAGAATCTAACGAGACTCTACCAGCGCCACCACCACCTCCAGTACAAAAGAAAAAGAAAGAACCCGTTCAAGTATTTTATGTAAAATATAGCAAAGACCCGCACTCAAAAGATAAAGTTGTCTATGAAAAACCTGTACCAGCAATAACTCCTCCATCCAATGATGAAGATTCACATCATGATGATTATGTAACTGTCACACCTGAGCCCTTATACATACCAGTACAAACCACGACGTTAAGAGCCATTATTAAACCTGAATCAGAACAATACCACAGTGACAGCAGTGTCAAAGTAACTTTTGGAAGTGAAGGTCGAGGTCACGGGCACCATTATGGTAATAGACGTGAAGAGAATTCTGAAGGTCATGAAGAAACAGCTCCTAGACCAGCTATTGCTTTGCCAAATCAACAACCGAGTCATGTACCTTATGAACGCTCGGCCTCTCCTGCACCACAACATGCAGACCATGGTGCACGACCCACATCAAATATTCCTCAGAGCCATCGACCTCCATCACATGCACAAAGTCGTATACAGTTTCAGCAACCTCATTTAAACAATGAATTCCAGTTGCCTAGACAGGGTCCATCCACAACTCCGTTTAGAATTCAATCACACATACCTAGGCCAAATTCGTTTGGACCATCACCTTCGCTAAGTCCTCATGCAAGTTTTTCGAACCCGTCACCGAGTCCTTCTAGTCACTTTATAAATAATGCTCCGACAGTACCTGGTCCTTTGGGGCCCATACATCCAAGACCTGGTAGTACATTCCATTCTCGTCCAAGTTCACCTCCATTTGCGTCAAGACCACATTTCAATGGACCTCCAAGAGCTAGTTTTCATTCTGGACCTCAGAGACCATTCCATCAGCCACAACCACAACCATTCTTCGATGAACCTAAATATTTACAAGAAAATTACCATACAATAACAACTGATCAAGTAGAACCAGCAAAAGGACTAACTCAAGGTTTTAACATCAGTCCTAAACCAAACCAAAGTCCTACACCAGTTACTTTCCTTGACCATCAGAACAGACCTCAGCAACTGATTCCATATAATCAACAGCTTCCTCAGCAAAAACCACCTCAACAATTTGATTCTACACATAACAAACCCTCATTCTCAGTGACATCTAATAGATCACCTTTCTATAACCTGAAACCTTCTCCTCCTCTTATTGAAAATAACAGTCCACCTTTCCAACAACGTCAACCTGCACAGCACGTAAGTCAGCAACCATTTAGTTTCCATCAAGGACCGCAACCACTCTCTAGACCATCAGTACAAATATCTTCGTCTGATAATATTCATCAAAGTCAAGGTTCATTTTCTAGTCAAATTTCACAATCAGCTTCTCCTTCGCCATCACCGATACCATTAACTCAATTCCTTCCCCAACAATCATCCCCTCCTTTATTCAATTTCCATCCTCAGCCTTCAGCTACTCCAGAACAACAGCATCACTTTCAACAGCCAACCTTTGTCACGGAGCGACCTCAACTACAGCAGTCACATGGACCTTCGGAAAGACCATTAAGCCAAAATAGTTTACAAGACCCGTCAAATCTTCAACATCAACAAAATGTTGGACTATTTGTCCCTAACGGCGGCGAATTAGTATCTAGTATATCTAAATATGAACAACATATAACTGTCAACGGCAATGAGCAGCCTAATTACAGTTTGACCAACGTAAATCAGCCGTCATCTACTTCTAGTCACTCTCAGCAACTCCAGTATCAACAACAGCAACAAGAACAACGTCAGCAACAAGAACAACGTCAGCAACAAGAAGAACAGCGTCAGCAACAACAGCAACGTCAGCAACAACAACAACAGCAACAGCAACAACAGCAGCAGCAGCAGCAGCATGATCAACAACTGCAACAGCAACAGCAACATCAACAGCAATTGCAGCAACATCAAGAACAGCAACACCAGCAACAACTACAACAACAACAACAATATTTGGATTCGGAACAACAACAAGTAAGACTGCAATTAGCACAAAATGTACGAAAGCAGCAAGAAGAAATTCAGCGTCTACAAGCCCAACTTGTATTTGCTCAACAACAACAACAACGACAAAACTATCAACAAGTAGATTCCACGTCACCACAGCCTCAGTACATTCAAGAAAGAGCCAGACAGCAGTTCTCTTATGTTTCAAGTACGTCTCCTCCTGCTTACTATCACTCAAGTCCAAGAACAGTAGAAATAAAACCATCGACTCAAAAGTACGTGTCTTCAACAGTAAACTCCATTAGTACAACCCCTGAACCTAAAAAAGAAGCTAAGAAGAAACCTACAATTGAGCTTCCAGATGAAGTACCAGATGATTTACGACAACAGTTACTTTCTTCAGGTATATTGGATAATGCCGATATAAGCGTTTTAGACTATGATAAAGTTGGTGAAACGCCTTTAGACTCTTTACCGCCGGACCAATTAGCTAATTTCTTTAGTGCGGGTGGTGGTCAACAAATTGCGTCTTCAGAATTAAGACCTATTGTTGTAAATCCTAATGGAGATCGCATTGAATCTAGAATAGATGAAAATGCTGATGAGGATGATCAAGAAATTGCTGCGTCAGAGAATGTCCCCACCTACGTTTCTCCTCCTTCAGAGCAAAAACAAGCCGTTGAAATGAAAGTGGTTCATTTCGACCCAAACACTGCTGAAGGACAAAATATTGCCAAAGAGTACGTAAAAGAGGATGCCACTCAAGTAGACCCGGTCGCTTTGAATGATAAGAAATACAACAGATATTTGCCTCTGAAAGTGAGTGGAAATCAGTTTCCACTTCCTGATGTTCTAAAGGGTAGAAAAATAACATCTGTTGTCGTGCTGGCTCCCGTTGAAACCGAAGCTTTAAACGATGAGCATCCAAGAGTCAAGCGGGCCGCAGGTGATAGCTTAAAAGGAATTAAATTTGTAGCTGGAGACAGCCTTCATGATTTATTAAAGAAACCAACTAAAGATAATTTTGAGAAATGGCTAGAAATTGAAAAACGGACTGCTTCTGATCAGCAATCGGTTATTCTACTTGTTACTGGGTAAGTAACGTCTCATATGAAATGCATTCTATTTTTATTTAAAACTAAATCTATGATTGCTCAAACTTCTTTAAATACAGTGTTTTATTATCGAAATAATATTGATTCCACCCACGAACGCATTAACTGATAGAGTTTTTTTTTTACATTTGGTAAGTTAATGCTCGGCTGCCATTCCACCTGATGGTAAGTGGCGATAAAGTCCAGGATGTTAATCTACGCGCACTAATTTAGTAAGACATTATGTACTTCTGTGATAAAACATTGAATTGAATAAATTCTAAATCTCATTACATATTTTATGCACGCTCACAATATTTATCATACACTTAAATCTCTCAATTAGGTTGGTAGGGTTGAAAATCGATTGTATTTCATTAATTATTACAATGTTCTTCAATAGGCATGATGACAGATTTTGAAATACTGTTCTATATTGTTGGGTAATCTATATATATATATATATATATATATATATATATATAAATATATATATAAATGAATGTTGCTAAGCGCAAAACTCGAGAATGGCTCGACCAATTCGGGTAAATTTTTGAAGTGAAAACTTCTTTAGTACGGGGGTGACTTGAAATTTTATGAAACGAAACTGTCCAGTGGAGACTAGAAATGAGTGGAGACTGACTTGAGTTGAGTTGAGTTGAGTTGAGTTGAGTGGAGTGGAGTGGAGTGGAGTGGAGTGGAGTAGAAAAACCTACAATTATCATCTTCCCGAAATTTACATTCGTCTCATTATCTTGAAAACAAAATTTTTGAAGGTTTCACTTCTAACACGTGTGAATTGCACACATTTTAATTTTTTGTATGTTCCTTAAAGCCCACGGAAGGTTTTTATAATATTAAAAAAATCTAAATATTATTAATATATTGATAAAATGAAAATAATCTCGCTCATAATAATACAATAAATGCGTGTTTTGTAACCCAATATTAGGGTTTCACTAAATAAATACATAATTTTAGTGATTTTTACTTACTGTCATCATTCTTTGCTCTCCGCGTACACAATAGGCTGTATCGGTTCCGTATTCAAGTATTAATATAAAAACTTTTATCGTTTTCAGGAATGACAAGCCAGAAGATCGCGAAATCTACATGTATGACATTGCATCAGGAAACGTGAACAAACTCAGCGGTGACCTTTCAAATGCTTTTGTTGAAGCTGCAGAAAATAATTCTCTCAGTAAGGACATTGAAAGACTTGCTATAGAAGGAGAAGGCACACCAGAAGACTTTAAGAATACGAATGATGATACCGCGGCTGCAGGTTCGGAAAATGTGCCATTATTTGTAGATTTATCAGGAGTTAGTTTAGTCTCGGAGAGCAACAACCAGGTGTCGATAACATCCGGCTATAGCAAAACAAAACACGGCAGAGCAATTAGAATACATTGACACATGCAGTGCCGTAAGGCTGCTTGTTTGTAAATAGTTTAGCATTAGAATAACTAAATTAATGGCGACGTGATGTTATATATTTAGTCGTTACTTTTTTTACGAAAGTGATAATCAGGTTGTACAAATAAAGACTTTTTAGTAAAGTTGTTGATATTTCGTTTTTATCCTCAATACTGCCTTAATTTTATTTGTCTATTTATACAAGACTGAAATCAATTAGGTATCCTTGTTCTAGTATAATCAGCATTTTTGTTTTAAGTACCTAACTGTTAATGTGTATTTGTCTTAATTTATTATAACTCCGAATATGTGAAATATTTCAGTATTTTTTTATTACTTGAAGTTATTTCAAGTGCCAATCGAGGAAATTAGGTACCTACTTGAGTATCTTAGGTTTTTTTTTATTTTACTTTGAAGCACACCACAGTAAGAAACAAACAATAAGTGCCAAATCTAAATTTTATTGGCACATCACTACTTTATACTTACAAGTCTTACAACACCATACATTTCTCCACATTACATTACATTTTAGCCAGCAGGGGGAAGGACACTTGACTCTAACCAAAATTAGCTAAATATATAAAAATTAAGGGCAAATATTATATTTCGCGAGCGGACCCTAACTCCAAAAATAGTTTTAGAAGACAAATAATATTTTCAGAAGACCTTTTCAACGAAACCCCACACTATAGGATATGCGACGAATAAAAATTCATCCTGACGTTAACCTGTAGGGGAGGCACCCTGAAAAAAATGTTTTTCAATATTTTATTAAACGATTTTGGGGTTATAATATGGTTATAATACCTAAATATGTACATTAATGCCAAATTACAGATTTCTAGCACTAAGGGTCTCCGCGCTTTGCTTCTGACAGACGGACCGACGAACGGACATGACGAAACTTTAAGGATTCCGATTTTTCTTCGGAAAAGTAAAAAGGTCACACATCACACATTATGACGTCATCCTCACAGCACAGTACCGTGTCTTTTGAACAGGGTAATCTATGTTTGTACAATATTGGCTGTGATTCATATAAGCTATTGTTATTTCATTTTGATTTTGGTGATGATGACAATTTCAAAAAGTTTAAAATAACCGCAAAATATCGTTTCCGTAAAATATATTAACACTTTATATAGCAACACTAAAAAAATATTTTGACAGCTACATAAATAGTAGCTTTTGCTCTATGCTTACATAGCAACACTGACTGACACTTGACAAACGTCAAACTGTGTCAAACATATGGATTATTTGTGGTGGAGGACGTATCGTAGTGCTAAATTTGCCGTCTTTAATTTCATGAGTTTTTATTAATTTTGAATATCGGGTACAATGATGGAGGGATCGTTGAGCAAATGGACAAATGTGATGAAGGGGTGGCAGTACCGGTGGTTTGTGTTGGACGAGAATGCTGGCTTGCTGTCATACTACACGGTGAGTAGAGTGACGTTACAATACGACTACACCGAAAAACAGTTTTGTGAACGATAAACACAGTATTGTGTAGTATAATATATGTGGCAGGAAGACCGGCCGAGTCTGTTCTCCCCTACAGTTTACATTTTGAATTTTTAATGGTTATATTTTTGTTTACATAAACTTGGTGAGCCTGTTTGCCGAACACTCAATGACTTGGCTTTGGCGCTATTTATCGTCGTTTACGTTCTATTAGTTTTCGTGACCTTTTACACAGTGTTATGAAGTACATAAATTATGTCTAATATAATCTGATAGTGCACACAAAATTATAGAGCAGTAATGAGTGGTCTGATGCCAATAAACTCCTGCATATAACTGTACAATAAATGTCTAGTATTGCTGTATAACTGTACAATAGTACACCATGAATATAACTGAGGCTGTCTAAAAAATATCCATAACTGTCCGCTATGTAGTTGACCACTCTTGTATTGCCACTTATAAACAAGAATAATGATCATGGCGTACCAAATTGTAGCGGCCTTACTGAAATTGGTTTTCTTACCAGTACTCACTTATGTTTATAAAAGTTTGTTTTATAACAGTCTGACTAGTATGCCCTTCCTAGGCAAAAAATCTGATTTCACTCCAGAGAAAATTATTGTCATTGGTCTTAAAACCCTTGAAACTGATGTAATTTATTTCAAGACAAATTTATCAACAGTATTGCAAGATGTTTCTTTAGTAAACAGTAAAAATCCAATGTATGTGCATTTTGCTGTGTATAAAGTGAGATCAACTGTATATATATAAGGTGCTACAGCACAATCTAAAATGTTGTAGAAATAAAATGTTGCTCCGTCAATGTTTCAGGCATATTGATTAACAGGAGTAACTAGTAAAACTTTATTATAACAATTTCATCTTTTTCTATTCAAACTTCAATGTATACTTTTTACCAATTTTTCTTATGGTCTACTTTTGAAAAACAATTAACTGAAAACAATGAGACATTTTCAAGTATGGAACAAATAAATCAACAATATTATTTGTTCTTTAGAGTTATGAGTACAGGTGTTACAATCGTAGGTATCTACATAATTTTATTTCTTTCATATTTGTGACAATGTAAAGAGTTATTATCTTAGAATATTAAAACACATTTTGATAAGAAAACAAAATATAAATAATATTCAAGTACGAACAGATAAATGAAATACATGTGCTCACAGTGAAGCTATGTTAATTAAATTTATTTTTAATAAATTACTCAATACTTTTAATAATACCCTGAGATTCATGATGTTTTTATTCCATTTCCGTTCAAAATACTTTTGTCCTTATTACTCTTGGTGTAATTCTGTTTAAAGAACTTGAAAAACATGTAGTAAACTAGTATAACATTTGGGAAGTACAGGACTGAGACTCCAAGAGGGGCCGGGCAGCTCGGTAGGAACACTTGGGCGCTGTAGATTATCATTATTGTGAACTGGATCTGAAAAAAGATTATACACAGTGTAAAAGACAAAGGTAGAAATACCTAAAAGGTTAAATTAGACCATAAACTGAACACCTTCTTTTATGGAACCAACATTAAAAGCGCGAAAAAAGATCTGTTACATTAAAATTCTTACTCTACCCAAATGTGGGATATCTGAATTTGTTTTATTTTAATCCAACATTGGTTCAATAGACAGAGTTTTTCAGTTTGATGTTCAGTTTCACTGACTTGAATAGGAGTACCCATTTCTGTTACACTCAGTATACGGTCATACAGAAGGTTATTCAACCACAAGGATGGATAGATGGAATTCCTACATCCATCCGTCATTCGGTATAAATAACGATTTTCTTAAGACATAGTCTCCATCCATCCATCCATCAGCCTTTGTAGGTCCACTGCTGGACATAGGCCTCCCCTAACTTCCGCCACTCTGACCGGTCCTGAGCCTTCTGAATCCAGCGGATACCCGCTGTCCTCTTCAGGTCGTCGGTCCACCTGGTCGGGGGGCGTCCTGTGCTCCTTTTACCGAGGCGTGGTCTCCATTCGAGGACCTTTCTTCCCCAACGGTTATCGGTCCTTCGAACTATGTGGCCAGCCCATTGCCACTTCAGCCTGCTAATTCTCTGAGCTATGTCGGTCACCCTCGTTCGTCTACGGATTTCATCATTTCTGATTCGATCGCGTAGAGAAATACCGAGCATAGCTCGTTCCATAGCCCGCTGGGCGACTCTAAGCTTATTCATAAGGCCAATAGTGAAGCACCACGTCTCGGATCCGTATGTCATCACTGGCAACACACACTGCTCGAACACCTTCGACTTCAGGCACTGAGGTAACTTTTTGGACGACAAGATATGACGTAGTTTCCCGAACGCAGCCCATCCGAGTTGGATTCTACGAGTGACTTCTTTCTCGAAGTTGGACTTACCCATTTGGATCACTTGTCCCAGGTAAATGTACTCGTCTACAACTTCGAGAGCAGCGCCGTCAACAACAACCGGTACGGGTGTGACATGGACATTCGACATGATTTTTGTCTTGTCCATGTTCATCTTAAGACCCACCCGTTGTGAGGCGCTGTTCAAGTCCCCGAGCATTGTACCAAGTTCCTCCAGGGATCCCGCCAGGATGACTATATCATCGGCATATCGCAGGTGTGTGATGTATTCGCCATTGATGTTGATGCCACGTCGTTTCCACTCCATCAGCTTGAACACGTCTTCCAACGCAGCGGTGAACAGTTTTGGGGATATGACATCCCCTTGTCTGACACCTCTCTGCAGTTGGATGGGGTTCGTTGCTGTGTCCTGTACTCTGACGGACATGGTGGCAGATGAGTATAAATACTTCAACACCTCGATATACCGGTAGTCGATCCGGCACCGTTGGAGAGAATTTAGTACCGCCCAGGTCTCGATAGAATCAAAGGCTTTCTCATAGTCCACATAGGCAACACATAACGGCAGATTATACTCCTCGGTCTTTTGTATGATCTGCCGCAGTGTGTGTATATGGTCTATGGTGCTGTAGCCTTTTCGGAATCCTGCTTGTTCGGGAGGCTGGAAGTCGTCAAGCCTGCGTGCAATGCGATTTGTGAGCACCCTCGAAAACAGCTTATAAACGTGGCTCAGAAGTGCAATGGGCCTGTAGTTCTTCAAAAGGGCTTTATCCCCCTTCTTGAAGAACAGCGTCACCACACTTCTGCTCCACGCTTCCGGGGTAGTTCCAGTATTAATGACGGAATCGAACAGTTTCTGGAGCGCCACTAGAAGGGGTTTACCTCCAGCTCTTAGTAGCTCGGTTGTGATTCCGTCATCTCCCGGTGCCTTGTTGTTTTTAAGCTGTTTGAGAGCCTCTCTAATCTCATACAGGCTGACGTCCGGGATATCCTCTGTGTAGTGTCGGGTCAGTTTAGCTCGCTTGTCGCTCTCCTCGCGAGGAGGTGGAGCTTGAGAGGAGGTATACAACCGTCCGTAGTATCTCTCAGTCTCTCTCAGAACTTCCGGTTTCGACGAAACCACGGTGCCGGACTCGGTCTTCAACCTCGTAAGCTGACTTTGCCCAATAGACAGATCCCTGGCGAACACTTTGGAGCCCTGGTTTCGCTCAATTGTGTTTTTTACACGATTTGCGTTGTGTTTTCGCAAATCGCGTCGCCTGCACTTGGAGATCTGTTCATTGAGCCGTCGGTATTCCCTCATAGACATAGACATAGTCTATATAATCTTAATATATATAAATTACGTGTCACGTTGTTTGTCCTCAATGGACTCCTAAACTACTTAACCGATTTTAATCAAATTTGCACACCATGTGTAGTTTGGTCCAACTTGAAAGATAGGATAGCTTACATCTCAAAATAAAAAACTTTTGACAGAACGAAGTCTGTCCGGACAGCTAGTATATTCATATATTTGACAAAATCGTGATTTATGATTACAGATTCGTATTTTATTCTATGGTCATAAGAATTAATGTGGTAGTGACAAAATAAAAATGAATTGTTGGAAATCACGATCCAAAAATCCACAATATGCGCATATCAAAATTATAACAAGTAATAAATTATGAATGTAATCGTATAAATTATTCATGCGATGATTATTATTAGAATCACTAAAATATTTGAATGTATAATTGCAATCGTAATCGTGTTTAAACTCCACGATTCCTATACTTTCTACCCATAATAGTTTAAACAGCTGATAAGATTAGTTGCGTAACAGATGTGCGTAATTAATACAACCGACCACATGTGATATGAACTTTGCTGAGGATTCCGTATAATCAAAAGCGTTTAAAACTTTCCCGCTCGAAAGTCTGGACAGCGCCATCTAGTTTCATAGGTTAAAAACTGTTACTAACTTTTTTTTGCTTTAAACAAACATTGTCTCATAAAAAATAATGTTTGTCCCGGCCGGAAATTGAATCCAAGACTCCTTGCTTCGCAGTTAAGTTCACTACTTAATAAAAAAGCTATGGTCGTCCAAAAGATCAAACTAACAGCCAACAGTTTCAACATAATCATAGTTCATTGTACGAGTCTCTAAAAATCCGTGAATATACTCACCATTTGCATAATAGTAAGCCACATCTTGTATTTGATTAGCGTAGCTTTCACCGCAGGGCTTCCCTCCGAGGACAGTAGATAGTAGCTGTACATGATTACATGCACCGCGTTGTTGATCATCGGGGAGAACGACGTTATGCCACCTGATGGAAACAGAATTTATAGGTGAGCAATCTATAGAGCAAGACCTTAAGGCGAGTGGCTTATTGAGAGCGAAAGACAGCTAGTGTTGACTGTTGTCGCCTCGAGAGAGTCCTTCCAGTAGTTGATTGATAGAAGCTGACACTGTTACTGGACTAAACAATGGCTTATGGGCAACACCCATAAATTATATTAATACACAGACTTAACGTTTGGTATGTAAGCACCATTTTACCAGGTTAGTCCTTACTCCTCAGATTAGCAGGCATCGGTGAATTATTTCTAATGGCACTATTTTTGCAGCGCTATAAGCATCTTATAGATATGCTTTTCATAGAGGAACAACTATAGCTATTCCTATAGATATCTGATAAGAAGATATAGAAACACGATAAAAATGTGTAAATAAAGATACAAACAAATAAAGGTAACAGACTTCTATGCTGATTTAATTATCGTCTTCTTGTTAACATTATCCTCGCGAAGACGATAGTAACATGATACGGAGACGCAACGACCCGAACTAATAATGTAGGATCATAAAATATGGTAATCATATTAGACACACCAGCGAAGTAATCCAATCTTGCGTCGCTTCGGTTTATTGGTTTCTTCGCTAGAATTTACTTTGAAGTAAATGAATTTAATGTTACGAAATAAGTCATATTTCTTTAGTCACAAGGCCCTAAATCAGAGTCACTGACGGTTACTTTAATCGCTCCTTAATATAGAATCACCATACAAATTTTGTATTAAGGAGCGATTAGTGACTCTTGAGTTGGGGCGCAAGTCTGATAAAATCACTATTTTCATCACATCGACGTGATAAATAATGATCAGGGTCAAAAAACTTATATGTATTTTGTGTAAATACGAGTGTTTGTACTTAAAAAATCTTACATCAATCGATATTATATATACAGAGCTAGATTTTTCATATGAACTTTTATGAAACGTTATGTTATGAACGTTTTTACGTATCCTCTACAATACGAGTATGTCTTCGCCAAGACGTTGAGTTGTGAAATATTGTCTGTGAACGGCTTTGGATGACTTGCAGATCTAGTTCCATATACATACATGGATTCCTATTACCTGCTGCTGCTGCCAGGCAGTTGTTGCTCTGTCAATGATAGCAATACTGCTGGTCCAAACACCGCAATAAAATAAGCCATACTTAATCCATATGACCTCAATTCTTCAACTTATCCAAAAGTTATGTGTTTACAAATTAGATTTGTTATTTAGATTATGTCAACTAAATAGACTATACGACTAACAGAGTGTCTACACAAGGATATTATGCGAATAACGAAAAGGGGACTAGATTGCTAATTTCATTGCGGCTCAAAGTTATTATTATGCTCGCAAGTATCGTGATACCCGCTAAACGACCGACGACCCGAAGTAATCTGATAAGATCGTAAAGCGGTAGTTATATCAGCCGTTAATGCTATTAGCTGTTCACCAAGTATGTCTACTGGGATTTAGATACGAATTAAGAAATATCCAATAGGACGATTTAGCAACTTCATTTTTTATTTTATTTATTAGCTCACCTAAATAATTTCAGAGTTGGAAACATCTTTGAAGAGTTTGTAATTGTAATTTTGTAATGCGGTTAATAATAAAATTCTCTTCCCCAAACATCTAGTACACAGATCTAGTAACGTCCTATCCTAACCTGCTCGTATGTTCTGTATAGACAACAGGTTAACACCTCTAAATGCTATTTTATTTTCTACCTTCCTGGAAGTCTCTAAGGAAGTTCTTTACGCTGTGCTACTCGCCTCGATGACCACTTGACTTTTGGGATTAGCAATGTTATGTTATGAAAAATATAAATTTACGCTAGTCCAAATGCCACGCGAAGAGCACTTTTAGCACGATGGCACCGGGCTGGAGCCAATGGCATTTGTTTGTAGGCATACCCACTAAATCGCTCTTGTTGGAGATTACGAGATTCCGTATCATCTATTTGAATCTTGTTAGCATTCGTTCATGATAAAGCTCTCTTACCATGGTAAAGCCTTGCTTGCTACTAGATCAGAGCCACTTATCAGCGTCTTGATTAGTTCACTGCGGCTTACAATAATAACCGTTTATACATGTACACTCTCGCACACATAAATATCACTTACATACATGATAGTCCTAGCTGGGAATTTAATTCGAGTATACTGATCAGGCAGAAGTCATGTTGAATGCTTCATTTGTTAATCTGTGCCGCTAAGTGTGGTATTTTGAAAAAAAAGGCTAAGCGGAGAGCTAAAGTAGCAAATATGTTCATGTATTATTACTATTCAAATAACCGTCTTTTAAAGCCTAAAATAAAAGCTGTTCTAACGGCTCGCAAGACATTTTTCTACGCTGTAACAGCAGATTTAAGGTGCCTTTGAGACGGCAATAAAACTTTCACGACACGTCTCAATGGGCGTAGTGCCGTAGTGCAAGCTGCGGGGTTTTCGCAGAGAAAATTGGACGAAGAATAACGGCGAGGAGCCGAATTTCAGAAAAAAAATCCTGTGCCAAAATCTAGTTGGAGATTATTTTGAATTTTTGTCTACTCAGATCCCTTCACATTTTTGTCATATGCCTATTGGTCACAAGGGTGATATAAATCTTTAAACACTTCAAACTGAACTCTTTATACGATAACTATGGTTGAAATAATGGTAGAAAATCTTCAGAATTCAGAACATTAAAGAGAAGAAAATTTGCCGCTTGTGCGTGAATACCGAAATTGTCTACGTACTTCTATTGGCTAATCGAGGATTTCTGCAATTTAGAGAGTATTCATCGTGTTGCTCCTGAATTAAGTCACTGTCCATTTATCACCTCAGCATGACTCTAATCGTTTAATGAACACAAGGAAGACATCAGAGACAGCTAATTCGGTTTTTGACCTTAATATGCATAACTCTAATCATTCTATTGATTTCTAAAACGATTACGATTAACTGTTTAATCCTGAGGATCTATATTGTTAATAAAGGTCTAGTGGCAGTAGTTCGGTTATTAGTCCGGTCAACCGAACTAACTGTAAGGGGGCCGATTGTGTAACGGCCGGTCTCAATAATGTACTAACAGATGAAAGACTGTGGATAGGGCTGTCATCTGTCATATTTGTCAATTTTTCAGAGGCAAAAATTGACAAATATGACAGATAACATACTAATGGTAGCCCTATTCACAGCCTTCCATCTGTTAGTACATTATTGAGACCGGCCGTTAATCATTTTCGTTTTTATTGTGGTTGGTTAGGTCAAAACATTTGTTTTTAATTTTTGCCTCTAGCCACACAAGAAATAAAAGTACTTGCTCTAGCTCTAGTTCGTACAAGCCATATATTGCGCAAATATGACTTAAACTGATGCGTATCTCTACATGATATTATTTATATTACGGATTATCATCATCCATTTCATTCCCGAGACTGGATTTATTTCCACTGAATAGGTAAGGAATAAAAATTATTATGAACATTCCATTGAAAAGTTTTGATTGCTTTTCAGCGCTTGCAATAAGTGGGTGTTTCTAATTTGTAGAAAGAAATCCCCCAAAGCAAAGAAATGGAGTTAAAATGAAATTTATTTTAATATGTCCAATAAAAATGAATAAATTGTTTCTAGTGGTGCTGCTATTTATAAAGCTAAGGCGTAGGTTTTCTTCACGGACGTGAAGGCGGGTTGCCACTTCTAAATAAACTACGTACTTTCACGTTTGTACGGCGTAACACAAGGGTTTATTTGTCTTTGTCTGGAGCAATAAAAGTTGCGCAACGGATCCTCCTAGTATGTTCACGAGTATACGATCCGATCTGGGAATCTGGAAGTATCTATACGACTTGTATCAAAATATTTTGTATAAGTTTTTCTTCTACTCTTACACGCTATATTATTTCTCACACGTCTCTATGTCTTTTTATTTTGTCGCTTATGAAAATATTAGGACCTGTATATAAGGTAAAACTTTTTGGGGAATTCAAAATTCATTCGTTACAAGAAACAAAATTATTGGTGCCATTTCTTGACTCCACAAGTTACCTTATATTTTGACGTTTTCGGATTTCATCATTGGCAACAAACTGGCTTGATGTTTATTTTAGCGTGTCAGTGTTAACAATAATAACTTTAACCATAGAACTTAATTTTTTAGTTTCGCAAAACTCACGAAGAGCCTCACATAACAAACTAAATGTCTGCTTGCAGTACATTCTACATAGGTATTAGCTTTTATTCTCTTTATTTTTGTTTACCTTTTGTCCCTTATTTAAAACTTAACATTTATTTAGCTGCATACACCATAAAATCATTAAAAAACACAGCACTAGGATTTTGAAACAATCAATTGATATACTTTTTTATGTTCTCTATCTCCACTACATTTGCGATGACTCTTAAAAGCTAGTGTTTTTAATGTGTTTATTTACTGCTATTACTACGCCAAGGCTTTTAGCCGCTCCCTTGACATGTCGAAGGTAAGGCCTTGTGAAAACTGTTCTCGTATTAAATACTGCGTTTTTTCAACTTTTATAAACATTAAGTAAATCGAAGAATCAAGTTGATGAAGAAGTGACATTGTCCAGAATATCACGTTCTGTCTGATTCAATCAACATTAATTAAGTGTGACGCAATGGAAATATTTTGGAGATGGGACTGATGGGAGTCATTATACCTATGGAAAGTATGTATGTTATTCCGGTTACTTTCGATTGATAGTTTAGGCCTTGTCGTAGACATTTTGTAAAATTTTGTCATCGATGGTGAAATTCGAAAGTTTCTTAACTTCTACAAGTTTTGTCGCATCGTGTCATCGAACTTAGTAGGTATGGTAATGGCATTAAGTAACAAAATGTATATGATCTGTGGTTCTTTTTCTCACTAACTATAATGGATATTCAAGACAAGCAGTGATAGCCTAGCGGTAGAACGTTGGTCTCCCGAACGAAGGGGCCCGAGTTCAAACCCTGGCACGCACCTCTAATTTTTCAAATATTATGTGCGTATTACAAGTTAATTATCACTTGCTTCGGTGAAGGAAAACATCGTGAGGAAACCTGCACACCGGAGAGTTCTCCATAAAGTTCTCGAAGGTGTGTGAAGTCTACCAATCCGCACTTGGCCAGCGTGGTAGACTATGGCCTAATACCCCTCACATTGTGAGAGGAGATCCCGAGCCCAGCAGTGGGACAATTATGGGTTGTTGCTTTGCTTTGCTTTTTTAATGGATATTATAGTCTACTCGATAAGTTCAAAATGGTTGAAATTAGAGATACTGCTCTTAAAAATACGTGCGATAGCTCATTCTGTTCGGAATGATGTCTAGAAAAATGTTTCGGAAGCGTTTACCAGCACGTAAAAAATTGCAAAAGTTATTGACAAAATAAAGTTGAAAAAAAAAAGTATTTTGTTTTTGGTAATCACTTCGAAACTATTAATATTTAAGAAATTTTAAAACAAGATTCTTAAAGTAGAGGAAATTTCCAAACAATGACTCGCGACTCTCGGAACTCTATCTCCATTATTTATAACTTTAATTTAACGCTGAAAATGGGTCTCCACGCTGCATTTTTAGGTTGCGCGTGCGGCGTCAAAACCGAGTTCGTCACACTCAATAATTTTTTAAGGTATTAATTATTAATTTAAAAAAATAAAAAAAATATGGTGTATTCGAAACACTTCAAAGAATTTGCTCCCGTAGGAAATTTTGCTTAAAGTTAATTTTTCAACAAGTTAGACGATTGTTAATTAACTAAATTTTCTCGAACTTCCATTTTCATTGTACATTAAAAAAAATGTTTAAGTAATTGTCCTATAAATTTTTCGCTTCGTGGAGCCCTTCTTATATACATGCTTAACGAGATCACGTCATAAAAGTTTAAAAAGTTTTAATACTTTGTGTATAATAATTTTATAAGTTGAACAAACAATTTTTTCGTTTTTTTATCGAATCGAAATTAAAAAATTTAAAAATGTTTTTATCTGTACTTTGTTATACATCGTTGTTTTTTTTATTTTTAGGTGTTTCAGAAAAAATATATAAAAAAGTTGAGAATTTGTTTATAAAAAATTGTTAAGTTAAAAAACAATGAAATTGTTGATAAAAAAAATATTTTTTTACATTTCTATTAAAGATGGTTAATTATAATTTTTAAGAAAAAAAAATTATTAACTAATTATTCAAACAATAGAAATATTAAAAAACAATTATAAACAATTAAATATCATTATTAAGAAAAAAATTTTTTTTTCAAAAATCATAATGTTTTGTAAAGAATAAGATATTAAGAAATTTTTTCTTGAAAGCATTGAAATAGTCTATTTGTTTATAAAAAAAAATTATAAAAAAATGAGGGAATTTTTTTTTTTCAAGTCATTAAATGTCTTTTATGAATGCCAAAACGATTATGTAATAATAAATTGAGAAAAAAATATTTTCAATAATATTATTTGGATTTTTCATTTTTTGTTCAACTTATAAAATTATTATACACAAAGTATTAAAACTTTTTAAACTTTTATGACGTGATCTCGTTAAGCATGTATATAAGAAAGGCTCCACGAAGCGAAAAATTTATAGGACAATTACTTAAACATTTTTTTTAATGTACAATGAAAATGGAAGTTCGAGAAAATTTAGTTAATTAACAATCGTCTAACTTGTTGAAAAAATAACTTTAAGCAAAATTTCCTACGGGAGCAAATTCTTTGAAGTGTTTCGAATACACCATATTTTTTTTATTTTTTTAAATTAATAATTAATACCTTAAAAAATTATTGAGTGTGACGAACTCGGTTTTGACGCCGCACGCGCAACCTAAAAATGCAGCGTGGAGACCCATTTTCAGCGTTAAATTAAAGTTATAAATAATGGAGATAGAGTTCCGAGAGTCGCGAGTCATTGTTTGGAAATTTCCTCTACTTTAAGAATCTTGTTTTAAAATTTCTTAAATATTAATAGTTTCGAAGTGATTACCAAAAACAAAATACTTTTTTTTTTCAACTTTATTTTGTCAATAACTTTTGCAATTTTTTACGTGCTGGTAAACGCTTCCGAAACATTTTTCTAGACATCATTCCGAACAGAATGAGCTATCGCACGTATTTTTAAGAGCAGTATCTCTAATTTCAACCATTTTGAACATATCGAGTAGACTATTATAATTAAATGGTTGATAATTCAGGCGCAATTCAATCGAGGCAGTCCTTTCCATTCGTGTGTTTCATCGTTCTGTTATAGTTTGTTGATAACATCGGCAAACTGTTTATTGACTCTATTTGGGTTTATAGGCTAATAATGAGTGATTTAATAGCATAGTTGTTTAGCTGTTGTTGGGTTATGATTAGATTTAGATAACGATTGTCAACATAGGCATATCATTTGTTTGTCTGTGAAATGTTATTTTATTTTTTATTAAGTGCGCCCATTGTAATTCAATGTATAAATTCAATAAAGTTTAATTAAATAAATAAATCAATACTTGATCAACTAAATAATCAAAAAGCCACATCGATCGATAGGTAGGTAATGTAGGTATGATCAAATTTCGAACTTGTAATCATTAGAATTTTGATCTTCCATGCCAAATTACAGCTTTGTAGCACTAAGGGTCGGTGCTATACTGCGGACGGACGGACTGACGAATGGACCGACTGACGGACGGATGGACGGACAGACGGACTGCGGACATGCCAAAACTATAAGGGTTTCGTTTTGACTATGAAATCCAAAAACGGAAAAAATCTCCAAAAGACGGAAACAATAATGCCCACAATTAGAAATTCCTTCATCAGTATACGCAATAATTCTGAAATTCACCAACTATTAATATAAAATGAAAATATCCCCAACCAAACCCAACCCTAAATATTATAACAAACACAAAACTCCATCAAAATTCCTTAGTTAAACACGAAACTCATAGCGGTATAATTAATTAAACTTTTATCACCTGAATGTGGACTACGTTGACTTTGGCTACATAAAGGTTAAAGAGAGCAGGGTTGCTTTAGTTCCATAAAAGAAGGTTTTATTCCCAAGCGCTACCGTTAACGACTATGCTATGCTACCTTTTTGCTTCGCTCAGGCTTGAACACTCACTCGTAAGTCGTATTCAACTCAGTTCAAACGTTACTGTAAGTCTATAGCATTATAGTCTTATAGTAAAGCCTACCTAGTAAGTCTATAGACTTATAGTAACATTTGAACGGAGTTGATAAATCAAAATACAACCATACTAACAGGATATAGCAGTAGGTATCTATTTAATACACCGAAGATTTTTGTTCAATGAAAATCTTCACTTATCTTCACTTGTAAATGCTGCGCATATCACACCCACGAGTTTTTCAATTCTTCGGCATAAAGCTCGTGACAGCGGTGATATTTATAAAATAACTATATATTTTTTATTGATTTTTACTGAAAAAATCTACATAAATGAACGCTCAAACCCTAAGATTCCTGTGTTAAAGATAGCATGAGATTTATGTCAAACACCCACGAGTTCCATGAGCTAAGAAAAACAGGAAATTATTTGCCTTACCTAAACACTTCGCTTTACATTCAGGGTCAATACCAATTGGATGAGAGACTGTCATATTTACAAATCAATTTATATGCGACATGCGTATTTTTTACGCCAGTACACCGTGCAACAGAGCTAGTATAATTATAGGGCGCGTTCCACTAGACCAGAGTTTCCCAAACATTTTTTGTGTCGTAGACCCCTTGCCATGCTTTTCCGTGTTGGGTAGACCCCCTGTTTATTTGATATTGATTTTCTGTATCCTACAACTTACACAATTTTATAAACATATTGTCGCGTATAAAAAAAAGAGAAAAAAAAGATTGATTGTTAGCTTGCGGATTTCGAATTAAAGGTGTAGGATTGGAGGTTAGAGTGTATGTGAGGTGACTTTAAAATGTAAAGAATCAAATTCTACGCGAACAAGTTATTTGTGTGAATTAAGATAAATGGTCTACTCCTTCGGCTCTCGTAGATACACTGAACTATTGGATCAAGGACCTCTTGCAAGCTTATCCTGTGGGAAGTCTATTTGAAATAAAAGATGATAATTTGAACCAGATCTTATATTGATAACTTCGCGAGTTACATGGCGGTTCGATCCGCAAAGGCAATATTTAGACTAGGCTAAATTACGTTAGATTAAAGTTCAGATTATACTGTCCGCGATGGAGATAGGGCAACGGTTCCCGTGAGATACGATACGCACACTGACTCTACACTTTCTGGCCAGACAATATATTATTGAGATTGACTTACATGGTACCATGAACGCATCACTCCGCACGCGCAACGCAGACGAACGAAGAACGGCTGTCCATCCGGCGTGACGTCGCTGGGTGGCGAACCTCGAGATTGAAGCGCGAAGACAGTGGTCGCAGCTGCATCCAGGGCCGCAAGCGCGGGCAGGCGGATGGGAAAACGTGCGACGCGTGACGTGGCGTGGTCATGCAAGATGCCAGCAGTAGCAGTAGAACACGGTGAATCCTTGGGATCGTCTACTGGTTGGGGTGACCAGCAGACACTAGAAGACTAGCCCTTCGGACGTCCCGTCCAAAGCAAAGCCGTCGTGGCGTGACGTGGCGTGGCGGGGTGCGCACTCCGGGGGGGAGCTCCTCGTCGAGTATGTCATCGGCGCCTGGAGACGACGAAATCCATCCTGGCTGATGATCTCGCGATCGCGAAGCGGGAGGAGTCCCGGTCCATCACGTAGAAATAAAGTTATGTGAAACGCGGTCGTGAAGTTCTAAAATGGCGGCGGTCCCATGGCGCGCCGTACGATGAAATACGGAATAAGTAATCTAAGTTACATCAAAGGAAAACGGGTGGCGACCCAGCCTGATTAAGGACGATTAAACATTGCGAGAAGCGTACTCGCTACAAAATAAAAACTCAGGCGAACTTGTACATTTTCAAAGGAATATGGCGGCGGCCATGCGGGGCCTTGCCGTCTAAAATGAGCCGGTCAGTCGTGCAGGACGACACGCGTATCCTGCGCGAGCGCTTGAGCCGAACTGATTCAACAATCCGTTCGATGCCTTCCGTCGATATCGGAAACCGTACATCGTTCAGTAATGACAGACTACTAAATCATTCAACAGCCACAGACTTCAGTCAATATAATGATTTACGATAATTGAGATTATTAAATCGTTTATGCTAGAAATGTTACTAATATTTTTCTATGCAACAATATATGAATATGCCTCAGAACGGATGTTTAATTGCGGAGAAATAAATAAAAATGTATTACCATAGACAAACGTCTGGGCGAATATGATGATATCCAAAACGCAATAAACATCGATCTAGTCTATGCTTTTGAATGAAACTTATGTTGTCAAAATATTATTAATTGGATTATCACGAATCTCTAATCTAATGTAATATTCAGAAAGAAGATTTTATGACGATTCCGAAGATACCTATAATGTCTACATTCTGTCCGGTGGTTATCGAACAGTTCCTATATGAATGTCATTGACATTGCTGAATGTTCAAAATGTAATAATTAAACCAATATAGCGTTAAATTATGAGCTGAAGGCTATTCTAGATTGTACTAAGCTATGCAAATACTAAAATAAACAAGAATGATGGAAATCCATGCATTTCATTGTATTTAAACCAATGTAGTAGGTATTTACAAAATACACTGCTACAATATATAATATTTTTTTTACTTCATAGTTACTTTTAAAACAATATATATGTTTTGATATTATAAGATAATATGATGTAAAAAATAGGTACTATCAGTGTATGTGTTATGATCCACTATCGTGGAAACCATTTTCATTTAATGGACCCCCAAATTTTTTTTCGCTGACATAGACCCCTTGAAGTTTGTCATAGACCCCTAAGGGTCGATATAGACCACTTTGGGAATCACTGCACTAGACGCTCACAACGCTCACAACGATCAAAATATCATACTAATTTGATCGTTGTGAGCGTTTTGAGCGTCTATAGTGTACTGCCTTTATTACTTTTAGATAAAATAACAAGTAGGTGACAAGTGATGTTATTGTTACACTGGGTCGGTTTCATGATTTCATAATAATTGAAACCTTGTGTTAGATCGATCACCCTATTTACATACTAGCACAAACTTTGTTTCACGTTTACTCTATTTTATTTTTTTGTAGTATTATTGGAAATATATTATGGACATAACGACTAACCCCCGTATTCAAGAATAATACTATGAGGTCTCACAGTGCTCACGGACGCATAGGGTGATTCAAACCATTTCGTAAACAATACTTGATTGAAGTCCTTCGCTGTGCGTTTGTCAAAATCGATAAAGTAGCTGCCGAGCTACTTTACCGAACGCATAGTGTTGGTTTGACTTCTATCAAAATAGAACGAAATAGATCGATTATTTGTATTGTTATCTTTGTCTTTTGCCTATGTCAAATGACTAGAGTGAAGTTAGCCGCATCAAATGGACCAATAAGAGGGCTGTATACAGCTCTGTGCGTCCGCATAGCCAAGTGATACTTAAGGGTCGACTGTGAAACTGAAGGCTTGCCATAACCAATGCACTGAGAAATGCCTTACTTCGCATAGTATTGCTTCTTTACTTAGACAAGTATTATTCTTGAATACGGGGGTAAAACCACTCAAAATGATATTTTTCATGAATATTTAATGTCCAGGTTCCTCCACCTTACAGTTTTGTTATAAGAGTTACACTTTGTCCACAATTTGTGTCTTAGGGAAGGAAACTGCGCAGACGTTCCAATTAGTGTAGGAAAATAAAATCAAGATATCCTTCAGTCTATAGAGAGTCATCTGCCAGCTTTGAACTGTTCTCAGGTATCTTTTTAGGACCTCAAAAGAAGTTTAACTCTCAGATATCCTCAAAGAAACACGTAATTAAATATTTTCTAAAGACAAAATTACGAAATCAGGGTAACAGTAAAGATGAAAGTATTTAAGCCTCTTTTAACTAAAGTTCTTAATACCCTTAACTCAACTTTAATTCTTTTTATTACTATTAACTTTAAGTCTTTCCTATTTTCTCGAATATCAAAGGAATAAGCTTTACAGCGCTTTTCTGTTTTGGTATGATGCTGTTCAAAAGTTTATAGAGCTGAAGACTAATACTACCTTTTTTTTATTCTATAGAATACTTTTTTTTTATTCTATAGAATAAAAAAAAATAGACTACCTTTTGAATGACACAACCGTTTATGATCGGACTTGGAAAATTGAAGACGGATTGGTAAAATTTGATGTCTTGAAAATTTTTAAGTAAATAAAACAAATGTTTATTATGAAATTAAAACAAAATCAAGTAACTTTAATTCATCTGTATCAGCTCGTAAGAAATATTCTTATTTTTCTTTCAATATACATAATTTGGATTTAGACTGGACCAATTAACTGCGACATGAAGAAGAAAAAGCGGCCAAGTGCGAGTCGGACTCGCCCATGAAGGGTTCGGTAGCAGCAAGTAACATAATATAAAAGTTCTTGAAGTTCGTTGTAACTTTGATCGAGGTAAATTGCGGTTTACGATTTATGACGTATTAAAAAAAACTACTTACTGATCTCGTTCAAACCAATTTTCGTTGGAAGTTTGCATGGTAATTTACATCATATATTTTTTTTAGTTTTATCATTCTCTTATTTTAGAAGTTACGGGGGGGGGGGGGGGGGGGACACACATTTTACCACTTTGGAAGTGTCTCTCGCGCAAACTATTCAGTTTAGAAAAAAATGATATTAGAAACCTCAATATCATTTTTGAAGACCTATTCATAGATACCCCACACGTATGGGTTTGATGAGAAAATTTTTTTTGAGTTTCAGTTCTAAGTATGGGGAACCCCCAAAGGAGAATGCCCATTTTGTATGGAGATATGTACTGACATTAATATTTTTGTGTCCTGATAAAAATACCTTTATTTGAATAAGTTATCTTAATACATTACACAAACCAACTTTAGTCAATTTTAATCGTAGGAGTTATGAGATTTTCAACAAAAATATTTTGTATTTAGGTTATAGTAGACACAGTAATATGGACTCTATGCAGGCGCATTAAGTCATATATGTTTAAGTTTAAAATTCATTTGACAGTCCCCAAACGCCATCTAACTTTTAATGTAATAATTATCAAATTCATTTGACAGTCCACTAACGCCATCTAGTTTGTTGTATCATAGTCATAATCGAATCAACGCAACCTATTGGCCCGAAGGATCTTAAAATATCCCTGATTGGCTCCAATTCCAATATAAATGGCCGAATGCTTTTGTGTTGTAAAACGGAAGTAAAGTTACTTATTAATTTAAGAAAATTAAGCCCAAAAAGATTTTTTTAGGAAATACGGTAAAATATTTAAAATATTTTAACTTAATTTTTAGTACAAAAGTCATTGCGACACAATTATTTTTTTTGAGAGTACTGGCTATGGGCATTCTCCTTTATTGTTTTTTTTTTCTATTTTTGTGTGAAAATCTTAATGCGGTTCACAGAATACATCTACTTACCAAGTTTCAACAGTATAGTTCCTATTGTTTCGGAAAAAAGTGGCTGTGACATACGGACGGACGGGCAGACAGACAGACAGACAGACATGACGAATCTATAAGGGTTCCGTTTTTTGCCATTTGGCTACGGAACCCTAAAAAGTACGAAGAAATAATCAATTTCTTCCGATTGAATTATAAATTCATGAGATAATAACTTGAAATCTTAATAAGATTGGATTAGAAGATGATTATGATTGTGCCGAAATTTAGACGATTCGTGTGTAATAAACTAATAAATGATACTTCCAACAAGTCTTTACTGTTTTAACATTTAGAACTGTTAGTGGTTACGCCAATATGATAATCTTAATAATCTGTAATAATAAAATTAAGTAATCTGTGGTACGCTACCTTATCCTCCTTCCCTATACCATAAACATGCAAGCACAGACAACGCTAAACCGCCCGGCGCGTCGCACGCGCCGTTGAGTCGAATAAGATACCGCATCGCGTTACCGCTCCGCGACGAGTTGTTACCACGCTCTCGTCTACCGCTTACTAAATACGTTCCCGCTGTGGACACTGCGTCCAAAATACAGTCCCGCGCCCCCCAATGGTTGTGCCATCCGCGAGTGCAATAAGTAATTGGTGAACTAGAGGACACGCGGGCCGTGCTGCCGCAGATCCCTGGCTGCCTGCTGGGTCCCGGAAGACACGTCAAGCTGTCGGAGTGCTCCTAGCTGTGCTCCTACCAGGTTTGTGCTGCATGTCCTTGGTCCCTCTATTCCTGATTACCATTTATTGCGCGTACCAATAATCATATACAGTCCACTTTCGAAAAATAACTTACTGGCATAACCATTACTGTTCCTTCGAGCCGGACCACCATCAGTGGTCCATTTTAGTGTTAATTTACCGCTCCGCCCTTATTAGCATACTTAAATAGGTCCTAATAAGTGATTTGCTACTTTATTGCGTATTCATTGCGAATACCAGCAAGTAGGTAGGTATTGTTCCCGCCCGTGGCGCCCCGCTACGAGTTTTTTGTTACGTGTATCATAACTATATTGCATAATATTGCATTGTCAAATTGTTAATTACATCCATAAACGTCGCTTAACTCAAATTCCATATCATCATTTATCTCGCTAATTAATATTTTTCCTACCCCCGCATAGATATTGTAACATTCCATTTTGTTCCATATAATCCGACTGAGTATAATCAGACGCAACGCGTATTACACGCTCGCGTAATAGACAATAGTGACATACATTATTTGTCCGCATTAATATAACCTTGTTCGTATTGTTTGCCCTTCTTGTGCTTACGATATTATAACTTTCAAAATGCCGCCCAAGAAGGATCTGGCAGAACAGAGCGAAGATAAGGAGAAAGTCACTACTGATCCGCAATTAATGAGGTTACAAGCCAAACGAGAAGCCATTTTCGAAATAGTTCAAAGAATTTATGACTTGTCGTTAGGTTCGCTTACGAGCACCGCAAGTAGGGAGATTTTCCTTGGCGAGTCCACGCAGATTGATTCGTTACGCGATGATTTCAAACAGGTTTTGGATGAATATAATTCTCAATTGTTGTCATTAAACGAAACCGCTAAACCCGACTACAGTAGTTTAATTGCATTTGAATCATTATGTAGTAGAATTAAACGAACGCAGTCTCAATTCACGACTCAACAAACGTTAAGTAATACGCGCGACGATTATTATTTTCATAAATCGAAGCCAAAATTACCGGCTATCGAAATTCCTTCCTTCTCGGGAGACATACGTGACTGGTCATTATTTTATGCCAGTTTTAATACGGTCGTACATCAAAATTCGCATTTGACCGACTCAGAGAAATTATATTACTTGTTAGGTAAATTAACGGACAAAGCCTTGTCGCAGGTTTCAGGAATTTCTCCATGCGCCGATAATTACAATTTAATATTACAAACGCTCATAGATAAGTATGACGACAAACGCATGCTCGTCTCGTCGTATTTAAATCAATTGTTTGATTTCAAACCTTTACAATTCGCTTCCGCAACTAACTTTGATTTATTTACTGATAAGTTTACAAATGTAGTACGCGCTTTACAGAACCTAAATCTAGATAACCTATTTGATCTGGTTTTACTTCATATCGCTTTAAAGAAAATCGACTCGGATACCGCACGCGCATTTGAATTAAATTATAGTAGCTCGCAAATGCCTACCTTTGATAACTTAGTCGAATTTATAAAAAACCGCGCAAATGCTTTGGAACTTTTCCAGACTGCCCAGTGTAGTTCACTTACTCGTACGACCAATAATAGTAGTCGTCAAAATTCCAATAATTCTAATAATTCGTCTAATCGCCGCGTAAGTAATAATAACCCCCCGCAACCGCCTAAGTACCAAACGTACTTGAGTATATCTAGTAGTAATACTCCCAAGTGTCTTTGTACTAATATTACACATCAGCATTTATTTAAGTGTTCAGAATTTATTAAGTTATCTCCGCATGATCGCTTTAAATGTGTGAAGAATAATAATGCTTGTGTAAATTGTCTGAGTTTAAAACATCGCATTTCGAATTGTTCATCAAAGTCGAATTGTCGTGTGTGCGGATTAAATCATCACACGTTATTGCATTTCAAACGTGAATCGAGCACCGCGACAACGCCCCCGGCCGCGGCGCCCTCGCCGCCACCGGGAGATGCAACAACAGCGGCGCGCCCCTGCACGCGGCCGACTGCGCCCGCGACTGCGCCCGCGCGCTCCGATGTTGCTATGTGCACTACATCAACCGCTATAAGTAAACCGCACCGCTCGTACGCGCATTCGGCGCCCGCGCATAATAAAACTTCAAATACTATTTTATTATCAACCGCTCAAGTTATCACATATGATCATAAGGGTAATAGGCATGTTATCCGCGCTTTATTGGATTCCGCATCTCAAAGCCACTTCATTACGCAGGAGTGTTGTGACCGGTTAGGTATGAAGTTACATAATACCGAACGTACCATTATTAAGGGCTTCGGTGGATCTGAAAAAGTACTTAACACTAACTCGGTCAATTTAAAATTCTTTTCTCGATTTGATGATAATATTAATTTCAATATTTCACCGCTCGTCGTTGATCAAGTCACCGACTCGTTGCCGACTGCTGTGGTAGACGCCTCCGTCTTATCACATGTGTCAGATATACCGCTCGCGGATGAGAGTTTTGGAGTACCTAATAAAATTGACGTGCTGATAGGTGCTTCTCTCTTCCCCCACTTATTACTTCCTGACGTATTACACCATTCAAGCGACGCTTCGCTACCGCCCGCGATACGTACCGTGTTAGGATTTGTTATAATGGGTTCCGTACCTACACAACCTATCACACACACACGTCAGGGCTTGACGTGCTGTCATGTTCAGGAGCCCGCCGCGATTGACTCATTGGTCAGACGTTTCTGGGAGCTCGAGGAGCTTCCTTCCGCTTCGCCCATTCAATCCCCCGAGGAGATTGAATGTGAAACATTTTATAAATCTACTACAACCCGCGATCCCATCAGTGGGAGATATATCGTTGCCCTTCCGTTTAAGGAGGATGTATATACGCTCGGTGATTCTTTCGAAACCGCTCGCAAACGTTTCATGTGCCTCGAACGAAAATTAGAATGTTCCCCTGAACTTAGGTTGGCATATGATGACGTCATCAGGGACTACATATCTAAAGATTATGTCTCGCTCGCGCCCCCGCGCGACCCTCATGACCCCGCTCCTATATACGTCATACCGCATCATGGAGTCGTGCGGGAGGATAAGACATCGACTAAGCTGCGCGTGGTCCTTGACGCCAGCGCGCCCTCTACCGGCAGTCGGCGTTCACTGAACGATCTTTTACATTCGGGACCTAACTTGCAAGGCGACTTATTTAACATAATTTTAAATTTTCGTTTATACGCTATTGCAATGACCGCGGATTGTCGCCAACAGTTTTTGCAAATCATTGTACGCGAAGTCGATCGTCGTTATCAATGTTTTCTTTATCGCTTTAGTCCACAAGATCCATTGCTGTTATACCGGTTTAATCGAGTTTGCTTCGGGTTAAAGAGCAGCCCCTACCATGCATTGCGCACGGTTAAGCAGCTCATCGATGATGACGGCGCGAAATATCCGCTCGCGAGTGACATTGCGTCTACTTCGCTTTACATGGACGACCTTGCCTTCTCCGTTCCCAGCGAACCTGAAGCAGTCTCCGCCGCTCATCAATTAATTGATTTGTTTAAGGGTGCACAGTGGGATCTTGTCAAATGGAATAGTAATAAATTAAATGTTTTAAATAAATTACCAGATTCGCATAAAGTCCCCACCGAGGTAGAATTTGATAAAACCGTGCAACATAAAATATTAGGCTTGCATTGGTCTACGGATGATGACTCATTTTATTTTAAAATATCCGCACCCGCCGACGTGAAGTGCACCAAGCGCTCCATTCTATCGACCGTCGCCCGTCTATGGGACGTCATGGGTTTCGCTGCCCCCGCTATAGTATACGCTAAATTGTTGATTAAACGCCTTTGGGAGCTTAAGCTTGATTTTGACGATATTCCGCCGCCGCATATTATTAATATGTGGCAGAAGTTCTGTGCTGAATTACCTTGCCTTAATAATTTACGTGTACCGCGCCACATAGGTGTGACCACGGATTGTAATGTTTATCTTTTAGCATTCTCAGACGCGAGTGAGATGGCATACGGTGCTGTTGTGTATGCTCACGTGAGCGGCGCATCAGGCAATATCGTGCAGTTGGTATGCGCGAAATCAAAGGTCGCGCCCATGAAGCCACTTACGATCGCGCGGCTTGAACTCTGTGCAGCACTGCTCATGTCAAAACTGCTCCGCACAGTTCTTAATAATTACAGTCGTCACTTCACTGTTAAGCCTTATGCTTTCACTGACTCTAAAGTCGCTTTATATTGGATTAAAAGCTCGCCTCATAGGTGGCAAATATTTGTAGCTAATCGCGTCGTTCAGATAGCCGAGAACATTTCTCCTGACGACTTTTATCACGTCGCGGGTACTGACAACCCCGCTGACGTTCTCTCGCGTGGCATTACGCCACAAAAATTAATTTCGCACCCTCTGTGGCTCCACGGGCCGCAGTGGGCCTCATTGGATCCGTCGCAGTGGCCCCTCAAGGACCTCGACGGTGAGTCTATTGCAGACATTCCCGAACAAAAAGTTTTAACGCACACTGTGTGCTCGCCTGTAAAGCATTGCGCTTTATATGAACTCGCTCTCCGCATCTCCTCATGGAGTAAACTTCTTCGTATTGTTACTTACGTTTATAAGTTTGTAAAAATATTACCGCGCGGCAGCGCTACTACAGTGACTGCTGATGATCTTAACTTCGCTGAAATAAAGGTACTTCGCGCCCTGCAGAGTCAGTACTTTGCAGAGGAATATTCTAATATTCTCAATAATAAACCTTGCTCGCAGGCCTTCAACCGTTTGAGGCCTTTCATTGACAATGGCTTGATCCGTGTCGGTGGTCGCTTAAACAATTCCTCACTGGACTATACACATAAGCATCCAGTCATTTTACCGCGCAACGGTCACGTAGTAAACATGATCGTTGATTATTATCACATTAAGCATTTACACGCCGGACCAGAATTATTAATGTCCTTGCTTCGACAAAAATTCTGGATCCTGTCCGCACGCCGTATTGTAAGACAGAGGGTTCATCTGTGCAATACTTGTTTTAGATTAAAACCGCGACCGACTTACCCGCTGATGGCCGACTTACCTGACTGTCGCACCCGTCAATCCGCTAAGGCATTCACGCACACGGGCTGTGATTACGCCGGTCCCATCGCCTATACTCCTATACGTCGTCGTGGCGTTCACAGTGAGAAGGCCTATTTATGTATATTTACATGCCTTACGACTCGCGCGGTGCACATAGAAGTTGCCACGGACCTCAGCACGCCTAGTTTCTTAGCCGCTTTAAAGAGATTTCTCTCTCGGCGTGGTCCTTGTCTGACAATGTATTCAGACAATGGGACCAATTATAAAGGCGCTGATTCTTATCTCCGCGATCTTTACAAGTTTCTAAATAATGAATACCGCAAGAAACTTGAAGAAGAGTATGCAGAGAGCCGCATAACGTGGAGGTTCATCTGTCCTAACTCCCCCCATACTGGAGGTGCGTGGGAGAGTATGGTCAAGGTAGTAAAAACAATATTATTCAAAGTAATCGGTCAACAACTTTTATCGTATGAGGAATTGTATACTGTCCTCACGCAGATTGAGTGCCTTCTTAATTCAAGACCGCTCACGGTGTTAAGCTCCGATCCCGCCGAGCCCACGGCTCTAACACCAAGTCATTTCTTACATACCGCGCCTTTATTATCGTTACCCGCGCCTGAAGTCAAATCTGACCCGGTCAGTTTGCTTCATAGGCATACGCTTTTAGATAAGTTAGTTCAATCGTTTTGGAATCGTTGGAGAACGGAATACCTGCACGGCTTACAGGTTAGGCAGAAATGGAATACTCCTTCCGTACCTATCACTCCCGGAACTATCGTGGTTGTGATGAATGATAACGCGCCGCCCCTATCCTGGCCGTTGGCGATTGTAGAAAAAACACATCCGTCTAAGGACGGCATCGTACGCGTGTGTACTGTTAGGACCGCCAAGGGAACCTACCTTCGCCCGGTTGTTCGATTGTGTCCGCTTCCAAAACAATAACGCTTAATCTTATGTTCGCTCTCCTAGTTTTAAATAATTTAATATATACCGCATCGCTTTAGTATTAGTTCTAGTACTCAATAGTTTATTAATTTTATATTATCTCAATTCGTTTCAATACCGCTCCGCTATGATTCCTAGGAACTCCTTCTTACATTTTCGCGCGCATTGTGCGCTCCTAGAGTCATATTTTCATTAGCTTGCTTATGGTAGCTTTTTAATGGTGACCCATTAAGGGCGGGTGGATGGTTACGCCAATATGATAATCTTAATAATCTGTAATAATAAAATTAAGTAATCTGTGGTACGCTACCTTATCCTCCTTCCCTATACCATAAACATGCAAGCACAGACAACGCTAAACCGCCCGGCGCGTCGCACGCGCCGTTGAGTCGAATAAGATACCGCATCGCGTTACCGCTCCGCGACGAGTTGTTACCACGCTCTCGTCTACCGCTTACTAAATACGTTCCCGCTGTGGACACTGCGTCCAAAATACAGTCCCGCGCCCCCCAATGGTTGTGCCATCCGCGAGTGCAATAAGTAATTGGTGAACTAGAGGACACGCGGGCCGTGCTGCCGCAGATCCCTGGCTGCCTGCTGGGTCCCGGAAGACACGTCAAGCTGTCGGAGTGCTCCTAGCTGTGCTCCTACCAGGTTTGTGCTGCATGTCCTTGGTCCCTCTATTCCTGATTACCATTTATTGCGCGTACCAATAATCATATACAGTCCACTTTCGAAAAATAACTTACTGGCATAACCAGTTAGACTTAAAAAATCTTCCATATTTCATTTCCCAGCTCCTTTTGGCATTTTGTTGATGTTACGGGATAGTTTGAACAATATAGCTTTTGGTCTTGTAAAACCTCCTCTTGGTGGACATGAATTATTGAGCAGTCGCTTCAATGAAAACGTTAGATCGTTCCGCTTGTCAATATATCGCTCAGAAATGCGGAGGTGTTTATTTGTCTTCTGTATTTATTCCAAGTTATTTCAATTTGAATTGGTCCGCCGATAGCTTTAGGCGAAGTTTCCTTTTATTACTTTCTTTAGTACCATTATAAATTTGATTTACCTAATCGTACATGTAGTGAGCAACAGTCTGCCAATGAACCTTTACCCTAACTTCAAAGAAAATACATCCATTGCCTTTTGATTCATTGCTCCAATGATTTTGTATAATGTCGATTTTCATTCGATGTATGCCGACCGCTGACAGGTTTAAAAATTAACGTAGATTTTATTAAGCTAATGCAGGCAGGATATAATTATATGCCATAGGAAATCAGCTGGCTAGAGGGATGACGACGTTATTATTTAAAGAATCCAGCATTGCGAAAAAATCTGGGGAAATTATTTCCAACGTATTCAGTGATGCAATCAGTTCACGACTCACGTGTACTTTTTTAAATAATTCCTTTTAATGGTCTATAAAAACAAATAATAAACCTGTCATCCTTGTCAGCAACAGCGGTTCAATTTCCATGTTTCCATCGACTTTATACCAATTTTGCGATATAACACAGTGTATTCACGACTCATTCACTATTAATTGAATACAGTGAGTCTATTTTATTAATGTCTCCGCACTCTTTATAATCTTCATATTGCTGAGTCACGATTGTAGTCAAAGCATTAAAGAAAAGATTACAGAGAGTCAATAAAAACATTGTTTTTATGTTTATTGTCATAAGCTACATATTTCTCCGTTATGGAATATGCTTTCTCCTCCAATATGTAAGAAATATCTATCTAGTGTAGTACCTTCGTTATTACGTAACAATTATTATTCTTTGCATTAGAGTATTATCGTCTGTCAGAAACGTATAACAATTGCAAATCCAAGTACAATATACATTTAGAATGTAATCAAGTTAATGGCGAAACCAAATCTACTTGAAATTCAAACATTGGCGTGTCGGCTCTGGTGGGATCGGTGTGTCGCGTTTTAATTGTACTCCCAAAATCAACTTTCCAAACAACGTTGTTTTTTAAGGTAGCATAATTGCTACCTTATTACTAACTTTTGCTACTGCAAACGCCTTAGTATTTCACATGGTCTTGGGGAGTCATTGAAGAGTAAAGAATAAGAGACCTGCTACAAACTACTATGAGTATACATACATTAATGATTCCTTACATCATTAATGTAGATGTAGAAATGTCATCCAGAATTATCTTCCTTCTTCGTTTATTGATCTGTTAGCGTTTTGTCTTCGGACATCTCTTTGTCTCTTCAATAGTTAAACAATGTGATAAATCGAAAAATATTTTTATTTTAAACTTATGTTCAACTTATTCTTTTAGGAAAAGAAATATACATTCAAATCCGAAACACTCACTACTTTTGGCTGTAGGTAAACATTATATTGATCGTGATTCGCGAAATAACATGATTCACACACACACCCCTTTTGGTTTTTCAACTGTTGTTAATCACTCTCATCGATTGACATTAGTCCTTATTCTGTGAACCGCTTCACAATTTTTATACCAAAATAAAAAAATAAGAATTAATTAATTAATTATTATTCTCATATACTCCTTACGAGGGTAACTTTATGCAGACGTTATTTATTTTTTGTTTTAACGACTCAGGAACGTAGCTTGTAGTTGCTAAAGCTAAACTGCCTGGCACGGACGTGAAAAAAAGACGGACGTAACCTCGTATAATCGAGAGTGAAGCATAGCAATGGCCGACCGCTTACCATGTGTGCGTAATTTTGTAATTTTTGATTCGCGATGGTGTCAATGTCAAAGCAGTATGGTGTCAATGTGTGCGTGTGTGTACTTGTACGAATAGAGAGTTGGTATTCCGATGGGTGCTTCACTGAATTTGTTCTTGAGATTACGTCCGTCTTTTTTTTAGGTCCGTGCTGCCTGGATAGGAAGTTAAATTAAAAATACTCGGTGCAAATATTTAGAAAGGCCGATCTTTTGGAATATAAGGGGCTTATGTATGACGTAAGATTCTGTAATCTAGGCAGAATGGACAATAGAACTTATCACAGGCGTTATGTAAAGCAGTCTCCGAAGCGAATTGACGGAGATATTAATATGCAAACGGTTATTAATGTTCTGCTGGGCAAAGGTTTCTCGGTGCGAGGGCTACGGCTCTATGTCTACGAGATATTGGGATCTTACAGAATAAGTTGTGTAATATGAAATTGGAAATTGTTACTGGTTTTCATATATTAAGAGTTTAAGACATCTTTCAATTATTTTAATGTAGACAATTTAGTCAACTATAACGGAAAAATAATAAGAACAATTGCTTATATTCAGAAGTACCTTCAGTTCTATTTTCAAAATTGCCAATTGGCAACAGTTAATTTTGCAAACATCGGGTTCGTGGTGTCGGCTCTCAACGCTAGTAATAATAGTTCAATGATAAAAATATTTTTTATATTGTTTGATCGTGCTATAAAAGCTGAAGCATAACAATTGACAGTAATTTGCTAGAAACGCCAACGAAATTCGTCTCGTTATTCCTAAAACTACGTAAAAGTAATAGAAGTGTAGTTTATTCTGAACTCGCGTGTGGCGCCGGCTCTGGTAAACTCTAAATGGGACCCCAATTGCCTATTTGAACGCTCTGTTTACAAGGAAAAGGCAATTTAACAAAACTATACAACTATGGGAATCTTTGTTTGATATTCTTATTTGACCACGTCACATACGTGAAAATAATGATCTCCACGGTTTCCTGACCAATTTATTAAACATGCAAATACCCACCCGTCTACGTTCTGTTGAACATGACGCACAAAGTAACCTTTTGTAGAAACCGAAACGAAATTTGATAAAAATCGAACATCTTAAACTTATACATACCATTTTCAATCTTTCTACCATCAATTTAGATACTGATATATTAATCGGTCAACGTCAAGGCATAAACTATACGTATTGATTACATATCGTGGCCAATTGTGGCCACATTGGCAGCATCGATAGCCTGTACCGCCGCCGTGCTATAAGCCAATTACGCGGGATTATGAGCCAGATTACGTCGGTGATCGATGCTCCAGAATCTAATATTGTTATGTCAAACGTTCAGTTGTGCTCTAACAAATGGTTTTCAAGCTCTGTATTTATTTACTTGTAGTAAACTAGCCATAGCTGTATTCGTTTTGTTATTTTGTAAACGCTATAATTTTACGGCCTTATTTATAAACGCTTAAAAAGCTATTTTAGCTATTACACTTTTATACTATGTTTTATCTTTATCGTTTTTCATAAGAGTGAAAGAAACAAAACACTTTACAAGCCTTTTATAAGTTGGCTTGATTTTATGAAGGGTATTAGTTAATGCGTGTAGAAATCGTTCATAAATGATTAGATTCAGAAGCTTGACAAAACATATTTTGAATTTTATTAAGTCTTCAGCTGGATCTGATGATGTTCCGGTATGAAACATTATCAGAACCAGCCGTAAGGGATAGATTACTGCAGTTAACGATCCGTTTATTTTTGTCATGTCTTCTGCTTACTTATCTTTAATAAACTGTATCCATCATTAACCAGCCTTGAAATTGGGGATACATACCTCCTACATATCTAGTTCCAGACCAAATGATGACAAGTGTGCTAACGTGATGGTAGACGTGTAGGAAGGAGGCCTGGCGATCCTTCTTCCTCAGGAGAAAGAAGACTGTCTCGCATAGCTCCATCAGCTTCAGTATAATCGTCCACCAGAGGAACCGAAGCATTCTGAGGGCCTCAGGTTTGAAGGAGTAGTCTGGTAACATGCAGCCGAAGTGATACGTCGTAGTCCAACCTGATGTCATGATCTGGAAGAAGTATAATTTGTTCTTCAGTTTCGGAATCTAGAAGGTGCTGTGACTTACACTGCTAACTAGGATCTCAGAGCGAGTTCGTCGGCTGGAATAGCCAAATATTTCGTACTAATAGCCGCCCACACTGAGCCTCGGGAAATATGAACCTACTAAGACTAAGCCCAAGCTTAAAAGAAATTCTTGTAATTAGGGGATTCTTTAAATTGACACAAAAAATATATTTGTGAACCGATTGAAATAAAACATATTACACCAAACGTACATACGCAGTAGGCTTCTGATTTTTCGCTCAGTGAGCGATTTTAGTCTTTGAGTGTAACATGATATAAACTCAGAAAATGGAAGCAAAATTCTAGATTTACGTCTACCTTTGTATCCAAGAAACCTTATACATATAACCTTTCCGCATGTAACGCAAATGGGGACTTGAAGACTTGAACTACTTTTCATTGGTACAAAAATAGCAACGCTTAGTTACTTCAATCGCTTAGCGGTTCACTCCAAGACCCAGGTCTCCCCGTAATTGTACATAGCGTATTCACCACCATTCTCCAAATTCGTTTCGTTCAGGTCTCCCGTCTCTCCCCGTAATTGTACATAGCGTATTCTTCCACAATTCTCCAAAGTTTCATGAAAAGGTTAGTGGTTAACCTGAATATGGGAAATTCTTCGATATTCAACATGACATAACGAATAGTCGTTGTATAGTATATTGTTGGATATAGATCCAACGATATAGAAAGCGTCTTTTTTGACGACTTCGCACATTACACCAATTCGACTTTGATCTGTCCGCGTGAAGCTCTAAAGGCCGCTAGGGCCAACAACAGCAATTTTTCATTTGAAAAGAACTCAACGAACTCAAGAAGACGTCAACTCCTATTATAAGTTGTAAGGACTCCAAAGCACTGAAGCTTAGGATACATATTAAAATTCTCTACTGATGGATTTTAAAGCATTACCGACGTTAAATTAGGCGATTACTAGTAAATTACCAGACAATTATTAAGCTTTATGTCCAAGAATATGTATGACGATAACTAAACTAAGCACCAAAATGTAATCAAGCCCTAAATTTTCACGTCCATGAAATAACGCGGGCATTTATATTGTACTAAAAGCAAAAGGCTTATTGAAGTCAGTTTGATATAAATAAAAACTTGACCTTTTCAAAAGCTTACGATCGAGAGAAAACAAAGTACCGAGGGTGATCAGCGCTAACGAAAATAACCGAACTAATTTCACCGTCGACCTTTGCGGCGACAGACGTACAGCGAATAATTTATTTTAACCAACTCTTAGGTGAAATGTATAATGTGGACTTAGACTGTTTTTAAATGTATTTTATGTATTTTTATTTTTTATATTTTTAAGATTTGACATTGACATTCATTTATTCTTAACATTTTTCCAAGCTGCGTATTTGTATTTTTACTTTTTATATTGTTGACGTGTTTCTTTTATGTGAATAAATGATTATTGACTATTGACTTATACTTTGCTCAGACAACAGTCAAATGGAATTGGTGACTGGCACGTTAATACGAAGTTAAAAAGTCATGTAAAACGGCTAAGTTTAAAAGTTAAATTTAAAACCATTACTTTTGTTCCGATATTTGTTAATAAGTTTAAATTAAAATGTCATATAAAATGGCTAATATTATGGTTTCTATTATTTTTCTTCCGATGATTTTAAACCTGAGCAAAGTCTAAGTACGGTCTATAGATCTCACCCATAGTCAAGTTCTTAACTCATGCCGGTAAAGACGTTTTGCCTGCCAATCTTATATTGGTTTACCGTCAAAGTCGTAACTCGTCATACTTAATTCCGGTCACGTTTGCAAAAACGTTATTTTTGGTGTCTCGTGACTCGTGACTCTTAGCAAGGTTGAAGAGGCCGAATTTCTTTTGTTTGAGACCTTTTTATTTTCGTGTTTTCTGATTGGACATTTTCTTATTTCTGTTGCAATTTTTAGGCTCGAGATCTGAAAATTGTGTGGATGACTTACACACCCCGTTGTCGATAGCTTCGTTTCAGAGAACAAGCCAATGAATAGGTTCTTAATAAACATGGAAATTTTCGAAATAGGCACTGACAATGGAGACCTAAAATGCAGTGCCTCCGAGGTTTCAACTTACGAGTATAACCATCAAAATACTTTTTTGTCGCTTTTGATTTTACATTTTTCTTATTCTAAATCCCTTATTTCAGTTTTGAGAGTGAGACACGTAACTACAGCAATAGCAAGACTAAACTCTGTCCGCCATGAATGCCATTATGAATTTATTCTTCAAACAAGGGGAGAGTTGCAATCCAGTCCCGCGTAAGTTAGAATATTACCCTATAATACTTCTGTATTAATTTTAAAAGATGTGCTGAGGAGTTTCTTTCGCCATTTCTTCTCAGTCATGACAAGCTTTTCAGAAATGGTCGGGTATCACTGATACCCTATATGGTTAAATAAATGAATTTGAACTTTGTTTTTTAATTTATTTTGCACTTTACCAAGACAACAATTATCTGAAATTTATTTTTGTTCGTCAATCCGTATAAGTGTGGCGTGAAAACCACCAGACGGATATTGACTCAACTTGGCGTATTGTTCATGTTGAGTCAACGAATATGATACTTTCTCCGTTGGAAAATGCATAGGTTCTCACGTATTAGGAAGTAAAAATGAATTCCGTGAAAAGGTTTAAATATTGGATATCAAAGTCAACTTGACTTTGAAAATAAATAGACATTTTATTTATAGTGCCATACCTTTCGATTCGTAAAAGGATGAAATTAATAAACGAATTGTTAAGCCTAAATAAAATGATTAAGTAAACTTTAAAAGGTATTTTCAAAAACGAAAATGCGGTCTAGTGCTTTACCGTTGAAATTTCATTTGCGTTTTTTGTTCGAATTATGTGCCTCCATTAAATCGCTTCAGTGGCTTTGTCCCAAATATGGACTAATTAGTCTTGGTACTTAATTCAGTTCTCTTTTCGCGAAAGAATCGTGAATGTCTAAGTTAACTCAATAATCGAATGGATACCTACACGATTTTGTGTCTCTTGATTATCAAGCTTTTTACTAAGCTAATGAAATAACTCTGATTATCCATACTAATATTATAAATGTGAAAGTGTGTTTGTTTGTTTGTTTGTTTGTTTGTCCGTCTTTCACGTTGTAACTGAGAGATGTTATGGTAAGATTTTTTGTGTGGAATTAGGTAGGAGGCTGGAGAGTAACGTAGGCTACTTTTTACCGCAGTAAAACAACTCATTCCCATGGAAAGATCCATTATGATGCGTATTTGTCCATACTTCTACACTTCCATATCCATATCAATCCATAATATCCATACTTCCAAACTTCCATACTTCCATACTAATATTATAAATGCGAAAGTGTGTTTGTTTGTTTGTCCGTCTTTCACGTCGTAACAGAGCGATGTTATGGTATGATTTTTTGTGTGGAGACAGGTATGAGGCTGGAGAGTAACGTAGGCTACTTTTTACCGCAGTAAAACAACTCATTTACATGGAAAGATCCATTATGATGCGTATTTGTCCATACTTCTATACTTCCATATCCTTATAACATAAAATAATAATCCATACTATCCATACTAATATTATAAATGCGAAAGTGTGTTTGTTTGTTTGTTTGTTTGTCCGTCTTTCACGTCGTAACGGTGCGATGTAATGGTAAGATTTTTTTGTCCGGAAATAGGTAGGAGGCTGGAGAGTAACGTAGGCTACTTTTTACCGCAGTAAAACAACTCATTCCTATGGAAAGATCCATTATGATGCGTACTAGCTATTACCCGCGGCTTCGCCCGAGTGTTCAAAGGGAATTAACAATGAGTTGTTTAACATGCATGACTCTTTCCTAGATATAATAACATAATAATTAATAATAATCCATACTAATATTATAAATACGAAAGTGTGTTTGTTTGTTTGTTTGTCCGTCTTTCACGTCGTAACGGAGCGATGTTATGGTATGATTTTTTGTGTGGAGACAGGTAGGAGGCTGGAGAGTAACGTAGGCTACTTTTTACTGCAGTAAATAACTCATTTACATGGAAAGATCCATTATGATGCGTATTTGTCCATTCTTCTATACTTCCATATCCTTATAACATAAAATAATAATAATTCATAAAGTAACAGAAATAAATCACGCATGTTAAAAAACTCATTGTTACTTCCCTTTGAACACGCGGGCGAAGCCGCGGGTAATAGCTAGTAGATTATAAATATGTGTGAAATAACAAAAGTTTTTCATCATTTATGTACAACATTGCCTCCGGCCGGCTCAATTCGATTTCGAACAATACAATAAAAAAACTGGCTCCGTTTTGGCCCATGTAAACAACATTACGGGGGGTATAATTGGGGGTGAATGTCTGCGGTATGAAAATAAATTTCGTCTCATTTATTTGAAATTTGTAATATGGAGTACATGCTAGTTTAGTTCTGAATTTATATAAAGTCCAATGGTTCCAGTCATAGAAACTGTAGTAGGTATGTGGCAGAAAATATATTTGTAATATGTCAAGAAGATTTTGTTATTCTATTATTATATGATGAAAAGTTAAATACGCCTTTCTATTAATATCCTGAATTAAGCCCTAACCAGGAATATTACAGAAACAATCCCATCTAAAATTAATTTATTCAACGCTCAGCGCCAGCAAATTGCTCTCGGTTGGTCCAAGCTTCACGGTTTTCCGTTCACAGCGCGTTCAACAATAAACTAATCAAGTATATTGATCGACGTAACTGTAAACCATTAGGGGCATTAAGGGGGAACGCGGTTACGCGATTTAGCGACTTTGCGACTTAACAGTGACACTTTATCATATTCTATTTACAAACAGATGTTTTATGTACTGGTCAGTTGGATTCTACAATTCTACATAACAAGTTTAACATCATGAGAGAACTATCTTCCATCTTCCATTCATATTAAAGGCTTCGAGTATAAAATGTTTTCCCGCTTTGTTCTAGGCAGGCAATGCGTCTGTGATGTTCTTTGGTGTTAAAAGGTTACTGACGTCCACAGTCGGTGGTGATCACATAATTATCAGGTCGCTTGTCATAAGATTTCACGCAGCGTTCCCAGAGCCTGCTACTATTACTAGTACAAATTCGATAACTCCTTAATGCGTTGTCTCATAACTTGCAAGTCTGCTACTATGCGATCGACTACCTATCGACTCGCTGTGAACACGGCTTTTAAACGTCGCGTTCGTGCCGGCAGCACCGCAGCTCATTGGGTGGCCTGGCATTTACGCTATCCAGATATTTTTTGTACAGGATGTGTATACATCAATTACTTTTAAATGTAGTTTGAAGAATCGATAATTATTGGGAAAGAAAGATCCTCGAATTACGTCCATGTTTTGAAAAAAATTTGGTAGGATGCCCCTTCGAACAGGTGGACTAGACTTGAAGATTGAATTGTCGATCGGTTTGATTGGCACAATTTTAAGAAGTTCTATGTCCACTTCGTAGACTTCTAAAGGCTGATTGATGGATGGATGGAATGTAAACCTGATATGATGCTTGAGTGCTTGGTATAAGCAATAACAAAATATTGTTCACGAGATTTTATAAAATAAGGTATATTTCACAATATATGCAGTCAGTATGCACGGTAGCCGCGATTGATCGCAAGATTGATACAAGGTCTTTGATCGCTGAAATGCACGATTTTATTACGAAGATATGTTTTAGTTTTAAGTAAAGTAATTACATCGCAATGAAGGCTAACGTTAACACATTCTCGAACCAGTCATTTCGGATATTGAGTAAGTTTAGCTATGTTGATCGGTCGGTGTAATAGCGAATCAGAATTCTACTGTTCCGAACTTTTAACTTGAGTATCTACTAAGTTTTGCCGACGAATTTATCCAACCAAAAACATATCATGTAAAATAGACTGCCAATACTTATAAGCTCTTTTAAAGCCTTAACTATTAAAACGTTCTGAGATCTCATGAAACACCAAGCCCCTAACTCTATGTGACTATACAAGCCTTATCTTTATCTTACAAACATCTTCTTGGGCAAGTAGTACCTATGGCTTGGCCATTTTACTGACATCACACAAACACTTTCATGATGAAACACTTCAAGAAAAACTAAGTAGTGCCGTTCGTCTTGGCAGTAGCACTACCATGGCACTAGATTCGACATACTCATGACAAATTAAAATACAACTAAATGGCCTTATTTTGTAATGTTATTAAAGCGACTGTTTTCGCATAGCTTTAGTTAAGTATTTATCCATTGTTTAACTCACCCCCCACGTGACAACTGCGTTGGCAACGATTTGCAGTACGTTGTACCACTTGATAATCGTCCTCAGCTTAAACGGTCGTCTGTGCCTCATGAACTTGGGCAACACCAGCTTTATCGTAGCCAGGTAACAGGTTATGATGGTTATTAGCGGCCATGGTGACGTCATCAACGGCCAGTCCTTCACTCGCTGATCTGGAAGAATTGTTATGATCAAGTCACCGATTTCTTAAGTTCACTACTTTATCAACAGGCAGTGCGTTGGTGATTCCCCTAATTTTACGAGTTCAGTGTCTGTACGAAGGGTCATAATTGATAATTCACCATATAGCGGCCCTCCCACCGTTGCGGTTTATCATTATTAAATCACTAGCTATTACCCGCGGCTTCGCCCGCGTGTTCAAAGGGAAGTAACAATGTGTTGTTTAACATGCATGACTCTTTCCTAGATATAATAACATAATAATTAATAATAATAATTCATAAATAAGTAACAGATCCAAAATCAAATTAAATATGGAAGTTTGGAAGTATGGATAGTATGGATGGATATGGAAGTATAGAAGTATGGGCAAAAACGCATCATAATGGATCTTTCCATGGGAATGGGTTGTTTTACTGCGGTAAAAAGTAGCCTACGTTACTCTCCAGTCTCCTACCTATCTCCACACAAAAAATCTTACCATAAAATCGCTCCGTTACGACGTGAAAGACGGACAAACAAACAAACAAACACACTTTCACATTTATAATATTAGTATGGATTACTATCAGACCAAAAGGCCAAAAGGCCTCAACGGATTTTGTCAATAAGGCATCACGTTAAGTAAAAGTAAATCATCAAAGTCCGAATGCCAGTTGTAACGATCTTTGTATTGCATGTTTCATAAAATAAATGACGATACAATTTATAATATGTACGAAGATGTCGTAAATAGATGGGTTTAAATGTCAAGTAAATTGAAAATACAGGTGAAGTGAACGGACACAAAATCATTATGAAACCTAGCTGTTATGCTTCAATTGAAATTATAAGAACGTTCAAACGATTGAATTAAACTTAAATTGTAGTTACGATTCTATTTCAGTTTTATACCTAAATCAGATAGATTAGAGAAGTTTATAAATTTATGAATAGTTAGGAGACGTAGAAGGGTTGATTTAATTACAATAATATTATACTGAAGCGCTCATAGCCCGGCGTCTTGCGTTGATTCTATGTGATCGAAAAAATTAAGCAACAGCGGGCGCGGTCGGTGATTGGATGGGTGACCGCTAGTGGCTAAAATTCCTTGAGCGTTTCCGTGCTTCGGAGGGTACGTAAAACCGTCGGTCCCGGTTGTTATTATAAGATAACAGTCGTTAAGCCATGTCGGACGCCCTCGGGTGGTTTGAAAACTTCCGACACTCGGGTTGGCCACTAACCTCTCCACCAATGAGCACCGTGGTGGAGAATGCTCTAGGCCTCCTCAAGAGGAGAGACCCGTGCCCAGTAGTGGGCCATTAATGGGTTGAAGCCAAATATTATACTGAATTCGTATGTGGTTGTAGCAATAACGCGCGTGTCGCCGCTTTTGTTGTGCCATCAGTGATGCATTTGGCTTTGCCAGTGTGGTCATTTTCATGGGATTTGGGACATAGATCGATGTAATGAGGGACTAATCTGCACGTTTCTCGACGAGTTACTCGTACTTAAAAGTCTTGAAACCAAGGATTGGCTCGGATTCTGGTATGAATGGTGCTCTTTGCCATATAAGTATGACCCACTTTTTAAAGTGCTAGAATTAAGACTTACTCTTTTATCTACCATAACCTGCCAGAATGCACCTGGACGTACAATTCAACAACTGCCGCGGTAAAATCTTGTTTAAGTCAAAAAAATATTTATTTTGATTGATTGTGATCCAACTATCTTAATTATGTCAAAAATACTGTGTGGATATTTGTTTTAATTACCATCTGGTATTCAAATGGCTTGCAGAATGTGGTAAATGTCGCGTGTAATTGCAGTCGCTAATACTTGATTACGTCATTGGGCGTTACTTAATGAGACGACACGACAACGACACAGGTTTGTATCAAGTGCTGCTGCTATACTGCAGTTATAAAATGTTTTAAAATTTAAAACTTTACACAATTTTTTTTTTCAATAACTAAACACTCATAGCCCCACACGAGGATTCCCTCTGTGGTGGATACCATGGACAACACATAAAGACGAGAACGCACACACCCAGACTGAGAACAAATTTTTTTAAACTCATCATTCAAATATCCGCTTCGCTGGGAATCGAACCCAGCACCCTTAGCACGGTCGTCACACCACCATAAAGGACCTCATAATGCAGTAATTGCTTTTAATCTGATTAGTTAAATAACAGTTTGCGTCACCCAAATAAAAACAACTATTGATCATGAACTACTTAAGAGGTATTTGATTAAATGATTGTTTTGTCCTTATCGAAAAATCTATTCGTGCCCTTAGTGCTACAGTTTCATAGTGAGCGGAGTTCAACCTTCGTGCATTGCGAAATCATCTATATTGTTGTGTCCGAATAGTAGGTATTATCTTATTTTTTATTAAATTACCGTTTGGGAAAATTATCCTCATATCATGTTGATCACGTTTACGACACCTATGGATATCCTAACGATAGACCTATATCCGTGGACCTCCAAAGACTGATGGATGGATGGAATTACTAAAATGTATTTTGAAAATAATTTGAACTGTGATTCCCACACGTTTTTGCATACCTAATATTATTATTTACGTGATGAGTGTATTCTTTGTATGAATAAAACAAAAACTACGAGTATAATTACAAATTTATGTTGATATCCATCTAACTAACAGCCTTTTAAAGGCCTATCCTAATTGGCGCCACTTCGACCGGTACTGAGCTCTCTGAATCCAACGGTTTCCAGCTGTCTTCTTTAGGTCATCAGACAACCTAATCGTGAGGCGACCCGTGCTCTTTCTTCCGAGACGTGAACGCCATTCGAGAACTTTTTGAAATATGTACTTATTTAATTTTGAACAAATAAGAATAAAACGCTATAATCTCATCCGACTAAAGACACGTCATTTTCAATGTTATCTGATGGAGATTGTATCGGTACAGTCGGTATGGGAGATGTTATCCAGTCGTTTCGTAGCGTGGACACTAACAGATTGGATCTAGAATCTGACCTTACTACACAGTACATTGCATTGTCGACTTTGTGATAGTGATGAATTAATCGCATAATAAGACACGACATCAATAGGAGTCTTGTATTGTACTATTATAAATAATAGCATTGAAATATCGTAACTATTCAGGCTTAAAACTCGACAGTTAAAGAAACCCTCGCGATTTAATGAGTTGTTTCTGTAAAACATTTGGAAGGAATTTTCTTAACGCGGCTTGCGGTAGGACTTGGGTTGGGAACTTGGGAGTGAACTGGTAGAAATCGATTGTATTACATCGACATAATAACGGAAGGATTTCTTTTCATCAAAGTCCAGCTTATTAACTTTTGGCCTAAGTTCTTACTACAGTCTGGAAGAAAAAAAACTAAATCGTTTGACAAAATGACGAAGTTATGAATCCTGAGGTAACACATAAAAAAACTATTGGAGAACCTCCTCCTTGTTTGAAGGCTGTTAAAAATATAATGGATTAACATAGGACGTTTAAGTAGGTTGGAGCTTTTCGTACCTGCTCTCTCGTAGAAAACTATATTGTAGACTCGTGACACAGTCTCCATTGTATCAATGTGCTAATCCTGTCGACGACCGCTCCTTACGCAAGTTGATGCCCTTTGTGGGAATCGAGTCGGAATAATCAATGTGTAAATTGTATTACTTTGAAGTATATACAGGTTGGTGTTATAAGTTAGAATCCTGACTCAGTCACAAATGTCCATGGGCAACAGGGACTATGTAAAATTTAGACTCTGTAAAACTGGTGGCTCGTTCATGGATACATGTGTAAAAATTTATAATAAAATTCCATTAAAATTAACGGAAATGCCATACTTTAAATTTATAACTCATATTAAAAGCATTCTTATGACGAAAGAGTATTACAAATTAGATAATTATTTTAATGACAAAACTGCTTGGACATGAGTTTTATTGTAATTAATTAATAAGTGCTATCTGTAGCTGTGAGCAGGAAAAAACACGACGCACGACGGTAGTTTCTTGCTGCTTCTTCTCCCGGGCCCTCTCACTGTAGGGCCTTGTTGAGGCATTGGCGTGGCTTGCATGACTTTCTAAAAAGTGTTTGTAAACTAAACCAATTTTGGATAAAATACAATATTTGAATTTAATGGTGGCAATGCAAACGCGTTTGCTATCCTCATTAAATAAATAAAAAAAAAACATAGACCTATCGGAAAGTAGATAGATTCTTTAAGAGTTATCGAGGTCAAAAATAACCAGAATTTAAAGAGACGGGTAATTTTTCCACTTTAATGTGCTTCTTACATAACGTCATAAAACAGCTCCATGTATGTAAATTATGCATTTATTAGAAATTCATGATGCAGATTAAACCGCGGTCGACGACCACACTACTCAAACATTTAACTTAATGTTTTCGCTTCCTCTTCTCATTGTTGTCTTTTTTTAAACCGACTTCAAAAAATGAAGGAGGTTCTCAATTCGAAATTTTTTTATTTATCTGTGTTACCTCATAATTTTTTACTGGATGTACCGATTTTGATGATTCTTTTTTATATTCGAAAGCTGATGCTTATCATGTAGTCCCATTTAAATAGTGACATCTGATAAGTAGTTTTTGTGTTATCCTTAATTTTAAATTTGAAATCAGTTTATTTTGTTCGCCTACAGAATTCATTTCATATTATTGTAACTTTTTTCTTTTTACCGTACTCACAATTTTACCAGAAACATAACCGACATCAAAAATAGCCATATTATTCCTACTTATAATATTTGAGGACTTGCCCCAATTCCTCATGGATCTAATCATCATAATAGTTTTGATAAAATGGGACCAATCTAGAACCCCTTTGCCCTTTCAAGTAAGCCGCTTAACGACTATGAAGGCCCGTATTAATAAAAAGATCTTAAGATCTCAAGCTTCTGTTTGAGATGCTCAAACGTCTAATCGTATGTAAAAATTACTTTTGTAAGATCTGAGATCGCACTCTTGAGCCGAGACGGGTTCATTAATACGGGCCTAAGTTTTCCGGCTAGCGGCTTGAGAATAAATAAATTAATTAAATAAGTTTTTATTCGAAGTAGGTTTGTTATAAACGCTTTTCTAAAGTCACTCTACGCATTTGCATTGCATTGCTTCAACAAATCCCTACCGTGAGTGATCCCGGGAGAAGAAGCGGCAAGAAACGAGAAAGAGAGCCGGCGCTTTTTTTCTCTTTATTCTTGACCAGCAACACCTTTTACTGATGTAATTGGGGGATGCAGACAATTTACCATTGGGGCGTCTCGTCTGCTCGTTTAAAATATCGGGGGTGAACTGACCATGTGCCACCAGACCTTACTGTCTTCACTCTCAATACACTCACTGTCATTGTCAGTCAGTACCGAAACCATAAGTACTATTATTTCTTCTGTGCCGAAACTAACAGTACATTTCTATCCGATTCCAGTCAAAGGAGAAGATGACCAGAGGAGTGAGACGCGGCTGCGTGCGGCTGCGGGCCGCGGTGATCGGCATCGATGATGAAGACGACTCCACCTTCACCATCACCGTCGACCACAAAACCTTTCATTTTCAGGTAGCTACTTGTTTATTAATAAAAGAATCTGGAGTTTTTAAAAGAAAGATGAAAGAAAATTTATCGGGATGTGTCCACAGCTTATGGTTTACAATATGCGAACCCTAGAAGATAGTTAAATATCTCCTCCGGCCTATTTACGCTTAAAATAGTTAAAACTATTGATTTATTTTATAAGGGCCAGCTGTAAAATTGTTAAGAGTCGTCTTAAAATAGGCAGTGAAATGTTTTTTTCTGTAGATGTTTTTTCTGTTGTGTTTAAGAGCCAATTGTCCAATGATTTGACTCCTCATTTACCTCAAACACAGATGGTGCTGTTTGATAGTGGATTTAAGGAAGTCCGTGGAAAACGAATCTATTAAATAGTTCACCTAGTAGGTACGTAATTTACGAATTGTTTGGATAAAAAATCATGGTTAAAAAAATAAGTTTAGAATTTTTGGGGTGTCATAAATGCAAAAAATAAGGGCTGTTACCCGTCCACCCACTGGCTTAACCCACTGGTGGCTGGACGGGTAATTTGTGTTTACCCGTGCACCCACTGCATCAAGGTTGGAATTTTTAAAATATCGATAACATTGTCGATAATTTTAAAATGAAAAATAATACTTGCATTTATTGTTTCGCCCACAGACATATTGTATACCTAGTACCTAAAATATATGCCTGTGGTTTTGCCAATGTGTCTACATTTTTGCATAATAACATGTCAGTAACTCTTGAAAAGTGGAACGCGAAGATTTAGATTGCAGAATCATTTCCGGATACTCCGCAACTATTTCTCGATGACCTCGGCTTACATTTAATTCGAATGATTCACACGGTTGCGCCTTTCTCTCGGATTTCCGTTCTGGTTAAGATGGGCACGAATTGTTTGATGTTCGTCCTGTACATCGGTTGCTTGAAGTAATGTCTTTTATCTGCCAAATCACTGCCATCTGCGCGACGTAACCTTCAGGTGAAATGGATTGCAGACTCGATTAATGTATTCGTTAAGTGTTCTTCAGAAATGCAAGTCATCTCTGCCTTGTGATCGTGTACCTATTAGCTGTATCAAGGATGGAATTAAATCTTACTAAAATATACAATAGTATACACTGTGTACATAGCACCAGGTAGCTGGTAGACTTACCCTGCTCATTCGGGATATACAATATGAGTATTAGAAATTATGCTAGTATTTATCTATGGTAGATGAAGTTTTACAGATGAAACTGTAATGTTCCGTATATCCATGTTATCATATCCTAGATGACCCTGTAAAAAAAATGCTCTTGAAAACTTTATTGATGTTTTCATGGTACTTGCCTTTTTGTCCCATAAATATTGCTGTCTATTGCCACCTAAGGTTATTTAAGGATAAGGTAGAATTTAAGGATGTGAAAATATAATATGGAAATATTCAGCTTTGGTTTGATACACTGTCGTCCCCTTCCAGGCCCGCGACGGCTCGGAACGTGAGCGCTGGGTTCGTGCCCTGGAGGATACGATAGCGCGGCATGGGCGGCGCGAGCGCTGGTCCCGCTGCGTCCCCGCGCCGGCGCACCGCCACGGCGACCTCGAGCGACGAATCTCGGAGGCGGATGCCTATCTGCAGATCATGATCGAACTTGTTTCGGTAAGTCTTTTTATGGAAATAGGCGGCAAACGAGCTGACGATACACCTAATGGTAAGTGGCTATCATCGCTTATGGACATCAGCAATACCAAAGGTATAGCACTAATGCATTGCCGGCCAAGAAAGAAAGAAGAAAAGGATTGAAAAAAAAGAACTGGCTCTCAAGCCCCCAGCCAGAACGCGAGGAGTCGTTTGGCGGCTGACTTAAGTTAGAGGTGATATGTTTTCTATGAATTTATGCAACCATAGACGATCTGCAGCATGAAATGCAGTTACATATAGAGTAGGAGACTTTACTATACTCTTTAGGTTGTAATGCGTTACCACAGAACACCTAACTAATTATTAAATGTTCTGTGTGCGTTACAATTAGAGATGACTTTCATGACGGCCTTCATACAGCATAATATATGATCATGCGCATGACCTTAGACATCTCATGCATTTACATGCATGATCATGCTGCATGATGATATGAGGTCTCACCTTTCCGGTCTATTCTCACGAGTCACGTGTGATAGCGGCGCACGCGGTGGATAAGTATTGTCGCTGCTACATACGACATTTTGAAAGAAACCATGCTTATAAAAAAATGTGGTCTTATTTCTCGAGTTTGCCATGATTTATCTTTTGAGCAAATTTTAATGTGAATAGAAATACATCAGATGTTTATTTATTTTTATAAAAACATTGAACTTTTATATTAAGTATATTATGTAAAAATACTATTAATTATTTTTTATCTTTCACAGAAAATGAGTACAAGGGTAACAGAACTAGCAGATCCCCACGAAAAAAGTAAAGGGCAAGTCATATTGGACCACTCCAACGTGAGTAAACCGTTTATTTATTTAGTGCACATATTCATAAAAAATGTTGCTGACATGGACCATTTTTGCACTAATAAAATTCAGAAAAAAGCGCTCCTGCGTAATATTATTTGAGAACCAAACGTCTTTAAGTTATATTATTGGAGAACATAGCGTCCTTAAAAAAAAGTCATTTATAAAAATATCGTGTAATCGGTCAGCGGGCCTGTTAAGAACTTTTATAAAACCATTCATGTTCCAGGCAATTCATTTATCGGGCTTGGAACGACGTATGATTGGCTAAAAAGTGTCACGTGACCGCTTTGGTAATACGAATTTGACGTTTGACGAACATAGCTGGAGTTAAGAGTTCATAATAGACCGCCAGCTTATTCTTACTTGTCTATTGATATGAATAAGAAGCCAACATTTAAGACGAGCTTTATGGAAAAAAAACAAATGTTAACATTGATGTTTAATTAATTCAGTAGATAATTTAATACAATTTTTAATAAAAAAAATGTATTTAAAAAAAATCTTAAAAAGCATAGAACTAACCGCTTCAACTAAGTTAATGTTTTCTTTGCAGGCAATGTTGGATAGCATTAAACATTCCATAGTGCTTCTGCAAATAGCTAAGGTATTGTTCATTTTGTTACGTTTATATCTTCTTTATATTATCTTTATTTTATCAATTAAGATTATTATGTAGTATAGAGTCCATATTGCTGTGCGTCCAGTACGCAACCTATTCGTATTTTTGAACGTGCTTATACTTAAAAACTAATTTCAGCTATATTTTTTGTTAAGACGAAGAATTGAGGAGTTCATTAAAAAATCGGTTACTTACTAAATTATGTTTTATTACATAATTTTTATCACTACACGCAAAAATAATAGGATATACACTCCTATTATCCGATTTGAGATACATACACCAACCCCTCCAACAATCCGCACTGGAGCAGCGTGGTGGAGTATGCTCTAGGCCTCCTCAAGAGGAGACACCCGTGCCCTGTAGTGGGCCATTAATTGGTTGAAGCCAATATACATGAAAGTCTAGCCTCACACATGGCAGCCATCAAACTGGATTAAAGCTAATGTTATATTAACGTCACCCCTGGGAACCTAAAATTATTAGTACTTGCTACCTACAATCGCACCTGATGGTAATAAAATTGGCAATGTCATAAGTCTTAATTATTTCATCGTGCTTATTCAATTCAGTGCTAATTCAATAGTTTAGCAGCCGTACTGGGCCGGTTTAGAAAGCTTTTTAGAATCAGGTGTAGCATTTAGGTACTATTTACTTTTAGTGCGATTAACAGTTATTTCTGAAAGCATCATTTTTTTACATATTTTTTTCCTTTACAGAATACAGTAAATCCAGTGAATGGAGTTTATCAGGGACCAACGAATCTATCACAAACACATATCAAAGAAGGTGAGGGTTTGCTGATTAATATTACCTACTTACACTACCTATAAACAAATTACGGCCGAGATACAAGCGTCACTTAATTTTCAAGCCTTAATAAATACACATAGTATCTAATGTGGGTCTGTTTGACGACCAACGTCCAGATCTCGTGTTTCGTTTGTTCGTATGTCAACTGCAGAAACGGTCCACTGACCGTCCATACACCAGACACAGACAAAATACTAAAAGTGGAAGTAAAGTGATTCGAGAAACCTGCTTGCAGCCGAAACAATTGCTATATTTTTTTTTTCAGGCAGTATGTGAATTTTATTATGTAACAATTTTATTCAAAATATTAACTCGCCCAGATCAACTGATAGATAGACGAGAATAAATGTTTTTACCCCTGTTTCTTTCTTCATGTTCTTTCCAATGTACAAACTTGGCTTCAATACCATTAATACTAGCTGGTGCCCGTGCCCGGGACTACGTTTTTTTTAAATATTGTTCATAAAATAAATCATAAAATAGGGTAATTTTCCCTTTAATTCCACATTAAAATAATTTTAATTTTAAATAATTTCTTGGTGTTCCACAAAGGGTTAAAACGGGACCGTATTACTAAGACTCCACTGTCCGTCTGTCTATCTGTCACCAGGCTGTATCTCATGAACCGGGATAGCTAGACAGTTGAAATGTTCACAGGTGATCTATTTTTCTGCCGCTATAACAACAAATACTAAAACAAAATATTTATATAGTATAAATGTGAAATTTTATGAGGATGTTTTTTACTCTTGCACTTAAGAACTGCTGAACGCATTTTCATAAAAATTACACAATGTCTTGATCTAAAATAACACGCAGTCTACTTATTATCCCGGAAAAGATCAGAGCGCTAGCTAGATATATATCTCCTACACATGTTTGTCATTACGATGTCACCACCACTGCACTAAGGTTGATTGGCAGAGAATGGTTTTAGCATTAAGTCCGCCTTTTGTTCCATTACTTGTATAAGGTTCAATAAAGAATAAATCTATATATAGTATAGATAAAACTCAAAGGGCAATTTTTCTGTAAAAAATTGGTAAAGTTGTTGTTTGTTTTTATCTCGGAAAGTTAAGAGGTTTCCCCGGAGAACGGGATGAAAGTTTGTATGGAATATTTTTAAAACATCAACCGATTTGCTTCAAATTTGCCACAAATGTTCCTTGCTTAAATTGATTAAACATATATTTTTCAGTTTTTCAAAATTTTGCAAAAAAAAAGAAAAAAATACAAATTAATGTGAATATTGCTTATTTTTTAAAACCCGCTCCTGGAGGAATCCTTTGTGATTTTATTGTGGGTTTCAGTATATAAATTACTAAATATACATAAGTACTTCAATATAAATTCACCGTTTTTTAAATTTTCTTCTGCAAGAGGTATAAATAAGGTAAAACATAATTTCCGTATGCGAAGCTGCGGGCAACAGCTAGTAAATAAATAAATGTGTATGTCCCCCGCACGCAGGGTCAGACCTGTCCCCGCGCGTGGAGCTGGGCGCCGAGTGCCGCGAGCTGTCCGCGCTGTCCACGCCCTCGCTGCCCATGACGCCACTCGACCACATGGACGCGCCACGTGAGTTATAACAACTAGCAGTGACGGATTAACCCTTAATCAAATTAAGCAATTGCCTAGGGCATCACGTCTGGGGGGGGGGGGGCACCAGAAGAAGCACAAAAAGCACAAAAAACCACGTAGAAATACGGATAGGGGGGCCCACAGGCGTGGATTGCTTAGGGCATCAAGTAGTCTTAATCCGTCACTGACAACTAGAGTATTGTTTTGCAGTCGGGTACTCATGATTGTTTAATAGACCCACCGTGGTAATAACTAATCTGAATTTTAACAAGAAAAAAATAACAGACTTCAAAATAACTCAAAAACTACTCGTCAGATCTAGCTCAAATTTAAATGGGACGACATGACAAGCACCAGCTTTTGATTAAAAAAGAATCATCATAATCGGTTCTCCCAGGCGATAGTTCTGAGGTGACAAACATAAAAAAAATACAGTCGAATTGAATAAAATATTCTCCTTTTTTGAAGTCGGTTAAAAAAACAAATGCTTGCACACTGATATCCCTGCAGTAGGATTCCCTGTGTCGCGAGTGGCGTGGACATCACAAATAAGACATCACTATAACACCAATGACCCGAGTAGACATATTAATCTATCACATTAATATATGCCCCGGCCGGGAATCGATACTGGGGGACCCACCGCTTTACAGGCAGAGTCGCTACCAACTAAGCTGCAGGACTATAAAGTATAATATTCACTGTAAGTAGGTAAGACACTGTAGGGATACTACCGTCTGCTCCGACCTCCGAGTAAAGACTGCCTTGTACTGAGTAACTAGTGAATGAACTAGATAAGATCGAGTAATCGAATAATAAAATAAATAATCGAATAGAAGATAGAATGAACTAGATCAATCAAGAACTTCTTACTTGAATCAGCCACCAAACGAATAGGTATGTCCCGGCTGGGGACTACAGAGCTAGATCCTTATTTCTTCCTGCTGTCTTCTTTCTTCACCGGAAACCTATTGGGTATTTTCTTTTTGTTGCTTGTGACTGTCGCCCCAACTCTAGAGTCACTAACGGTTACTTAAACCGCTCCTTAGTACAGAATTTGTATGGCGATTCTTTACTAAGGAGCGATTAAAGTAACCGTTGGTGACTCTGAGTCGGGGCATTTGTGTCAATGGACGACAGTGACTACTTACCATCTTGTGGCTCATCTGCTCTATTTATCGGTAATTGATATTTAATAACTGATGCCAATTATTTTGTGACAGGAGCGATGTCCCTCCTAGTACCCGACACGTCGTACTCCTCTTCGGAGGGCGAGGACGACTTCTACGACGCGGACGACGAGCCAGCGGGCTATATAGAGCCCGGACCCAGGTCAGTACTGTAGTTAATTCATTTACTATGTTGAGGGACTTCTAGACTTGAACTTACCTTCAAGTGGATCTTCAGCTCGTTTTCCTGCTGTTTCCATTAAAATACTTATAGTTTAAAAAAAAGTAACAAGAAAAAGAATACAATATTATGGTACCATTGAGCTGGTGTGATGATGAAGCTAGAAGGTAGAAAAGGGTATAGATACTCATAAACTCATTGGGTTTTGGCTCAATAGATTCGTTTTGACTAGCTCTGAGCATTTCGCCTGATGAAAAGAACTTGTTGATGGAATTAGAAGGTAGATGGTACCCTAGAATGCCTATTAGTAAACCTATCTTGAGCTATGTTTAGTGTAAATAAAGTGACAGCCCCTTGACAAGGGGTTTTTTAATTTAAATTTATTATACATTGCTGTTTCGCCAGTAGCATCAGGCGATTTTTCGCGACTGCGAATTTTCTGTGGCCAAGCGGTAAGTCGTTACCTTTCGTTCGTGAGTCAGAGCGAATATTGTACCTTTCGTTCGTGGTTCAGAGCAAACATTAACTATAGCAAGTATGTAGAGTGGAAGTCAAATTTGGGTTAGTAAGAGCAGTTTGTACATAAAAATTGGCCTCAATACGCAATCAACGCTAAGCACTGAGTAATCATTCAGTTTGTTACTCACTGTTTGGTTTTAATATTCTCAGCCTACTTTTTGAGCTGTACTCTTCTTGTCTCTCTTAATATTTGGCCACATAAAGAGTAACAAACAGAATAATGGAAATGGAGCTGGCGACGGGAGAGTTCCGTTTGCTAAAACTACATTGTTTGACGCATCCTTCTGAAGCAAGTACAACATAGAATTAATTATAGTATTAATATTTCTTTATTTATACTTTATTAACCACAATTTTATTAATATTACCGTACAATTGGCGAAATGAATTTTCTACCAACTATCAAATACAAACAGGCCAAACCACAGATATCTATATCTGTGGGCCAAACATAAGTACACCATGGACATTATGATATACACTACAACAACTTTACTTGATAACAAAAAAATAATATATGTTTTGATCTACTATATAAATAGTTGTGTATGGTGGCTAAGAAAATAATAAGGAAAACATCCAACTATCCGAGCCAGAAAAATGAAGTGCGTGCTATATTTAGGACTTTCACCGTACTCCAAAATTCCACATTCGGAGATTCAGAGTAATATGTAGTGAAATCGCAAATTGTGTCGAGTGGCGACCCCGGGTCAACGACATTAATCGCTCCGTTTGGGAAACATCGCTCCCGTTTCTGAATGCAGAATGTCTGAAGGTGTAAATGGACGTTACGACATTGTTTCGACGCGACGTTTAGATGGACCATGCGGTAATAGTACATTATGATACAAGTGTGGTATGTTGGTCATTACACTCGAGGTGATATTGCACAGCGCGAGCCGAAGGCGAGTGCTGCAAGAAAACTGAGAGTGTAATGACCAACCCTCACGTGTGTCATACGACGTTTTTCAACACACTTACGAGTAAAAAAACAAATTTTATAGTTATTAAACGGAAAGTTTGTTAAATATGGCGCGCTCCGCGCTGATATTTTTTTTTCTGCGCGCGGCGTGTTAGCTGTGCGCGCGCAGATTGGAGCGTAGGCACGAACAATTACGCTAAACAGCCAAAACGCAAAATGTAAAAAAATCTAATAAAGCAAAGCAAAGCATTTATCATATTCAAGGTGGTACACTTCTTTTTTTTTTACAAAAATAGTGTTATTTTTAGGCTTATGTTGAAACGAAACGTATCTAAGTCAAAACTTTTTCCGAAATTTAAAAATAAAACTATAACCCGGCTAAGTTAAGAGCAAATAGAATGCATAAATAATATCTTTCAGCAAGGTACAAACTTAATTTGATGGAATATAAAATAAAACACTTGTGCGATCAAGAAAAAAAAGCACAAGTGTTTAATACCATGTTTTATGAGTGTAAAAGCCATGTGATAAAATCAAATTTATGAGCAAGGGTGTTGAAAAAATATTATTCACATGTTCTTTGTGATTATAGTCCAGTTAATAGTGGCCTTGCCTTCCGGTCGTAGCGTCACGGGTTGTTTTCAAGGCTGGCAGATATACGTTAATTGTGACTTGTGAGATTGTGACAGACATGGCTTCCTCGCCATGCATTTCGGTGTTACTGATGTCCATAGAACCATCAGGTGGTTCCTCGTTTATCGGCTATTTACTACAAAGCAGTGTTGTCAATGCTACGGCAATTACCGTGTTCTACGGCTTTCGGGCCAAAAAATCACAAAATCTACGGTCTACGGCTGGAACCCTATTACCGTAGCAAATTCTACGGCTTTTCGCAAATTCTCCGGTCTTTTTTTAATTACTTGTTTTGAAACATTTTACGAATGTTAAAACCCATAAAACAGCGCCACTAGGCAAATGTTATGTTAGTTTAAGCTAATGAAAAGTGATTCCTTGTTTTGTGGACATCAAATTCACTGCCGATGACCTTTTTTTTTTAGTTCGAGCGCTGAACCAATGGTATATAATGGCGTAATTGCATTGCTACGGCCCACACTTGATCTTTTCCCATATAAACACGGCTTTTTTATCTAATGTACACGGCCTTCCAAAAATTTTCATTGGCAACACTGCTACAAAGACAACATATAGTAATAGATCTACTACCAATTGCCATATATTTAGTGCTGTGTGTAAATAAGAAAAAAGACTCCTAAGGAGTTTCATTCGGGACCACTTATTATAGAAAATTGTTACTGAAACGATGGTGTAGTGTGCCTTTCGAAGAGTGTTCTGGTTTCTAAAAATAGGTTCAAATATATTAAAGTACCTTTATACAAACATTCATAGTCAATAGCGAGCACAATGCGTTATTTCCCGCGGTTTTGTATAATGTTTAAGTGAGCACCCTTACATAACAATAGATGAACGTCAACTGCCGGGAATGCAATTGTACAGTAAAACATATGACTGTAGAACCGTGCAAACTGAATACTGTATAATATGCCACGGTGCCGTCTAGTATAATAACGTATCCACATACCGATAAATATGTTAATCGGATATTTTGTATATTCATAAGAAAATTAATTAAGTCTGCTTACTTTTTCGAATATAAAAAATCAATAAATTTAATTGTATTATAGATTTGTACAGATAAATAGACTTTCATGTAATGAATAAATCTGAGAATACTCAATTAAGTTGACATAGTCATTAATAATAATAATAATATTTTTTTTATTTCAGGCCATTTAGCCCATAACTTATATTATTGGCTGTAATAAGGGTTTATAATTATGTCGATCTGTTTTTTTTAATGCAAACCTAATTCTATTATACATTAATTTACAATAAGCAAAAACTTTGTACCTCTTTACTGGACGGAGGAGTTTGGAATTTAGCATAGTTAAAGTTTACAGGGAGAATTCGAATTTAGACCGCAGAGCGTCCGGTCTAATTAATACTTCATCAAAGCCATCCTATGTTTAAGGCGAGCGTATTCGACCGTTGTAGGCATTTTGTTCACTGCCCTTTACCCCGCTCCCCTGAGTGTAAACTCGACCGCCACGCCGTGAGCCGGCCGCGCGCGGCTGTGAGGTTAATGACCCCGTGCGTAGCTGTAGATCCTACATAGCCTAGTTGGTAGTGGACCTGCCTGCGAACTGCGAAGCGAGGGGTTTCGGGTTCGATTTCCGGCCGGGGCAAATATTTATGTGACAGATAAATATTTGTACTCGTGTCATGGCTGTTATTGTGATGTGTTATATGTGTAGTACATGCCACCCGCGACACAGGTAAATACTTGTAACCTACTGCGGGGGTATGAGTGTGGAAGGGTTTTATTATTATTATTATTATTATTATTATTAGTAACTGCTCTGAGTTGGGGTGTAAGTATACTTTATTTTGATTTATTCATTGGAATTTTAGGTGTAATAAAATAAGAGTAATGATAATTTTAGCTTATCCAGTGGAGACTAGAGGTGAGTGGAGACTGACTTGAAATTTTATGATACGAAACTGTCCAATGGAGACTAGAGGTGAGTGGAGACTGACTTGAAATTTTATGATACGAAACTGTCCAGTGGAGACTAGAGGTGAGTGGAGACTGACTTGAAATTTTATGATACGAAACTGTCCAGTGGAGACTAGAGGTGAGTGGAGACTGACTTGAAATTTTATGATACGAAACTGGCCAGTGGAGACTAGAGGTGAGTGGAGACTGACTTGAAATTTTATGATACGAAACTGTCCAGTGGAGACTAGAGGTGAGTGGAGACTGACTTGAAATTTTATGATACGAAACTGTCCAGTGGAGACTAGAGGTGAGTGCAGACTGACTTGAAATTTTATGAAACGAAACTGTCCAGTGGAGACTAAAGGTGAGTGGATAACAAATAAGTAGGTACTTACATACAAAATTGACTAATATCATCTAAATACTAACAAAAAATAACCAACTTCAAAATAACTCGAAAACTACTTGTCAAATCTCCCTCAAATTTATGTGGAACCACATGATACGCACCAGCTTTCTATCAAAAAAAGAATCATCAAAGTCGGTTCACCTACAAATAAGTAGGTACTTACATACAAAATTGACTAATATCATCTAAATACTAACAAAAAGTAACCAACTTCAAAATCGAAACGAGCTTTTTTTTCAAAATGGCGGACTTGTAGGTATGCCAGGTTCCGTACAAAAATCTTCAAACCCTTTGGATAAGATATTTTACAAGTATGTTGAGAATGATAAAAAGTATAAGAATAATTTAAAATAAAATACCTAAAGATACGTAAAAAATAATAAAAACAAAAAAATTAAAATGTGTGCCATTCACACATTTTAGAACTTAGAAGTGAAACCTTCAAAAATTTTGTTTTCAAGATAATGAGACGAATGTAAAATTTCGGGAAGATGATAATTGTAGGTTTTACTATTCCACTCCACTCCACTCCACTCCACAAATTTTGACTTTTGACTTTTTTGCCTTTTTTGACTTTAGACTTTAGACTTTTTTGACTTTTTTTGACGTTTTTGACTTGACTGTTGACTTTTGACTTTTTTGACTTTTTTGACTTTTTTGACTTTGACTTTTCTTACTTTTTTCACTTTATTGACTTTTTTGACTTTTTTGACTTTTTTGACTTGACTTTTTTTACTTTTTTGACTTGACTTTTTTGACTTTTTTGACTTTTGACTTTTGACTTTTGACTTTTTTGACTTTTTTGAATTTTGACTTTGACTTTTTTGGCTTTTTTGACTTTTGACTTTTTTGACTTTTGACTTTTGACTTTTGACTTTTTTGAATTTTGACCTTTTTGACTTTTGACTTTTGACTTTTTTGACTTTTTTGACTTTTTTTACTTTTTTGACTTTAGACTTTTGACTTTTGACTTTTGACTTTTTTGAATTTTGACTTTTTTGACTTTTTTGACTTTTGACTTTTTTGACTTTGACTTTTTTGACTTTTGACTTTTTTGACTTTTGACTTTTGACTTTTTTGAATTTTGACTTTTTTGACTTTTTTGACTTTTTTGACTTGACTTTTATGACTTTTTTGACTTTTGACTTTTGACTTTTTTGAATTTTGACTTTTTTGACTTTTTTGACTTTTGACTTTTTTGACTTTGACTTTTTTGACTTGACTTTTTTGACTTTTTTGACTTTTGACTTTTGACTTGTTTGAATTTTGACTTTTTTGACTTTTTACTTTTTTGACTTTAGACTTTTGACTTTTGACTTTTGACTTTTGACTTTTGACTTTTGACTTTTTTGAATTTTGACTTTTTTGACTTTTTTGACTTTTTTGACTTTTGACTTTTGACTTTTTTGACTTTTTTGACTTTTTTGAATTTCGACTTTTGACTTTTTTGACTTTTTTGACATTTTTGACTTTCGACTTTTTTGACTTTTGACTTCAAGAAGTTTTCACTTCAATAATCATTTTTTCAAAACAATTTTCCATTTATTTCATAACGCGCCTAAATAAGGTATAACTTCAAAAAAGAAAACTGTCTCTCAAGCTCCCAGCCGTCACGACGAGTCGTTTGGCGACTGACACATGCTCAAGGGTGGTAGCTATCCATGCGAACCCCATGGAGAAATAATAATAGTAATAATGGTATTAAATTTAAAATCAATATTACCAATATAATCCCTCGAGGGGCCCTACCACCAGCGGGCCGGATTTAGTCGCCTTTTACGACACCCATCCGGCTTGGGATAGTATTAGATAATAATTGTGTAATTAGCACTTGACTTATACCAATACCCAAATACTATAATAGTAACTAAAGTATAAAAACGAAAAATTTTTATTATTTCAAATTACAGCAGTGTGGATACTTTGGACAGTACCTAATACGTAATATAAGTTCAGAAGGCGCGCGCGCCAAATTCGAAATTAAAATTAGTGTCGGAAATTCGACAACGTGCGGCTGCGATGCCGATTAGCACAGGTCCTACCTCGAAGGCGACTGGCGCGAGAGTAAAATTGAGTAAATTAACGCGTCGGGCGTTTCGTTGCTCGTGGAAAGGGAAAAAATAGAAATTGAAAGGGAAGTTTTTCAAAATTTCAAATTATGATCAGAAAGAAATATTGGTATCTATAGGACCTATACTGTGGTATATTTTTTATTATCTGGAAGCGATTAAAACGCGAATAAAACGCCATTTTTATGCCAGATTAGACCCCACTTTGTGATTTATTTCTATCCAATGAAATAATTGCTATCGTGTATCAAGTATGAGGGAACGAAAGAACAAAGACTGTAAAATAACATATATTTTTTTTAGAATTGTATTATGTACCATTTATGAACAAAACACCTTCAAAAATACCATTTCTTGGGATAATATCGCCTTAAAACTTATCAAACCTTAAGTTACAAGCTGAAAAAATATATTTCACTCGTATTTTGTTTATGGCTAAACTATTTATTTAACCTTTATTGACCACAATAAAAATATTACGGTACAAATGGCGAGCTTAATGCTTAATGCATTCTCTACCAGCTAACCACTGGACAAAAGACAAATGGGCGAAAGGCGGTTAATAAACTATCAACTGATAGCGCGAAACTTGCCAATAAAGCATAACAGCTAATACATGTTTAGCATAAAAATGTCTCATTTTGTCTCGTCCTTGTTGGGGCCACGTTATTTAGGCGTCATTCGCTGGGGTCAATAGCTAAACATGTTCTTGGATTAACTCGTTCTGTTATGATAACGTGGGCAGTTTATCACCGTGCTTAATGTTTTTTGTATTGGTTATAAAATATATGACTACTAGCTGCCCGGACAGACTTCGTTCTGTCAAATGTTTTTTTATTTTGAGATGTAAGCTATCCTATCTTTCAAGTTGGATCAAACTGCACACGGTGTGCAAATTTGATTAAAATCGGTTCAGTAGTTTAGGAGTCCATCGCGGACAAACAACGTGACACGTAATTTATATATATCGCACCTTTGGTGGTGCAAGGGCACATCTTACAAAAAATCGTAAAATGACAAAAATTAAACAAAAAAATATTTGACACCTGCAAAGTACATGGCCATATTCACAAATAAATGGGTCGTATCTCATGCAAAGAACAAACACTTTGAAGCAATAAAAAGACGAATAATACGACTCGGAATGCAAAAAAAAAAAACTTTAAAATGGCTCTGCTGTAAAATTACAAAAGTGCAGTTGAGCCCTTGTTCCACCAAAGGTGCGATATTAAGATTATAGAGACTATAGACAAGTTGATAGTGCCAGCCAAACTAATTTTATTAATTACGAGTAACCGCCCTCGCTTTGCTTCGGTTTTCCTATTTTTTTTACACCTTGGGTTACATTATTGGAGTTTTACTAAGGATCCCTATTTTTTTGAAAATATAATATAGCCTATGTTCACCGGGGATAATGTAGCTTTCTAACAGTAAAAAAATTTTTCAAATCAGTTCAGTAGTTTCGGAGCCTATTCAATGCAAACAAAAAATCAAATCTTTCCTCTTTATATTAGTATAGATTATTGTCTTCGATATCCGACCGAAAAAGATATTTATGTAGTGAAAAAAAGTATTTGCATGCCATTTGCAGCGGCATACAATGCACATGAGTTGGTTTATCGCTTCCAGGATTCGAACCGAGACCCCTACGCACCTAAACGCTACTGCAAAGTGCCAGTTTATGAATAAACAAGCAATCAATTTAGGCCTTAAAAAATAAAGCATTATAAACGAAATAATAAGCATATCATGCAAGTTGAGGGGCGCATTGTACAACCGCAAACGCCCTGCCCCCTCGACCCTGAATTAGCGAGGGCGCCGTCCGGCAAGGGCGCTGAAATATTCACAAGTAACAACCCCTGAACACGCCAACTGTCACTTAGTTCTGATTTTCACTCGTCATTTACACCATATATCAAGTTTATATTATTTTAACCGATGTCTTTGTATATTTAAAGTACCTATGAAATTTTATGATTCTGTAGATTCGATGTACTTATCTTGTCTATGAAGCAAATATCATTTCAAAATTTTTAAGCAGGTATACATATCAAATCTGGAATGACATACGACAAAAAACGTGAGATTCGGATCCTCGTTATTGTTTGGGTAGCGGAATGCGATGCAATATGCTTTTGCTTTCATTTTAGTTAATATCGTTTAGCACGACGCAGCACGTTGTATTGAACTAACGTGTGACATGTGTTATGGATACCTTTTAGTATGAGGTATCGTTGAAATGGTCTTTCAAAAATATTATGGGTCTTCTAAGACCATTTTTGGGATTAGGGGTCCGTTTGCGAAATAGTTGGCTTTAAAGTGCTAATTTTGGTTAGAGTCAAGTGTCCCCGCCCCCCCCCCCCCCCCCCCTCTCCGCTAGCTAAACGGTTGGAGTTGGACAAGTGAAAAATTCTCAAAATAGGTTATATGATGAATTTACAAGAAAAACTATCACGGCTATGTTAGCATAAGTAGTTAATGAGTAATAGTCGATAAACTTACTGCTTCAGAACGCTACATTGCGCGTGGCCTGACATGCACTTGCCCGGTTTTTATATATTCGAACAGTGCGTCTCGTCAAAGTGTAACAGTGTGTCTTAATACTCTTTAATGTCTTGAAATACGTGCTGTTTTTACCCGACTACTTACAGAGGTAATTTGAACAATACGTCACGCTTATGTGTCCCATTTGTGTCTTGTCCTCACGAGACTCGCGGTATAGGATTTGTTCGCAGTAGGGACGACGCACACGGTTAATTTTTTTTTTATTTCGTTTATTCCTTGATTTAGACCTAGTTCCGGTGTCTTACTTATTATATCTTAAACTAAATTCTTACTTGTAAATTCCTACACGTCCCTGTAGCCTAGTTGGTAGCGATCCTACCTGCGAAGCGAGGGGTCCCGGGTTCGATTCCAGGCCGGAGCAGATATATAAGTGACAGATAAATATTTGTACTCGGGTCATGGGTGTTATTGTGATGTGTTATGTGTGTAGTCCATGCCACCCGCGACACAGGTAAATAACCTACTGCGGGAGTATGAGTGTATAACGTTTGTTATTACTTCAAAATACTTTTTACTCTTGCGTAGACGACGGTAAAAAAGTGATACTGTTTTAATTTTTTGGTTTAGCACAAAAATGGGTATTTCCCTTTGTTACATAAAATATTTATAGTTATATCCAAACTGTCTTTTTGAGAGATATAATAATTATTTAATATCTTGTCCATATATTATGGTAGTTGGTCCTTGTGAACGCAGGGTGCGATGAATAAGGGCCGAGTCAAAGTGATAGGAACAAAGCCGTCAAGTAGAGAGCCTGTCTCGTACACTGCGGAGACGTTATTTAATTTCTCCAAGAAGGATTTAAACTTCAGATGTATAGCTTCTTGCTTATAAATACAGTACAACACAAATTCTCTTTATTGTACACCAACTACAAAGATACTTATTGCCACAGAACAATTTCTTCGATAAAACCTCAAAAGCAGAATTTGGCTTTCATTTCAAAACACTAATGATCTAACAAAGCAAGGGTCTCTCCTCTTCAGTAGGCCCAAAATGGTGTATGACTCCACCACCCTAACTCAGTTGCAGAAGTTGTTATGCTGAAGCTTTCCGACATGGCTTATCTAATGATAACAATTGCATAACAACCAAATCTACCTGGATTTAGGTGTTCCCGAAAGCACGATAGCACTCAAGAAATTTTACTCCGGGAGCACCAACGGTCACCCATTCAAATTACTGACCGCGTTCTCTATCACGTGGGATCAACACAAGCTTTGGGCTAAGAGCGCTTTATTATCCAGAAATGTAAACAAAAATTCAGTATCTGTGACGTCAGTAAGACAGTCTCCCGTGAGAATGAAATATTGAGTGTTTATTTATATCCAATGTACGGAACGACTGCGTCAGGTAATTACATATTCGATTCGGCAGAAACGCATCTGTGCGCGGATGTGCTACGCCCGGACATAGAGTAGATGCGGTTACAGTGTGTTCAGTAGGAATAATTCACCTGTGATGGCTGTGATCCTCTAGAGTTCTAGACTCTAGAGCGATCAAGCGATTGTAGATGTTTTGGGGGTGGATTACTCGCCGTCGTTTAAAGATTCGGCATTAGAATAAATCCGGTGGTTCATCCATTGGTAATTCCTTACTTAATTGACATACGGATAGGCAAACGATACTAACTTAATTTATTATGCCATAATGAGCTGATAAACCATTGGTACCAGTTGTTATCGTAACATAACAGTCGTTGACTCATGTCGCAAGCCTTCGGGTGGCATAAAAACTTCCGACATTTGGATTGATCACTAACCTCTCCATCAATCCGCACTGGAACAGCGTGGTGGAGTATGAGTCCCGTAATGGAAGAGTCCTGTGTTCAATTATGGGCCATTAGCAATTAGGAATCCTCCTAAGTCGTTTACTTGACATATTGATAGTGGTGGAAACAATTATTATGCTGCTGATGTCAATGATGTTGATGTATCAACTCTAGACAATGCAGTGCTCCAGTTGTTGTTATCTTTAGCATTACGAGAACAGCTGACTATGGTATAGCTGGAATAAATAAAAATATACATGACATACAAGTCTTTTTAACAAATGTTAACAATCGCAGTGGACTTAACGTGGCCTTCAAAAAACTAAATTTTCTTGATAAAATCTTGATTTAATTGCCACACGCAAACGTTCTCGAGTTATTTTGGAGTTGTAACTAACAATCCGCTTCCGTCGAAACTATGAGTGTATATTGAAGCAGGAAAATGTGACGTTACACTTATATGGAATTTTAATGAGAATTTAGTTTTGTTTCATAATAGCAGTTTATATAATAGGTATTTGATTGCATTTATATATACTTCTTTCTTTGTTCAAGCTAGTAATACATATTATATAGAACAACCATAAAGAAACAGGCCAGTTTGGAATAAAATTATTGATTAACTTATCTAGCTACTCTCAAAATTTCAATGGAACCGGAAGGCCTTGGAAGTGTTATTGGCCACCATATCCTTTACACTGAATGCGTAGATTGGTACAATATGAATACTAAATTCATAAAAACAAAAAATACACGGCATAAATCAACAATTTTATTACTTAGATCTCTTCTCTTTCCAGTGCAATGTGGCTGATTTTGAATATTTTGGGAATTGGCGTATCTAGAATCTTATACATACAAAACGAAAACCATTTAACAGATAAAAGATAAAATATATTAATGAACAATTGCTTTCACTGGTGAAAACAATGATGGTTGTGTTAAACGGCAGTCGGCACGTGTGATAGTGGTGAAATCAGGTGAATATCTACGATGAAGCTCTACAATTTACAAAAGGTTAGAAATACAGTTTCTTTCAAAGAAGTTAGGAAAGTTAGGAAGAAACAGGAATTGGATCTTCTAAAATTAAACATAACATACCATGGAAAATCTAATAAAAAGAACTATTTCGACCTTTAATGCCTACACGAGCCACATTGGCCGAACGTGTAACTAGTCTTTGTAGATTTTCACGCGCTCGCTTCGGGCTTCAGCTCAGACTCATCGGCTCATTCGACTCAGTGCTCGGAGGGCTGCCTCGCGGTGCCGACCTCTGCGTCGGAACAACGCTGCCCGATCGATACGATAGTGACGTGCCCCGTCGATGTTGGATCGTTTCCGTGTGTGAACCGAGGGCAAAATTACGTACGTGCGTCTGTCGTGTGCCTGTGCCTTTTTCTTTTGTAATGAATCACGAGTTTAATTTTGGTGTTCGGAACGCATTTACGCATGCCCCGGCTTGCTTGTTTTTGTTATGCGCTGTTGTGGTAGTAGTAGGGTTGGAACGGACATCGAATCGATGTTTTTATCTTATCGGATGTTGTATGTGCGGATGTAACGTTCAAAATTGGTTTGGTTTACAAACACTTTATACACTATACATGTTGTATGTGGGCTTTAAAGTGTAGGGTTTTGGAGGGTTCTACTATTTTTATAAAAAATGTTCATATTGGTAGTTATTGCGTTTAGTTTTTTTTTTTGATCAAGGAGTAAATATATTGCGGTTTTTTTCTGTTTTTCTTACTACGAAATATAGAGTTGCGGCTAGTTACTCGCAATAAAATTTAAAACTTATATTGGCAATAAATACACATCTAAGTCACTTTCTAAATAGGAATTTGAAATATTTTAATAGCGTTTATAATGCATGTTTTTCTCTGCTTTCTATCTGTGAGATTTCATCTTCATTTCTATTATTGAATTTATTACATCTCGCACGCGCACGTAAATGTTGTTTGTTATTTGTTACTTATGTTGCAATTGGGTCTAGTTAGTCGCACGCGGGTTAATTGGGCTTTCTGTAATTAACTCAGTTTTAAATAAAAAATTCAGTTCAGTTTTCAAAAAAATCACTCAGTTTTCTAAAATAAACTGATACAGGGAATCCGTTTGTAGGGGTGAATGTACAATTTACAAAAATGGATACCTACCAAAGTCGACTTGTAGTCGGTAGCATACAACAAAACAAAAGTTTATGAATTTCTCTGTCCGAAGTGAATTCGACTTTCTAGCATTTTTAACCGACTTCAAAAAAAGGAGGAGGTTCTCAATTCGACTGTTTTTTTTTTTTTTTTTTATGTTTGTTACCTCATAACTTTGGACTGGGCGAACCGATTTTGATGATTCTTTTATTAATCGAAAACTGATGGCTGTCATGTGGTTCCACATAAATTTTATTGAGATCTGACAATGGCATTCATGAGAAAACTACATAAGTCGTAAATTTGTGTTAAGATGTGCGCGACAAATTGACGAATAACTCAATATCACGTCAACCGATTTCGATGATTCTTTTTTTAATAGAAAGCTGGTGCTTGTCATGTGGTCCCACATAAATTTGAACGAGATCTGATAAGTAGTTTTTGAGAATTTGAAGTCGGTTATTTCTTGTTAGTAAAATTTAGATTATCTAATAACGCCCGATTCTCTTATTGACTACTACATATTGTATATTGTATAAATGTTTTAATTTTATTCATTAGCATGGGACGCCAAAACAATACAGAAATGTACCTACAGTATAGTTTAAATACTGCTATCACTGTCCAAAATGTAAAGTTATGGAATGGACCGAATGAACTAACAAGAATAAAATGTAATAACCAATAAGTATCTACACGTCTGTCTATGCTTGCTTCTTGAATTACTTATTTTTACTATTAATTACATTCATTACATATTTAGCGAATGGCTGCCAACGCCTCGTAAAGTATACATATATGTAAACTACAATATTGATATTAATACGAGCTGTAAATTAAGTAACTATATGTAGTTTTGTACTTCTCTCAGAACTATATGGTTTCATTACTTTCATCCCATCTCAAAAATATCCAATGCGCCTAAAGAAATTTTCACTTCAAAAAAATTACATTCATGGTTACGAAACTTACGACGCAAAACATTGAAATGGCATGTAGCGCGGATAATATAGCGTAGCGTAGCGGCTAGGCTGTAGCGCTAGAGTAGCCAAATCTGACTATTTGGCGCCTGCTCGGACCACCACACCAGTTTGTTATGTTCTTAACTGCATCGTTCTTATGAACACCATTCTAATGAACATTGCTCTATGAATTACAAAAAGCTAATAATAAGCGTGTAAAATTTTTAATTTGGGACAATTTTTCAGTATTGTGTAATTTCGATTGACATGGTCAATTTTCTTTTATATTATGTTTTATACTGACTCGCAAGCAACTACATCCTTTCTTCTCCCTTCTTTCTTGGTCGGTAAAGAATCAGTGATGTTTTTCTATTACTGATGGCTATCGAATGGCCAAAAATCGATAAAAAGTAAGATTCCATTATCTAGTCCGAGAGAACTAATTCTGAATGAAACGAGATTTAAATATTCAGGTGAGCGTGCCAAATCTACGCCACACTACGTTACTGTTTTGCTACAGGTGGATTGCTGCCATACTGTATATAGTCATGTCGATAAATGGTAATAATTTCACTTTAGAACTGTCAACCTTACCAACTTTCGGTACGCTTCATTGCATAAACCGATCACGCTGTATCAACCCGGGAAGCATCAATTACGAGGTTTGAGCAGGAAATAGGTTGTTAGTGAAACTTTCGTGAGCTTTTCACGTTGCAATACAATGGAAATTCGACCGAAGGTCGTATGATATAAAGTTAATTTTAGTTCCATGATCACTGTTTGCAAGTATCGACCCGTGAGACCACGTATGGTAAGTAGCGGTAAGATGTTGCATCGCGCTGAAATCCTTATGTGTATGTAAATAGAGCTTAGAATCCCATAACTTACCCTTAACATTTTACAAGGCTAAACTGCCCTAAAGGCATTTTTGTTATGAATTTCTGATAGCTCCTGTTAACTTAACATATATGACAGTGAAAGAAAGTGATCAAGGCAAGTCGACTGCATTTCACTTCATTACACAACGATTACAGCCTTCGATTCCCGGTCGAAACATCCCGACCGTAATGGAATAATCATGAATAATGTGAGCATTTACAATGAAAAATGGAACGTAGTTGAACGAAAGTAGGAACCGAGTGTGAATAACACAGAAATCGATCGACGCGCGTTAAATTCGATAAAAAAGAAAAAGATAATGTAGAAAATAGAAATGGCCAATTATTTCTAAAAATGTTTCCGAATGTGTCTCTGGGAGCTCGTTCGGGTGTACATTACTCTCGGGGGCGGCATCGAGACTCCGCCACTGCCGCTATGCGGAGTTCCGTTTTTGTACTAATGGCAACATTAGGAATTATCTTTTATTACTGTATGTATTGTTTCAGTGTCATAAAAAGATATTAAAGCTCTCTCATGTCTGTTTGAACGCGATAACACACTGATTAACAGATTTTCATGAGGTTTTACTTTTTCCAACGAAATTTAGAGAGAAATTTAGAAAAAAGTCTGATAAAAATGAATACCTACCTAATTACTGATTCGGGTACGTTTACTATTTGTGTATGGATGGATAATAGTAAGTACTAAAAAGTAGCTGTTTCTGTCTTTTGCTGAGCTTAATTTTAGTTCTGTGAAAATTTAGTGCAAATTTTTTTGATGCGGTTAACATTATTTGCAGATTTTCTCCCTAAAACTTAAATGTAAGTATAAATATATGGAACTTATGTTATATTACAATAATTAAATATTAGTAATAACATAACACATAAATGAAGTGATGTGGTATCAAACTGCATTGTAATCATAAAATGGCCGCAGTATCTTAGTATTAACCACACCCGTAGTTACTTAATAGTAACCGTATAGTAAAAATTGCTTGTAAGTATAATGCCACCAGTATAACAGGTGACCGCAATCTGTACACCGTCCATTACCACAAAGGTCATCTCTGGCTGGCCGCTCCCTATCGAACGACTATATTTTTGCGCTAATGTGGACATTAGCGTAAATTAATGTAGCAGCTTATCGGATACTTTGTTCGAATTTTAAAATATTGCGGAAAACGATTTCAAAAAATTCTGCATAACCTTATGTAAAATCTATTTAGGGGATTTTTGTTATAAGTCAGTAAGGAGTAATTTAAGGTAAAACAAATAAAAAAGTATTTTGTATTCAACTGTAGAAAATCCTCGAAACTCCCCTTCATTACAGCTCTCGTGTTGTCTACATAATTTATTATTAATCCCTGTCATTCCCTATACTAGTACCTGAATGGTTTTCCTTGTTTTTGTTTCACAAATGTGTACCTACATGCGTATATTATAGTATAGTATACTATGACATCATGCGGGCTGTAACGTGTTTAATTAATAATTACTGTAAGTAGATTGTAATGCCGAACGTGTGTGTATTGATGGTAATTAAATAGTAGTTGTGTGTGAGGTAGGGTATGTAATTCTATAGATTCACGCTAATAGATTCCATGGGCGTAGCCAGGTTTTAGTTTCGGGGGGGGTTCAAGAAAATACAACGACAAAAAGTACATGCAATAACCCTAAAGAAAATTGAGACTTTATTTTTTCTCACGACGTATGTAGTGCTATCTATTATTAGTCTATGTAGTGAAAAAGTTCAAAAACGTGTTTAATAGAAATAAAGCTCCCAAAAATATGTGCGATAGCTCATTCGATTCGGAATGACGTCTAGAAAAATGTTTTTTAAGGGTTTATTAGCACATAAAAATGTCAGTCCTTAACATTTCGGGGGGGGTTTGAACCCCCGAAACCCCCCCCCCCTGGCTACGCCCATGATAGATTCAATCTATTTGGTTCGGTGAAAAAATTGGGTATAATCCGACCCAACCTAACCAAGAGACGGCAAACAGATTTACGCAACGTTTGAACAAGTAAAATGATAAATTTTCGTGTTGATAGCATTCTTTGAACATCTTTTAATATAATATTTTCTTTCAATACTTATCGTCGAGCCACATCCTCCTGCAAAAGCTCTTTTCGAAGAGAAACTTGAAAACTTGACGGTTCAAAAGAATCTTGTATTCTGAATAACTTTGACTTTGAACGCTTGAAGGGCACGAAAGTTTCTCTCCGGCGTAAAAGTTAGGTCTGTTTACTTTTTGAAAAGGCCAATTTCTTTTCACTAAACTAAAACCTAAAATTATCACTATTCATCAAAGTTTTTATTTAAATATTCACTTCGAAGGCTTTTGACGAGAATTTACAAGTGCTGATTGCCGGTACCAAAATTAAATCCGACTCCGACAAAGTCAGAAGGAGTGTAATGATTTTATAGTCTGTATGGATGTAGGGCCTTATGCATATTCATCTATTCTATCATCTATTCTATCTATTCATCAGAACAATTAACTACTTCTCATATTTCAATAATTGAGGTACCGATAAAAGCATCTTACAGTAGAATATGTGAATTTACATAATAGAAATGTTCCGTTGCTTTGCTTAAATTCTTATACAAATAAACAGAAGTGTTGTTTAGATTTTATCGTAAATATTTATAAGACCTAGTAAATATTTACAAGACATGGGTTCGGACAATTCCCGTCCGTTTCGGTGACGGCTTTGCCCCGCCAATGGGGCAAATTAGTATTTATAATCGCCATCCCAATTCCCCGGTAACCTTGGTACGCCTAGGTATTGCAGTTCTAGTTTCTGGTATATCTGTACATTAATAAGGATAAAGTTACAAAATATTCAATACTGAAATTATATTGATCAATATCGTCGGATTACGTTCGATAAACGTGACGAACGAGGTGTTTTAATTAATATCGTCATGCAGTATCTGATAACAGAAGGGTCGGACGTTGACGGCACTCGAACAGCTCATGTTTCAGTGAAGCCAATTATAGTCGAACCGTCAGTCTGTAAGAAATTTTAAACGTTTTTATCACAAAACAGTATACAGGTATACAGGTATACAGTATACAGGTATAGGGGGAAGTTGACTCACAGACGTATGGCATACGTTCAAAATATTGTCATCCTCCAAAACTCCCAAGCGATCCTCTAAAGTACTTAAGTTTCGTTAAGACAAATGTCTTAAAATGTACAGAAAGCTGGAAAAAATCTTGGAACCATTTAAAGTACTATTTAACCCTATTTAGTATTAATTGACTTGAAATTATTACGTAATTATTGTACGAGACATACGTAGATGTTTCGGCCCTAGCTCTCCCGGGCAGGCAAGCCTCTAGAGCCGACATTGCCCCACATACGACCATTGTTATCCACAGTGACCCACAGAGACCCAAGGTTGTCCAACGCGCTCACGTCAAATACTAATCCCTCGTGATGATTACCTAAGTTCATGTGCATAATTAAGTACCTATTAAGTTAACAAGTAATCTCTCTTCGTGATTAAGGTCTCTCCTGACTACATACCTACTGTGTACTATAATACTAGGCTCATTAGATATTTCGATACAATCACATTCAGAACTATGTATTATATAAAACACAAAAAATGTCTGTACGGATGTCCTTAATAGACTCTGAAACCATCCAACCGATATGCCTCAAAATGGTTTCATTTGAAAGGGAGTCATCCGAAGGTGGTTTGAGACCACTAAAACAATGCATTAGGCACATTCGGTTCATTGATAAAGTCGATTTTTCACTTTTCTGAAACAACAATTTCAAGATTAATATGTAAATATGGCGGCGCATAAACAGACTGTCAGCACAAAAACACTGATGTGATGTCATCAGATTTTTTTAGCATATTGGAACACGCTGGGTATCTAGTTGTCAGTAAAATTGTAATTTTTCGCAAAATTTGTTTTACATGGTAATGTGGTTCGATTAGCGAATAAATTATGATTTTATTTTTACCAAAGTTTCTATTATAAAGCTCATCGATTAGAGCTCTCTCTAAACTACTGTTACTTAGAACGGTGGATTATCACTAAACTTGACGTTTGGATACTTCAGTAATGTCGTTTTTGAAATGCTTCTTACTCCTATCATTTCTTAAACTTGCCTTTGTAGGTCTATCTTCTTTCTTATCTAGTGTAATAGATGTTTGGCCCAGCAGTGTTATACTATTCTGGTTTGAGTGCCCAGTTACTTTAAATAATAAAATAAATAATTTAGTATTTAATGTGTCAGATAAAATGTTTGTATTCGGATTTTGCTTCTTCGGAATATTTCCATTGTGTGCATTTATTGTAATCGTGAATTCTTGTTGCATATTAAATGATATTTATTGGCAGTTTTGTATGAAGTCATTCAAACAGTAGATTTTTGAACTTATCGTGCGGTAAACTTTTTTATTGTTATACCTATTAAATTATTGAATGTGCATATGCACTGTCATGTTAGTATTTAACTAGATACGCAATAAAGAGTTGGTTTACTTCCACCGTGGCTTGACTTTTGTTTGTCGATAACAAATATTTACATGGTAGGTAAATTTATTCGCTTCCGAATATAGCTCACGAATAGATTTGTGATGAATAGCCAATATTGTTTAAATTTGTTTGACCTACTAGGTTTGCGCTTTGACCTTTCTGTAGATCATTATTATTTGTTTTATTATTATTATAAACAAGAGTAGGATGTTATTTGGACTTGGCCTTATACGCCAATGTATTCCAAAAAACGGCTGGCCTAATTTGTAAGATTTGCTGACCTTCTTTCCAGACTATTAGCGGTTTGGAGTGAACTCACCGTATAACTTAACTCCAGTCACCAGTGCTATTTGGTGGAGAGGTTAATGGCCAACTGAAGTGTCGCAAATATGTGTACTAGGCCGCCCGAAGGCACTCTTCATGGCGTAACGATTAGGAACCTATGAACCACCCGTGATTGTCGGATTTACGGCATCCAAAGTACTGGGCATTACGGCGCTTATCACATTAGCCTTAATTAATTCGTCGGCTAAATCCATTGAAGTAGGTATAATGTCATAGAAAAGACATCTGGAACAAAATGTATGTCCCCGCCGGGAGGTTCTATTTTCAAAATTGCGACTCTGTTCTCCTTTCAAAATCGAACGAATCCATTGGAAATTGAAGCCGCGCGGCGCGAATTCATTGGAACATACATACATTGTGTTCGCGGTGTCTGTTCTATACGCTAGTAATAATACTTCAATGGCTAAATCGGACTAATACACTTTAGGTACATTACTGTATTAACAAAAAAAGTGTTGGCGTTATTATTATGGTTGATTTGATACAGCAATGTTTGAGGAATTAGACACTAAATTAATGAAAAAGCCGTTTCGCACGCCTGAAATTACTTTACTTTTACTTACTTGGACGATCGCTCTCCTACTTTAGGAAAACTATAAATTAATGTTATATATTTTATTTTTGCCATATCATCGCTTCTTAAATCTTAAATCAAATCATACAATCACTTAAGCCACTATTAGCATGACCCCTAAGACACTTGTAAATGTCACAGATTAAAATTAGCTTTTATTATGTTATTTAAACATTTATTAGAAAATTAAAATATTGCTTTTGTTTCCATATTATGCTTGAAAATGCCGCAAAATTCAGTAGATTTGTCAGTACTTTGCACCATTATACACGCACATTTTATAGTGAATTTCACTATTTGGTTTGTATTCACTTAAGTGACTACTAATGACGAAGCTAAGTAGGTAGTTACTGGTGAAATTCACTATAAAATGCGTGTAAGTGAATACAAACCAAAAATACCAGATCGATGAAATTATCTTAAAACTCCAAAGATAACACTGGCACAATCAAATCCAACAGCACTATAAAACTATAAATGTTGCCAATGAAGGAAAAACGCGGGAAAAGTTCGAAATTCAAATTAACGCGGGAAATGTGCCTACACGTTCAGTGAAGTTTTTTTTTAATTTTGAATCTGTGAACTGATTATGTGATGCGTTTTGCGATTTATGACATTGACCACCAAAAATGATTCGTGCTTTGACATCGAGGCGGTGGTCGCTAAGGCGGGACAGCGGTGGGAGGTGAGAATAACAAGAATCTTTATATGTATTTTTTTCTGTAAAGCGACTCTTGAATGCGCTTTTTAACCAGGTCAAGTGGCGCTCTTGTTGTTTACGTTTAAAAATACAAGCATATTTTCCTGAACATTTTGTTGTTTAACTACAGTTGTACCTTTCAATTCGTTTCTGTAAAAGTTTGCGCAGTAATTTACATGAAACCTGCAGGTGAGACTGGTTCCTACTTCCTAGAATATTTTCTCATTTTAAAATTAGTTCCGAAGTCCATTTGACGTAGGATGTAGGTAAGTACATTAAAACTTGAAGTAACTTCCATTCCATTACACATCATGTCGTCTAATTTGCAGGATAATGAGCCTTTTAAGACATGCAAGTATCACTTTGTCCAAATGTTTATTGGTAGACTTGAAATAATTATAACCTCTTCCTCTTGTGAAATAAGTCTAAGGATAGAGGTTAATTTTTAAACCAAAAAGACTACGAGTTTTTATACGACGGTGCCAATTTCTTAAATCTGAACGTACGCTTGATGTTGATTACGGCTTCTGAAACTTGTTAAGTTTGGGTTGGCTCACAAACATGTATACCCAGAGTAGACACGGCAAGTTCATACAATTCACGTGTAACAATTAGGATTTGAAATCCTAATGAGGCGCCGTGTCATTTAGTCGGACTTTCATTGCTATTGGCAACAGATGTCAACTGAAATATCGAAAAATGCCTGATTTTAATGTTATAAACTGTAGAAAATCTACAAATATAGTTAGGAAAGATAAAGAAAACATTTTCTTTCATCGCTAAGTAATTTAGTTATAAAATTGTGTTCCTATCTATTTAAAATAAATTAATTTAATGTTTATTGTGGTTTTACCACGTTTTACAATGACGAGCACTTACTGAGTATATGTACTACATACTACACAATACATTGCTCATTTTGGTTTAAAAAATTTAGGGTTTCTTTGTTGGAACATGCAATGAAAATACAACAATCGTTACTATCAATCGTTGCTAAGTAACGCTTTACTTCGTGGTACTGTCAATATTGTCGATTTTCGGTCAAATATAGTATATAGTGTTTTTCATTTACCCTGTCTTGTCTCGATTCTAATCGATTTTGAGAATCGTCGAATAAATAAATATTCTCATAGATATATATTTTTTAACACAAATTTTATTCCAAAGGTACCTAACTAACTGTATTTTTTATAGTTTCGTCATATCTGTTCGCCCGTACGTCCGTCCATTCGCAACTTAGTGCTGAGAACCTAAGAGCTAGAAAGGTGTAATTTGGCATGGATGTACATAATTATTTATTAAAACTACAAAGACGTAGAATAAAATATTAAAAATATTTATTTACCGCAGTTCAAGTGGGGATGGATTTTTTTCCTTGGCTACCCAATACAGATAGTGTAAGGTATCGTTGCAAAGATATTTAAAAAAGTATTATGGGTTCGGTTTAAAGAACATTATTGTCATATGAATACAACAATTTCACTAATAGGTGAAATAATTTCATTTTCACTAATAATTCTAATAAGGAAAACGAGCTAAAATTATAAAATGCTAATTTTCTTAAAAAAAAAAAACTAATAAAAGTGATAATTTTGGTTCAAGTTTCCGTCTCCCCTGCCAGCTAAAAAGGTGGAGTTCGACATGTGAAAAAATTCACACGGTTACGAAATATTTGCAGGTTAACGAGTAATAATCGATCAACTTACAAGTATAGAACCCTACATTGCGCATGGCCTTACAAGCTCTTGACCAGGTTGTTTTTCATCAATCGAAAGAATTTTTCAAATCGGTCTAAATTAATTCTCTTTTTTTTATTTTGCATAAAATTTTGAAGTAAGGAATTTAATATGATATTGATCTGTTTATTTATATTTTTGAAACGTGTTTATAATTTAAATAAAAAATTAATAAATTTTATAATTTGTGTTTATAATAAATAATCAAACTCACCCCAATGATATTTAATAACAAAATATTAACAAAAGAAAATTATTTATTTGGTTTTATTCAGCACTATAACCTATACGTACAATAACAACCAACCAGACTGATTATAATCGGTTATCGATATTGAGAATCGGTAAGAAATCGGTTTCGTATTGGTATTGCTAGGATGAGGTATATCAATCACTAAAATATTCTTGTGACATAACATTGTGTCAAAAAAAGTGACACGCTTGGTTTTCATACAATTCGAGGTACATGCCTCATCTACTCTAGGTATATATGTCTGTGGGTTGGCTCATAAAATATTACTAGGTCGGGAGAACTTCATTAATTAACAAGATGATATTCATGAAACTGGATCGATTCATGACTCGCGTTATTCCGCATATTGTTTATATAATTATGCTCGTCTTCCGTCCTGACCCAGTTATTAGGAACTGAGTACTATGTGAAGGTTGAATCTTAGGCTTAGGTACTTGTCAGTTTGTTTAAATGAACTTGTTTCTGGTGTTAAATGATAGCACTACCAGTAACCATGGATTAAACTCCTGTTGCATAGCCAAAAATACTGGTGGTGCTGCTGACTCTTCCATGGAAAGTCCCCTCGTAAAGTTACTCACGACAATCTGACTGCATCTACTATTCTACTTTATACTGCTACTCTATACTACTCTATACTCTTATACTAATCTGTCTACAAACCCCGCATATCTGCATGTTCTTCATAATGTTCTCAATTGTATAAGTGAGCTTCCTTGTGGTATTCCCGGCGGTATGATATAACGATCTTCAAAAAATATGTAAAAAGTTCTTATTCAGTGCCGACATAACATTGACGACGCCCCTACTGTTGCTCTTACCCTTCCATCAGGTGGTCCGTCTATGTTTTCGATGGCCCATCATAAAAAATATTGCGTGAATCGTGATCTTGCCAATCCTCCTTCGACCAAAGACGTTAAGAAAAAATATACCCATGTTCGTACCTGTGGTCCTTGCTTTGTTATTTACCACTACACTACACCAAATATTGCATCGTGTCCTTACTTAAACTTATACGAACGATCACTTATTTCTTAGGCCTGCATATGAACAGCAAACCCATTTCAATGCAGCCATTTCTATATCTATAAAAATGTAATTAAAATTCCTCCAATAATGGAATCATGCACTTCGTTCGTGTATTGAGCAAGAAATTGTTGAAGACTGCAGACGAGAGAATGCAGAGTACGCTTCTATACATCTTCACTTCACAATGCAACTAGTTCTGATGGGGGAATAATAAGTCAAGCCGCAGATTTTTTTTAGGCCACGGAAACCATCCTCTGATTTTATTACCAAGCCATGGGAAAATGAGAAGGCTTCTAATAAACTAATTCGCCTTTTTTTAAATGCCACCTGAATATTCCAAAAAAAGCGTCAAATAAAGAACAACACATATTTTTACTTGTCCCACTGATTTACACGTTACCATCTAATTTACTAACTCGGCCACGGATTTTACAATTAACCAACATTTTACGTTTTACAGCTTGAACATAATCATGTTCATCAAAAGATATAGTTCAAGCTTGAACTAGAAAACATCATATTTTATAATTTAGCATGTGAAATAATACATCGTATTCTTTTATCATGAAAATAGCGGCTGCATGATTTGTTTGACGCCAGTCAGAGGGGTGCCACTGTCCATTTGCACCAATCAGAGAGCGCAATTCGATTCATGCGGGGATGAGTTGTCACGTATATTTGTTTATTGTGAGTTGTCACGTGTATTTGTTTATTGTGAGTTGTCACGTGTATTTGTTTATTGTCATTCTATTGTTGGTGCGCTATACAGCCCTCTTATTGGTCCATTTGATGCGGCTAACTTCACTCTAGTCATTTGACACAGGCAAAAGACAAAGATAACAATACAAATAATCGATCTATTTCTTTCTATTTTTATAGAAGTCAAATTCAAATTCAAATTCAAATTCAAAATCATTTATTCATGTAGGTATCATTGATACACTTATGCACGTCATTTTTTTAATTTACCAGCTTTTCGGAAAGGTGCTTTGTCATGGAGGAGAAGAAAAGCCGAAAGAAACTCCTCAGCACATCTTTTAAAAATAAAATACATTGGTATATTTCTTACAAAGAAGTATCACTAGCCTGTACGGAACTGGTTGCAGATCTGGTCATTTCCATGCGTCTTTGTCATTTATGTACTCATCTACAGTATAGTAGCCTTTGCCTAAAAGTTGAGATTTTACATGTTTCTTAAATAATTCCACTGGCAAATCACGTATTAACTTTGGGATTTTATTATAGAACTGTACACCACGGCCCATAAAAGATCGCTTCACTTTAGAAAGACGGTAAGATGGCGTTACTAACTGGTGCATTTTTCTTGTTTGGCGATTAGTGATATCAAAATTTTGTTTATACGCGCTTATATTATTCCGTATAAAAACCACGTTACTATAGATATATTGTGAGGCTACTGTAAGTATACCTATTTCTTTGAACTTGTCACGCAAAGTTTCACGAGATCTAAGTTTATAAATAGCCCTAATAGCTCTTTTTTGTAGTATGAAAATTTGTTCTATACTGGCTGCTTTGCCCCACAGCAAGATGGCATATGACATAATACTGTGAAAATATGCAAAATAAACCATCCTAGCAGTTTCGACGTCAGTAAACTGCCTTATTTTCCTAACAGCATAAGCAGCCCTACCGAGTTTAGTCGCGAGAAAGCAACACTATGCGTTCGGTAAAGTAGCTCGGCAGCTACTTTATCGATTTTGACAAACGCACAGCGAAGGACTTCAATCAAGTATTGTTTACGAAATGGTTTGAATCACCCTATGCGTCCGTGAGCACTGTGAGACCTCATAGTATTATTCTTGAATACGGGGGTTAGTAATTAGAGGACAGTGTAGTTTTGTAGTCGACAATAATGCTATTAAATAGAAGTCAGTTTAATTACCACCCGTTCTGATGTTTGCATGAAATAAAATCTTGTTTCTTTATTCGATACCAGTGGATACCCAGCGTGTTCCACTGCTAATACGATTTCTGATGACAATGACAGATCAGTTTTTTGTGTCGAGTTTGTTTATGCGTTGCATACATAATGTCTTCAAATGTTTGTATGGGAAAAGTGGAAAATAGACTATATATCAATGGACTGGATGTGCATATTGCATCGTTTTAGTGGTCTCGGATTATTGCCTTTCAAATAAAACCATTTTGAGGACATAAAGGACATCAGTACAAACCTTTTTTGTGTTTTATAAATATAGATAGATCAGTAGCAATTTTATTTAAAGCGTGATGTCATAGTCTCAACAGCACCAGACTAGACTACATTATCATCAAACTTTAAATCGGATTATAATAGATAAACGCGAAAGGTCAATACACCTAAAACGAGTTTGACACTTCGCTATTTGAATTTTTTAATAGTTTGAGACTATGCGTATTTGACCTTTCGCGTATTTATTAATATAATCCTTACATGCTTGCATTACAGTGAGCTAGAGTAATCATTGTATAACTTACCGTTTGTGTCAATTTAGATAAGACAGTCATTTATATTCGTGTTTGTTTATTGATAACAAGATATAATTTGCTTCTCGTGAGAAAGTGTCATTGGGATAGGTTAGAGTTGTTACTATTGTTTAATTCTATTACAGAGATACCAATATGTAATTATGTAGTATTGTAGTACCATGTTGTGCCAGTTAGTAAAAAACTAAAGCCTTACGCCCCAACTCAGAGTCACTAACGGTTACTTAAATCGTATGTTTGTTCTTTACTAAGGAGCAACTAAAGTAAACGTTAGTGACTAAGTTGGGGCGTTAGTAGTAAATACAATTAGGTACTTAAGTTACTCCTTGAACGTTAGCCCCAAAAAAACAAAAAGCACACACATTATAGAACTGCCAAAACAACTGTTGATTCAGAAGTTGTTTATCGTTCAGTAAACACTTGGAATCAAGTAGATAATAGATAATAGGATAGGTTTGATATTCCCTTAAAGAAACAATTGCCAATCACGGGCAAATCAAATATTCAACGCCCTGGGAATAAGATTAATTTATTATGTTCTATCTGTCCAGATCTCCAGAGGGAGCCATTGATCCACATAGACCACGTATCACGAACTGTATCTTCAGAAATGAAATAAATAATTGATTCTTTGTTTGAGTGTCTTTGGTAGACGTTATTTTAATTAGAATTTCTCTTCTTCATTCCCGGTGTTCTCTACTAGCAATAATAAATAAATTGGTCTTTTCACATATTTAAGTACCTTTTTCTGATTAGTCTGTCTGCTTATTAATGTGATTGTGTTAACAGTAAATACACCTTACTTCTTTGGATTCTACTACCTTTGGATTGAAGAACAATCGCTTACCTAGCTGACAACAACTGTACTTATCATATTTTCTACTTGTGTAATCAATTATGTTCAAAATATTAATATGAGCATTAATTTTCTAGTAAAATTTTTGGCTTTACCACCCTTCTAATACAATAACGCTGTAAATCTCTGTACTTCAGCAGTACGTCTATAATATTGCTATAAAAAATGCTGGTAGTTTAATCCTAAAATTACCCGACAAACCTTCATGGCTACATTTCACATCACTTCAGTCACGCGAAGTGCGAACACCTGACACTCGAAGCAACCCTTGAAATTGCTAAGCCGTGGAATATGCACCCTCGCCATCAACTGATCTTAGGGTACATTAATGCGATTTCACGGCTGTCCACTCAACGCTGGATGTATCGTATGACACGGTACAGGATGTAGGAATTAGTTGTCAATTTGTCACTGTTTTACAGGAAGAAAGTTTTAAAGGCTTAATGAATGGTATGTATAGTAAGCAAAAGAGTTATATATCATCAATCAATGTTAAATCATAACTTACGTAAGTATAAATGTAACATAGAGCAGACATAATGGTAATTAATATGAAATGTAATATTCAACTCCTACACACCCTCGGAATGTATCTGATGGAATTTGAGGCGAAAAAGTACGATAAATAAATAAGATGAACTTTAACATGTTTAAGAGCACTCGCCCACGCGGGTCACGAGTTCAGGATACGAGTCACGACCATCTCAAAAGGTTAAGCTTAGAAAAATTCCAATTATCCCTCAAGGAAAGCTGATAAAGGATCCCCTATCCTTTGTACCGGTGTTCTTTGCGTCTACGTTAGACATATTAAAGATAACTCCGGTACAAAACATAATATTCCTGACTCAGAATATTTTCTGATCCCTCTCCTGATTTTTATTACATCAGATTTGGGTTAAGGGCAACGAACTTGGGATATAGAAGAGATTTCTTAAATAAAACATCTACCTGCTCCCATTCTGAGATTTTCGGTGGAAAAAATCATATGTGTAATAGGAATGTTTGTTTTCGATGTTACGTTTCATTTGCGTATTTACTTACACGCTATTCAAAAGAAAATTCTGATGTAGATATGAAATGTGAAAGATTTATTAATGTTATTACTAGCGCGCTGCCAGCTAGTGGCTTATTCAATATAATATGTAGGTATATAATTCAATCGTAGGTATTAAACTATTTCAATATGAAACGTTTATTCAAAAATATTTTTCGATCTGATTTTTTTCTAAAGTTGATGCTTCTACAGTTACACCAGATGGCAAAGGTTCAACCCTTGATTTGTTCAGCACTAACATAATACATACAAAGTTACCTACTAATCTTTTCACTCTTATAACGACGCGAATAGGTAGGTGGATAGTGTGGATACTGACAAATTCACTAAACCTATCTATAATTTAATCGCCACAGTTTCGATAAACCCTAAAATGCCCCATTCTGTCGCAACGATCTCCGCTGGAGATAAACCAATTTAAGTCCGTAATAGGTAACATCTAAATTTAGTCCTCCCGGCAAACGTCTGCAGTATCTCCCGCTAGTACCGATGTACCAGTATTAGTTTATCTCTACGTGTTCTCGAGACATGACTGCAGCGAACTCTTATGACATTTAATATTTTTAAGGCATTGTTCTTTATCAGTAATACGGTTTTTTGGTTTGACGATATTCCATTATACCGAATACATCAAATTGTGACATCACAGCAGACCTGAATCACACTGTTGCAGTTTTGTACGTCGATCGAGTCATGAAGTGAATAGTAAATGCTTTTTACTGCGTACCTACATAAACGTCTCGGGACTTTCTGGCCGACTCTCCTTCCGAGATCACTGTGTAGTGACTTTTATTACCGAGATTAGATAGAGATAGATTGCGTAACTAATATTAGCTCAAAAAGAACAAAGTTTTAGATTCTGTATTTTCAATTTTATTGATCAATATGTACAAAAGGTATCGAACGTATGTAATCTAACAGGATAGTGCATACATACATGCGGGCTCATGGTTGTGAATTTAGAAAACCGAATAGCACACGACTGCGTTACGTCCACGCATTACGGTTAAGGAAAAATAACGTTCAATTATATGTTTGTTACTAATACATCCTGTATTAATTTTGCTTTTCACTGAAACTTTTGCAATGTGAAAATTAATTATTTTAAACTTATCACTCTTATCAGTACATTTATCTCACATTCTCAATTTATTGAAAAATAATAGTATTATTTTATTAGTGAATAAATTATCTTTTTTCTTGGCCAGTAACGCATCGATGGTTTCTACGGTGCAGCGGTGCTAATGAATTCCAATAACAACGGTGACCACTTATAATTTAGTGGTTCTTCTACTCGTTTCTCAACTATTCAAATTAAAAACAACACTATGTAGACTGAGAGATTGATTAAATTTCCATTAAGTACATGTAGAATCAATTTATCGTCAGGTGTAAAAACGTAATTTCCCTTCTCGACAGCATGTCTATTGGATGATTGGTCGAGCGGCAAGATGAGTCGGTTTGATAGTCATGACTTACATATTATGTGGCTTTGCTTCAATACCTTTATCGAACAATGAATGGACCATAACGACGTGGCTTACAATGTGGGTTTTTTCCTTTTTTCTCATTTACGTGGCGTGGTGAAATATGCTCTAGGCCTCCTCAAGGGGAGAGACCCGTACTCAGTATTGGGCCATTGAAGCCAAAGCTAACCAACGTGCATTAATTAATGTCTTATTCATTTCTCGTGTTTTGCAATTGCATTCGTTTACTGTCGATGTCCGTGGACTTGTTAGAACGTCCCTGGGTCACCGATGCATTGCTGGCAAGAAAAGGTGGTGGACTCGCTTAATAACTGACTTATAATATTTTCAGTTGATATCGTCTAACAAAACAATTAGAATGTTGAGGTGGATGTATGGAATGACGAGAATGGATAAAGTAAGGAATGAGTTTATTAGAGGAAGTTTGAAAGTGGCAAAAATGACAAAAGTTGAAAGGGAACCGAATGTCGTATGGAGTTATGGACATGTGATGAGGCGACAGGAAACGCATGTGACGAGAAGAGTGATGGATATGAATGGATAGACGAAGGGGACGAGGACGACCAAAGAAAAGATGGATGGATTGTGTTACAGACGATATGAAAGATAAAAGAGTTAGTGTAAAGATGAAGGCTGATAGGGTAGCGTGGAAGATGAAAGCATATTGCGCCGATCCCAAATAAATTTAAAATGGCCAGGATGATGATGATGATGATGATCGTCTAACAAAACAATCAGAACATCGACTGATTGCTAACTATCCTACTAATATTGTAAATGTGAAATTATGTTTGTGAGGATGTATGGATGTTTATGTACTTTCACGTAAAAACTATGTTATGTTATGCTATGCCAACCATGATCTAGAATAACATATAACATAGAAATAATCTTAAATTAATATTTAAAAAACCCCCGACAGTTTTATTTACACTAAACATAGCTAAGAACACTTGATTAAGTCACCTTTCAAACAAAAACAAACAAGATTAGAATCAGTTCATCCGTTTGGGAGCTACGATGTACATAGACAGACATACAGAGACATGTCAAACTTAATAACACCCCTCTTTTTTTTGTCGGGGGTTAAAAGCAGACAAAACCGCAGGCAGAGCACTACTACTATATTAAATCTGTTTACACTGCTAAATTGGTATTTCATATTGAAACCCGAAATTAGCTCTCTGGGGTTGGTTTTATATTAATACATTCCCTCTGAAAATCAACACAGCTTCAGTTCAAAGAAGAAAGTTTCGAATTCCCATTAAATTCTTTTTTGGTCGGGTTTAAATTATCAATTATTCATTAGGTTCGTTGGCTTGGCAGATATAATTCTAAAAATACAAGCGGGTCCCTGGAAAATAACGAACTCAACTTATTTATCCGGTTCGGTTTAAATTTTGTTGGAAATGTACAAATTTTAAAGTATATCTCGTTATACTATAAGTACTATTGTTTCTTCTGTGGTTATACTACTTAATGCGGGATTTCAACTTCATTTTATTCAAATACTATCTATATTTGAAATCTATGAGAGAAGAATCCCTAATGAGGAGGAACATTTTTTGGGGTGTCCGTGTGCTATGACTCTATGAGTAATTTGAGCACAATATGTTTGTTAACTTAACTTTTAGTAATGTTTCGGTAAAGAGAACTCTTTATGATAACTGAAATGTTTCCTGTGGCGTGTATATAACATAAATGAAATATCACAAATCAACGATTCCAGTACAAACAATTCATAATCACCATTTTACCGCCCGTTTATTTCAATGTTGTGTAGTGAATTGCTTCTTACTGATTTAGTTCGCGTACCAACACTACCAACCTAGTCATCATCGCCACTCATCATCAGACGTGATTGTTGTGCGACAGTGGCCCAAACAACCTATGACTTTTCTACTGCTGAGCTCGGGTCTCACAATGTAAGGACGTAGTTAGTTTCGTCCATACGCTTTCTCCTATCTTCAAGATTGAGCCTTCAAGATGTAATGATCTTCCTGGCATTTTTTCTACATCTCCCTACTGTTTTCTAGGCCTATAAAGTTTATTATCCTACGAGGTGCAGTCTTCCTGTCCTTCTAAGTAGTTTCTCATCAGTCTTTGCGTTTTAGTCTTACTTACCTGTAAGGTAAGGTTTAAGTAAGTTTAGCTTGGGTTTTTACACAATTCAATCCAAAAATAATTTCTAAAGCAACACGCTTCACCGTACGTAATTTTTAACGAATACTGTCACTGTCGCATTACGTACGCATACATTGGATTACATAGAAAGTTAACAAAAATCCAGTTCCCGTAATCAGCAATGGCACGAACGGCGTCGGTGACGCTCTTGATAAGAAACGTTTTGCCAAAGCGCTGGTGACCGGGCCGATCGTTAAATTCGCGTCGGTTGGCGGATATTGTCTCAGACGTGTGCCAAATGCATCCTAATAAATACTTAGGTGTTTTGCGTACGAGCAACATTGTACTTATCAATTCATTTGCAAAAACGACTGCGATTGACTGTAACTGAAATATCAGCTATTTATTTATTTTGAACAATTGCTTTTCATCGTCAATAATTCAGGTAAAAATATCTTGTTGAGTATGTCTTTCAAAATTTTACATTGCTTTGTGTACATATTCATAAATATATGATTAGGTTTAAATTTTAAACTAAATCGCGATATCTTGAGTTATTGAGGCTATTTTCAGCTTCAATTATTTTATTCAAATAGTAACTATGTACTGGTACCTACTTGTTTAAAATCTATAAAAGAAGAACCCCTAAGGAAGTTTTTTTGGGGGTGTCTGTAAATTTTTCCGTAAGTTGTTGTCATCAATCAGCACTGAAATCCGCCCAGGCAGTTCTGTTGGCAGCTAATGAATTGTACTTGTTAATTTACATTGTCGTTTGTCCTTGACCCTTGACATTTATGCGTTATTCACGTTGTTGTTACAACTTTCGCACTCTTTTCATTATTGCGTACCTACTAGGAATTCAATCAACATTAGTTGCTTACCAACACATCGTAGGTATAGCTCTGGGAAAACATTATTGTTACTAACAATTTGTTAGGGCTACAAGCTACAATAGATGCAATTTGGAATATCAGTTCAATTAATAGAGCCACCACATTCTATTTCAAATTTTACCACTAAAATTAGTTTAGCGTTTTACGTGTGAATTCAGCCTTAAAATAATTGAAACCACTTCATTTTGCCAGCATGAAATTTCATTCAGAGCTGTTATTGTCCTCTACAGCTGAATCTGTCTTTATTTTTACTTTTCAGAAAGAACAAACTTTGTTGAACGTGATTTCTTTTTAAATCTATAGATATGGCAATTATTTTATAGTGTTAGGTACCTACTTTAGTACAGTTTTCAATAAAATAATATCAGTGATGCATCTGCGTGAGTTCTTTAGCGTTGTATGACTGTGTATCTGTATATTGATAAACTAGCTGTTGCCCGCAGCTTCGCATGCGGAAATTATGCTTATCATATTTATCCCCTATTTCACCCCATTGGGGGTTGAATTTTGAAAAATCCTTACTTAGTGAATGCCTACGTCATAAGAGAAATACGTGTGCGAAATTTTAAGTTTCTAGCCCTAAGGGTTTGGCCTGTGCGTTGATACATCAGTCAATCGGTATTAATCGGTAGTAATCAATTGGTATTATGTACCATGTTTGACGCAATAAAGAATTATGAATTATGAAATGTATGAATAACTTTTGCCGTTTTATAATAATAACGTATTTTTGTTATATTAGACGACAACGTAGTCCGTACCGTACCTCAGTTGGTTGTGTTGTAATTGTGAGTCACAATTTGTGACACTTGTGACTGCTCGTGAAGCGTTGGGTCGCGGGTTCGATTACCGCCCAGGATACTTATGTGAATTCTGGTACTCAAATGTTGCAGGTTTGAAACGAAAACTTCTAAAATCAGATAAAAAATAAGAATATGAAGATAGCGTTAAGCAGACGCATCTGGTAATTCGTGAGAAAATTTCGAAAGACAGAGAGAGATAGTCTTGCAATGGCAAGCCCCAGAATACAAAAGACAGAGATAGTTATATTCTTGCAGTGGCAAGCCTCAGAACTCAGAAGCCTACTGGATCGTGGACTGTATTGTTTGTATTCCATTGTGATGTGACAGTCTCGATGAGTCTGTTCGATGTACTAACTAGACCGCGAATCCGGCCGATATTACTGTCCCCTCCAATTAATCAAAGCGAACAACAATAGTTTAATTTGTCTCGAGAGTTTATTGGATTACATCGGATAAATGTGAAATTGTTAATACATGTAAAATTTTAATAAACCTTAAAAATCATATAGGGCAACATTCTTTTAGGAATTAGGGTAAGTTAGGGCAAAATATGACAGAACACAAATACAAATACTACTGCAAATGTCATATAACATATTATTAATAACCGACTTCAAAAAAGGAGAAGGTCATTCAATTCGACAGTATTTTTTTATGTTTGTTACCTTAGAACTTTCGACTTGGTGAACCGAATTTGATGATTTTTTTAAAAACGAAAGTTTTTGAGTTATTTTGAAGTTTTACATGTCTTTTACATGTAATTTATCCGACAAACTAAACTTATCATCATCACGTCACATGCGTGATGCAACCCACTGATGGGCTTGGGTCTTCTCACACATGTTGAAATTTCTGGATGATTAAATAGGAATGGGACTTTAAAAATGTCCTTTAATTTATGTAAAACACTCGCCTTGGAATGCAAAATTCTTAATAATTTATTAAGAAACGAGTAATATAACAAAAATGTTGTACTTTCAAATATACTCGTAATATGTTTTTTTGCTTTATGGTGCTACAGAGGACCTACGGTTACTACCATGAGTAGTTTTGATGTCGGTTTTGCATTATGTAAAACTCTCATTGTGATGAATAATATAATGTAGAGCATAAATAAATAATTAGGAGTTCTGCCACTAAACGTTCCAATCGTTTTACTGCAATTACTCAGACACTTTAATCCAACTCATCATTATAGGATAGCGGCTGACCTCACTTAATAATACACAATACCCGTGGTGGCGAAGGTCGGAGAACAAAGGAACTCCTTGCACGTCCACCACAATCGATACAGATTGAACCACCTCGCCCTTGACCATTCGAAGACTTGAAGGTCGCACGTGCTGGTTCCCATGTGTTGAAGTGCAATTATTCGCCACGACATTTGTATCGATAGCATAATGTCCCAACCAATTAAGTCGATACTATGTGATCATTCGACGTAGCGCCACCATGCGGAATCTCCAAGGAACTATTAAATTAACTGTTGGGCGCTTTGTCTCCGTGTCAACCCTAATTTTAGTTCCGTAACGCGTAGGATTCTAAGTTCATCAGGTCGCCGTTGACGCGCACTATTGCTACAATACCTGACAAATAAGCACCGACTAATTGTAATGGGTCACTGCAGCATCATCAGCATCACCAATAGCGATTTCAAGGATTCCTGTATGAAGGATGCAATTTGCAAAGGTATCGAGGTATTCACCAGAGTATCACGAACAAGGGAGATTGATTTAAGATGATCGGAGCCTCTTGTGTTCCTTGTTTTTAATTTGATATGACTGCATCAGACGTACAACTGCATGATTTGCAACTTATATAGAATAAAGGATTCGTACCAGCCATCCTGCACCTGACTTCATATCGTTCCTGTGTTGTTTTGTGATATGATAGCCTACCTACCTTAAAACGTGAAAGTTGTCAGACTTATCCGATAAAACTTTGAAATCACATATCACTACTGTAAAGAAAATTCACTTATCATTCGGCATGAACAACTTGATGCGGCGTAAACTCTCACTTTTAATAGAGGTCATACTGCGAAGCCGACGTTTTTATTTCCCGTAATTTCCTCTTTCTCGCACGTATCAAACTTTATGGTTTGGGATTTACCAACTAAATCTATGTAAGTAGCATAAACTACAGTCAGCGGAGATTCATTATCCTGTTACTTTTATTATTAATAGAAAAGCTGATAAACTTGACGGGTCATGTTATGGTACATGGTCATCGTCGCCCATTGCATAATGAAATGAAATGAAATGAAATTAGTTTTATTCGAAGTAGGTTTGTTACAAACACTTTTCGAAAGTCACTCAACGCCATCGCTTCAACAAATCCCTACCGTGAGTGGTCCCGGTAGAAGAAGCGGCAAGAAACTCCCGGGATTATTTTTTTTTCCTACTCACAGTACATATACATCCGTATTAACATCAAAAGCAATATTGACTTGGGAGGTTACTGGATTTCAGTGGAGTTAATCGAAACACGTTGAAAACAAAAATAGCCAGAAAACTAGTGATATCCGGCAACAATATAAGACTATGCACTTACACAGGATATCTCACGAGCAGGAAAAGGGTTTGTAATCTAGAAAGCAAATTAATGGAATCCAGACCGAATATACTTCAAGATTTGCATAACCAAAACACGTGGTGGTTACGCCAATATGATAATCTTAATAATCTGTAATAATAAAATTAAGTAATCTGTGGTACGCTACCTTATCCTCCTTCCCTATACCATAAACATGCAAGCACAGACAACGCTAAATCGCCCGGCGCGCCGCACGCGCCGTTGAGTCGAATAAGATACCGCATCGCGCTACCGCTCCGCGACGAGTTGTTACCACGCTCTCGTCTACCGCTTACTAAATACGTTCCCGCTGTGGACACTGCGTCCAAAATACAGTCCCGCGCCCCCCAATGGTTGTGCCATCCGCGAGTGCAATAAGTAATTGGTGAACTAGAGGACACGCGGGCCGTGCTGCCGCAGATCGCTGGCTGCCTGCTGGGTCCCGGAAGACACGTCAAGCTGTCGGAGTGCTCCTAGCTGTGCTCCTACCAGGTTTGTGCTGCATGTCCTTGGTCCCTCTATTCCTGATTACCATTTATTGCGCGTACCAATAATCAAATACAGTCCACTTTCGAAGAATAACTTACTGGCATAACCATTACTGTTCCTTCGAGCCGGACCACCATCAGTGGTCCATTTTAGTGTTAATTTACCGCTCCGCCCTTATTAGCATACTTAAATAGGTCCTAATAAGTGATTTGCTACTTTTATTGCGTATTCATTGCGAATACCAGCAAGTAGGTAGGTATTGTTCCCGCCCGTGGCGCCCCGCTACGAGTTTTTTGTTACGTGTATCATAACTATATTGCATAATATTGCATTGTCAAATTGTTAATTACATCCATAAACGTCGCTTAACTCAAATTCCATATCATCATTTATCTCGCTAATTAATATTTTTCCTACCCCCGCATAGATATTGTAACATTCCATTTTGTTCCATATAATCCGACTGAGTATAATCAGACGCAACGCGTATTACACGCTCGCGTAATAGACAATAGTGACATACATTATTTGTCCGCATTAATATAACCTTGTTCGTATTGTTTGCCCTTCTTGTGCTTACGATATTATAACTTTCAAAATGCCGCCCAAGAAGGATCTGGCAGAACAGAGCGAAGATAAGGAGAAAGTCACTACTGATCCGCAATTAATGAGGTTACAAGCCAAACGAGAAGCCATTTTCGAAATAGTTCAAAGAATTTATGACTTGTCGTTAGGTTCGCTTACGAGCACCGCAAGTAGGGAGATTTTCCTTGGCGAGTCCACGCAGATTGATTCGTTACGCGATGATTTCAAACAGGTTTTGGATGAATATAATTCTCAATTGTTGTCATTAAACGAAACCGCTAAACCCGACTACAGTAGTTTAATTGCATTTGAATCATTATGTAGTAGAATTAAACGAACGCAGTCTCAATTCACGACTCAACAAACGTTAAGTAATACGCGCGACGATTATTATTTTCATAAATCGAAGCCAAAATTACCGGCTATCGAAATTCCTTCCTTCTCGGGAGACATACGTGACTGGTCATTATTTTATGCCAGTTTTAATACGGTCGTACATCAAAATTCGCATTTGACCGACTCAGAGAAATTATATTACTTGTTAAGTAAACTAACGGACAAAGCCTTGTCGCAGGTTTCAGGAATTTCTCCATGCGCCGATAATTACAATTTAATATTACAAACGCTCATAGATAAGTATGACGACAAACGCATGCTCGTCTCGTCGTATTTAAATCAATTATTTGATTTCAAACCTTTACAATATGCTTCCGCAACTAACTTTGATCTATTTACTGATAAGTTTACAAATGTAGTACGCGCTTTACAGAACCTAAATCTAGATAACCTATTTGATCTGGTTTTACTTCATATCGCTTTAAAGAAAATCGACTCGGATACCGCACGCGCATTTGAATTAAATTATAGTAGCTCGCAAATGCCTACTTTTGATAACTTAGTCGAATTTATAAAAAACCGCGCAAATGCTTTGGAACGTTTCCAGACTGCCCAGTGTAGTTCACTTACTCGTACGACCAATAATAGTAGTCGTCAAAATTCCAATAATTCTAATAATTCGTCTAATCGCCGCGTAAGTAATAATAACCCCCCGCAACCGCCTAAGTACCAAACGTACTTAAGTATATCTAGTAGTAATACTCCCAAGTGTCTTTGCACTAATATTACGCATCAGCATTTATTTAAGTGTCCAGAATTTATTAAGTTATCTCCGCATGATCGCTTTAAATGTGTGAAGAATAATAATGCTTGTGTAAATTGTCTGAGTTTAAAACATCGCATTTCGAATTGTTCATCAAAGTCGAATTGTCGTGTGTGCGGATTAAATCATCACACGTTATTGCATTTCAAACGTGAATCGAGCACCGCGACAACGCCCCCGGCCGCGGCGCCCTCGCCGCCACCGGGAGATGCAACAACAGCGGCGCGCCCCTGCACGCGGCCGACTGCGCCCGCGACTGCGCCCGCGCGCTCCGATGTTGCTATGTGCACTACATCAACCGCTATAAGTAAACCGCCCCGCTCGTACGCGCATTCGGCGCCCGCGCATAATGAAACTTCAAATACTATTTTATTATCAACCGCTCAAGTTATCGCATATGATCATAAGGGTAATAGGCATGTTATTCGCGCTTTATTAGATTCCGCATCTCAAAGCCACTTCATCACGCAGGAGTGTTGTGACCGGTTAGGTATGAAGTTACATAATGCCGAACGCACCATTATTAAGGGCTTCGGTGGATCTGAAAAGGTACTTAACACTAATTCGGTCAATTTAAAATTCTTTTCTCGATTTGATGATAATATTAATTTCAATATTTCACCGCTCGTCGTTGATCAAGTCACCGACTCGTTGCCGACTGCTGTGGTAGACGCCTCCGTCTTATCACATGTGTCAGATATACCGCTCGCGGATGAGAGTTTTGGAGTACCTAATAAAATTGACGTGCTGATAGGTGCTTCTCTCTTCCCCCACTTATTACTTCCTGACGTAGTGCACCATTCAAGCGACGCTTCGCTACCGCCCGCGATACGTACCGTGTTAGGATTTGTTATAATGGGTTCCGTACCTACACAACCTATCACACACACACGTCAGGGCTTGACGTGCTGTCATGTTCAGGAGCCCGCCGCTATTGACTCATTGGTCAGACGTTTCTGGGAGCTCGAGGAGCTTCCTTCCGCTTCGCCCATTCAATCCCCCGAGGAGATTGAATGTGAAACATTTTATAAATCGGCTACAACCCGCGATCCCATTAGTGGGAGATATATCGTTGCCCTTCCGTTTAAGGAGGATGTATATACGCTCGGTGATTCTTTCGAAACCGCTCGCAAACGTTTCATGTGCCTCGAACGAAAATTAGAATGTTCCCCTGAACTTAGGTTGGCATATGATGACGTCATCAGGGACTACATATCTAAAGATTATGTCTCGCTCGCGCCCCCGCGCGACCCTCATGACCCCGCTCCTATATACGTCATACCTCATCATGGAGTCGTGCGGGAGGATAAGTCATCGACTAAGCTGCGCGTGGTTCTCGACGCCAGCGCGCCCTCTACCGGCAGCCGGCGTTCACTAAACGATCTTTTACACTCGGGACCGAACTTGCAAGGCGACTTATTTAACATAATTTTAAATTTTCGTTTATACGCTATTGCAATGACCGCGGATTGTCGCCAACAGTTTTTGCAAATCATTGTACGCGAAGTCGATCGTCGTTATCAATGTTTTCTTTATCGCTTTAGTCCACAAGATCCATTGCTGTTATACCGGTTTAATCGAGTTTGCTTCGGGTTAAAAAGCAGTCCCTACCATGCATTGCGTACGGTTAAGCAGCTCATTGATGATGACGGCGCGAAATATCCGCTCGCGAGTGACATTGCGTCTACTTCGCTTTACATGGACGACCTTGCCTTCTCCGTTCCCAGCGAACCTGAAGCAGTCTCCGCCGCTCATCAATTAATTGATTTGTTTAAGGGTGCACAGTGGGATCTTGTCAAATGGAATAGTAATAAATTAAATGTTTTAAATAAATTACCAGATTCGCATAAAGTCCCCACCGAGGTAGAATTTGATAAAACTGTGCAACATAAAATATTAGGCTTGCATTGGTCTACGGATGATGACTCATTTTATTTTAAAATATCCGCACCCGCCGACGTGAAGTGCACCAAGCGCTCCATTCTATCGACCGTCGCCCGTCTATGGGACGTCATGGGTTTCGCTGCCCCCGCCATAGTATACGCTAAATTGTTGATTAAACGCCTTTGGGAGCTTAAGCTTGATTTTGACGATATTCCGCCGCCGCATATTATTAATATGTGGCAGAAGTTCTGTGCTGAATTACCTTGCCTTAATAATTTACGTGTACCGCGCCACATAGGTGTGACCACGGATTGTAATGTTTATCTTTTAGCATTCTCAGACGCGAGTGAGATGGCATACGGTGCTGTTGTGTATGCTCACGTGAGCGGCGCATCAGGAAATATCGTGCAGTTGGTATGCGCGAAATCAAAGGTCGCGCCCATGAAGCCACTTACGATCGCGCGGCTTGAACTCTGTGCAGCACTGATCATGTCAAAACTGCTCCGCACAGTTCTTAATAATTACAGTCGTCACTGCACTGTTAAGCCTTATGCTTTCACTGACTCTAAAGTCGCTTTATATTGGATTAAAAGCTCGCCTCATAGGTGGCAAATATTTGTAGCTAATCGCGTCGTTCAGATAGCAGAGAACATTTCTCCTGACGACTTTTATCACGTCGCGGGTACTGACAACCCCGCTGACGTTCTCTCGCGTGGCATTACGCCACAAAAATTAATTTCACACCCTCTGTGGCTCCACGGGCCGCAGTGGGCCTCATTGGACCCGTCGCAGTGGCCCCTCAAGGACCTCGACGGTGAGTCTATTGCAGACATTCCCGAACAAAAAGTTTTAACGCACACTGTGTGCTCGCCTGTAAAGCATTGCGCTTTATATGAACTCGCTCTCCGCATCTCCTCATGGAGTAAACTTCTTCGTATTGTTACTTACGTTTATAAGTTTGTAAAAATATTACCGCGCGGCAGCGCTACTACAGTGACTGCTGATGATCTTAATTTCGCTGAAATAAAGGTACTTCGCGCCCTGCAGAGTCAGTACTTTGCAGAGGAATATTCTAATATTCTTAATAATAAACCTTGCTCGCAGGCCTTCAACCGTTTGAGGCCTTTCATTGACAATGGCTTGATCCGTGTCGGTGGTCGCTTAAACAATTCCTCACTGGACTATACACATAAGCATCCAGTTATTTTACCACGTAACGGTCACGTAGTAAGCATGATCGTTGATTATTATCACATTAAGCATTTACACGCCGGACCAGAATTATTAATGTCCTTGCTTCGACAAAAATTCTGGATCCTGTCCGCACGCCGTATTGTAAGACAGAGGGTTCATCTGTGCAATACTTGTTTTAGATTAAAACCGCGACCGACTTACCCGCTGATGGCCGACTTACCTGACTGTCGCACCCGTCAAGCCGCTAAGGCATTCACGCACACGGGCTGTGATTATGCCGGTCCCATCGCCTACACTCCTGTACGTCGTCGTGGCGTTCACAGTGAGAAGGCCTATTTATGTATATTTACATGCCTTACGACTCGCGCGGTGCACATAGAAGTTGCCACGGACCTCAGCACGCCTAGTTTCTTAGCCGCTTTAAAGAGATTTCTCTCTCGGCGTGGTCCTTGTCTGACAATGTATTCAGACAATGGCACCAATTATAAAGGCGCTGATTCTTATCTCCGCGATCTTTACAAGTTTCTAAATAATGAGTACCGCAAGAAACTTGAAGAAGAGTATGCAGAGAGCCGCATAACGTGGAGGTTCATCTGTCCTAACTCCCCCCATACTGGAGGTGCGTGGGAGAGTATGGTCAAGGTAGTAAAAACAATATTATTCAAAGTAATCGGTCAACAACTTTTATCATATGAGGAATTGTATACTGTCCTCACGCAGATTGAGTGCCTTCTTAATTCAAGACCGCTCACGGTGTTAAGCTCCGATCCCGCCGAGCCCACGGCTCTAACACCAAGTCATTTCTTACATACCGCGCCTTTATTATCGTTACCCGCGCCTGAAGTCAAATCTGACCCGGTCAGTTTGCTTCATAGGCATACGCTTTTAGATAAGTTAGTTCAATCGTTTTGGAATCGTTGGAGAACGGAATACCTGCACGGCTTACAGGTTAGGCAGAAATGGAATACTCCTTCCGTACCTATCACTCCCGGAACTATCGTGGTTGTGATGAATGATAACGCGCCGCCCCTATCCTGGCCGTTGGCGATTGTAGAAAAAACACATCCGTCTAAGGACGGCATCGTGCGCGGGTGTACTGTTAGGACCGCCAAGGGAACCTACCTTCGCCCGGTTGTTCGATTGTGTCCGCTTCCAAAACAATAACGCTTAATCTTATGTTCGCTCTCCTAGTTTTAAATAATTTAATATATACCGCATCGCTTTAGTATTAGTCCTAGTACTCAATAGTTTATTAATTTTATATTATCTCAATTCGTTTCAATACCGCTCCGCTATGATTCCTAGGAACTCCTTCTTACATTTTCGCGCGCATTGTGCGCTCCTAGAGTCATATTTTCATTAGCTTGCTTATGGTAGCTTTTTAATGGTGACCCATTAAGGGCGGGTGGATGGTTACGCCAATATGATAATCTTAATAATCTGTAATAATAAAATTAAGTAATCTGTGGTACGCTACCTTATCCTCCTTCCCTATACCATAAACATGCAAGCACAGACAACGCTAAATCGCCCGGCGCGCCGCACGCGCCGTTGAGTCGAATAAGATACCGCATCGCGCTACCGCTCCGCGACGAGTTGTTACCACGCTCTCGTCTACCGCTTACTAAATACGTTCCCGCTGTGGACACTGCGTCCAAAATACAGTCCCGCGCCCCCCAATGGTTGTGCCATCCGCGAGTGCAATAAGTAATTGGTGAACTAGAGGACACGCGGGCCGTGCTGCCGCAGATCGCTGGCTGCCTGCTGGGTCCCGGAAGACACGTCAAGCTGTCGGAGTGCTCCTAGCTGTGCTCCTACCAGGTTTGTGCTGCATGTCCTTGGTCCCTCTATTCCTGATTACCATTTATTGCGCGTACCAATAATCAAATACAGTCCACTTTCGAAGAATAACTTACTGGCATAACCACGTGGAATAAAAAATCTGTGCAACACCAAAAAAAAATTTATAGTACCTATTTATTTCAGGATACAAAACTTTGTAAATTTTTAAGCTCAGCTACCGATCAAAACGCACATTTTTTTCCTAACCAAGTTAAACGTAAGTTAACTCTACATCGTGCATTATTATTCAAACCCTGTACAAACCTAATGCATTTAGCTTTTTTTAAATACATACAATATCATTGCCATGTAGAAACGAAACGGTCCTCTAGCTATAAAGTACTAGTACTGAAGCCGTACCTACGCGTACCGCACTAAGCTGAGACGCATTACCGTGTTCACTTGATTTGTCGTCGCCAAAGCTCTCCCGAGCCGAACAATCACGTCTCGTGTGCCACATTCGCCTGCAGTTGTTGTGCACTAAACGTTGGTTTAGTATCACGGACAAAGATATTTTACTATAGATATGTTATGTTCATACATCGCGAGGTTCAGTTTTTGATGACAACTTTAGACTGAATCACTCAAAGGCAGCTGTCAAATTTCATAGTGAAATCGCTACACTTGACTACATTCGACTGACTTAATTTCAGCGCCCATAAGGCATATCTTCCTCTTTTTAACCGACGAAAAAAAAAAGGAGGAGGTTCTCAATTCGACACGTATATTTTTTTTTTTTATGTATGATCACGCAGAAATCGGCACAGGGTGGTCCGATTTGGATGATTCTTTTTTTATTGGATAGGGTATGTCCTGAAGTTGGTCCCATATTTTTTTGAAAATTTTATTCCCACCCTAAAGGTACGAAAATAGGGAATGATTGATTATTCACCCGTTTTTTACCCGGAAATTTTACATGTTAACCCCAATAACTTTGTACTGGATGATCCGATTTCGATGATTCTTTTTTTATTGAATAGTGTGTACCTTGAGGTTACCTTTGTTCAAATTTCGAAACAAAATTTTAGCCCTATAGGTACGAAAATAGGGGATGATTGATATTTCATCTACTACATTTTTATCTGGTAACTGAATCTATAATTCATAAAATCAATAATTTATTATTAATTATAAGTATTACAGCAACTAAAAATTAAATAATAATTACTTTTTAACAAAAAATAAAACCAACGAAAAAAAAAACTGAAAAGCAAAAAATAAAATAAACCATTTAGTATTATAAATTAAGATCCGAAATTAACAGTAAATAAATAATTTTGAGGCGGTGCCAAACCAATGAAAAAACAAACGGGGAAAAGATGTGCGCCGCGCTGCTGCTGCCGTGTGCATCGCATGCCGCTGCCGCGCTGCCCTCATAATATTATGAATTTTATGTAATTAATTTTGGTTGTTTGTTTGGCACGGTCTCAAAATTATTTATTTACTGTTAATTTCGGATCTTCATCTAAAATACTAAATGGTAGTGTCCGACCGAAGGTGCAATTCTGGCCGAAGCCGAAGCCGAAGCCGATTAATCGGTATTCACCAAAACCTTCGGCCGAAGCCGAAGCCGAAGCCGAAGGTGTCATTGACCTTGACAAATACGATAGTTACTTTGATCTCAGAATATACTAGATACATATTGTGAGAGCTTTAGAGATTTAGCCCAATAACGAGCCGAGTGACCAACATATACATGTAGGTAATAAAATATTGTCAAAAATAAAAGTTTCAAATATACAATGTTAATTAAATATTTATTTACTTAAAGTAATTTTAACAAAAATAATGAAATAATCAGTCACATTTTTTTAATTATCAGACGAACACAAAATATTTCTGTAAAATAATTGAGCAAAGTTTAACGCTTTTTCAATATCTATTTTTTACATATATTTTTTTGGAATTTTTGAGAAAATTAAATACTTATAAGTAATTTCTTAGGATAATTAAGTTAAACTTGTTTTGACTCGTTTAGTTTACTAACTGCGATTCGTTTGGGCCGGTGCGGCGGCGCAGCGAAACTCTGCTGCTCTGCACACTCTCCGTCTCGCTCTAGCATCGTTCAGTAAATTTCAATATTTGACAACTAGCAAACCTTCGGCTTCGGCCAAACCTTCGGCAAATTTTTGGCCGAAGCCGAAGATTTGGCCGAAGGTGCTTTTTTGGCCGAAGGTGGCCGAAGCCGAAGCCGAAGCCGAAGCTTCGGTCGGACACTACTATGTAAATGGTTTATTTTATTTTTTGCTTTTCAGTTTTTTTTTTTCGTTGGTTTTATTTTTTGTTAAAAAGTAATTATTTAATACATATAATATCATTGATCACGGAGATATAAATTGTTGCTTCTGTACAATGTGTTTGGTTTATACAAGCGTTGCTTTTGGGTTTTTTTACATCAGTATAGTACATAAGATATCTGTTGGACGTCGTGATCTAAGAAGCTAAGGGGAACCACTTATTGGGGGCCATCCATAAATTACGTCACATGTTAGGGGGTGGGGGGGGTCTATGTAGTGTGACATTGTATGACAAGGGGTGGGAGGGGATCCTAAATTTCGTGACGTCACATTTCAAAATCGAATATTGGTATGTATAGGTAAATATTAAAAAACAAGTAATAGAAATAAAACTTATTTCGGAACTGTTGTTTTAATTTAATAATTTCTAGGTGTAAAATTTCATAATATGTGCCGTCACACTAGGGGGGGAGGTCTCACAAATGTGACCAGCTGTGACAAGGAGGGAGAGAGGGGTCAAAAAGTCATGAAATTAATGTGACGTAATTTATGGATGACCCCTTACTGGCTTTAGAAAAAATCTCGTTAAACTTATCTAACCTTAGCACTCAAGTATTGCAGCTACACGCGGATAGTTACATAGTCCCGAGGCGTGTGTAAACTGTTGGTTTTTATAGAGGTCGCGTTCCCGGCTTGGCGGTTTTACATCGTTTCCTCTTTCCTGCTTAATGGCTCGGTCGTACAACCGCGTAGCCTTAGGAAATATATTATGAAACATTGTACACACACAATTATAAAATATTTTGTTTACTGAGAGAAAGGACACGAGTATAGATAACATTATACATTGAATCAAATATAAAAGCAGCTGATGTTGTTGAGTTGTTGTCTATTTGTGTTTACATCGTAAGTGGTAGAAGTATAGCATTTGGCAATGATCGAAGTCCTTCAAAGTAGCAGTAGGTATCTGCTTCAAATTGAAAGTTGAAATTAGAAGACGGGAGTTGAAATTCAGGTACGTCACACGACCGACGATTGGGGATTACATAATTATGGTAATCATTATAACCATTACATTTGGTAGTGCTCACGTGGGTTCAACCTATTAATGAGCCCAATACTGAGTATGGGTTTCTCCCTTGAAGAGGTCTAGAGGATATTCCACCACGCTGCTGTAGATTCGTGAAGAGTTCATTGGTCAACCCAAGTGTCATAAGGCCTCCAACATAGGTTAACGACTGTTACTTTACGATAAATTGACAGTGTTGATTGATCGTGAACAAATGTATTTTCTTTCTTTCTTTTTATTATCGTAAGCACCGGTTGTGTACAAAGAATGTAAGTTCACGTTGTAAACAGCACTGGCCTGAGACTCGGGCGGCGGGCCCACAGCGGCCACAGCCCTCGCGGTCAGTGAGCCGCATTGCGGACTTCCATCACGAAATAAAGTATTCCATTTCCGGCTTTATACACGTTCCCGACGTATATTAATATCGGCTACAAAATTAAATAACCTGTAAAGTTCAAATTCCCATGAGCATTTATCGTGGTACTACGCGTCAAAATTGCAAAATAACACGGGCTTGCTTTTCGTTGATTAAATTGCGTTTGATCAATGACGTCACTGGCGTAAACCGCGTCAGTAAAATCGTTAACTTCCAAAATTTCAAATGATTTTAAAATTTAATTGTCCGCTGCACGGGTTTCTCCTGGTAACAGCCAGACCAAGAGATGTGTCCTCTTGAGTATGGCAACACTAATGAAATTCGACCACTGATGGTCACTTATCCAACTACTGACCGCACCTGACGGCACACTTCTTCCTTGGTCAACCTCGGTGATGCTTTTAGCATTGTTGATGTCTTTAGGCGACGACGGTCGACGATGACCAATTACCCTGATGGATCGTTTGATCGTTTGTTGGCAACTATGGTTTACTTATAAAAAAAAGTATGAAGGCAACTTCAACACACGTATATCAACTTTATTGTGGGTACATACATTGCATTTAACCAATTAAACATGATACGGGCAATGACCTCAGCACGAAAGGACTTCGCATGGCCAGCGGTTTCGCGTGTTACGCCCTACGCGTTCTAATTCCTCTGGTGACGTTGATGCGAGTGCGAGTGTCGGGTTTTCTTGACCAGCCCATTGTTTGCGGACAATAGCTTAGTACGTCACTAACGTGAAACCTCAAAGTCATTGCCACCATCGTTCCACTGCTAGGCTAGGAATTAATGGTCATGGAAAATATAAGGATGCACACGCCCCACTTCGGGCTTTTATTTGCTATTTGGCAAATAAATAAAAGCTCAAACATAGATTAGATTTAAAAAAAAACAACGCGTACCGTGCACACTCGTAGCCCCACTGTAGGTTTCGCGGGAGGCATGGACAATACGATACACCTATATAACACCCATGAACCGAGTACAAATTTTAATCTGTGACGTAAATATCTACCCCGGCCGGGAATCGAACCCGGGACCCCTCGCTTCGCAAGCAGGGTCGCTGTAATCAATTCGTAGATTTATGTTATGGCTTCCGTGAACGGTATCTATGTGTGCGTCGCTTGAGCGTCCTTGTATGGAGTTATCCTTGTCTGTATATCTATCTACATATTTACAGTGCCACCAAGTTATCTGTGAAATGGCGAAAATTGGAACTAATGCCGGTTCATTCATAAATTCTTTGTGCTCAGACATTTGTCATTTACTACGTCTCGAATTGCGTCCCATGATTGGTCCGATGCGTCCCACAGCGCCCCCCTTCAATTTTATTCACAGATAATTTGGAGGCACTGTAGTGTGTGTGGACGTGAAGTGTTAACACTTAACATTGTTCTCTGTTGTTGCAGCGCAAGTCGCACGTGTCCGGCGGAGGGCGCGCCGGAGCCCGACCCGGCGCCGCCCGGCCCCGTCGACCTGCCGCGCACCCGCGATGGAGAGATCGACTATGATGGTGAGTGGATGATGCTTTGTACAGATAAATAATAAAATTAAGAAAAAAATTGTATGTGTCAGTGTCAGGTCCGACGCACGACTGGAGTTTACTCCTTACGAACGATTATAAAATATATACGAGTAGTAAATGAGGGTAAATGAACGCATTTTTTATATTACTGAAAGCATGCTTCATATATTTATTTTTATTAATTATTTAATGTAACATGAAGTTATCGTCAAATCAGTAACAACGCCATCTAGTTTGCGATCGTTAAAATAGATCTGTCGGAGCTCGGCCGCCCCTAGACAATACCTCCTCGCGTGGCTTAATATCTCCCTTTGCTAAACTGGTGACCCCCTTTTCCAAAAGTTTATCTATTGAATCGTGTAGGTATATGAATTACTTTATCTTTGTGAAGAGCAAAAATTTAATGGTTTAAGCATGAAGCGGCCTTTTGTGAAGCCTTCCATATTATCTAGCTAGTATATTTCAATATCCCGCCAGCGTCGCGTTGTTTTTCCGGCATGCCGGCTGTGTATAAAAATCATTAATAAAAATGTTGGCGAGACTCATGAATTTTTTCGTTAATCGATCGTTTGTGTATTTAACAATTAGTGACAACCCTAAGTAGTAATATCACGCGGCTGCAATTAGGTAATAAATTAAAATCGAATGCAAGCGTGTCCGACTAACATTACAACCTTCATACAAGTTGTGTATCAAATTGCAGCCTCATTAATTCTCTGACGTTCATATTCATCAAGTTACAGACACTAAATTAGAAATCATCTTAACCTACTACGGCTAGTGCCGACAAACTGTTACGCATACTATGGAGTTATTTTTTAAATGTACGTATAAGAAAACAAAAGGGTATCGTATCGTCACAAGTCCTAGACTAGCACGATGGTCGTTTGGAGTAAAGTCTGACTTGGTATTTAGGGTGTTCACCCTAAAAAACGCTGCCGTAATCCCCAAGTTTCAAATTTATTTCAACAACGGAGGCTCGGGGGACGAATTCTCCTGCCATTTAATGTATTCGCAAATCAAGTCTATAGACAGTTGACTTAAGTTATTTAGGGCGTTGACTTTATTTACGCGAAAAAAGGAACCCTCAAAAGCGGGGTTCACTCGACATCTGTGACGAGACAAGAGATCCTATGAACCGAATTGCCAGGCCAAAAACTTGTTTTCCTAATTTCCTGCGACAAGTATATTGTACTCCAATATTTCGATCCAATATGTCCATTTGTGGGACACCGCCATTGCAATATTTCACCGATAATACGACACGTATAAAGTAAATTTGCACAGGTGTGGTTTGGTACTAAATATATTACCAACTGCATACGTGTATTTTGCAATTTCCTTATACGAATAAATCATTTACGTGTGAAACAAATTGTATTGTATGCAAATAGAAAGTGTTTGGCAGCGAGCGCTATTTTCGCGCTGAGAGTGACTCATGCGTAAATATTCTCTGAAAGGATATTCGTGGCTCGTGACGAGAATATTGGATGGCAGATAATATGAATAATATTCGATATTCGTACGTTAATTGGTCGTTGAACGTATATATGGCCTGCTACACTACATGAATGGTTTTCTTGATTTAAAGAGGCCGACATATATGTACGTTCTCTATTTACGACGCTACTCTAATAGAGCATTGGTAGAGGGGTTTAGTGGCCAAGCAAGTCCAAGGCTTTAATAAATTCATTCATTCATTCATTCAAGAGATCTCTCTCCAGGATAAAATAAAATAACACTCCAAATAGGAATTACTCACGAAAGCAGATCCGCTAACTCCTATATGTGCTATTGGTAGTGGAGTCCCGTTACATTTAAAAATCATAAAAAAATGGGATATACTGGAAAAACCCTAAAAATTAAACATTTTTGGCTATATAATATTTTAATGTGTCTAATGAATTTCTATTTTTAATTACTGCTAATAGATGACCAATGAACCTAATATACATACATACTTAATTAATTCGTATAATCCAGTACCATTATGACGACTCTCTTTCACCACTAGCAATAACCCGTAACTAATAGTATTAAAGCCAATGTGTTGTGTGTGCAGCGCTGTACGAGGACGAGTCGGACAGCGACCTGGGGTCCATGGAGAACCACGGCTCCGTGGTCACGCACCTGCTCTCGCAGGTCAAGATCGGCATGGATCTCACTAAGGTACGTCACTACGCTGATACGAGGGTCACAAATAATGGGTCAGAGTAATTCGCTGTAATATTTATGATTTTCTATGGAAATTGTCGACAAATGAGCTGATAAGTCAGCTCCTGACCACCTGAAGTGGTCACCCGTCAGTAACATCAAAGGCATCATCGATATTATGTTGCCATCTAAGAAGCGGGGAACCATTAATATTTCTGTTGTTAACATTTATATACTTCAGTATTTAATGTAGGTCGGCTCTTTAAAGAAAAAAAAACGTATAATGAAAAATTTTTATTTGTACAAGTTTTATTTTTTTCATGTTACTGAATGATATGTTATGAATTTTTAATGTGCACGATATTTTCATGCTCACCACTATGATTACCACATATGTGTGTGTGTGTGTGTTATTTCACTGTGTGTGCATTGTTTCAGGTTGTACTCCCCACATTTATCCTGGAAAGGCGATCTTTACTAGAGATGTACGCGGACTCGTTCGCGTATCCCGACCAGTTTGTTAAGTAAGTTAAAATTACTGTGATATCGACAAAATTGGCCGGCACATGTCAATAGCGGCATATTGTCAAACATATTAAATTATGTATACATTTTGACTTAAATAAAATAAAAAGTCAAGCTTATTCATCATCACTTTTTTCAATTCATTTTGAAAAAAGTGATGATGAATAAGCATTGAGAACAATTTATTAGTTGTTCACATATTGCGATGTAAATGCAAGTCATGTGATGACTGGGACCGCCGGCTTTACGTGCCCTCCGAAGCACGGAAACGTTCCAGAATTTTTTGCCACTAGCGGTCACCCATCCAACTATCGACCGCGTCCGCTGTTGCTTAACTTTGTTGACCACTTAGGATGGACACAAGCCGCCGGGCTATGGGCCCTAGATGCCTAAATTTTTTTTTATGGAAATAGCCGGCAAACGAGCTGACGATCCACCTGATGGTAAGTGGCTATCGTCGCCCATGGACATTAGCAACACCATAGGCATCACTAATGCGTTGCCGGCCAAGAAAGAGAGAAGAAAAAGAAAGAAAGAACTGGCTCTCAAGCGCTAATAAATTGAAATGAAAAAACTGATTTTGATTTGTCTTGATTGTAACCATTCCCGATCCCCAGGATAGTGGACTGCCCCAGTCCCCGCGAGCGCATGGTGCAGGTGTGCCGCTGGTACCTGAGCTCGTACCACGCGGGCCGCAAGTCCCAGGTGGCGAAGAAGCCCTACAACCCCATCCTCGGGGAGGTGTTCCGCTGCTACTGGGAGCTGGATGGCGAGCAGCCGCTGCCGCAGGGGGTTGAGAAGGTGAGAAGTTGTTCAGTTGTATTGTTACAGAAATTTACGATATCGGTTGTAATGTTAAAAGAAAGAAAAAATAAGGGAGAGTTCCTGATCATAGATCTAGTATAATACTAAGCTGTCATTAAAAACAATGACTGCTATTTTTATTTCGTACTGAATCATCGAGTAGATAATCTCCAAACTTGTTATTTCTGTTGAATGATGTGACTCCTGTAAGTGAGATTCTCACACTGTACCATAGTATGTCCCGGGTTCGATATCGGGGCAGATATTTATGTGACAGATAAATATTTGTACTCTGGTCATGGGTGTTATTGTGATGTGTTATATGTGTCGTCCATCTCACCCGCGACACAGGTGAAAACCTACTGCCTATGAGTGTATAAGCATTTATTTGTGACATCCAGCAAGAAGTAGGCGACGGCCCAGTCCCCTGGTGCAGTCCGGACCAGCTGTCCTTCGTGGCAGAGCAGGTGTCCCACCACCCGCCCATCTCGGCGTTCTACGCGGAGCATGTCAACAAGCGCATCCAGTTCGAGGCGTGGGTGTGGACCAAGAGCAAGTTCCTCGGCCTCTCGATCGGCGTGCACAACATCGGCAGGGGCGTCGTCACGTTGCTCGACCTAGGGGAGCAGTACACGCTTACGTTCCCTAATGGATACGGCAGGTGGGTTTCTTTGTCGACGACCCTGTAGCCTAGTTGGTAGTGACCCTGCCTGCGAAGCAATGGGTCCTGGGTTCGGTTCCCGGCTGGAGCAGATATTTATGTGGCAGATAAATATTTATTTGTACTCGGGTCATGGGTGTTATTGTGATGCCACCCGCGACACAGGTAAAAACCTACTGCGGGGGTTTGAGTGTGTAAGCGTTTATTATTATTATTTTTTGTTTGTTATCGGTGCTATTCTGTATACTGCTTTATTAACAGTTTTAAAGATACTAAACATTGGTATTTTCATTAGATGTTTTTTCGGCCACTAAAAGATTCGCAAAGATCTTAAGACAGAATAGAACGAATTTTCATGAAATTAAACATTGGGTACTTGGAAAACGGAGGCAAAGCCGCGGGCAGGTTTCTAGTAATATGTAATTAAATAAATAATCCTGCTATACTCACTACTTGTATTCAAGCATGCCCGACTGTTTCAAACGGATGTCATGAAGCTCTTTCTATTATTTTCTTAATATTTCTTTGTATTTAACAACATTATTCTCCCCCAGATCAATCCTAACGGTGCCATGGATCGAGCTAGGCGGCTCAGTCACCATCGAGTGTCCGCAGACGGGCCACAAGGCCAACGTGGAGTTCCTGACCAAACCGTTCTACGGCGGCAAGAAGCACCGCGTGACCTGTGAGGTGTTCGGCGCGGGGGATAAGAAGCCGTACTATACTGCGAGTGGGGAATGGAACTCTAGGATGGATGGACGGTGGACGGAGAGTGGGGTGAGTTGGGTATAGTTATTTTAGGGGCGGCTCGAAGGACCAAAAAATATAGACTCTGCAAATGTTATTATGTATAAGGTGCAAACTGCCTATGAATGCGATGTCCAACTGCAACGGAAAGTAATAAAATCCCCGTATCGGTTAATTTTCTTGAGGAGTTTAGTATAAACTTTTGCAGATATGCATGAGTGCGATACATGTCGCAGCAAAAATTGTGGTGGTGATGGTGTATTTGATCACCTATTTACACGTTATAAACGTAAATAAATATAGGTACTCATGACTCATGGCATTTTAACAGTAAAAGGTATTCATCGTTTCGTATTTTACACCTCAATTTTGATCAAGTTTCATGGCCCGGCTCAAACATGTCAAGAGTTTCTCGTCGTGACTATAATCCATTCAATTAAGTCGAAATATAGCTAAAAAAATATTTGTCTATCATATCACTTGCCACCTTTAATATCCACGATAATAAAACCACAAAATCAATCTACCCCCATCCCCCGCAGCGCACCGAAGTCGTCTTCGAAGTATCCTCGATGAAGTCGCGCCGCAAGCGAGTGGCGAGCGTGTCCCGCCAGGCGGCGCACGAGTCGCGGCGCGTGTGGCGGCACGTGACCGCCGCGCTGCGCGCCGCCGACACTAGCGCCGCCACCGCCGCCAAGCGGACGCTGGAGCAGACGCAGCGAGACGCGGCCAGGAAGCGGCTGGATGAGGAAGAGAAGTGGGTCACGCAGGTTGGTATTGATATGTTAAAACACACATGCACACGCGCGCACACACACACGTGTCGCGGCGCTTGTGGCGCCACCGCCAAGCGGACGTTAGAGCCGGCGCGGCGGCGCAGCGACGTCTGGATTAGAATGAGAAGTGAGTTACGCATTTAAAATTATTGAAATATTGGCAATATTGATTTTAATTTGTTAATTAATACCATTATTATTTCTCCACGGGGTTCGCCAGATAGCTACCACCCTTGAGCATGAGTCAGCCGCCAAATGACTCGTCGTGTTCCGGCTGGGGGCTTGAGAGCCAGTTCTTTCTTTCTTTTTACCTCTCTTTCTTGGCCGGCAACGCATCAGTGGTGCCTTTGGTGTTGCTGATGTCCATGGGCGACGATAGCCACTTATCATCAGGTGGATCGTCAGCTCGTTTGCCGGCTATTTCCATAAAAAAAAATCATCATCACTGCAGATGATGATCGACACATACATGAAGATATAAATATATGCACGCATACACACGCGCACACACACTCGCAACGCACACAGTACACACGCATATTCTTCATTTATAAACACATGTCAAACCTTTGAGTATGTATTAGTATAGAGCGAGCGTATTACACAAATGGTACAGAACGCATCGTAGGCAGGTGATCTATAGATACGTATATCGATGCGTGTATGACAGATAGGGATGTTTCAATTACGTGCCGATCGGCAACGAGGTATCGGTAAGTTATTTCGATAACTTACCTTATTTCCTACTATTAAACGAGATATTTTTATATAAATATATATATTTATTTATATATTTGTAATCACGTTCTCTATAACAGCACTAACGATTTCGATGAAATTTACAATGTTATGGTTTACGGGGGCGACTAATCGATCTAGCTAGTTCTCATATCTGGAAAAATTTGTTTTCTCTATTTTCACTTGAGCAAGCTCATTTGCCCAGGTATTTATTACACCATTTGTTGTACTACAGTACATTAGTTGTACCTATGGCACCCATAATACCAGATTCTCCTAGTGATGGAGCTGTGAGTGTGATCTATATTGTTGGTTATTTAAAATATGAAAGTCACTCAGTTTTTTAGTTTTACACGAGTATTCTTGTTATTTAGATAATAAATGTTTATGGTACAAACAACCGAAGAAAATATAGACATAGACTCAATTAAATAAATCATCCATTTTAATATTAATCTTGTTTTAATTTTACTTCAGTTTTAATTTTACTGGCAGATCGGCGCCGGTAGCCAGCTTTCTACGTGAATACGCCCTTATATTTACATTCCTAGCTTACGTTAAAATACTTTCGCATAATAAATATTACAAAGTATATCATAAAAAACACACACTATAATGAATTATAATAAATGTTTATAAGATTTTGACTATTAAAGTTACATAAATATAATACGTTGTTCTCATAGCAAACATTTCAAAAGACATTTTAAATATCGACTACAGCGTTGGTCGCATCACATCACTACAGTCTCGCGAGGAGAGCGCGGTGCGCGGGCGGTCTTTCCGTGCCCGCCCCTCACCGCCGTCTCCTTCACACCCGCGATGCGTGATTTGCATAAAAATAAATATAAAAATCAACTTACCGATGAAATGTGACACTGGATTTCAGTTTTGTGTGTTTCCTACTATCGTTTTTGCAAGATGGACCTGCACATTTGACCATTTTGAAACGTAAATATTTAAAAATCTCTCTAGAACCGCACACCGCTAGCAATCAACCACGACTACAAGCGCTCGCGACGGGAACGTCGTGTTGTTCTCACCCGTGCCTACTGTTCCCACTTCGTTGCACTCGCTCTATACTAATACATACTCAAAGTGTCAAACAATGAAGTCGTTGAATTTAAACAGACCATTATTTTTTTATGTCTTGAGTCATCTGATGGTAACTGATCACATTAGTAACACTGGAGGCATAATATAAGAATCAAGTCTGTCAGTAGCAAATACTGCCAATTTTAAGTACATATAGTGTTAAGTGTAGTAGTTATTTAAATATAATATCAATGCATTATTGCAATTTCAGCTGTTCAGCCCCAAAGGCGAGGAGGGTTGGGAGTACAACGAGCCCCTCAGCAAGAGGCTGGAGTCCAAGGTGCAGCAGAGCAAGCCGGCCGACAGCGCGGACGGCGCCAGATAATGCAGCCCGACACTCTGACATGGACTCTAACACAATACTCTAAGGTAGACATTTCTACGTCACACGATCCGAACTCGTAGGGTATCTAGGTAAATAAACTCTTTCTCGTGACGCACCAATTGTTATAATATCGCTTAGAGTATGGACTGTTTAGAACGAGATTGGTGATGAAAGAGATGGAGTGTGCGAAAGGTAATAGTTGAGATATGTCTATCTCGTTCTCGCACAGTGGCGTGACTTGGTGCAAAAAAGGACAAACAGAGCATTAGTAAGATGACGTATTTACTTCAATTTGAATCGTGAAGCGTTGTAAGGGGTTATCAAAGTTTAATGATGAAAAGCACATGTTAAAAGAGATAGATATTTACATCTGGGCTTTTATTTTTCTATGCTCCATCTGATGTTCTCGTTAATCTAAGGTTCGGACTCGCCGACCGCCGTAAAGAATTGAGAATGCTTTGATTATACTTGTATTTGATTGTGGATATATCACGAAAAACTGCACTTGATTATTATTTTCCACAGTCTTTGACGTCTGTGAGTAATAATTTAATGTTAATGGTGTGTGGTATCAACAAGACTCGTTGTTGCATAATTACCTACATAACTTTTCGACATGTAACTCTTAGTAAATGACACTATAAATCAATGCATATTCATAATTTACGGCGGCTTAGTCTATGGACTAACGGCGCGACCGTTACTTGTTTTAAACTAACGGTGCGGACTGTGTTAATACCTAACGGTATTGCCAGTGTTCGATAACACAATTAGGGCAATCATTTTATAACTCCCCACCATCACACGATCCAACGAAACAAAACTGTGACGAAATCTGCTGACATCTTTCAAGTGTGAAAGTTGGTATAAAGTGCTCTGAGATGGCCCTGAAGTACTTTAGTCTCGAATTTGACTTTAATCCCATTTGTAATGAGTTATAAACTTTGGAACGCAGTAGCTAAATGTTGTCGCTGAAACATCGCTATGTTTCAACACTAATAAAAATATTATGAGGTTATGGTTCAATCATACAATAAATGTTTATCAAATAAAATATTTTGTTGGAAGATGCTTTCCCTGCTTCCTTACTTGGCTAGCAACGCGATAGTGCCCATTTGTTGTGAATACTGACAGTTAACAGTTACCATCACCTCTCATTTGTCTGTTATCAACCTTTCTTCAAGACCAGTAATGTGGAAAGATATATACCTACTCCATTTAAAAAGTCCTGATGGCACTAGTATATGTTTGTTACTCGGTCGGGCCTTCGTATGTGATATCAATTTGGAAAGGTCACGCGTGTCATATTTGAAAGAAAAAGACATGGATGATGGTTAGATGGATGTAAATATTTATAAAAAGCTTTTCGACACAGTTTTGGAACGTTCACAATAGATTCGACCACAGTGCGTGTGCGTACGTTGATATTGCGTACTGTACGCATTGTTTATGTATAAATATATTATTTTTTATTATTATTTTTATTTTACTGCCATTTTCTTTATTTTTTCTGCACTACTGTACAGTGTCATGTCAATTACAATTAAATAGTTATTATTTATATTACATTTTTATGGCCACGACTTATCATGAACTTGGCCGATTCCACTGTGGTCGTTTCCTATCATTACTTTTGGTCTTTTAATAAATTTTGTATCAATTCATATGGCCTACTAAAATTTCGAGCAATAATCTTGTAAATATAGAATTTTGGTATCTTGCAGGCTTTTGTAACTCTAACTATCATTTAGAAATTGCGCTCGGATAAGTTTTGAAAAGGTATGATACGGAAAACAATTATTATTATATTGTTATCTTTATTTACAAAAGAAAATAAATATTCTTCTGAATATCTTAAAGAAACACTTAAGTTTCGAAGACGAATCAACTTGTATTAAGTAATTAATATACGCTACAAAATTGGTAGGAATTTAGGGTTGAAAATCGATTAAATCGTGAGATGTGACTCCCTTATGTATTAGTAAAAGACGTGATAATTGTAGTCCTTATTAATAGGGGTTTAAGGCCGGAAGTTGAAGGCGTCGTGAGATGCAATCGATATTATTATCGTGTGTTAACTTCGAGAGCTGTTATCTTTCCCTCACTAACACTGAGTGCTTTGCAATTGGACCCCTCGGAACCCCTGACCCCCGGGGGAACCACAGAAGAACCATTACACATATCTGTTATATGGTAAAATAATATTAATATATATAGCAACCTTGTTCCTTATACAGCATGGACTAAATCAGAATGAATAAAATTTTATTGGTCAACAAAAATCACCCTTTACTATTCAACTGCTTTGCTCAGATCGTGGGATATGGGAATAAAATTTTGATACAACTAAAATTTGAATAATTATATACCAAGGAGGTAATATTTAAAGCTAAACATCCATTGATTCAATCAATAAAAAGAAGGGGACACTTGTATCAAGAATTATAAGTGCTATGAATATTTAAAAAAGTTGTTTTTAACTTTACAAGTACGCCTTATTGTGAAAGTTTGATGTAATAGTTGGAGTATTTTTAACCGACCTCAAAAACAGGAGGAGGTTCAAAATTCGACTGTATTTTTTATGTTTGTTACCTCATAACTTTCGACTAGGTGAACCGATTTTGATGATTCTTTTTTAAACGAAAGCAGGAGCTTTTCATGTGGTTCCACATTTTGAGCGAGATTTGACAAGTAGTTTTTGAGTAATTTTGAAGACAGTTATTTTTTGTAGTGTATTTTATCTTGTGAGTTGACGACCCCGGGGTTGAAGGGTTAGGGGAGGTTCTGGTTTAATTGTAACCTGAATTGTTTGTTGTTCGCTAAGCATGTACTTGGTGAAAAGACTGAATACGCAAACGAAATAGTATATCAAGATGCGGCGTCTGTGACTCGTAAACAATTACTATGGTTATTTTCCAATCAATCACATAGACTTATTTGATTAATTAAATTACATAGCTATAGCTATAGCTACATGTTGTATATTATTAAATAAAAATTTAAATTATTTATCGTGTTTTATTGTTAGTTATGATCCTTCTTTTTTGAATTAAAACAATAAGGTTTTGTATAATATGATATCACTTCATTATAACGTTTTGCAGTAAAGTTATTATACAAACGGAAGCATCGCAGGATTCCCGAGTGGGATATTTATTTAATTTTTAGTTTTTATGGACTCTTAGCTGCCGTGCGTCGTAAGTCTACACGGTAGTATACCTACGGACAGTGGTTACAGGTAAGTAATACAAATATGTATGTATGTGCTTATTTAGTGTTGATTGAGTGTTGACTTATTGACGAGCCGTTGCTTATTATATTTTGTAGCGACTAGCGACCCTGCCTTTCCAGGGTTCCAGGTTCGATTCCTGACCGGGGCAAACATTTACGTGAGCGATAAATGCCACCGCTATCCAAGGAATCCTAGTGCGGGGTATGTTATTATTTACAAAAATCAATTTATACACCGTTAAGTAAAATATTTTTTTCTCTTTTTTTATTATTCGAGTTATACAAATGTCATTAGCTATTAGAGCTCAATTGCTATTAGAGCGAGAACGTCGCATAAAGCTGAACGCGGATCTCCTCTCGCAGGGGGTGCCGTCGAGCAGCGTGGCCACGGGTGCCGTGAGTACCCGGTAGTTGATATCGCCGTGGTCCATGGTCTCGTACAGGAAGCGCGACTGTCTGTTGCTCAGGATCCAGATGTTGCCTTCGTGGTCCACCTAGTGACGTAGATGTTAAAACTGATATTTTTACTGAATTTATTTACGTCATGAATTAAGTTGTTTACACACTGGAGTATGCGGAAACCTATAAAAGAGTTAATTTTCACTTTTTAGTCATCGCTTGGAATTTTAGTGAATCCACAAAAACAACGCTAGTTTTAAGCAGTGACGGATTAACCCTTAATCAAATTAAGCAATTGCCTAGGGCATCACGTCTGGGGGGGCACCAGAAGAAGCACAAAAAAGCACAAAAAACCACGTTGACATACGGATAGGGGGGCCCACAGGCGTGGATTGCTTAGGGCATCAAGTAGTCTTAATCCGTCACTGGTTTTGAGTATTTTCGCAATCACGCTCACACGTACGATAAAACTACGCCAGGGTCTGCCAATTCATCCCGGACTGTCCTGCTGTAACCTATACGTAATTTAGGCACTAAAGGCGACTTCGATGTGTAAACAATATTACACAGGATAATTACTTAGAGCTCACAGTACAGTTCGGCCGCTGTATCTTGGCGCGTCTGAACTTCGCGCAGAAGGCTACGCGGTAACATAATTCGCCAGTACTCGATACGCGGTGTATTATGTCTTGGTCATACGTTAGCATGTTCGTGTTGCCATCTCTGTCTCACATGCGCTAAAGTTCGCAAAGCCTATGTTCAGACGCGCCAAGATACAGCGGCTGTACTGTACCTACCTTCACATCGTTAGGGAACTCCAGCGCAGTGCAGTCGCTGACGATGAGCGGCACGTTCTCCTCGCTGAAGGGTTTCTCCAGGTTCCAGCAGCTAATGCCATTTTTGCTTACCTGGAAATATTTTTCAATGGCCTTCATTAACTCCAAAGTCAAGTATGTTGCTTCAAAATAACGATCTTGATAAACGTATCGTACCAGTGCGTGGAATAGTACGTTCCGTTCAGCGTCGACGTCGCACGCCGTAGCCTGCGTCTTGTCTCCCCTGTCGCCCACTACCTGTACCGACAAAACCACTAAACTGAAAAAACCACCACTTTGATTTTGTCATGGTTCTCATTTATTGACAAAGACGCATGGAAATGACCAGCTCTGCAATCGGTTCCGTACAAGCTAGTGTTTTTTTTTTTTTGTAATAAATATACCAATGTATTTTATTTTTAAAAGATGTGCTGAGGAGTTTCTTTACGGCTTTTCTTCTCCTCCATGATAAAGCACCTTTGCGAAAAGCTGCTTGATTAAAAGAATTACATGCATAAGTGTATCAATGATACCTATATGAATAAATGATTTTTAATTTGAATATTATGCATTAATTTACAAGGAATCTGAGGAGTTCGACCAAAATGGGTATAAAAATATTTTTGATGATTAGGTGCTCACCAGTCTCATCACCGCTCATGGACATTAGCAACATCAGGAGCGTCATCAACGCTTTGTCGACCAAGAAGGAAGTGATATCCCATATCTTAGCTTAGTGAGAAATGAATGCTCCACTAAATATACAATTTTTTCTACATATGCTCCGATGAAAAAGTCCGCAACGTAGTAAACATAGTAGTTAGTAGATATGAGGTGTAATGTAAGATGCTTCATTTATCTTAATTCACATTGAAATGTTTTTACTCGCGAGTAACTGAAGGGTGTTGTCAATGCAGAGCAATACAGGACAGTATACCTGAACACCCAGAAAGATTTCCTCTCTAGGGACGTGTTTGTTCTTCAGTAGCTTGGTGGACATGCGGAACTGCTTCGTGCTGGACGTCGGCTGGAAGTACAGGTCGCGGTGGCTGTAATCACCGAGCTTTTATATTGACAAATAAATAAATAACGCTATACACTCATAGCTCAACACTTGACTTCCCTGTGTCGTGAGTAGGGTTGCCAGATGGTGGGAATTCGTCCGGATTGTCCCGACATTTCACATGATGTCCAGACAAGTCGCGACAAAATACAAATATTTCAGTCTTGCCAGCTAACAATCCTAATGGTGGGTGCCACACACACTAAGACTAGAACACACACACTCAGACCAAAAAAAAATCAAACTCATTCAAACCGCCTCGCTGGTTATCGGACCCTTGTGGCATAACGTACCTAACTCATCCAAAAATGTGATGTTTCAGTTTAAGTAAAAAATAAAAATCTTATGAACCCCTTCTTAGCCGGTCCCAGTGCAACGGAAGAAATGCCATCGCTCCAGTAGAAGTCGATGCCACCCACGCGGTAAGTGCCAGCGTGGGGGTCGAAGTGGAAGTAGTGGTTCTCCACCCGCCAGGCCTCGTTGCTCTTGAGGCTGTACACTATCAGCGCGTTCGAGCCCATGTCCGGGATGTAGGCGAAGCTGTCTTTACAGTCCTTTCCGGACATCTCGACGACCTAGAAAAACTTACCTATGTATATCCACGGACCTAAAAAAAGACGGACGTAATCCCAAGAACAAATTCAGTGAAGCATCCTTAAAGTAATACCAACTCTCTATTCATACACGCACACATTGACACCATACTGCTTTGACATTTACACCATCACGAATCAAAAATTACGCACACAATATGGTAAGCGGTCGGCCATTGTTATGCTTCACTCTTGATTATACGAGGTTACGTCCGTCTTCTTTTCACGTCCGTGTGTATATCATATCAGGCAGGTAAAATTATAAAAGCTGATAATGTTTTTAAAGATTTATTGACCTAGGTTTCTTTAGGTTATTTGCCCCTGAATCGGTACACAGTGTCAGAAGATATAACTGTATCACTACGGAAATGTACTCTATGGTCCAAATCTATCTTGACCAGTTTTCAGCTTAACAAAAGGGCCCCAAACCACCCCGAACTATAGATGTTCTCAGGGTCCCCCGCATGAGTTAAAAGAGACCTGGGTAACTAATCAAATGTCGATTATTCACATAAAAATTGGTTGCCCGTAAAGTCGGTTTACGGACGGCAGTTTAACGTGACAACGTCATGACAAAACATTGATGAAATGATTGCATACTTTTATACCTACATAAAATTGAGCGCTTCGGCCGATCGTAGCCGATCGTGCCTCTCTATCGCTTGTTCCGCGCTCTCGCTCGCGCGGAACGTGACAGTGAGTCATGCATTTTCGTGCGTGCACGTCATCGTTTTAATAGACGTTGTCACGTCAAAAACATTTGGAATACTTATGTACTTATAATGTAAAAGTAGGAAGGAATAGGTAACGGATATATGTATTATGTCAATAATGCAGTACAGTGGGTACTCACAACACTCGTGAGAACAGAGGAATCTCGCAAAACCTCATCGCCAAAATCATATCGGTGTATGAGCTTGTCGTGTTTCAAATCGAAAATGAGAATCGCTGGAGGAGCAATTTGTTTCACGTCATCTGAAAATTGTACACAAGTAATAAGTTGTAGAGGTTTAATTTTATTTTATTTACGTCAAAATATCAGTTGACACGTCTGCTCTTTCTCCTCGTGGCATAGGAAAAACTGACTGACTAACACAAGTCTGGGATAACGCACTTTCATACTTACATGTGTTACCGTTTTCGTTAGATGTTTTAAGGTTCCGTAGTCAAATGGAACCTTTATAGTTTCGTCATGTCTGTACGTCAGCATACCGCAGACCTTTAATGCTAGAAGAGGTAATTTGGCATGGATATAACATATCCTCTGATTTCGTTCAATAAACATAACTGAAGTTCTTACGAGCCATATCGCTAACCCCGTTGTCCACAACCCATAGCCTGCCACACTTGTCCACGTGGACCCTGAAGGCGGACACCACCGTGCTGTTGCTGCTGCCACAGCAAGCCTTCCGGGAGACGAAGGCATCAGCCCAACTCGGGTAGGGGTTCAGTAGAGGAGTCTGACTGCTGTTCAGATAGACGTAGTTCAGGGATGCTGGTACGCCTAATGATTAATGAATGGTAAGAATTTGTTACTTAACTTAATATTTAATGTACCTACATAGGTACATTTTTAAAGTTTCGATTTTTTGTCTACTTTAATGTTTAGATAATAACTAATGGTTGGCACAGACCTACTAGGTACCTACTACTTATATAAATCTCTCTAACTACCCAAAAAGTAAACCCAGGTTAATAAATTACTTATTGTACCTTCTACAAAATAATAATTAGTTTTTTTATTAAAAATTACCATTTCTCCAACGAGGTATGGTAATGAACAGCTTGTCCTTCCAACGAGCTATCCCGGATGGCATATTATTTTCGGGCACATAGGAACCCGAATTGATCGCCGCATCCCTTTCCTGTCCTTCCCATGCAAAATCTAACATTTTCCATTGAAATTTTGGCGGCAACAAACACCATACTCCTTGTAGGAGTAAAATAAGTAAGAGATGTACGAGGTTTAACGAAACAACTCTCATTTTGCTATAGATTTGGATAGGAAGGTACTGATATTTCAACGCGATATGGATATAAAAATTTGTTATTTTAGTTTTTATTAAAATTTTGGTTTAATAATTATATTATTAGCTAGTTACAGCTACATTTTAAATTTTTGTGCCAATTTTGCGCGAAAGACAATAATGTCATGTCAAAGCCATTGCCAAAATGCTAACAGATTGTGTTGCCAGTTAACCACTAAAATGTTAATCAAAATATTCTATAACAATAAATAATTTTAAGAATATTTATTTCATACCCTAAACTGATTAAATTTTATTGATTTATTTGGTTTCACAATCAGTTGAACTAAAATTATTTCAATAATTAAAAAAGTTACAGTGATACGGAACGTCTCACGTCATTTGACGTATCATGACGTATTTGATGGAAAGCACGAGTTGTCAAATGAATGTTGTCATCGATGTCAATTTCTCATTCTTCTCCGTCTTGTCACGTTTATCGAAATGTTGTTCTTCTTTGTCGTCCAATAATTCCGAAATAGTTACATTTAATTGAAAGTTCATACACTGCCCGCCTTTATTGAGGCTAATAAAGCCACCAACAATACGTCGCTGTGGAGGATTTGTTGTAAAATGTCGTCGGACAAAGCCGAGAGTACGAATGGTGAAACGGAGGCAGTTCCACAAGTTTCTGAAAAACGAATTGGTTGCGCCCACTACAAGCGACGGGCTAAGTTTGTGGTAAGATTTGCAGAAATTCATTGAGATTATTAAACGTGTGTTTTTATTGTCATTGTCGTATATACGCATGTTAGAACCCAGGTCAAAACACCTGCTTCTTTAAATAACACCTATCTACGCATAAACCCCGAAATCTGCACTCAAATGCGAGGTGAACAAACAAAGTAATGTCGTTGAACTTCGTTTTTCCTGTCCCATATTTGTCGTCTTAATATAATTCTATTAATATTTTGTAGTAGAAATGGCAAGTAAGACCAATAAACCGTGTCATTATGTGAGAGGTTTAAGGTCAATGTCATACATTGTTTATCGTGTTTCTATGCACTTGGTATTAAGTTTGTCGTAATAAATTCACTTATTCATATTTCGCACTTTGAGCATTTGACCTGCTGTAATTTTTATTTTATATTTCTCATTCTCCAAAGTTCAACTTTTATCAAATTGTTATGGTCCGACATCACTCCACCGAATTTTGAACAAAAGTTATAAATACTATAGTAAAAAAACAATATTCTAAATGCCCTAAAACATTTATTTTTTAAACTATTCTATGTCACTGCAGAATTTTGTAGGAAATGAGTTTTAAATAATGCAAAAAAAAAACAGTTATCTATTGGTTGCAAAATCTATGTGAATGGATTAGTGGGCTTTTAGATTAGGATAGAGTTATATGTATATCTAAGGAACTGATTTCATGGAAGTTAAATAACTGGATAACAATCTATTTGAGTACTGAATGTTGCATAACTTACTTATCATTTGTTGCTTAAGCGCAACTGTGTGTAATTCTATAATCTCACTAACGCTACTTAGTGTTGATTCCCAGTGTGATTGTCATTGTGTTAATAGCAAAAGTATTATGTTAGTCTTAATCTTATAAAATCGTATTATGTTATTTGATCAATCTTACCACATATTGTAAGTTATTACACTGATGTTGAAGATGTTTACATAAGTTAGCAATTGTGATTTTTTTGCAATCAGTATACAAGAAAAAACTAATCTTTCTTTGCTGTTATACCTAATTACTTTTAAAAATTATATTGAAATAATAATTGAATAAATTAAAGATATTGTTAGATTTTCCGTTTTAGTATAGTTTTTTTTTGTCAATGCCTAAGAACCTATGTACTTATTTTTAGATAAATATATATAGAAATAATAGTATTTTGATAAAAGTTATATTTGCACAGGCTTAGGCCAAATTATGATTATATTATTAGCCATTCAAGAACCCATTATATTTAAACTACACAGAGCTATTACCATTTCTCATGTTACAGACACCATGTTGCAACAAGATGTACATGTGCCGGTACTGCCACGATGAGAAGGAGCAGCACTACTTCAACAGGAAATCGGTGACGGAGCTGATCTGCACCGAGTGTGACACACGGCAGAAAGTGCAGGCCGAGTGTCAGAACTGTGGGGTTCGGTTTGGAAAGGTGAATTATGATGGTTTTATTTGATTGACAGATGGAGGTGAGGTTGCTTCTGGTCAAGCAAAGGGTGCTTGAACTTATGGTTGAAATAATTATGCAGCAGATGAAAAGCTTCATCTCTGGTCTTAGTTGTTCGTGCAATTCTATCTCCAATTTGTAGGCCAGCATCGCATGCTGATGCCCCTGGTGTTGCTATTGTCCACAGACGGCATGATCATACCATCAGATGACTCATCTGCTCCGTCCCTTGACCTAGCTTTAGGTTTTCTCAAAAAGAATGACTAAATTTGACTAAATAGCTAAATACGAATTATACATTATGATCCTAATGATAATGTTTTTTTAATTACTCACAAAATCATGTTACATCATACATACTGTTGTTTTTCTTTTCTTCGCTGACATCCTATGGTGTTATTGATGTTCATAGACAACTTTGACCACTTAACATCAGATGGCTCATCTGCTCATTCATCGAATAGTCACATTAAAAAATTAATCTCCGTACTCCACAGTACACATGTCTGATCTGCAACCTGTTCGATGATGAGGACAAGAAGCAGTACCACTGCGAGGGCTGTGGCATCTGTCGCGTGGGCGGCCGGGACCGGTTCTTCCACTGCGAGCGCTGCAACATGTGCCTGCCCGTGCAGCTGAGACAAGTGGGGCACCGGGTGAGTACCAAGTATCTATAAACTAGCGCTTTGCCTGTGTTTTCCGCGATCATAAGTACCCTATGTCTTATTTCAGGTCATGGTCTACCTTTGTGCAAAGTTACATGAAAATCTGTTCCGTATTTTTTGCGTAGAAGAGTAACAAACATTCGTACAAACTTTCACATTTATGATTAGTAAGATAGTTCTGTTTGATCTATCATCCTTTCCAAGCCAACTGCTAGATCTGGGCCTCCTAATTGCCACATAAAATATAAAAATATATAAATAGATCCTAGTTAACTAACTAGTTAAAATACTACGTTTTTTAATAGATATTTAATAGAATAGAGACTCATTACAAAAAGTGGCACCAATAAATCATTATGTTTTCTAAGAAAGATACGCAAGTATTTAACACTATTTTTAAACCTAAAAAAATACTATAAAAAACCATATTTTTGGTCAAAATTTTGCGTAAGAAAAAATAATCATCACTTCAGGGCCTATTTCTAAAATACACTGATTCTTTAAAGTTATGTGTTGTTTTTCCAATTTCCCTTTCCCAAAAAACATGTTTTTTGAGTTAGGTCACTGCTTTATTAAGGAAGCGATATGTGTTTGTTTACGGCACCATGTTATTCGTTTCATTGACAACAACACGCTTCTTTTCTCGCTGACTCTTTGTCTCGTATTCGTTAGTAAATCTGCTATCACGAACGTTTTTATTAATTCAAATATAAAAGTTGGGAATGGATGAATTTCCGTCAAACTGAGATGTTTACTAGTTCAGCTGCGGTGTCGCCAAATGTGTAGGAGGGGTACGGACATTAATAATATTTTCCCACTATTAAACACATTTCCTCAGTATTAGTTTTACTGGAATTTCTCCACAAATCGCAACTGCCCAGCTGCTAACATAATACTGTTTTGTGGTGAGCGTAGTATGTTTAGCGTTTGCCTTTTAATCAACTTCAGTTGGGACATGTTTTATTTACGTCACGATTTCGTTATTGGATTCAACATAGTTGCTTGTCTGTAGTTCAATATTGACTGTTTCATAACTACAATGTAACAGTGAGCCGTGAGCGGATTTAAACTCGATTTTGTATGCTTTAAACTTTAAAGACGCAATTAATTGTGTCTGCCATAATTTTTCTTGACAGTATTTTTCGCTTTGTTTTCGATCGATTGACATGATTAAATCAAATGATAAATTATCTTCTTTGTTGGCAACGCATCAGTGATTTTGATTTGATGTTACTGATGTTCATGGGCGGCGGAGACCACTTACCATCAGGTGGACGTCTCCTTTATCGGCTGTTGACATAAAAAATTGTTCCGGGTGTAATATAATTAAGTAGTAATAACTACAGTAGGTACAAGTAGGCTCATGTATAAGAGTAAATGTTTCCGATAAAAATCTGTTCAATGTAAATACATGATAAATATTGATACTTAGTATTAATGGTACAAGATTAGTTTATAAAACAGTTGTATCGATAACAGGGAGGTGATTATTATGATTGATTGTTTTATTGCGATTGTCCATTGCTAATTTATTATCGCGAGGCTCAAGTTAATCTCTCGTGTAGTGAAAAAGTCGGATTTTAGTCGATGTTTTTGTGAAAAATAGATTTATATTTTGCGAGCTAAGAAAATAAGATGGAAAGTGTTTTATTATTTGAAGAACACAAAGTTTGTGCTGGCATATGTATGTTATATAATATGAAGTCCGTCTCCAATGAAAACAGCACAATCACATTTTTCTAATCTTTATCTTTTTTTTTCATATGTATCTAAATTGACTCTATAAACCCGTGTCTTATTTGGTACACAAACATAGCACTACTTTTTAAGGAACTATGAATTTAAATTAATTAAAAAAAAAACAGAAATTAGTTTTAGTTTACGATAAACAAATTACGATACAAAGACAGTGTAAATTTACTTACTAAACTCTAGGACTCGTCAAACAAAACCGAGTATAACCACAGAAGAAATAATAGTATGATACTTATAAATAAATACAGAAAGCGCACTCTGAAAAATTCCGAAAAATCATTTAAATAAATAGTGACTCTTGCTACAACGCAATAAAATGTAATTCAGATCGCACAGCGCTAGTCAAAAATGCCTTAGTTTCATTCATTTCGTATTTTATTCTGGAAGTTTAATTTTTAATATGTGTGATAGATTACAAATGTATGACACCCATTATGAATTTTCTGAATTAGTAATACATGTCGAACGCGGCATGTACTTGTAACGTCATAGCTAAAATGCGGAGTGCGCCAGGCCTGGTGTAACATGAAATGTAATATCCCCCAGTGCGTAGAGAACGTCTCCCGTTCGAACTGCCCGGTGTGTCTGGAGGACATCCACACGTCGCGCATCCCGTGCCACATCCCCGACTGCGGGCACCTGCTGCACCGGCCGTGCTTCGAGCAGCTGCTGCACTCCGGACACTACGCGTGCCCCACCTGCCAGACCAGCATGATCGATATGGCCAAGGTAATGAGGGGTAATGAAGCTGTGGGAGTTCATAGCCCGGGAGCTTGTGTCGATCCTAAAGTCCGGTTTACGCTTCCCGCCCAGGTCAGACTTTTTGTAGAACAGATAATCGGGCCGATTTTTCCTCCTATATTATTTCTGACCGACTTTTTGTAGGATGTATGCGTTGCACTGTTGCTATCAGTACGTTCTATTTTTCTCCTACAAAAAAATCGTTCGTCGATTATCGGTAGTGGGCGAGTAGCCTTAGATGTATCAAGTAGTTAAGTAGATAACTACATTTAAAGGCAATAATTTTTCGTGCGCGTCCGCTTAGTACATTATTTGTATGGTGTTTTTTTACTAAGGAGCGATTTAAGTAACCGTTATTGGCTTTGAATTGGCGGGTTAGACAGTTTGTTATTATTTTACCTAATTAAATCTTCAGGTTTTAGTATGTACACATCAATCAATCCATCTACCAATCACACTAAACTGTAATGTAACATTTGCTTGCAGTTATGGAGCTACTTGGACTCGGAGGTGGCAGCCACGCCCATGCCGCCGGAGTACGCAGACTACAAGACCACCATCCTATGCAAAGACTGCCATAAAGTAAGTTAATTTACTACAGTCAAGTTATATAGGAAGCAGAAATTACATCGAATTACATAGTTGTGGGATTTGAAATACCGTTTTTGAAACCCTCTTTGAACCCCTTTGAAAATACCCTCTTCCCTGTGTAGTGCTCTGTTCTGGCATAATGCAATGTAGTTTAAATAGTTAATATCTTAATATATATAAATTACGTGTCACGTTGTTTGTCTGCGATGGACTCCTTAACTACTAAACCGATTTCAATCAAATTTGCACACCGTGTGCAGTTTGATCCAACTTGAAAGATAGGATAGCTTACATCTCAAAAAAATAACTTTTGACAGAACGAAGTCTGTCCGGGCAGCTAGTAGTAAAGGTATATTTTAAATGTTGTGTGATGAATCAGTTACCGAAATTATTATAAAATCATGAGCATTTTTAAACACCAAAACCAAACTTATTGATATGTCATTGTACTCTTTTTCAGCTGTCAACAGTCAAATTCCATGTGGTGGGGCTAAAGTGTCAGCATTGTGGAGCGTACAACACATGCCAGACAAACGGATTTCACAAGTTAGTATAACTTTCATTATTATCTTAATATATATAAATTACCTGTCACGTTGTTTGTCCGCGATGGACTCCTAAACTACTTTATCGTTTTTAATCAAATTTGCACACCGTGTGCAGTTTGATCCAACTTGAAAGATAGGATAGCTTACATCTCAAAATAAAAAACATTTGACAGAACGAAGTCTATCCGGGCAGCTAGTTATTTATATTTTACAACCAATTACAGCCCCACAATTGACGATCTTTGACGCTAAGGGTCCTGGATTCGTTTGATGAGTTTGAATTTATGTTCTCCGTCTGTATGTGCGTGTCTTTGTTTTTGTCCTTGTGTGTATCCATGGCATTCACGACACAGGAAATCCTAGTGTGGGGATATAACTGTTGTGTAGCTTTATTTTATTTTTATTGCGCCTGGGTTTCCTCTCACAATGTGAGATACAGTGCTATAGTCCACTATGCTGGTCAAGTGCAAAGTTCATACACTTTTCGAGAACAGTATGTAGATTTCACTATTCACAGGTGTATGTTTTCTCATTGTCTCTGCAATGCAAGTGGTAATTAATTTCTAATACATAATAATAATAACCTTCTAAATATTTGATCTTGAGTTCCATTACCAGGCGATCTCGGCTATTCTTTTTCATTCAATAATTCAGATGAAGTTTGTTATTTGGGTTTTTTTTATACCGAATAAGTTATTGCGATCAACCACAAAACCACCTGATGGTAAGCAGTAGATAATGAAGTCGTGGTTGGAAAAGCACACTAACTTAGTAGAACCCTATTCACTCTTGACTTGAAGACACCCATATTATAATGGGTTTTGTGTTCAATATGAAATATATAAATTATCTGGTGTCTGCCACTTACATTTTGATATTACATACATCTTAATATATATAAATTACGTGTCACGTAGTTTGTCCGCGATGGACTCCTAAACTACTTAACCGATTTTAATCAAATTTGCACACCGTGTGCAGTTTGAACCAACTTGAAAGATAGGATAGCTTACATCTCAAAAAAAAAAAACTTTTGACAGAACGAAGTCTGTCCGGGCAGCTAGTCTTAATATATATAAATTACGTGTCACGTTGTTTGTCCGCGATGGACTCCTAAACTACTGAATCGATTTTAATCAAATTTGCACACCGTGTGCAGTTTGATCCAACTTGAAAGATAGGATAGCTTACAACTCAAAATAAATAAAAAAACTTTTGACAGAACGAAGTCTATCCGGGCAGCTAGTCGTTTATAAATTTCATTCAGATAATTCTATCTTTTACCGATTTAGAGAAATAATTTCCAAAAATATTACGTCTTCCTAATTTTTTTTCCAGGGAATCCAGCACTTCTGAAGCAGAAAGCTCTCAGTCTACGTCCACTTCGACCAGCAGAAGCGGTTCATCATCAGCCACCTTCGAGCCTCGCGAGGAGCCGCCCAGCGACGAACTCCCACGAGCCAACCCCATGGATGAACCACCTCAGGCTTGACGGGAGTGAGAGAGGTAGAAAGAGAGAATGTACGACTCAAATGTACGGCCGTTGCCAATATTCTTTCTATCCATAATCCTTTGTAAGTGAATTTATATTACTTTACCTACTTATGGATAGATAAAACTTGAGAACGGCTGATACTAATTTTGTTTGATAATGTCAAATCTGTGTGGCTCGCTGTATTGAATGATTCACCTCTATTATGTCTACATCAGGAGTTTTTTTATGAGTTTTACAGTATATCTTGGACTACGGCCATGGTCTTTTTAGTATTCCCAGATATGAGCCCATAATGTATGTTCATCTGGTCCCGCATAAGCGTCATGAATCAGGAATTTGCAGACGGTAGAGCGCGATACAACATTTTTTTGTCTAAGGCAGTTTCCGATATCACAATGATATCGCGGTTCGCGGCTGGAGTGTGAAAAAGCCCTAAATTCAATATGGCGCCCTCTAGAGAACTGAAGTTATATGTGAACAGCGACATCTGTTGATCGAATGAACCACTGATTTGTTTATTACTAATGTGTTGTGGAAAATTATACAATATCTTTATATCTCTAATTATAATTGTCACCAATAATATTTCACTAACACTGTAAATTTATTTTTGCCAGTTAACCACAATTGGCGCGTATGAAGTTTGAATATTAAGTTAGTTATTTTATATTGAATACATCATGTATTTGTATAAAATTTCAGTAATGAAATGTTCTGGTGTCATTCTTACTTTATCCTTATTTTATGGCTTATGCAGTTATAGGGGGCATTCGTAAATTACGTATTCCTCCTGTACAGACACATGATTCATTTTGCCTTGGTTGCTTGTATAATGAGTGTATTTAAATGTATATATAATATGTAAATCTTAACATTTGTAACGGACTACAGTGAATGTCAATCATGAGTCATACAATGATTATTCTATGTTAGTAGGATTTTTGTCGTTTTCCCAAAATCAACTTTTTTGCTTAACGGCTTTCTAAGGATGGTAGGAATAGAATACTGTTCGTTTATTGATGTTTGGCGGGTAAAAAACAGTGTTTGATTTACCATGATATGTACAGAGTATACATGTATGTACAGAGTATATATACACTTGTTCCTATCTTGTTATGTCCTGTATTATTTTCCCAAAAGTCATCTGAAACAATATGACACATTGAATTTTTTGTTCATCTGTATATATGAAGTAAATAACGAAATAGTAAATAGTAATACAGTAATTCAACTTTCTATAGTTACTATTCATTTTATTAATAAATTATTGCAGGATGCTATTTTCGTTAATGACCTTCTTTATCAAGAATTTCTTTAAATGTTCACAATTAACTTTGATTATTATTTCATTAAATACTTTTCAGTAACAGTAGAAAATTAACTTAAGTACTTCCACAATCGGTAAGCCTGAAAAAAGTCCATCCATTTTTCCTACTATCTCATAATTTCACTAAACACTCAAACTTCCCGAGGCGGGTCCTATGTTATTGAGTTCCACCTCAATATTTATCCGGCGATGTTATCCTTCGACTTCTTGTTCAGGGGGGGGGGGAGGTCAATTTTAAAGTATAAGATATCGGGCTACTACATCTGAACATAATGTACCAGTGAGCCATTTTTAAATGATACCAAACGTAATGAATGGAATGGATATGTGATAAATAAGAGATTGTCAACGTAAACTTAACATAATATTAAGATCATCTCATTTTGACTATCGTATATTATTATGTCGTTGTTATAATTTAGATCGCAGTAGCGTCGCTACGCAGCTATTTAGTTAATAATTTCGTAATTTACATTATAATATTTGTGTCAATTATTAAGGCTTTATTTACAGTACCTGTATGATTTATTTTATTTATACGTGTGAATATATATATAGTGTCTGCACATTGTTTTAGTGTGAATTTGTTGTCTGCCGTTGTTAAGCTGAAATACTTACGGTATTAGATGTTGTGATGATATTGGGACACCTTGATAATTAGACCAAATTATCGTGTTATATAGGGTAAAAATTTTTCAAATAGAACATGTGAAATAAGTAACCAGACTCAAAATAAAACACGTTTGTAAAAAGCAAAAGAAAATATGAATTTTGGTCAAGATATGGGGATTTGAACGACAAATCGATATCCGAGGGCAAGGCGGTGCCTCTAACAACGAATTACGGTACCACCTGCTCTCGAAGTGTATCTTAAACCCTCATAAATTTCGGAAACTATGAGAGAAATGTTTTAAGATGTTATCGAATTAAAAAAAAAACATGTAAATAACAACATTATCTACAGCTTAACAAGGGTGTTATTTATAAGCCTCTTGTATTTTACTTTTTTGTATCATATCTTATTACTGCCGCTTCCGCATTCGTCTCAGAGCTAATAATTTAATTTTATTAAATATAGTTGTATTTAATTTAAGAAACTATCTCCGTAAATTGCACGGCGATGGCTTTGAAGAGTATTGTTAAGCTACTCATACTTTCCTTTGGGACAATACCCAAATCCTAAGTAATTTATAGTTACAAATCAGTTTACTGTGGAATATAATAAAATTCTCTACACAACCACCTAAAAAATAGATCAATAAATGGCTTTTTATATTGCTATTAGTTGGTTATTTGATACTGTAGATGTCCAGAAATGTATCGAGCCCTGAAACCCTGTCAAGGGAAAAACAATCCCCTGACAGTACATAAAATAAGTTTTATTCAAATAAAGGTGTATTTATTGTCTCTGCGACAGTGTGAGTAGCCTCTTCAGTGATCGCCGGCGCCAATAGTTAGTGCCTTATTTAGAGTGGTTGTTGACACGTTGTGATGCGAGCGATCTGTTTTGTTTTAATGCAATAAATATAAAAGTAACGTATTATTGTTGTTTAATTTCTGTGCTCTTGGTATCTGATAGAACGGCATGAAAGACCTGCGTGTTCTGAATAATACCTTTCTATAATCTTGGCAAGATAGATAGTAATAGAAGATAAGTCATGATAACCATACATTTTAAAATTAAAACCCTCCGACAGTTTTATTTACACTAAACGTAGCTAAGAACACTCGATTAAATCACCTTTCAAACAAAGAAAAAAACTACATCAATATCGGTTCATCCGTTTGGGAGTTACGATGCCACAGACATGTCAAACTTTACCACCTTCTTTTTGCGTCGGGGTTAAGGTAAATAAATGTTTACCTCATTTATATACTGTATGGAAGCTATCAGCCTTTATACTTTATGGTTTTTATATATTATTGAAGAAAATAAAACAAAACATTGCAATTATTAAATTAATATATTATAATAATATAACAATACACTGACTGACTGATATAGGAATCACATAAAGTGTTTAAGCTTTAAAAATATATTTTAAAGATTACATGGATAGGTACATCAAATAAACGCAATGTTTCTAGCTGTCATTAGATTTCATTTATTAAATCACAAGTTGATTGCCTTATGATTATTTCTGAATTAAATTCTTACGTCTTTCAGAAAAAAGTTATTGTTAGGTAACTTTAATCAAATGCCGCAATACTAGCGCCTCCTACACTGGCAATCAACTCGGCTTACCCACACACAGCCAGTAACATGTGACGTAGACATTATAATCAGCATCATTTGGATCATATTTTAGTCAAAAAATAACAATATTTTTTATATTAAGCCTCTGAGGTTTTTCAAATAAAAAGATAACAAAAACATTAACAATAAAAAGAAACATTTTGAAATTAATTTTTTATATATTATTTTTACAAATCGTAGAAACCTTAAAAATATTTTTATCGAAGATTTACATTTTTTTAAGTGACAAATCTCATCTTATAAAAGGCTACAGTACATAAAATAATCCTGAGCAAAAGATTTCAATTGAGCTCAATTTTACGTTTTCCAATGTTTTTAATAAATATGAAGAGATTGTCTCTACCTAGGCCTTATATGAAATGAGGCAGTGAAAAAGAGCCATTAAGGGAAAAATTGCCGCACTCGGCATAATTTCATTATGATTACATTCATGCACACGACAATTATTAACATTACTACACATCAAATTGTACAATAATTATTAGCTACTTAATTAATATGATCTAAAACTTAAACAACAATGGAATAGGCCTTCAAAAGCAACATGAAATTACTCTTATAAATACTACACAGAAAACGAATATGAAACCATTGAAGTATTATTACTAGCGTATAGAATGGACACCGCGAACACAATGTATGTTCCAATGAATTGACGCCGCGCGGCTTCAATTGCCAATGGATTCGTTCGATAATGAAAGGAGAACCTCCCGGCGGGGACATACTTTTTGTTCGAGATGTCTATTCTATGACATTATACTTCAAAGTATGAAAACACCGTTGAAAGTCGGTTACAGTCAAAACAACCATTTGGCATTGAAACTCCACTGACCTCTTTTATATACAATTACATATATAGAGGTCAATGGATTTATAGCTGTCTTTAAAGGAAACAATATTGTAATACATTTCATACTTGTTGTATTATAATAATATCTAAGTAAATATATCTGTGAGATCAGTTTGATAAATAATAATTTACATAATTTTTATACCAATACTATTGCATTTATATTCCCTAAAAACATACTGGTGTAAACACTTGGGTGTAAAGTTTTCTAAGTATGTATTTCATTGTAACTTCTAACTTTGAAAAAATACAGTGATATATAAATAATTACGGAAATAAAAATAAACAGAAAAATACTTAAGTACGTTAAGATTAATCTTAATCAAATAAAGGAAAATTGACGCGCAGTAAATATAAGGTATAGATATCCTTTTCTTTTGAAGGTGTACCTATTAGTGCAAAGTTAACTTATAAAATAATAATTTCATGATAACTTATCACGCACGTATTAGTATTTTCTATTATATCAATTAATTGCAGACATTGTTCATGAAATCTTATCTATATTGCAAATCGATAAAAGGAAAAACCTAAGTGTCTCGATAAAGGTAAGGTCTATTGGATAGTTATTGACTAATAATGACTGATTTCCATGACAATGATCCTAATTTTTTTTTTAAACAATGCAGTTGTCTCACAAACCAAACTCAAAGTTGATTATTATTTTAATATTAACTTAAGTGTTTATTTCATCCACAATAAATGGCTAGATTACGATTATAATAATCAGACGGAGAAACAACGGTGAGTTTTATTTGTGAGATTACAGCATTAGCGCACAATTCTCGTCTTTCATGTGTATAATTAATTCAACTACCCTTGTGGAGGAATAATAGGAAAAGTAAAGAAATGCTTAAGGCAAGAATAGATTCGTTAAGTTTATAAATTCAAGTTGGTTACAATTATTTATTTCAGAAAATAAGAGTTTTAATTTAAATTACTGTTTTTATTTGTTCCCTTTAAGAATACGCTAAAATAATAATTATGATAACTATTATTAATTGGAATTTTGAATATCACAAAGCAATAAACTTAATTGCAAAGGATTTGGCCTCAAATACGTATATTAGTGATAAAAATATATTGGAATGATACTTTTATACTATCGAATATAGCTATTCAATTCACGATACGACATTGATTTGAGCCAGCGGTCTTCCACATAAAAAGCATAAAAGTCGCTAAAATTCCTCAAAAACACTTACCTTAGGTATCATTCAATAGACTGGTAACATTTAATTTACACAGATAATATTATGCAACTTTTAAAACATGAATCCCAACAAGAACTTACCTACTGCCGAATCGATGCCTCCATGAAGAGATCGACGCAGGCACCCTGCTAGAAACCGACCCAATCAAATTCATACCGCTAATCATCACGTCCACTACACTACTCGACGAAGTAAAAGCGTACAAGTCTTATAGCTACATAGCTCAACTTCGGGTTACTAAGAGGCTCGCGTGACTCAAAATCCGCCCAAAAAATCGACGATAACAGTCGAAAATGATGAGGCGACCCGATGTTATTCGAAATGGTTATCAAGTTCTCAACTACCCATAATCTTCCAGTTACTTTAGCATTTGCCAAAAGGCATAACATTATCCCAATATTCAATCTATACACAACCCTGTCAATCCTTCAGTCACTGACGACCCTGCAGCCCTGTAGCCTAGTTGGTAGCGACCCTGCCTGCGAAGCGAGGAGACCCGGGTTCGATTCGGGTTCGGGTTCGTTTTCTTAGGTACCTAGCAACTGTCAAAAGTCACAACACAACATAATCGTTGTTAATCCTATACATTGTATATTATCCAAAGTTTATGGATAGAAACTATCCGATAGATAGCCTAACTTCGGTCAAATTCGCGAGTAGTGTAGAGGCATAACATTCAAATATCATTGATATCGATATCGTAGGTCCTCATAATGCCATGTTCGTTGAGTTTAGGGCAAACCATGCAAGTCGAAGTCCGAGTACAGTTGTTGCACGCGGCGGTACACCTCGTCGCAGGAGCGCAGCGTGTCGGGCAGGTTCATCATGGCCTCGGACAACTCGTGGTCGGTGCCGAAAATCTGGAGAACATAACACTCATGTGATATTTCAGTGTTTATTTTTAACCGACTTCAAAAAAGGAGGAGGTTCTCAATTAGACTGATTTTTTTTATGTTTGTTACCTCAGAACTCTCGACTGGGTGATTCGATTTCGATGATTCTTTTTTAATCGAAAGCAGGTGCTTGTCATGTGGTCCCACATTTTGAACGAGATCTGACAAGTAGTTTTTGAGTAATATTGAAGTCGGTTATTTTTTGTTAGTAAAATTTAGATTATTATATACGCAGTCGCAAGGTTGCTTCTCAGAGCTCTTGGTATTATACAATACAGGATACCTACATCTTAAAATACGTGCCATTTCATTTCCTTTCTAAGTTTCTATCATCCGTCGCAACGACCGTCAACGGATATCCATCCTCTGGTTGTTAACATCCCGTCTAGACTGAATTGACGCAGCCTTTATCTTGGCTTTTTAAAGAGATGAAAGGAATTGGAATTGTTCTTAAATAAGTGTATGTATTCCAATTGTAATGTACCCTAAGCTTTTTGTACGGTAAGTTTAACCGTATTGGGGCGGCAGAATACTAACCCCAATCCCACGCCGGATAGGTGTCGTAATAGGCGACTAAATCCGACCCGCTGGTGGTAGGGCCCCTCGAGGGATTACATTGGTAATATTGAGTTTAATTGTTAATTAATACCATTATTATTTCTCCATGGGTTTCCCCTGGATAGCTACCACCCTTGAGCATAATTATGTCAGCCGCCAAACGACTCGTCGTGTTCCGGCTGGGGGCTTGAGAGCCAGTTCCTTCTTTCTTTTTCTTCTCTGTTTCTTGGCCGGCAACGCATGAGTGATCCCTTTTATGTTGCTAGTGTTCATGGGCGACGATAGCCACTTACCATCAGGTGGATCGTCAGCTCGTTTGCCAGCAATAGTACCAGTACCTACTACTGCTCAAGACAACCAAACTACATCTCCACTTATCATATAATAAAATGGTGGAATTGGATGGTTTAGTTACCGTTTTAACAATACAACATAAAACATTTGCTAAAAAGGTACAACTTTGCATTAAAAAAAATTGAAGTACCCACAAAATTACTTAAATTGTTATCAGCTATAGATATGGATTCGCCGGGGAACGCCATTTATCTATTGTACACAAAAAAAATATCACAAATATACGCTGTCCACATCTAATTGTAAGATTGCGAAACAATATTGTCCAACAGTAAACTCAATCGCCTTTAATGGGTTCGACCTTGGACGTAAACGATTTGAATGTTGACAATTATTTAAAAACATTGCTATGAGCAGTTGATAAGAAGTGATTCTCGTTCTTGTCTATAAAAGTTTTACATACCAAGTAGAATAATTACTTACAATTATTATAATCGTATTGTGTATTGCGAATTTTATATTTATAAAAAACAGGTATATTAGAGATAGTAAAAGCAGAGCCGGCGTTAGGGCGTAGGGCGCAACATTTACGGTGAGGAGCAAAAAAAAAATTCTTAATAATCATTCTCATTGGTTCAGCAAAAAATTTTCCAAGCTAAAAAGGTCGATTTATATTTCTTATATGGGCGCCACAATATTCTTGCCTGTCAGTGGCTCTAACGCTGGCACTAATTACAAGGCAAAGAGGAAGCCAGAAAAAGATTTATCCAACAAACGAGCTAACAATCTACCTCACATGGACATTACAAGGACATTCGTTGACCCAAATAAAGTGGAAAAAAATCAATTCGCCCGCGGTAGAGATTGATTTTTTACAAATCCTACTTACTTACTTTTACTTAGTTAAGACTTAGTTGCCTTTGAATTTTACTAACGCCATCTATTAACAACGTCCGGAACTAAATATCTAGCCACTAACAAAATATCGATCTTCCCATGGGAATGTTTTACCGCGGTAAAAAGTAGCCTACGTTACTCTCCACCCTCCTCACTATCTCCACACACAAAAACCATACCATATAACAGTTTCGTTGCGACGTGAAAGACGGACAAACATACAAACACACTTTCACATTTATAATATTAGTATGGATTCACGAATATATACAGCCACAGCACAATCCTTGTGACTGAATGGGTTGGGAATATAATCATTCAATACTACCCTTTATACTTTAAGTTACAATTATAATAAGAATCGTGCAATTCATATTATAAGTACCATTGTACATTTATTATCTTTTATCAGTCAGAAAACTTATTATATCAGATAACGGTATTACAACAATGCCATAACATAAATGATGTTAACAGGAGAATCTGAATTAATATAATAATGTGTATTTTAAACACATACAACAGCTTACCTTCTTCATGAGATCAATTCTTGTAGGCAGTGCATGCATGGCAAGAGTGGCTGCTTTCCTAATGTACCACGGGTGGAACTCAGCTAGGGTTTCATTGTATGATAATTGACATGTGGTGCATGTATTAATGTTCTCCTCGGCATCACTGAGACGCTTCAGAAACAGCCGGATGAAATCTGAGAAACATGAATGAAATCAATATTATATTTTGCTAGGATAGGTAAGGCTTTTATGGCCAACTTCAATATTCTTTTTATTTTGTAAGGATAAGACTCTTAAAGCCACTCTTTCTACTTCTCCATTATCCTCAAGTTCGTTGCGATATATCAGGTGGGAGTATTGTCAAGCAAAATTACTATTACTAATACTTACTTTAAAAAATATCTTAACTTACTCACCTAAGCCCCTGTGCAAACGCAGCATGGTCCTGGAGCCAGAGACAAAGTCAATTTTATCATGTAGACCGGCCTCCAACTCATACTTCATCATTTTCTTAAACGATTCGTAGTAGATCGAATCGTCTCCAGTCCGATGCTTATCCATAACTTTTATCTTACTCTTCACATCGCTACTGACGAACGAAAACACTGTTCCGATGAGGTTTAAAAACCTAGACAAAGCAAATTCTAATTAGCACGCATCCTTAAGGAGATAATAAGACATCGCTCTAAATTCTCAGAATTCTCACTTCACAAGCTCATTGTAACCGTCCAAATAGGCTTCAATTATAACATCGTCCTCCTCCTTCAAACTGTTTCGAAAACATTGATGAACGTAAGCTAAGTCAAGGAATTTCCCGTTCGACATTTCTCTTATATTTTACCACTAAATTTTACTTATAAACTATTCAACAGATGTTAGTCCAAAAATCAATAACTAAAATTATCTGTAGACTGTATCTGTCTGCCTGCCTGCACAGAGTACTTAATCACTACGTTTTACCTGCCTGCCTGCCGTGCCAACAAGTCCGACAACGACACAACGACCGAGACAGCAGACAGCTGAGACAGCTGACATGACAGACCTGCGTTTGCGACAGCAGACAGCTGACAGCAGACAGGCGAATGGCGAATGGCGATTGGCGAATTTGGCGACAAGAATTTTATAAACAAACTGACGTCTGACAAGAGTGACAAGTGACAAAGTCAAAGGGCGCGTTCCATAGACACTCAAAACGCTCACAACGATCAAATCTAATGAGATATTCTGGGACTATAGATGGTTCAAAAATGGTCCTTCTTACGGCTGGTCTCAATAAAGTACTAACAAATAAAAAACTGTAGATAAGGCTACCATTGACGTTATCGATCGTCAGATATAAGTTACGTATCCAGTTAGAGTAATATGTCCATGTGTTGTTATTATTATAGGTCTATCAAAATATGTTATATTTAATCTGTATACTCCTGTCTCTATGTACTTGATTCTTCTTTTGAATATGAAATCACAGAGTACTTAATCACTACGTTTTATAAAACAATTGCATGTTGCGAACCTCTTGTTTCAATAGGTTATGGGCCCAGCCCAAAATGAAATTTTTTTTTATTATTTAGCAAGTTCAATAGAGTATGGGCTTCTCCCGATTTATCAGTTATTTTAATGTTTTAAAATAGATAAAACGTTTGTTTCGCGGAAACATGACTTCAAATTTATGGCCCAGAATCTCAGCCCAGGTCCGACCGATATAAAATATTATCCTTGCGACAGTACTAATGGTGTTATAATCAGTTTTTTTGTAACACTGGATCGTTGGTAATAGTGTCAGTATGAGGAAATTGGTGTGATGGATGGTAAAACGGCTACGAGCTTGGACTTCGTGGTTCGTCTTCGTGATTGGACTCATAGAGGACGTGAAAAACTATGAAGAATGGGCGTTATTATTCTAAGGAAGAATGGTGATTTGCTGTAGAGAATTTCCTAGTTTTGGCATGCTTATGTGTATTAAGCTGGATGCAGAATTAAAATTAGGAGCTACAGATGCAAGGACCAGAGCTCAAGGGTACGTGACGTCTGGTGGCCCTGGGATCTTGCTCTAAATTGGATATGGTGGAGATGTACAAAGTTAACGTGTCTATACCTAATCCTACCAAGAAGTCATAGTGATGGAGGATGAGATGATAGATGTCAAGGAACCAAAAGATGACACAAATATTGGATTATTGTCTATTGACAAACAGAACAGCAGACATGATTGTTGAGAGTAGAGATTCAGTGGGGGAATTATCTCAGAATATTCTATACCTACTCTTTAAAATACCTACTCTTTAAAACATTACATTATGAAAATGCTTGGCATTATATCTTTGGAATAATAATAATGTAATGTTCATTGTGCTGATTAGATATTAGCTAGTTTATTTTGATAAGTGGGGGTGTTGTTATTATTATAGGTCTATCAAAATATGTTATATTTAATCTGTATACTCCTGTCTCTATGTACTTGATTCTTCTTTTGAATATGAAATAAAACAATTGGCTATTAGACAATTTTTGGAAAAATATTTTAAAATTTTCGTAGGTTTATTTTATACCTCGTACAATATTTATTTTTTCAAAAAAGTGTTATTTAGTAGGAATAAAAATAACTTTTAATCCATTAATTTGAAATTCGCGCGAAAATAGTCTGCCATCTGTCACGTGCTGGCTGTGACGTCACATTTCAAATAACAACAGTTTATGCTCTAACTCTGAAGATATTTTATGTGAAAAACTTACACCTTTTTCACTGGAATTGTGAAAATGACAAGCTACAAGACATGTGCAGTGCCTATGTGTAGAAGTACTACAATTAAACCTAACAAATTGTTTATACACGTTCCTAAATGCCTTCAACGTCGAAAACAGTGGTTACAATTAGCACGTCGAGACCAACGGTTAACATCTGATAAATCTGCAATATTCTTTTGCGAAGACCACTTTGATGTAAGTATTTGGAAGAAATCAACTTAGCCTCTGATTTACTAAAAAAACAAATTAAACCTAACCTAATATTGTCCATAAACATAACCTATAAGTAATTTAAAATCATTAGTAATATGGTGTCGTTAAGGGGACGTTGAGGAAAAACTTACAAAAAAATCTGCCTGTGACCACTTAGCAAGACTTAGACAAGACAAGCAATTTTACTTTATTAATTTCAGTACTTACAAGGAGGTTTTTGCATTCCGAAACTCGGTAGAGCAAAAGTCAGGGTTACACGCAAAGAAATTTGCGACCATCAATGAATCAACTTTAGGCAAATTCGCACTGTCAGCTTTTGTATAGCCTGACTCCATTTTACAAAACCTCTCAAAAGCACAAATCAAAATATATATTATTAATTTCCTCAGTAAATTGCACACGATAATCGATGTAGTTAGTAGTACACAACGCTATATTTTTGGAAGTGTGACGTCATAGCATGCTCAATCATGGCCGCCCGCGTTTCGGTTCTCGTGTCCACAGGTAAAAAAACTCAAATCTATTTTTCAAAAATAAAAATATTTACAATTTATTTTCATGCAAAAAATGTATTGTTTAATTAATGTTAACCAATATGCAACCATATTTAACACATTTCATATTTTACCGTGACAACTGTCAAATAGCCAATTGCATGTTGCGAACCTCTTGTTTCAATACCATGGTCTCAGCTGTATCCCTGTCAGGATATGACGCTAGGCCATTGATATGCGCTAGTTCCCTACGTTCCACTAGACGATCACAACGACCACGCTCACGACCGCGATTTTTCCGTTCCACTAGCTTGTGAGCGTTACAATCATACACCCAAGTGGAACGGGTATAGTGAGCGACGTGAGCGTTCAAGCCACAGAGTACTTACACGTTTTAGCCATTGATACAAAATGTACTCTATGATGTTGAGAATAAGACAAGTCTGAAACTTAGATTAGAGATTATGTTATAATTTTAAGCTATAATTAAACGGTACTTAATTAATTATCAATTTTATTTTTATACTAGCAAAAAAGTATATCTACAAACAAAACATTTTTTTTATGAAAAGACAAATTAATATAATAAAAAATTGCATATTAATTATGTTAATGATATTGACCGACGAGGAAAAATGTATACATGGCTATACGTATAGTGAATTAAACATTAAAATTATTTACATAATTTAACATATTTATATCAACTTGTGACCCCACGTCGAGCATCTGCTGGAGAAACTACTATAATCCACTAAAGTATGTATCTCTTGTCGAATCGTATACAGTGTGCTTAGTGCGAGTTGCATCGAAGAGTTACCGTACCTCGTTAACGTCAACACATGACTAACGAGAAATTGCGAGTGCCAGTCTCAAAACGTGACGTGTGTAATTCCACGTTAGTTCACTGAAAATATCTATTATTATGTTGGCAGCAAAAACGTCGTTAAATCTCGTTAAACGTCGTGAAAGAACCCAACCAAATTGAAAATAATACATTTATTTAGTTGGAGCAATAGTATCAAGCTACAATTAAAATAGTGGTGTTATACTGTAGTTTACTTGCTATCGTGCTATAGATTAGTGTTTTGGTTGCTTGTTTCATAATAATAAATATAATTTTTTTCAGTACTTACTTATCAATCTTATTATATTGTGGCATTTTAAGCGAGAAAACAGGCAATATTAAATAATGGAACATAGCTACAGTTATAAATTTGATATGGAAAAGTTTTTGTGTGGTGAGGTTATGTGAATGTTTATTATTTATTTATCAAGCTCAGATCAATAATTAACAAGTTCACGATTGGTGTAATATTTATTTAATAGGATTTATATGTTTAGGCACAGTGACCTTTGGCTGTAAATACTTATTCACGATAAACAACAAATGGACAAATCATGTCTATTTTGAAAAAAGAAAGTTTTTATGATAACTAACATATTACAATATGAGGAAGTGTACAAAGTAAGAAATGTTATGTTCCTAGTATTTATTCATATCTTTATATTTAAGGTACAATTCAAGATAGATGGCAGAGTATCAAACTTGTCTCAACAGCACTAGCGGAGACTACTACTTCCAACAAAACAACAGCAATGCAACATTTTCCCCATTGTGATTTAAGAGTAAACGAGTAAAGAAATACGTATATAAAGTAAAAGTATAAACACAGCAACATGGATTTGAGAATTGAGAAGATATGTCAGAATAAGGTCGCTACAAAATATATACTCATTAATTTATATTACAGTGTATGAAATGTGAAGTCTATGACCATTGTAATTTACTCATTGGTTTTCTAATGAGATTGGAATTGAAGGTATAACATGTGGGAGAAATAAAACTTTAAAAGACAGATTGTGGTTTTCTTGATAATTTTATTTTAGGAGGCATATTATGTTGAATATTAAATTAATGAGGCATTACAGCATAATTATTATGTGATTTTGATTTAAAGAGTGGAAATAAAACGTTGAACGGTAAATAATTTTTAATATAATATTTTTGTAATTCTTCTCCGGGCAACAGTATTCAGCTGGATGTCAATAGTCTTAGTTGTAATTCAATCTTCCCCTTTTGTTATTGTATTCTTCTTATTTGCTCTTCAACACCTTTCCTTTAATAAAAATATTATATTACAAATTTATTGTGTTCAGCAGTATATTTAAATCTTTTAAAACAAGAATTAAATATATGTATGTTTGTAAAACATAATACATAAATATCTATGTTTTATTTATTATATTATGCCTTATTAAATTATTCTCTATCTATTTTGAAATAAAAAAGGCCCATATCATTTTGGCACATTGCAATGGCATGGCATAATATAGTGAAGTACTATCAACAGATCTTGCTGGGTATATTTGCTTGGCAAGAAATAAGCATTATGAACATAGATATAATTTAGTATCTCAAAAGTGTAGGTACTGATACATAATGTTAATATAGTCCCAAGTAGATATATTGAATGTTAAGCTCACAGCTGGGTATTCAGTTTATGGGTTTATCAAATATGTAATTATTTAATAAATATTTTCCTTGATCCTTGAGGGCTCGTATGCAAACGATATTATCACCTTTGGCAATATTAAGTTGCATAATAAAATAATTCATTGAGTCCATACTTTTAGACAATTTTAAATAAACTTATTTAAATCTTAATTATGTAGGTAATGTAAGTACCTTTTAATTCCAAGAGTCCAAGTCAAGACACAATAATATTAGGTTTATCGAGTTCCTTGCAAGTAGATTAAAAGGTATTGTCTTTATAAATATCTCCTTATACTTTTTAAAAGCTTGGTGACATTCGCCATTGGATTAGTGTTTATGTTTAAGTACTCTGTGACTGAGATTGCGTAGTGTTTAAGTACTCTGTGATTGGATTACCGGAAATTATTTCTTGCATGAACAATACAAATACTACTTAACAATAATTTTATTCACTTCAAGATTTAGTGGCCGCAAACATGCTCCGAGCAATTATAAATATCCAGTCATAATTTTCGAGAAACAGAAAAAAAGTGTAATTAAATTAATAAACCATCTTTTTATGATTTCACTTGTAAATTTCACGTGAAAACTTTTCGGTCACGTGGTCCCATAGTTTTCGCAAGCTACGTATTGGAACTGTCAAATAAAGCCACTCGCACTCGCGCAATGTTCGAGGAACAATACATTAACCACTGACAGTAAGACTTCACTCGAGTGAACGTGAGCGCATGAAACTCGCACTCGCGCATTTTTTTTCTTCATTTTCCCGCTAGATGGCTCTGCTTCGGTCCCATACAAATTTGCATTTACGTAGCGAGCCCGTTATGTCACGTAAAACTCGCACTAAGCACACAGTAATTTTTTCCATCACCATCCTTATCTTTTATAAAATTGCGCCTTTCTATCACCATCCATTTCTACCCAGTGTTGCCAGGTCTAAAAATTGGCGAGAGTAACTTCGTCGTATCTGGCAACACTACAATTGACCACTTCGACCCACCCCGTGAGGTGGGTTGTTTTCAGCGTGCCGTGAGCAAAATTAATGACGTCATCAATGACGTTTTCACCGCGACCATGACGACCGTGGTCGCCATATGGAACGCGTTTTGATCGTTGTGAGCGATGTGAGCGTCTACTGGAACGCAGCCTACAATTGTCAAAGTTGTCAAGTTGTAATTTTTAATTGTCAGTTTGTGACAGTTGTCAATTTTAAATGAATGAAGGTATTTTATTACATCTAAATATCCTCGAATTCTTTGATTACAAAATAATAGCACCAGTAAGAAAAATACTTGATTATTGGTGTGTCCATTATATTGTCAGGCATAATTTTTTATATATCTTCCTATTAACGTGTAGCTGAAGTGTTTTCAAGTTCATTATTCGAATAACCCGGTAAGTCGATTAAAAATAGAGAATGTAGGTATTATTATACACTACTTTAGTCCTTGGTGTGTTTCAATCCTCGTTTCAAGATAGTTGAAGTCCTCAATAAGCCATAACTAGTTTTAAAAATTTATTGAATAATTTTAATTACAAATCGGAAGCACAACTTCGCAGTTGCTTCTAGTTTTTTATCTCGTTATTTTATTGTTGTGATCGTTTGTACAGAGTTAATGCATGAGAATGACAACAAATCAAGATAATGCAGATGACGATTCCTTCATCATAGTCTTGGGTACATCACCTGGAGCCAGTATGGATATGGAGAAGCACAGTAGCATTGAAAACGGAATGTTGGACAAATCGCAGATAGAGGATGCCATGAAGGATATGTCTGCTGAGGCTAACATGGCGTTCAAGGCGCAGTTCAACCTCGGCAATAGTGTAAGTGTTCAAATTGATAAACTTTTTTTATTTATATACCTAAGGAATCAAGTTTACAGAAAATTACAGCAGATAGAGAGGTTAATATTTAGAAATTAGAATTTGAATACCTAATGAGCTACTTGCCCTAAATACAAAATATAAACCTCGAAACTTAAACATATTAGCTTTTAAGTTTTTATCTTTCTTTGATAATTATTGATTGATTGACAAAACAAATGCAAATATTTAGAAAGTGTCCTAGCATTCTTTATATGTTGAGTTTTGTGAACCAATTTTTTTTTACTAGCCTCTTGTAGTAAAATAATTGTATAATACAAAACTATATACCAAATTCATTGGATTGGGACACTTAGTCAATGGATTTACCGTTAATAAATTAATAATATCAATGATATTGCTATGGCAAAGAAATTGCTCAGGTTTCACTGTACTTTTATACTCAATCTAGATCTTTGTATTCCTCTGGACACTCTGGTAGTAGGAAGTAAGTGGAATGACACTTCATTAATCAGTAGCTCGAGCACGAATATTTGCAAGAAAGTATTCGTATGGTTAACGTAAGCAATTTGTCAAATTTGTATGGCATTTTAGTACCATTTACGCACGATAGGGGCACTTTTGAAAAAATGCCATACAAATTGCTTACGTTAACCATACGAATACTTTCTCACAAATATTCGTGCTCGAGCTACTGAGCACTTAGAATAATGAAGCATGAACAACATAGGTATATAAATAACAACCTTGGTATTTGTAACTGTCTGTCACTTGGGGCATCAAAGAACCATTAGATAGGAAATAATAGAATAATGTTTGTCATGATAAACAGAGATACGTATACGTTTGGCTTTCATTATTTGGCCACTACTGAGCACAAGTATCTCCTCTTGAAGAGGTTTTTTTTAAGAGGTCTAGAGCTCGCTCCAACTCACTACTCCAATGAATTTGTGGAGGGGTTAGTGGCCAGACTGTTGAATTTTCATGCCACTTTATAGTTGATAGCCTCTAACATCGCTTAGTAACTGTTCTTGTAACAATAATTTGGGACAATGCCTTTACGTGCCCTCGGAAGCGCATAAGAATTTTTGGCCACTAACGTTCACCCATCAGATTACCAACCGACTGTGCTAGCTCTTGCTCCAGTGAATATGTCTGCGAAATAAAATTAGGAATTTCTTCCTGGTGTCCACAATGAAAAATGACCTAAAGTAGTTGCACTGGATGAGGTAAAAGTGCGAGCCGGGCAAGCTAAAGGGCTTAGACCTAAGACCTCTGTGCAAGTGAGCACGCAATATGTCAATGATTGCAGGAGATATTGCGATTACTATAGTCTAAATGAGGGATATAATATAATGGAACTGACTCATCCATGTTCAGGAATTACCAAAGCTCCAATGCAAATGGTTAATCATAATGAGTTGTTGGAATTGGTCTGATTAACTTTTGGTTATGATAACAGTAGTTTCGACGTGACGTAACTTCAGTGTACTGTGTCGCTGATAACGGCGCGGACGGTAGTGATTTAGCAATAATCACTGGTATGATATGACTTGTGAGTGGCGTATCTGGATGGGAATGACGAAGCTTGCTTATTCTTTGCACACTGGGAGAGGGGAGACAGACCGTAGCTGGTTTACTTGTATTCAAAATAGATTATAAAAGACTACGCACAGAATCCGGACACTGCACTGCCTAGCCTAAACTTCCGTGTAGTGTGTAAACAACATAGGTACTTTGGTTTGGAAAGATCATCTATGTATACATATTTCGCAGAATCCAACTCGGGTGAGCTGCGTTCGGGGAACTGCGTCATATCTTGTCATTAAAAACACTACCTCAGTGCCGCCTGAAGTAGACTGTCGAAGGCGTTTGACCAATGTGTTTTGCCAGTGATGACATACGGCTCCGAGACGTGGTGCTTTACTGTCGGCCTAATCCACAAGCTCAAAGTCACAGAGCGTGCTATGGAAAGGGCTATGCTCGGTATTTCCCTATAGGATCGCGTCAGAAATGATGAAATCCGTAGGTAGACGAACTAGGATAACCGACATAGCCAAACGAATAGTTCGAAGGACCGATAATCGTTGGGGAAGAAAGGTCCTCGAATGGCGCCCACGTCTTGGAAAACGAGTTACAGGACGCCCTCGACCACGTGGACTGACGACTTGAAGAAGACAGCGGACATCCGCTGGATTCAGAAGGCTCAGGACCGGTAAAGTGGTGCAAGTGACTCGTGTTCCGTCAGGGGGCTTGAGAGCCAGTTTTCTCTTTTTCTGTCGTCGCTGATATCCATGAGCGACGATAGCTACTTAGTTTACCATCAGGTGGATCGTCAGCTCGTTTGCCGGCTATTTCCGTAAAAATGAGCAGGCGATATGATCTCTGCTCTAATCTGTGCTCAGGATAATGATCGAGGAAGGTAAGTGTAAATGTAAATATAAAATGCATGAGAGAAACAAACTTAGTAACAATCGTTTCGGGTACCGTAACTAATTACGGACGTAATGAAGTTCGCTGTAGCGAATCAAAACTACTAATTTAAGTATATAATTTCGACAACCGAAAAATCTGCGTTTTCAAAATCATTATACGAGTATTAATATATATTTGTAATTGAGTGCTTACGCCCCAACTCATAGTCACTAACGGTTACTTAAATGGGACACAGAATTTGTATAGTGATTCTGTACTAAGGAGCAATAAAGTAACCGCTAGTGACTCTGAGTTGGAGCGTTAGTCTATTATAAAGGTAAAAGATTTACCATGATCCACTACTCAATACTCATTATCATGATGTATCCCTCCTAATCCCTTATTGTAGCACTGTGGGCTATGTACCCATCCATCCATTCCTTTCATATACCATACAAAGAAATAGAATTCTTTCTCATCGACAAAATTAACTGTTTTTGTTGATTCCGTAAAAAAAACTGCCATTCACTTCACGATGCAAGGTGAACTTAAAATTCTTGACTAAAATCTTGATCATTGTGACAAAAACAAAATAGGTATTTTGTAATGTTTTTATTTACGTAAATAGGTATAAACATGGCACATTTCTGGTGACCTAGACATGTTCAATCTATCTTTGAATCTGCAAAGGTTAGCAGGGTAGCCTCTGTTTTCTATGGTTCTATTTTCTGTACATCCCTGTTCCTCCATCGAACGATATGGATTCATGGCGTGTGTAGCGCGTAGCACGCCCTTAGTAAACATTTTGGTAACATAAATGTTCATTAGGTATGCTATTACCTCCAATTGGCTAAGGTAATTGCACCATTTAAAATATACTAGCAAAAAAGCGGTGCTTTAAGAGGGCTCGCGAAGTTTTCTTACATATTAATTTTGAAGACAATTTTTTCAAGATAATTAACTTTTAATGTATGAATTATTAACATAGGCTTCTGTAAATAATTTACAGAAGCCTATGTTAATAATATACGAGACGAAAAAAAAGGAGGTTCTCAATTCGACACGTATATTTTTATTATGTATGATCACACAGTAATCGGCACAGGGGGGTCCGATTTTGATAATTCTTTTTTTAATAGATAGGGTATGCCTTGAAGTTGGTCCCATATTTTTTTGAAAATTTTATTCCCACCCTAAGTGCTTGTTCACACTGAACACGCGGGCGCGGGCACGGGCGCGGGCGCGGTAAACGCTACATAAACCGCGCGCGCGTTTTGAAGTGAACACTTTCATAGTAGGTCATATGTTTGATATTTCGCAACCGCGCCCGCGACCGCGCCCGCGAGTTACTGTGAAAACGGAAGCTGCGTAGGCGAGCATGGTGCCTGCATAGCAAGGGCGGAGGGACTGCACTTTCCGCAGCGCCGGAGACGTTTGGAAGCCTGTTTGTGTATCAAAATCCCCTAAATTCTCCCTAAAAGTGCATATAACGCAATTTTGTAATTATCATTGTACCTATTTGTCATTTTACTTTACTCAATACATCATTTGGTAAACAATATATACAACTAAATGAATGAGTTGGCCTTTTGAAACTTGTCATTATAAAAGGTGGACCAAACGTACAGTTGGCAACTGTTGGGTTGGGAAATAAAACAAAATTAAGTATGTGATAAGTTGGCAAATGATTATTCGGCGAAATAAAATTCTGCGAAACGTTAGTTGGCAAGTGATAATCTGCCATACAATATTCGGCGAAAAGGTAAAGATCCCGAAGTGTAGTATATTTTGGAACGAAGACGCGAGCATCTTACGAATTACCTACGATAAAAACTACATGAATATACGCGATCAGTACGCAAAATTCGTGTATGCTTTGTAGATCGGGCTCGGTGAGCGCTACACAGAACTGAAATAAAATTTGATGTAAAAAGTGTTTTGAGAAAGTAATTTTGAAAAGAGTAGTTTTTACAGTTTTTGGCAAAAATTTTTGAAATTTACGAAATATTTTTTACGGAACTAATAGAAATGGGTGCGCCAAGGAATTTCTAATCTTCCAATACCACGCATTGGTCGGTCGACGTGAAATTTGAAAAGAAACTATTGCAAAAACGTATGTTAATATGAGGAAAAAGTAGTTTAAAGAAAATTTTGAAAAATTTAAAGGTAAATCAAAAACAAATTGGACAGTTGAAGAGAGCACTTCAAGCCTAATCTATTGATATATAACACTACTATAAAATACACGCTTGCTATTGAGAGGGAACCAACCCAATTGATATGAATCGGCGAAACTCGAATGCATGAATGGCGTCTGATGTCATCAGAATTTTCATGTGACGCAAAAACCTTTGGAACCCTCGACCCGAGCACAGTTCGTTCCTTGTATGTATATGGTTAACTATTGGGAACTACGAAATGTAAATCTATTAATTTAAAATTGTCTGCCGTCACATTAGGTGGTTTTCGGTACTAAGTAGACAATGTATGCGGAAGGAAGAAAGCTACTTTTTCTGTGTTCCAGTGGTCGGATAAATAAATAACTGCAATTTAGTAGTTAAAGAACGAAATCAAATTGTGTAAACAAAATCTAGTACCTACCTTTCAATGAGCTTTTCCTTAGTACCAGTGACTTTTGCGCCCCTTTTTTTTGAGCTCAATCTTCAGTTCAGCGACCTTTTTCTGGCCGTAATCCATAATAAAATCAATAACACTTTCAAACACAACAGAATTTCATTAAAGGTTTAGTACAGGATCTACGACTCTGACAGCTGTTTAGACCTGCCGCCAACGTCGCCGCCTGGTCACTGGTGGTGGCAGAAAAAGTATCGAAAACCCTCATTAAGATCATAATACTTTTCAAGTTTTTCTATTCACCGCTAGATGGCAGATTCTACGTATAATCAAAGATCCAGCTGTAGGATAGGGTCCGTTTAGACAGACCGGCTCGGAGAGGAGAGCAGATTTTTATCATGTTGGAAACAGAGTTTTGAGTAAATGTAGTAAAGTTTATTTTTGCCATAAAAATGCTTGAACGCACTTCGTGTGAAATAAAAAGAGGAGCCGGCCGGCTCCGATTGCGTGCTATTTCTCACTCGCGCAGCCTGTCGGCTCCGATTGCGTTCTCTTTCTCGCTCGCGCAGCCGATCAGCTCCGATTTACCCATATTTGTTTCCGCTTGCACTTACGTTTGCTATGTTCTATTTCAAGTAATCTTGCTAACAAATACGTATATATTTCTTCATCGGAGCTATCTAAATCCATGTTTCGAAAAGCACACGTTAACACACCGAAAACAAAACTTGGACTGCGGCCTGCGCGGAATACTGGTACTGCCTTTGTAGTGTATCCACCCGTCTCCGAGCGCATTCGACCGGCTCCGAACACATCCGAGCGCATCCGCTTTGAGATCTCTTCCAGCCGGTCTATGTGAAATAGTTGTCGGCTCCGCTCCAGCCAATTACAAGCGTATACGATCCGATCTGTGTGAAAAGAAAAGAGCAGGCCGATGCTCTGTCTGAACGGACCCTTATTGCGCTTCTTAATTAAATAATTCCGTCTCCTGAACGCTAGATGTCGTGTCTAGAATCTATATGTATATTGAACCTTAGGGATATAGTGGTAAGTTATATTTTTGGTTATCAACATCATCCTGCTTATCCCTGTCTTTGGCTTGGCTTAGAGATGTGCGTGGTGCTTTTACCGCGTTATCGACAATTATCGATATTTATATCGAAACTGGTATACTACAAGGCAGTAGGTACTACCGTAATGATGGTACTTAAACTTCTTTTTCTTGTGCTGTCTATGTAAAAACATGCTTAAAATTTTTAAAGCTTATATCTCAGACATTACAAGGCGAAGACGTGACCGTAGCAATTTTTATCAAGGTTAGCTACGTAAACAGTCACGAAATACCATGCCTGGTCGTTTTTAAGCGACGTAGATAAAATATACTTAAATTGCATGTGGATAAGTGAAATTTCAATGTAGCTCAACTTATTTGGCTGGAATTATATTTCCTAGCTTCGAAGCGCCATAGCCCGGCGACTTGTGTCCTTAGAATAATAATAAACTAGAAGCCACATCTAGCTGTCATTGCTAGTCGCGCGTTGTGTCCAAAACCGCCCGCCTCCGCCGTTCTTCCCACCCGAGTAATGTTGCGACGTAAAACATTTCCCATTTATTTTGGGAAATGTTTATGACAGGGCGTTGGGAAAAAAGTAAAAGGCGATTATAATTAGGTCTACCAGAATCTGATCGGATCATATTATTACTGTGTTTAAAAAAAATGTTTCTCATATAAGTGACCGTATCTTAATTAATATGAGAATCAAGTTTCTTTAAACCTAAATAAAACTTGTTGATCGTCATAGAACTATTATTACTTTCAATGTTGATTGTTAAGGGGGGTTGGAAATCGTGTCAAAAATCGTCTAGGACGCACCGTTTTAGAGATATCAGTTTTTCAAAAAAAAATGTTGAAAATTTGGGTGGGGTGTTAGGGGTGGGCCCAGCAAGGTTTATGTAATCGGGACTGGGAGTTCTTAAGGGGGGTTGGAAATCGTGTCAAAAATCGTCTAGGACGCACTGTTTCCAAGATATCCGTATTTCCAAAAAAAAATTGATGAAAATTTGGGTGGGGGGTTAGGGGTGGGTCCAACAAGGTTTATGTAATCGGGACTGCGGGTTGACAAGGGGGGTTGGAAATCGTGTTAAAAATCGTCTAGGACGCACCGTTTCCGAGATATCAGATTTTTCCAAAAAAAAAATGTTGAAAATTTGGGTGGGGGGTTAGGGGTGGGTCCAGCAAGGTTTATGTAATCGGGACTGGGGGTTGTCAAAGGGGTTGAAAATCGTGTCAAAAATCGTCTAGGACGCACAGTTTCCGAGATATCCGGTTTTTCCAAAAAAAATTTGTTGAAAATTTGGGTGGGGGGTTAGGGGTGGGTCCAGCAAGGTTTATGTAATCGGGACTGGGGGTTCTTAAGGGGGGTTGGAAATCGTGTCAAAAATCGTCTAGGACGCACCGTTTCCGAGATATCCGGTTTTTCCAAAAAAAATTGTTGAAAATTTGGGTGGCGGGTTAGGAGTGAGTCCAGCAAGGTTTATGTAATTGGAACTAGTAATTGGAACTAGGGGGTTTATAAGGGGGGTTGAAAATCGTGTCAAAAATCGTCTAGGACGCACCGTTTCCGAGATATCCGGTTTTTCCAAAAAAAATTGTTGAAAATTTGGGTGGGGGGTTAGGGGTGGGTCCAGCAAGGTTTATGTAATCGGGACTGGGGGTTCTTAAGGGGGGTTGAAAATCGTGTCAAAAATCGTCTAGGACGCACCGTTTCCGAGATATCCGGTTTTTCCAAAAAAAATTGTTGAAAATTTGGGTGGGGGGTTAGGGGTGGGTCCAGCAAGGTTTATGTAATTGGGACTGGGTGTTCTTAAGGGGGGTTGAAAATCGTGTCAAAAATCGTCTAGGACGCACCGTTTCCGAGATATCCGGTTTTTCCAAAAAAAATTGTTGAAAATTTGGGTGGCGGGTTAGGGGTGGGTCCAGCAAGGTTTATGTAATTGGGACTGGGGGTTCTTAAGGGGGGTTGGAAATCGTGTCAAAAATCGTCTAGGACGAACCGTTTCCGAGATATCCGGAATTTCACAACTAATTTCATTTTTAAAATAGAAGATATTATAATATTCACAATTACAAAACTACAAATAAACTCAAGCCATTTGATAAAATTAAAATACTATCAGTGGATGCGCGCGTTTAAGTACCGCGCGGGTGTAGGCAAATTTTTCAAGGACAGGGCCGAGTAAGAATATGTCTTATTTGTGCTGCAAGGCCGGCGGCTTCAAAAGTTGCCAATCACGCCAGCGGCAAAGTGTGTAACAGTCATTACGGTAGGGAAAATCAAAACTGTTATATTGGCAACACTGACAAAATGGAGGCATAAATATGGTTGACAATTTCAATATGAATGAAATATTTGATAATTTAATAAGATAATGTTTTATTCTGCTAATTACACATGAAATGTGATCCCATCCTTTTTCTTTTTAAGACCAGCTGCATTTCTACATGTCGGAACGGCGCAAGACGGCATTATTTAATAAAATTACGAGAGCAATTCAGCCGTCCGTCCACAGGGGAATTTCCGGAGAACTAATCGCTCGTTCGTAGTATTACTCTATACTAGAGTATTTTTTGTATCGTCCATTTTAGGCGCGTATGAGGGATGCTTGCTTGTGTCGATCCTAAGCGATCGACAAAGTTAAGGAACAGCGCTGCAGCGGGCGAAAAAATATAATATTCAAATAATTCATTATTCATAATAATGTATTGACCAAGTTGACTGTTAGAGATTGCCAACTGGCATTAACTACTTATATGTATGAACTATAGGTTATTTGCGAAGATTTTTTCTCTATAAATAGCCATTTTAACCCTTATCCGTCGTGTCTTGGTCGTATAACATTATCTGGTAAATAAAATTACAAAACTCCGATATCGATAAAGTAGCTCATCCCTGCTCGAGTAGCAGAGTGTTCCGGAAACATTAAACGAGTAGCAATACCATTTAAAACATAAAATGAACCTTATTGCCACAGACCTAAAGTAGGTTTTTGATCATAAATTATATTATTTCCTTGTATTTTTTTAGTTGTTCTACTTGTCCATAGATGGCGTTAAAAATCGAATTTCTGAAAAAAAAGTTTTTTTAAAGTGGACAAAATAATATTTTGATGATAGATAACACATCTAGACACGAATAGAAAATTCTATGTCAAAACTCAAACCTGTAAGTGTAATAGTTTCTCAATACCCAGTACTAAACTTGTGCTCACCGGGAGCCAACTTTGAGTATTTAATTAATCAGATTAATTCAAAGGACTTAGATAGGAACACTTCCATAGTACTGATGATTGGTGATAGTCTGGACATTAAAAAGTGGCAAATTACTAAGTGTATAAAAAAGTTATTATTATTAAATGAGAAAACCAAATGTCAATTTGTAATTTGTGCATTTCCATACTCCAATAATTTAAGCCATACACAAAATGAATATATACAGGGTGGTCATGCAATCGTAGGAGATATTTCAGGGGGTGGTTCGCCTCGCGATTCTCTGCCCGAATAAACAAAGAAATAATAAAAACATCCATAAATCACAAAGATAATAATATCAAACTAAATACGAAAAATCTCAAAACGTGTGGACACCTTAGCAGCGCGTTGAACTCGCGTTATCAGGTCACTAGGTGAATGACCTGTTACGATTATTTGACGTTTGCGGAGTGTCTTTGCGACGTGCCGACAAAGCGGTGCGGCGGCGGTGCGACTTTTAGGGTCCGTTCACACAGACCGGCTCGGAGAGCATCGGCCTGCTTTTTTCTTTTCAACAGACCGGATCGTATACGCTTGTAATTGGCCGGAACGGAGCCGCCAACTATTTCACATAGACCGGCTGGAAGAAATCTGAAAGCGGATGCGGTCGGATGTGCTCGGAGCCGGTCAGATGCGCTCGGAGACGGGTGGATACACTACAAAGGCAGTATCAGTATTCCGCGCAGTCCAAGTTTTGTTTTCGGTGTGTTCATGTGCACGAAATCGAAGCCGACAGGCTGCGCGAGCGAGAAAGAGCACGCAATCGGAGCCGACAAGCTGCACGATCGAGAAAGAGCACACAATTTTTATTTCACACGAAGGGCGTTCAAGCATTCTTGATGACAAAAAAGGTGCACATGCAAAAATAAACTTTACTAAAATTCAAAACTCTGTTTCCAACGTGATAAAAATCTGCTCTCCTCTCCGAGCTGGTCTGTGTGAACGGACCCTTAGGCGGCATGATTCAATGGAAAAAAGCGAGCGTTTGCGGCGCGGCGTGCCTTTGTGGTGTGCCGACAGAGCGGCGGTGTTCTTTTGCAATATGTGGGTTACTAGGTCACCGCTTTCTCGAGCGCAGTGTCTATGATTAATGTATTTTAAAGGATAATTTGGGTAAAAATTAAGGTCAGATTTTTTTTACGTATTCGGGCAGAGAATCGCGAGGTGAAGCGGGGGGTGAAATATCTCCTACGATTGCATGACCACCCCGTATATAAACTGAATAAATCTTTGTACAACTTGACAAATGATCATAGGGATGCTATATTGTATTTTGACATAAATAAATTTATTTCATCATGTAGGGTATCTAGGGATATTATTTATCTGCCAAAAAAATATAAAAAACAATTAGCTAAATTATTAGCTTACCATCTGAATGATGCTGTTACAAATAGGGTAACAAAGTCTATTGACACATTTATTGAGTGTGGTAGTAGTACCACTATTTCTATTTTAGACAAATGTACTAATATTTGTACAAGTAATAATTTAAACTAGATAAAAAGACAATGGATAAGCCCTCTTATTTAAATATAGTTCATCAGAATATACAAGGCTTAACCGGCAAAGAATTAGAATTAGAATTATTTGCTGAACATAGCAATATTAATGTATTATGTATAACAGAGCATTGGATACCATACTTACAAGGTCATGTTAGTTTGAATAATTATAGATTGTCAAGTGCGTTCTTTAGAAGGACTGCTATTCATGGGGGTTCTCTAATCTTAGTGCAAGATAATATTTCTTTTAAAGACCGAAAAGACATTGTTAGTTTATCTGTTGAACGCACTATTGAACTGGCATGTGTGGAACTGGAGCGGTTTTTTATAGTCTGTGTATATAGGCCCCCCTCTGGTGACTTTAGTATTTTCGAAGATACACTGGAGGATGTACTTAAACGGTTAGTCTCTAAAAAAGAAGTAGTGATATGTGGTGACTTCAACGTAGACATCTTATTAGATAGTCCTATGGCTACTAGGCTACTAAGTTTGTTTAAATGCTTTAATTTAAATCCAATATTCAATGAGCCAACCAGAATAACTGACACTACAGCTACATGTTTAGATAATATCTTTTGCAATTGTGAAATTTTAAATAAAGAGATATTCAGTAAGTTGAGGTCAGACCACTGCGGACAAAAAATTTCGTTGTATAATTCTGTTAATAAGAAAAAACAATTAATAAAATGTAGACCAATAACTAAAAAAAAGATTTCAACTTTTAAAGAGAAAATTCAATCAAAACTACAAACGCATTTAACGTTACAACAAAGAGATCCAATTAAACTATATAACACATTGTCAAATAACATAAATAATGAATTTAATCAAATTTTCAAGTTTAGGTATATAGATATAGCTAAAAATAGTAAATTTAGTGATTGGGCTACTGTAGGTATTTATAAAAGCAGGAACAAGATGTACGATCTCTATGCCGAGAAACAATACAATTTTTCTCCATCTTTTCAGGAGCATGTAAGAAATTATTCAAAAATCTTTAAAATAGTTTGCATTCAGGCGAAATCAATGTACATAAAGGACAAGATTATTAACTCGGATAACAAAATAAAAACGGCTTGGAATATAATTAGTAGTGAGAATGGTAACGCAAAGTCCTGTGATTTCAGTTACGAACTGTTGATTAATGATAACACAATCACTGCTGATAAAGACGTGGCAAGTGAGTTTGAAAATCACTTCCGTAATATTCCTATAACGTTAACTAGTTCATTAGCTTCTTCGCCGACGGAAGCACTTTCTATATTAAAAAATCATGTTAATGAATGTAATATTTTATTTGAATTTAAACATATAACCACTAGAGACTTAATTAGCGCATTTCAGTCTCTGAAGGTAAAGAATACCGGTGACTTATGGGGCATTTCGGTAAAAATAATACAGCATATTATAGATATTATAGCACCATATTTGGTCATAGTTTTTAATAAATGCATAGATCTAGGTATCTTTCCAGATCTTATGAAATGCAGCAAAATTATACCACTTTTTAAAACAGGCGAAAAAACCGATATTAATAACTATAGACCAGTTTCTATTTTACCAACTCTTAGTAAGATTTTTGAAAAAATAATATTGAATCAAATGCTGTCCCATTTCAACAATAATAATTTATTACATCCTGATCAATACGGTTTCACTAAAGGCCGTAGTACAACCGATGCAGGGGCTAGGCTTTTAAAGCATATATTTGAAGCATGGGAATCATCACAAAATGCCATAGGTGTATTTTGTGACTTATCTAAGGCATTTGATTGTGTTCAGCACGAAACATTGCTGTTTAAACTTGGCCACTATGGTATAAAAAACAAGGCCCTTAGCTTGATCGCGTCGTATTTGAGTGATAGGATACAAAAAGTTAGTATAAAAGATATTAAGTCATCGGGGTCACCGGCTGTGTTGGGTGTACCGCAAGGCTCGATCTTGGGTCCGTTTCTTTTTCTGGTATACATTAACGATTTACCACATTATGTAAAGAACCAAGCGGATATTGTACTATTTGCTGACGATACATCATTAATATTTAAATGTGAAAGGAATAAAGTAAATTTTGACGACGTAAATAGTGCTCTTTCGCATGTGTCGCGTTGGTTCACTATCAATAATTTGCTTTTAAATGCAAAAAAAACTAAATGTATAGAGTTTGTACTACCTAATGTTAAAAAAGTTAACAAATCTCTCAGACTGAATAATGAAATATTGCACATGGAGGAATCCACGGTCTTTTTAGGGGTGACCTTAGATAGTAAACTTCAGTGGGGCCCACATATAACAAATCTCGCGACTAAACTCGGTAGGGCTGCTTACGCTGTTAGGAAAATAAGGCAGTTTACTGACGTCGAAACTGCTAGGATGGTTTATTTTGCATATTTTCACAGTATTATGTCATATGCCATCTTGCTGTGGGGCAAAGCAGCCAGTATAGAACAAATTTTCATACTACAAAAAAGAGCTATTAGGACTATTTATAAACTTAGATCTCGTGAAACTTTGCGTGACAAGTTCAAAGAAATAGGTATACTTACAGTTGCCTCACAATATATCTATAGTAACGTGGTTTTTATACGGAATAATATAAGCGCGTATAAACAAAATTTTGATATCACTAATCGCCAAACAAGAAAAATGCACCAGTTAGTAACGCCATCTTACCGTCTTTCTAAAGTGAAGCGATCTTTTATGGGCCGTGGTGTACAGTTCTATAATAAAATCCCAAAGTTAATACGTGATTTGCCAGTGGAATTATTTAAGAAACATGTAAAATCTCAACTTTTAGGCAAAGGCTACTATACTGTAGATGAGTACATAAATGACAAAGACGCATGGAAATGACCAGATCTGCAACCAGTTCCGTACAGGCTAGTGATACTTCTTTGTAAGAAATATACCAATGTATTTTATTTTTAAAAGATGTGCTGAGGAGTTTCTTTCGGCTTTTCTTCTCCTCCATGACAAAGCACCTTTCCGAAAAGCTGGTAAATTAAAAAAATGACGTGCATAAGTGTATCAATGATACCTACATGAATAAATGATTTTGAATTTGAATTTGAATAAAAGGGACAGAAAATTGTATGGCGAGTCGACTATTACTTAGGGCTCGCTTCGCTCGCCCTGATAAAATCACTGTTTATCTTATACTAGCTGACCCGGCGAACTTCGTATCGCCTAAGAATGTAACAAATCAGAAATCATTAAAATCGGTACAGCCGTTCTTAGCCGTTACAGTTTCTGTGTGCTCCTCCCTCTCCCTCTCACGCTCCCGCTACCGCTCCCGCTCTCGCTCCCTCTCCCTCTCACGCTCCCGCTCCCGCTCCCACTCACGCTCCCGCTCCCAAGCTGACCCGGCAAACTTTGTACCGCGTATCAATCTCTCCCTCTCCCTTTTCTTCCCACTCCCACTGCCTCACCCTATCCCTCTCATATTCTGTCAATCGCGCCAACTGTCAAACGACTGAATATTTCTAAAAAGACAAAAGGTATGACGAAACTATAAGAATTCTGTTTTGACTTCGGTAAAAAAAGGAGTCATAAAAGGCGCTAATAATAATGACTATCAACTATAATAACAAAATGTTACCTTATCCCGCAGGAACGGGTCTTTTTTCCGGGATAAAAAGTATTCTATGTCCCTCCCCGAGCTTTATTTTATATCTGTAGGTATAAATAACTAATCTATCAACTACATACTTATAATAAAATTTTACCTTATCCCATAGGAACAGGTCTATTTTCCGGGATAAAAAGTATCCTATATCCATCCCCGAGCTTTATTTTATATCTGTATAAATAACTAATCTATCAACTACATATAACAAAATTTTACCTTATCCCACAGGAACAGGTCTATTTTCCGGGATAAAAAGTATCCTATGTCCGTCTCCTGATTCTAAGCTACCTCCTCACCAATTTTCAGCCAAATCGGTTCAGCCGTTCTTGAGTTATAAATAGTGTAACTAACACAACTTTCTTTTATATATATAGATATTAAGTATGTACCTAGTTAATTTAAAAGGGATTTCACCGCACCGTGTCAGTTTTAACTGATAAAAAAAGCCGGCCAAGTGCATTTAAAAATTCACAAATACATACCTTATTGAGCAGTTTGTCTAAATAAAACGCATTTGGTGTACAAATTCATGTCAGTTGGTGATAAGTGATAACCCTAGGAAACGATTTTAATGGTTTGTTTACTTTTGTATCGGCTGCAAATAGACCCTACTATAGTTTAATGTTTGGTTTAAATTTTCCTCTTCTTCGTTCATTATACTATTTTTTAACTCCTGAACGAAGCCAGAAGCTAACGATTGTAGCATTATACAGTAGATTCGTTTATGGGTCGTTATAAAGAGGGTTGTTTGTGTATGTGTGACGTCATAGTCCTTGCACTGACAGGGAATGTACCGTGACACACGTGCTTAGTGCATAGCGCATCCAGCGTCCAATGTTCTTATATGCAATAGTGCAGTAATTAGTATTGTGCAAGTGAGTTGTACTGTTGACATGACATCCGTAGAGGTAGGCGTTTCCTTTGATTTTGTTTATTTGTTTGGGTTTTATTTACTTGAATAATTGGTTGTTAATTCGTATGAGTTTTTGTGGACATTTTCCTTGTTCGTCTTGCTTTGTAGTTTACCTAGGTTGGTATTCTTAAATATAAATTGAGGACAAGTGAACAGACAATGCAACTGATGGTAAGTGGCAGTGGCGTACCAGGATTTTTGTTTTGAACCGATTTTTGAAGTGAAAACTTCTTTAGTACGGGGGTGACTTGAAATTTTATGAAACGAAACTGTCCAGTGGAGACTAGAAATGAGTGGAGACTGACTTGAGTTGAGTTGAGTTGAGCTGAGTTGAGTTGAGTTGAGTTGAGTTGAGTACAGTGGAGTGGAGTGTAGTAAAACCTACAATTATTATCTTCCCGAAATTTTACATTCGTCTCATTATCTTGAAAACAAAATTTTTGAAGGTTTCACTTCTAACACGTGAATTGCACTCATTTTAATTTTTGATTGTTGAACCAGATGAGGAAATTAAATGTACCCTTTTTACATATTGTCACAGCCAACAGGTGGAGGTAGAGTAGATGATTTGGGAACTGGCACTGTTATTCCTGGCATTCTGTCCACGTGAAACTGTAAAGGCCTCTAGTGCCATCAGCTACTCATTGGAAAAAAAATATGACAACGACGAGACATTTATTCGTTCTTCACAATGTTTATTCAAGTTGTAGACTTTTTATTGCCTATTTAAGTTCATTGTAGTTTATTGTGCTGCGGTATTTACACAGATATTGTATTTTTATTACCTACTTACTATATTAGCAGATGTTTTAAGTTATAATCAGGGGCGGCTGTACTTTAAGTGCGCTCGTGCGCCGAACTGCCAGATTTTAATGATTAGAAAAATAAAAAAATAAATGTTTAATAGTGTCTGATTAACGATCTATTCAATATTAACGAAATTATGATGAACCAATTTAAGCTCTTTGATAAAGTATTAAGACTCATTATCGCGAAAATCGCTGTGATATGGTTCACGGTGCGCTAGCCAAAGCGCACGGCGAATGCTCATACAACTTCTATGAGATGCAACCGAAAACGCCTGGCGCGTGAGACAGAGCTAGTTCAATAGAAAATGTATGGCGAATTAAGACCACTCTGGTGCGCCGCACCAGAACCGAAGATTACCGAGGTTTGACGAAATTCGCGCGCGCTACGTCGGTCGCCGCGCGGTCGGCGCCCGCCGCCTATTATAAAAGGAGTTGCGTTTGTTTACATTCTGCAAGGATTTTCAGTATTTTAATATTATAGTTACTGAATTGTGGGACATTGTGTGTGAGTAAATAGGTGTGAAAATGGGTATTAAACTTTAACATCGACTATTTTGAAAGCAATAATGAAACTTTTCAACAAAAATTGTAATTAAAATGGGCAGGATTATTTTTCAAACACTCATTTAAGGACACTTTTAAGACGAATATAACGATACAAATCCATCCAGCCGTTGAGAAAATCATAACCGTTCTTTGGCAGTCGTTAAAAATAAAAATACGCTGATACAGTGCACCACCACTTCTAGGATCCACCAGCCGCCACTGGTTATAATTATTGAATACATTAAAAAAACAACCATATATTATGTTTTGTTAAATTTTCATTTAGCAATTCGGTTCAGTAAAAGGACTTATTGTAAAAAAACATGTTAAGAATACATTTGAGTAACATAACGACTATTTAAAGCTATCCTTACTATTAAATCTTACAGCCTTAAGCTATCTTAAGACGATCGAGGCCTAGAGCATACTCCACCACGCTGCTCCAGTGCGTATTGGTGGAGAAGTTAGAGGCCAGCCTAAATGTCGGAAGCTAACATGCGGGCCGTAGGCCTGTGGCATGGCTTAGCGACTGTTATCTTCCGATAACAACTGGGGACGACGGCTTTAAGTGTATTCCGAAATACGAAAACCCTCAAGAAATGTTTGCCACTAACAGCGTTCTCCCATATGATATGCCAATAAATACATCGACGCTTGAAAGGCAAAAATTACCAAGCGACATATCGGAAACTTTACACTAGAGCATTTTAAAGTTTTTAATTTAAAAAAAAATCGTAAAAAATTGCTGAAATTGTTTTTAAGTTACCAAGCGACAACAAAACTCTTCCTAGCATCAATCAATCGTATGATCAATCGACGCAGAATTTTTGTTAATTTAGTGATGTTTATAACTCAATATCGCACAACATGTCGCTTGGTAATTTTTGCCTTTCAAGCGTCGACATGTTTCCTGTTCCAGCCTTCAGCAGCAAGCATGATGGTGGCAAGCACGATCATCACGGACGATAGGAGCACCGAGGAGTTACAGAAGCGTTTCGGGGACCTCCTTGATGAGAATGTGGTTCTCAAGGAGACCCTGAAGCAGAATAACGAGTCCATGAAAGAGCAGTTCCTGCTCATCGCCTCCTGCCAGGAGGACATGCTGCGGACCCACAAGCTTCATAAGGAGAAGTTTGAAGAGACTAAGGAGCTAGTTGAGAGAGTGAGTGTTGTGTCATTTCAAAAGTTGACGAGATGACGAATATAAACCTTATGTTCCATTTATAAGGTCTATTGTCGTAGTTAAGCTACGTCCAAAAGCTAGTCTCAAACTCTCCCTTATATCTTCTTATATGTACCTAATTGTATATCTCTTGGTCCAGGTTTTACAGTAACTTTATGCCAAATTGCATCCAAATCCGTTCATCCTATTTGTGTATTTGAGTAACAAATATGGAAATATAGAGGTTTTTATATAACTAGGATATATATTATAATAAATTAACTTACATTACATTACATAAAGGTCGTCTGGAAGATAATATCAATGGGAAATCTTTATACTATCTGATATTTCTTTTTCTGTGTTAAAGCGTTCTTATTCATAAAATACACCAAACCTCGCTACAGCAGTCATAAAATGTGTTAAATTGAATATTCAAAAATTACAATTCAACGATGGAATAATGAATTCATTGTTTTAATATCATTTACTTTCAAAAATGTAAGGCACAAAAATTGGCCAATATGATCTTAATCCAAACTTGTATGACACTGAAGAATTGAAAGAAGAAACTTCTCGTCAAATCCATTAGACATAACTAGAAAATGTACCTACTGGAAAATATCGTCAAAAGTGTGAATGCCAATGTCCAAGTGCCAATGTGTGTGTGTGTGTCAATGGATCGATGGTGGCGATTTAACAGATATTTTGTTTCATGTAAAGGTCAATATTATCTCTATACTAATCTATAAATTACGACACCCATTAGGGTGGAATGTGGCATACTAATGCCACAATACGGCTAGAAGTCTTTTATCCCAACTATCTTTCATGAACAAACATCAATCAGTTAGCCTGTCTGCGCGAGTTAAGGCCTGACTGGGTCATTTTTATTTACTTTTATTATTATACGAGTTATACCGCCCTCGTTTTGCTTCGGTTTTCTTATTTTTTTTACACCTTGGGTTACATTATTGGAGTTTTATTAAGAATCCCTATTTTTTTTTTGAAAATATAATATAGCGTATGTCACCCGTGCATAGTGTAGCTTCCCAACAGTGAAAGAATTTTTCAAATCGGTTTAGTAGTTTCGGAGCCTACTCAATGCAAACAATCAAATCTTTCCTCTTTATAATATTAGTATAGACTAGCTGCCCGAACAGACTTCGTTCTGTCAAAAGTTTTTTATTTTGAGATGTAAGCTATCCTATCTTTCAAATTGAATCAAACTGCACACGGTGTGCAAATTCGATTAAAATCGGTTAAGTAGTTTAGGAGTCCATCGCAGACAAACAACGTGACACGTGATTTACATATATTAAGATTATTTACAGTATTACGGTATACATGGTGATTGATTCCAGTTACGTCAAGAGAACCGAAAGCTAAAGCTCGACGTGGTCCGCATGGCGGAGGGCGAGCCGCATCACGCGATCGTGGAGACCAAGTCGGGCGCCTCCTCTGGCGTGGAGTTCGTGACGTCACCCGACGATGACACCATCGACAAGCTGACGGCGCAGCTCGAGCTCGTCGAGAAACAGAGGAGACAGGTGACGTCACTACATAGATTAACACAGGACAGAGACACCGTTGAAGGTCGTGAAAAACAAATGAGGTTGTACGGATCCTATTTGATTATTTTGGTGTGTGTGAACGGTGTATATGTGTATCATTGGTTTTCTATACCCAAAATGAGGATATCCATCCCTATTTTGTAGTGTGCACATGATTTTTTCGAGTGTAATCCCCCATCCCAGTTTCTCCATCGAACGACAAAATGCACGGCTGGTATCCATCCTTTTGTCTTGAACATTTCGCCAGCAAGTATGACGCGAAGGACTGCAATAGCTTGCCTGTGTTCGAGTACCCAGTATCCACATGCATATAACGTGGTAGTCTTCAAGAAAAGAGGAAATAGAGAATAGGATTTTACGCTTGCGGTCATCTGCACTTACTTAATAAGTCCGACTAACAATCTCAAAATTGTATTACAGGTGATAGTTGAAAACGAGAAACTGACTTGGCAGAAAGAATCCCTCGAACATATCGTCGACGTCACCACCAAGGAGAGAGATGACCTCAAGCAGAAACTGAACAATCTTGAGGTAGTCTCAAACAATCATTGTCAAATCTCTTTTGTGTGTTTTTTTATGGAAATAGCTGACAAACGAGCTGACGATCCACCTGATGGTAAGTGGCTATCGTCATGGACATCAGCGACGTAAGAAGCATCACTGATGCGTTGCCGGCCAAGAATGAGAGAAGAAAGAGAAATAATGTTTTAAATCGTTAATTTTTGTTATAATACAATATTATCTACTATATTACAATGTTATCCAGCCTTTTAGTTTAAAGTCCTTATCTAAACACGCGGTAGCGTATGAACAGCAATCAAAATTGATGACAGGTGGTCATTATGTGGAATATATAACGAGTGGAATACCACCCTTAATTTTTTTTATCGAAACATATCAGTTTTAGTACTTTGTGAAGCTTCTAACGGGGGGAAGATGTTCAGTGTACGTACGTATTATTTACGTACAGATTAGTGAGACGTCAGTAGCCGTTATTTCCAGTGTATTGCATTGTTTCATTTTTAATGTGTGAAAAATTATTCTTCTCTATTCTTGTATGGCATGTACACCACTAAAACACCACTATGTATTATTTCCGAAATTATACCAGTTTAAAGTGATTCGAAGTATTGTTTCCAAATATATTATAGCACGTTATCTCATCGAACACAAACTACTTATAACTAATAAGAGTATATTCGGCTATCGTATTTATTATTATTATTACTACTATCGTATCGTATCGTATTTATTATTATTATAACTGGGATTTAGTATTCATTATTATTTCAATATTTAGCGGACATGAATAGTAGAAGATCATTACTTATAAATAATGAAGTAATAGGTATTTTGGACCACAGTGCACTAACTACGGATTTAGTTGAAGGGCACTATTACAGTTCATGTATAAGGTAACAAAATTAATCAGTAACGTTATGAATAAGTACCTACTAATAATTTCTGTACAAAAAGTAATGATATCCCATCAAAAACATGAATGTAAAGTAAAAGCCAATTTAAAAAAAAAGAATTGAGATCTAAATGGGTGCCACGTTCTGTGTAGAAAAGCCTAAAATTTTAGTCACAAGAACATGTAATTCAAGCTTTACATTTGAATTGGCTAGTTTTCATTAGTTAGCAACCAACAAACCAAATTTTAGAAAAGTAACATAGGTCATCAACCTAACAGACTTAACAAAGATAATTATACAAATATAATATGTATTATAGCCTAGATAGGTACGTGAAAACTAACCAAGTCAAATGTGGAGCTTGAATTACATGTTCTTGTGACTAAAATTTTAGGCTTTTCTACACAGAACTTGGCACCCATTTAGATCTCAATTCTTTTTTTTTTAATTGGCTTTTACTTTACATTCATGTTTTTGATGGGATTCTCATTTACTCATACATTATCTTGACAATCCTATATCTCAGTTGGTATTGATCCAGTCTGCAAAGCGATATAATTATCGGGTTCGTGTCGCGGCCAGGGCGGATGTTTCTGCTACAGATAAATATTTGTCGTGGGTGCTAGTGATGTGTTATTATGATGTCCATGCCACCTGCGATACATAGAATCCGGGATATCCCTACTTCCCTACTATCCCTACTAATATTATAAATGTGAAAGTGTGTTTGTTTGTTTGTCCGTCTTTCACGTCGCAACGAAGCTGTTACATGGTATGGTTTGTGTGTGGAGATAGTGAGGAGGGTGGAGAGTAACGTAGGTTATTTTTTTACCGCGGTAAAACATCCCCATGGGGAGATCGATGTTTTGTTAGTTGCTAGATATTTAGTTCCGGATTTTGTTAATAGATGGCGTTAGTAAAATTCATTTGCAAGTTCTGCATCAGGCTATCAAATGATACATGTAAATTACTTAAGTCATAGGCAACTAAATCTAACCAAGTAAACGTAAGATATTTAAAGTAAAGTAAGTAAAAGTAAGATTTATAAAAAATCGATCTCTACATTCTCTACCGCGGGCGAAGCTGCGGGCAAAAGCTAGTATAATATGAATTTGTGAAGCGTGTAAGAATTTATTATATTCACTGACTGCCCTTTGCCATGATGATATTTGAATATCATAGTACCAGTTGCATATCATAGTGAACGTCGTCGTCCACGTTAAAGCTTAACACAGCGTCGTTATAAAACGTCGAATTGTTATTTCCAGCTGCAGCTGTCTTCGAAGGACAGCGCTCATGCTCAGGAGATCAAGACGATGCAACTCATGGTGAAGGAACTGCAGCATAAGATGAAGTCCAATGAGGTAAGTAGATGTCAACTGTTTTTTAATAGTCTGTATTAATATTAATCTGTCATCAAATATTTTATGAACTTTTGGTAGGCTAGGCTAGGCTAGGTTTAAGGTTTATATACTTTTTTGTCCATTGTGTTTCGTTGTGACAACAAAATGACAATGAATAATTTTAACATATAAAATTTAATCCAGTCAAACCATTTTATTTTAATAAAACAAATTCTAAGTTGTTCGTTTCCCATGTAGCAAAGTATTTGTGAAAAATATGTGTATCTTCAAGGCAAGAGTGAATATAATCAAAGAGTGGCTTTTAATAAGTTAGTGCGTCTTGCCACTCCAAGACTGCATCGCCACTTACCATCACGTGGGATTGTAGTCAAGCATTAACTTATAAGTTATTGGTAGTTTCTTACTGTTTCTTTTCCCAGGCCCTCTCACAGTAGGGCCTTGTTGAAGCATTGGCGTAGCTTGCATAACTTTCAAAAAGTGATTCTAAACAAACCAATTTTGAATAAAAATATTTCAATTTGAATTAAAAAAAGTGTTCATTTGTTACAGGATGCACCGATAGAAGAGCTGGACAAACGCAACGCAACAATAGCACTGCTGGAAGGGAAGATAGTGGCGCTGCAGAACGACCTTAAGACTGCGCAGATCAAGATACTCGACTTGGAGAATATCAAGGTATACTCTATTTTAACGGACTATAAAAAAGGAGGAGGTATTCAATTCGACTGTTTTTTCATGTTTATTACCTTAGAACTTTCGATTGGGTGAACTGATTTTGATCATTCTTTTTTTAATAGAAAGCTACCAAGCTTATCGTGTGGTATCACTTAAATTTGGGCGAAATCTGACGAGTAGTTTTTGAGTTATCCCTAATTTTGAAGTCGGTTATTTTTTGTCAACAATTTTGTAAACAATTTTGACACTACTTTTTTTAAATTTATTTACCAATGAAGACTTACAAAAAAAAACAAAATTAATTTCTGCCAAACTGTAAGCCAGTTTGTCGGCAGACTATTCTATTGATATATTAATTTAATTTAGTTTAAAAAATGAAATAGTAAACAGAAATTACTTTTGGCATACTTTTGGAATGCTAATCAGTTTTTAAATCCATTTAATTTTGTGTTTGCCTTATTTTTAAAATACAAATTACGATAAAACATCCTGTATCTTTGTTTACCAAATAGAACTAATCTAAAATAAATGGACTATATGGACGTCACGTTGCTATGTGGGTTAATACTTTAGATCTTGGTGGGAAACATTTCAAATAAAAAATATTTATTTCAGAAAATTATAATGTAGGTTGTGATACATATTTTCGACTTTGCTATGCAAGTCTTCGGTAGTATAGTGGTCAGTATCCCCGCCTGTCACGCGGGAGACCGGGGTTCGATTCCCCGCCGGAGAGAATTTTTTGAATTAAATTTTGTGTTTATAATTTTGTTTAATGAAATTTATAATTTTTGTCAAAGTTTCAAACTTTTTTGAAAAAATATAATCGATAATTTTTTTTTGTACAAGGGACTTTCCACTTCAATTTCCGACAACATTTTTTTTATATTCTTGTAGTCTTGTCGTCCTTGCTAAGATATCGTATCTTGGGGTTTAGTAAATTGTTGTATTTTTTAACCGACTTCAAAAAAAGGAGGAGGTTCTCAATTCGACTGTATTTTTTTTTTTTTTTTTATGTTTGTTACCTCAGAACTTTGGACTGCGCGAACCGATTTTGATGATTCTTTTTTTAATCGAAAGCTGATGGCTGTCATGTGGTCCCACATAAATTTTATTGAGATCTGACAATGGCATCCATGAGAAAACTACATAAGTCGTAAATTTGTGTTAAGATGTGCGCGACAAATTGACGAATAACTCAATATCACGTCAACCGATTTCGATGATTCTTTTTTTAATAGAAAGCTGGTGCTTGTCATGTGGTCCCACATAAATTTGAACGAGATCTGATAAGTATTTTTTGAGAATTTGAAGTCGGTTATTTTTTGTTAGTAAAATTTAGATTATTTTTATGTAAAATGAAAGCAAAAATATTAAAATGTCCATTTTTACAAACGAACTATTGTGTGATCATTATCACTCAATCTATTTTGTTTACGAAAATTATGCCAAAAAGATGAAAATTATATATGTAATTTAAGTTAAAAAGATGAAAATGATACAATTACTAGCTGATTCTGCAAACGTTGTTCTGCTTAATTTTTTTTGGATGGGGATGAAATATAATATCCTTTACGACCTATTCTCATATCTACCAAATATACACAAAAAAATCATAGAAATCGGTCGAGCCGTTTCGGAGAAGCGCAACCACAAACACCGTGACGCGAGATTTTTATTAGATACAATATATTAGTATGATATTATTTGTATAGCAGCTTAAGATTTGAAATTTCGTCTGTCTGAATAAGTCTTCGGTAGTATAGTGGTCAGTATCCCCGCCTGTCACGCGGGAGACCGGGGTTCGATTCCCCGCCGGAGAGAATTTTTTTCATATTTTTTTTATTTCATACTAGAATTAAATTATTGTGATCATATTAATTCAGTTTTATAATATTTTTTTTTATTTAAAGTTATATTTACATTGTTATGGTTGTGACGGACAAAAATACCTTCTGAGCGTTTAAGATGGTTTAAGGTTAATAAAACTTTTATAAGATTATTGTTTCCGAAAGGTTCTTTTTTTTACAAATATTTTCTGTTATTCAAAATAATGTTGTGCACTTATAATTAAATGGTCTTTAGAAAAAAAATGCATATAACACAATATTTATTTTTAGTTGGAATTCACACAACACAAGTCTGGCGTGTCGGAGACTGTCAAAATGTACAAGGAACAGATCCAAGATTTGAACAACAGGCTGAAGGAAGCACAGAAAACAGTAAGTGTATAGTACCATTATATTATAATATTATCTAGGAGTTTTTATATCTTTGGCATGTATGTTGATAAATATGGGAACCGCGCTAACCAAATTAACATACTTAAGTAAACCAACGTGGTAAGTAAAATAATGTTTCAGGTGTTCCAACCGGCCCGTTTCTCAATGGGCTCGGAGCCGAGTACGCCCACGTCAGAGTATGCACAGTACGCGGCCAACGTCAAAATGTACGATCGGACATTAAAACATCTCGCCGAGTTCCTCAACGGACTCGCTAATGGGTCGGTATGCTTTAATGTTTTTGAAGCTTAATCGTCTTCTTCCTGAACAATCAAAGTAAATTTGACGTAATATTTCTGCTTGCATTGCATTCTGGAACTAATTAAGCACGTAATTTAGGTACGCTGGAACAGATACAGTGTGTCAAATGCAATTTTCTGAACAGAGCAATGAATTTTTATGAAACATTAAATTTAATGTAACTTTTGGAATGATTTTAAAGATTTTAGATATTACATTTTTTTATAACCAAATAAAAAATAAATCAAAGCAGGTGACGGACTCGTTCCGTGCGATAATTTTCTCCATTTTTATCATTTATTTAACACTCATGTATTTTTTTATTAAAATAACTAAAGTAAGTTGGCAGCATTCGATCTATTACAACGCAGCTTTTCCTTTCACTCCCAACAAATTCTTGATAATCGTTATTCCAGGTTATCGGATAGCCTAGTCCAAACCCTGGGCGTGGTGTCCAGTCTGTACGACTTCAAGCTGGAGCGGTCGTCGGCAGAGCGCGTGCGCAGCGGGCTGGCCGACCTCAAACAGCAACTCGAGAAGCAGCACGACTTGGCTTTGGCCAACATGTTAGTATCCCACCGCTGCCACCAATTTTTTAGACGAGTCCTATTTGGTGAAAAATCTTACAGTGTTACAGCGTCTTTTTGTTCTAATTTGTAATTTAAAAATAAGGTTGATGAAATGAACACAATTTAAACATAAATAATCCTTTAATGTCAAAACCGATTTCTTTATTAATTTGAGTAGGTATTTGTTTATTTTTTAAACAAGATTGTAAGAATCATCGAAGAAATTGTATGGTTTGATTGAAATAAAGAAACAAGTATAATTTTTTACTGGTCACGTAGTGCTGTGTTTTTTAATAATATTGTTTTAAGGATTTTTTTTGGTATTGGATGTTCGTGAATTTCGTTAATTAATTTTAACGGTCCGATGTATTTTTTCAGTGGCCAAGTGCGGGCAATAGTATCAATATTCGAAGGTATTTTCAAGGACTTCAACGAGCTACTGAAGAAAGTTGTTTCAAAGCAAGAAAACGTGAGTTCTCAAATTCTTATGGCTTGTTTTAATACACTAGTCGGTAACACTATAGAATCCGTGATATCGACGCATAATCTGTGTAGCGATGTTTGATTGAATGAATAAATTAATGAATAAACTCTCACACCCAACGCTATCTTCAAAATGTATGGGGATCACATGCTAGTGACAAAAGTCACATGTTCTTTTCACGACTCAACTCATAGTTACTAACGGTTACTTAAGTAGCTCCTTAGTACAGAATTTGTATGGTGATTCTTTACTAAGGAGCGATTAAAGTAACCGTTAGTGACTCTGAGTTGGGACGTTAGTCATTCCCATACATTTTGAAAGCAGCGTTTGGCGGGACCGTTTACCGTTTATTGGATAAATGTGAAAATATGTTAAATTTTAATTAACGCCCAATACATACGTAACGGGGTTTTTTCCCGTCCCGTACGGGACGTGAAGTTTTGGAGAGATAATTTAATAAAAATGTATACGATAATGCATACGCAGCGGAACGGGCCACGCACGTATATTTATGCCCCATCCCCGTCCCGTACTGGGAAAAAACTCGTTACGTATGCATTGGGCTTAACTCTTAAAAATCTGATAAACTTAAGACGTTATCCGACATCGCAGTCCCCGCCGGTGAACGTGGAGGCGCTGACGGCGGCGCTGGTGGCGCGCGGGCAGGAGCTGCAGGCGCTGCGCACCGACCTCGCCGCCGCCATGGGCCGCAACGAGGACGTCGATCTGTTGCAGGCGCAGCTCGACGCGTACAGGTGAGATACACTATTGTCTTTGTGTCTGTATGTGTGTCTGTGGTATCGTAGCTCCCTAACGGATGAACCGATTTTGATGTAGTTTGTTTTCTATGACAGGTGATTTATTCGAAAGTGTTCTTATGCCCCAACTCTAGAGTCAGTAATGGTTACGTAAATCGCTCCTTAGTACAGAATTTTTATGGTGATTCTTTACTAATGGGATTAAAGTAATCGTTAGTGACATTGTGACTCTGAGTAGGGCGTTAGCTATGTTTAGTGTAAATCAAACTGTGGTTTTTTTTAAATTTAAGATTATATAGATGGAGAATACATCGAGAGTTCGAGACTGTCAACCTAGTGTCCACACGTATTCGATTGTCCGAGAAAAATCTGAAATTAAATGTTTATAATTGTTGCGGAGTTAACAAATGTTGCCCAACTTTTAAAAAACCCTGAGCATTTGGTAACATTTGATTTTGATGTTTCCATTCTGAAGCATAAATTAAGTATTAGTTTCACATTTTCAACAAATGGCCATAAGCACAAATGAAGTAGAATGTCGTCGTATGCAAAAAATCGGTTAACAAAAAACAGTAGTAACTTTAGCATTTACCCTACAGGAGCGACTTTGAGGCTGAACGCGAAGCGAGACAGAAGATGGCGAGCGAGAAGGAAAACCTCGCTACCGACTTAAGGACCGCTCAGCGACGCATACAGGAACTAGTTACCCAGGTATTGTGGTACCCTAATATAATTATTTGGAGTGTCCTGTTTTAAAGTTTTATTGTATCTGTATATCGGAGAGGTTATAGAATATCTCCTTGCCAATACTTCATCAATAAGTTTCATTCAGTAAACTGAAGGTCGTTTCAAGTTTTGAGGGGCCGTTCAAGTATTTCGTAAGCACTATGGAGGGGGGGGGGGGGGTCTTTGTTTTGCTTATTTTGGATGATATGGGGGTAGGGGAGTCTAGATGATGATTACGTCATCGGTAGTTATTAAATAATATAAGAAAATACATTAATAATTGAAAAATGTTTACGTTACCATGGGGGGAAGGGATAAGAGCTTTGCTTACTTTTGCTGAGAAGGGGGATGGGGGGGTCAATAATTGTAATAAATCTGCTTACGTAATATTTGAACGGCCCCTGATCTACTACCACGGTCAACAGCGATTCCCCTTTCGACAATAAAATGACATATTATTGCGTTCATCAGTTAGAGGAAATACGCATCCTAAGTCCTCGGATCCACGGCAGCGTGACGACGAAGCGCCCCTCGTCGTCCGGGCCACCGTCCCCGCCGTCCCCGGGCGGGTTCGTGCCCGCCCCGTCCGCCCCGTCCGCCGATGCCCCTGCCGCCCCGTCCGCCAGCCGGCCCGGCGCCGGGGTCACCACTGGCAACATGGTGAGTGTCATTGAAGTATAATGTCCTAACGTACTAGAACAGACATTGCGTACAAATGTAAAAAAGTGCGGGTCGCGCCGGGAGGGGGTAATACGCCGGGGGGGGGGGGGGGGGGAGTTTGTAGCTCATGAGCCACAACTTATTGCTCGACCATCGACTTCGCGGTGTCGGTTCTATACGCTAGTAATGGTGAGTGTTTAGCGCGGATATGCGCAACGTACTTTAGACTATTAGTAGTCTTAATTGGGTAGGGGCCATCCATAAATTACGTCACATTAATTTCATGACTTTTTGACCCTCCCCCTCTCCGTGTCACAGCTGGTCACATTTGTGAGACCTCAGCCCCCTAGTGTGACAGCACATAATTATGAAATTTTACACCTATATATACCAATTATTCGATTTTGATGTGTGACGTCACGAAATTTAGGACCCCCTCCCACCCCTTGTCACACAATGTCACACTACATCGACCGCCCCCCCTTCCCCCTAACGTGTGGCGTAATTTATAGATGGCCCCGTAGGACGGTTAGCGGACACAGTATGAGTAGTAATATATATATACACACACAGTAGTAGTAGTATATAACAGATATATCTGTTGCGTCCGATGCGAATTAGTGGGCGTGAGCCTATTATAGTCTTTTGAAAAATTTATTATTATTTTTATTTAATTATTTGCTTATATTTTTTGTTATTTCAAGTAGATACTATTTTTATATTTGATACATACACACTTACCATTCTATTATTCATTACTATATTTATATATATTTATACATAATGGCATAAGGTACGCAAAAAGAAGAAAATAACTAGCGGTGCGAAGGCGGCGGTGAACGGCGAGCGGCAGTCGTCGCCGCCGCCACTGCGGTTCGACTGCCCCGTGTGCGACCAGCCTTTCAAGTCGCTCATACTGCTGCAGCAACATGTTGACACCTGCTTGTTGTAGACTGAAACACAAGATAGATACACATAGTGCTTGTTCACACTGAACTCGCGGGCGCGGGCGCGAAACATCAAACATATGAGCTACTATGAAAGTGTTCACATCAAAACGCGCGCGCGGTGTATGTAGCGTCTACCGCGCCCGCGCCCGCGCGTTCAGTGTGAACAAGCACATAGACGGATAACTACATGCACAGCACGCTCGAGCAACGCACGCACAGACACCGTTCTCATAATAAGAATAAGAGTAAGAAAAATAAGATGACTCCTAACTATTGCGCTTATTTTTCGTCTCCATGAACTAAGACCCGTATTAATAACTATATCGACTTATTCCATCTTGGATCTTACAAATGTTACTTTTTCATATAATTTCACATATTTCAGCGTCTGCAACCAAATGTTGAGATATCAGAGATCTTAAGGTCGCTGCATACGTAACGTGGACGGGACGTGGACGGGGCACAAATATACGTGCGTGCCCCGTTCCCGTCCTGTGCGTGCATCCGCGCTATCGTTTACATTTTCTACGAAACGATGTTTACAAAACTTCACGTGCCGTCCCGTCCCCGTCCCGTCCACGTTACGTATGCATCGACCTTTAAGCTCTGTTTATTTAATACACATACGTTGTGCGTAACTCAAGCGCGCTTTGTATGGAGCATCTGTTGTGTAAGCTATGTTGTTCCTAAAGGTCTATTCACCGAGTTTAGAAGTAGGACTACGCTACGCCTCGTAGTAGAAACTAGTAAAACTTGTAAAGTATCGACTTGTATGACGGGCGTATTTGGTCGCCACAAATTGAGGGTCATCGTCGATAGTAAAAATATTAGCGGGCCCCAATTTCAAGTGACAAATGAGTTTCGTAACGCTGCTTTTATTTTGCTTTTTTTATTGTGTCCAAGCAGAGTGTTCCACTATTGGTCGAAATTCGAACATAAACTTGATTATTTGAAGAAAACATACTTTTGAATAATATTCAATAATAATATTCAATAATATTCAATAGTATCATATTATGAATGATTGAAACATAATAATTTAATTTATTTATTAAATACTGATACTGAAATACTGATCATAAGGTTTTTTTATGTTTTTGCAATACGAGACAGTTCAATATCATTATAATGAAATTAAATACTTTATTCAAGAATAAAAAGTTCTCTAATAAAAACCAAACCATAGCAAAATAAAGAAAATTGGTTGATAACATATAAGTAAGAAGAGATGGTACTGTTTTATCAATTACCTGCGATTAAATGCAAACTATCGTACTGTAATGTGTAGGCCAGAAATCTGCCCCATCTATTGTATTTAATACTATGCTTTTTATTTTTATGTAATTCATTATGTAAAAGTTAGTTATTATTAGTTTATAATATAGTTTACATTTTTTAATACTGTTTATCTCATTATCTCTTATTAGTTATTAAAAAACAGAACGACCGCGACGTTGATGATTGAACTATTTAAACATGGCGCGCTCTGACGTCACGCGTTGGCGCGCTTTACGTCACATCGCGTTGGCGCGACCCTGAACCCGTTATTTTAGTTCAGCGCGCTGCCAACAGATGGCACTACAAAATTCCATTGTGAATCACGCTGTTGAGACTTCTCGTAGAATAATGACCCTCGGCGGTGTTTTTAGTTTCGACAAGACCTTACTTCATAGGATCATTTCTATAGTAAGCTCTTCACGAGACTATCACACCATGTGAGATGTCGCCAGCCGCGAAGATGAGACGTGGCGCGGCGCCCTGAGCGTGAGGCGGGCGGTGGTGGTCCACCATCAGCCCTCGATGATCGTTCGCTCCCCCGCTTCGGTGGGGGAGTGTGGGGCGCTGTCGCTGTCTGAGCGGTTGTTTTAACACCCTTATAAAACCATTGTTCTCTCTTTCCAGGCTTCTAGCTGATTGACATTGAATTCAGTCATGTCAATGACATTGATATTGAGAATCTTTTGATCATAATATATTATAATTATTAAACTTAATTATGTAGTATTTAATAAATTTATATTATGATTAATATGAATAATATGATTTTGATGAGCATTTTCCAAAGAATGTATAAATAAATATAATAATATTTAGCAATAGCTAAAATAAAATAATTAGTTTAATGAGGAATCTATAGTTAAAATATTATCTAGGCACTCGGACATTATTAATTTATTGTAATTGTTAATTTATATTTTAATTAGATTGAAATGGTTTGTATATTATATTGTTTTTTTTGTTTATGCTTACCTTTAAATGGTGTGAAATAAAGGTGTTCCTGTATCTCTGTTTGTGAACTGCATTCCTATGTACAACTCAATATACTGTTTTTCAATTTTGCTGTAACTTATTTATGTATATTTTTTGGGTTTTATAATTATAAAAATATTATTATTAATTATACACATTTAATATGTTTATATTTTAAACATAATATTCTAAGATAAGTAGTAAATTCCATAGTAGAATTTAATTGAATATAGAGATTAAGTTTGTTTATTTGTTACGTTTTAAATAAATTGCTTCGTTTGTTTTTTTATAATTTGAATATATGTATAAAAAATATTTCCTAGGTGTAAAGTGTATTCTTTCACGAAAAGAAAAAGCATTAATTATTGTTTAAGGTAATATTTTTATTATTTGTTTGGAATTCGATGTTGTGTCTGTGATCAAAGTATTGATAGTGTAGTAAAGCGAATCTTGCACGAAAACGTAATATAATTACGCCCCAACTTAGAGTCACTAACGGTTCCTTTAATCGCTCCTTAGTAAAGAATCACCATACAAATTCTGTACTAAGGAGCGATTTAATTAACCGTTAGTGACTCTGAGTTGGGGCGTTAGTGTTTCTGAATTGTTTTGCCATTAATAGCTTTAAATAATAAACTTAACTATAATGTTTATGCCTAATGTTTGTCTGTTTGTTTTTATTTGAATTTTCTAATAACTAACTTACGAATGTGAATTTATTTAATTATTTTTTATTATGTGTGAAAATATGTTGTTTTATTAATACCGTATTATAATTACTAAGCTAATAGATCTAACTCCCTGTTGACTTCATCAATTAGACTATTATAACGATAATTAATAATGGTCATCTTTTATTGTGGATTTTACGACTGAATTATTATTAACCAACCACTTAAACATTTGTAATGGTTACATTAATGATACCTAATTTATTCGAGATGTAAAATTATTCATTGAGATAATAGGTGATTCATTGGTGATGCGCAGTGATTTAGATCTTAGGAATTCGTGAATCACTAGCACGTTTACATGTACATCTGGACTTCAAGTTTCGAAGAGGTACCTGGAGACAAATCACGTGACATTGGATGAGTGACAATTTCGACCAATCATAGGCCTGATTGAAATTGACCCACTGGTGGGTATCAATGTATAACTTTGACCAATGTCAAGCCTCCGTTCAAGCTATTGATATTTTTTTGTAATAAATATACTTATCAATGTATTTTTACTTTTTAAAAGATGTGCTGAGGAGTTTCTTTACGGCTTTTCTTTTCCATGACAGAGCACCTTTGTGAAAAGCTGGTTGATTAAAAAAATGGCGTGCATAATGGTGTCCACTCACGGTCAGTCCATCGAGTCAAATGGCGTGATATACAGCCAAAATTTGATCGTGAATGTGAAAAACTGATGGCGTGATATAAAAATCTGTATGTCCAATCGCGCCATTTTGACATGTAATTTGGAGCCACGCCAAATGGTGCGACCGTGAGTGGCCACCTTTAGTGTATCAACGATACCTATATGAATAATTGATTTTGAATTTGAATATTTATTCGAAATTCGCAAATATTTATTCAATGTCACGTGACCCGTCTTCACGTAACTCTTCCAAGCTTGCCGTCCAGATCTATCATATAAACTTCTTGGTTGGAACCAACCTGGCTTCTTGCTTATCCTGGCTATCCTGGCTAACCTGACTCGTCTGTTTCCAGGTTTACACGTGCCCGAAGTGCCTGAGGTTCTCCAGCGACCAGATGAAAGCCATGGACGATCACTTCGACTACTGCCTCGACGACTTCACTCTGTGCTCGTGAGGTAGAGGCAGTGAGTACTTCAGTTTATGGGGAGGTTCGGTCTGTGGGCAACGGGTCTCACACACGAAGTAAGGAATGTAGATGATATTGATTCAGGCAGTGTATCAGAAATGTGTAGTCAATGTCCATTTTTAACCGACTTCAAAAAAGGAGGAGGTATTCAATTCGACTGTATTTTTTGTTTGTTACTTCAGAACTTTCGACTAGGTGAACCGATTTTGATGAGTCTTTTTTTAATCGAAAGCTCGTGCTTGTCATGTGGTGCCACTTTTTGAGCTAGATCTGATGAGTAGTTTGAGTTATTTTGAAGTCGGTTATTTTTTTCTTGGTAAAATTCAGATTATTATAATAGTGCAGGTACCCTTGATTATATTTATTTTATTCCAAACTTCTAATCAGTTGCATAAACTGTTTGGCCGTGATAAAGGCCTAGGCAATTAAAAGAGAGACTAAACCTCGTTACTACCCGTATTACTTATAATTCTTGTCAAAAAATAACCTACTTCAAAATTAGCGATAACTCAATAACTACTCGTCAGATTTGCTCAAAGCCCGCTTTAAGTGGGACCACTTGACAAGCACCAGCTTTCGATTAAAAAAGAATCATCAAAATCACACCTAGTCGAAAGTTCTGAGGTAACAAACATTTAAAAAATACAGTCGAATTGAATACCTGCTCCTTTTTTGAAGTCGGTTAAAAACTAGAAATGTATGTGAAAAGGGAGTGAGGTTTAGTTATTTAGCAAAAACTAAGCCGAGTACATACAACATAGGAGTAAGGTAGACCTTGTTTAGAATATCTTATATTCCCTACTTCGTGATGTGATTAAATTTTATTGATATCGTTCGTTAGATGTATTCACGATTTGTTTGTTTTACTGGGACGGTACCAGTCTGTGATCCAGTAGCATCGGGTCCAAATAATATGATGGAATCGTGGGTACACAAATACCGACATAACGAAGGTATTAAACTGCCAAATAATTGACAAAATTTGAATTCAAGTATTGAATTAGTGGCAAATTTTCGAAATTACTGTGACGTTTGGTATGTTAAGTAGTTAATTTTAAAAGACGTACTTTAGCTCCTTTTGATGGATAGGATAGGAAGCACAGAATAACGTATTTGTTGATGAAAGAAATACATTGTATCATTAAATTCGCGCGCAATTACTAAAATCTATAGTGAATGGTTGCCTCTAGAGCCGATTTTTATAATATTCGTTACTACTTGACTGCATTTTAACTTAAAGTTATTGACATATTTTGAATGATCTGGTTTGAAATTCTAAATATAATAATTAAACATTTTGATGTTAATTACAAAATTTCAAAGTTATATATTTTATTATAATTAAATTATTTATCGCCTAGATATTCTAGATTAGTGAGAATAAAGTTATTGCAAACCTCACATTGATATTTAATTTTATTCCATCAATTTGAAAACTTTACTTTTTTAATTAATTTATAATTACATAATAATATGTCATTTCTATGATTTTTATTTTTACAATAATTAATGTACGAAAAATTTGTAATTGTTTGAAGTGTTAATTGAAATTAGAAAGTTCCAGCTCCTAGACAAATATAAATTATATATTAAATTATAATTATATATATTAAATTCAATATTAATATCAAATATATATTAAATTCAATTCTTCGTAATACGTTTCCGATAATCGTAAATCGGTCGGAGGCAATCAAGTATAGTATGGAAACTATGGATTTACCGCTCAAGTCCTAAAGTGAATCGTCCGTATTTGTCCGTTGTGTGTGATGTATACGATTAGAAGCCGGTAGGAAGTCACTGAATATTTCATACGTTAGAAACACCGTGTCTGTCTCGCTTTTTAAATTGTTGAGATTATTTGCTAAATATAAACCTTATGGCTTATGGTTGGGCCACGAAACATACGCCCCACTAGAGAGTCAATGAAATTCTAGATGTAATAGACTGTCAATTTTACTAAGAGAATATAGTGAATGCGGCTGAAAAAAGTTAACCTTGATATCATAAATGATAACCTCTCTATTGTGTACGCCGTGGTAGAGTCCCTTACGTATTATCCATAGAGTACAGTACGGCCGACGTATCTTGGCGCGTCGTGAACTTCGCGCAGAAGGCTGCGCAGTGACGTAATTCGACAATGCTCGGTACGCGGCGTATTATGTCTCAGTCACACTTTAGCATGTGACGATATCTCTGTCTTACATGCGCTAGTACACAGAGTCTATGTTCAGACGCGCCAAGATACGTCGGCCGTACTATACATTATAGGTATTACATACAACATGTCAATTGAACGGGTTTGAAAAACGACATTTTATATTGTTTTTTGGAAGTTTAAATATGTCTATGTCTGAAGTGTAAATGTGTATGTTACCATAACGTGATTCAAAATAAAAGTTCATAAAAACCATTCAATACTTCTTATGTTTTTTAAAAGGGATATAATGTTCATAGTTGTTATAAATAGTTGGTTGTAAATAAATCCAGCGTTATTTTGTGGGTAGATTTAAAAAATACGTCACATCAATTATTTACTTCACTGTCACCGGAAATCAAATACAGATGGCGCTACTAAAATCAAATTTGTTTAATATGTGCCCTGTATCCCCCGTAACGTTTCGTTTTCTATATGGTCTGTGGTATGATTACTTAAGTTAATCCTAGATAAGAGGTCTCGTTTCACATTGTATGTCTCTGTCATACGCACCATAACGTACCGTTAAAAGCTATCGTTATTCTCGCATTTTATCGGTATTATGTTGATGTTGGTTTTACTGTGTTACTCTTTATATTTTAATGTAAAAAGCAATGTTTTGTAATAAACACAACCATAAAATATTGGATTGACCATTTTAATGTTACCATAAAGTTTATCTGATTACCTCTAAGCTTGTAAGAAAATATTATTATTTTATTCTAAGAGATTTATGTGGAACAACATTGTTGTTATTAAAACACAGTTTTATATCTTCCATTGAATAAGTGCCATTCCGTTTGTAGCTTTAGTTAATAAAAATATGACATGTATTATTTTTTATCTATGTAATATCCGTGTTAATAAAATACCAAAAAAAAATGTACGCAACGAATAGGTAGATTCCTTTTTTGAACGCGTTTAAAAGTAGTTGGAAACATCAGGTAATTGATTGGAATTATTTTAAGAAGTCCCATTTGAATGAAAACCTTTGTGTGTTTAAATTGCATTCCTTCATAATAATTGTGGAATATTTGAATGTGATTAGTGAATTATTATAAAGAATTGATGTTTTGTGATTCGGCCAAACTTAACCCTTATTCCATTTAGTGTGTAGGTAGTTGGAAGTATTCGCAAAGCGGAACTATGTAACGTAATAAAATATTTATCTACGTAGTGATGAACTAAACTAACTTAGATTAAATTCAATTAGAATAAATTTCTTTCTATTAGCATAACGTATGCGCGTGGTTAAATGTCCCATTGACTCTATCTGATTACTTATCTCTCTTGAATAGAATTGAATAGAAAAAGAAAAAAAATAGGCGTTAAAAAAATAAGAAACTGTCATGGCCCGTTTAGACGCGCGCGCGAGCCACGAGACGATCCGCGAGACGCGCTCGTACGCGCGCGTGTGAACAGGGAGCTCGCGGACCAGACCGCGGCGCGTCTCGTGGCTCGCAGGGCTCGCGTCGGGAGCGGTTTTTTGGGCGCGCGCCAAAGGGGCTCGCGCGAGAGCTCGCGCGGTGTTCACACGCGCGCGGCGCGCGCTTCATTCGACAACGGCTACTAGCGCCATACGTAGGTACGTGTTCTATTGGATTCGTATTTTTCAAAACAAAAATATGATACTGAACGTTAATACTGAATGATAATAATAATAATAACCTAAAACTACTAGTAACAAAACCTCGTATATTCAAAGTAATATTATTATAAAGAAGAAAATTTTGATGTTTTGTTTGTAATGAATACCAATAGCTTTTTTATTTTAAAAAACCTAATTGTACAGAAATCTACCCATAGTACAATCTACATTGAGTATTTTGCCTATATATCATGGTAGAAAGGTTTCACTGACTGGATGCCGATGTATTACGACAACGTGCTCCATCCTTGAACGTTCGAACGCATCTGAACGCAGCGAGCGTGTAAACAGTAGATAGCGCTCGCGCGCGTAGGGGGCGTGGTTTACGGACGCGCTGCGAGACGATCCGCGAGCCGCGCGTCTAAATGAGCGGTCAGTGTCAAAAACTGACATTGAGACATTTACTTAAAAACATAGATTTATATACAGCTTGTTGTGAACATTAAGTTTAATCTCTCAGTGGTTTTTTAATAATTTTGTTATAGCAATTTTAGTTCCTGTATGAGACGTATTAGAAAGATTTAAATTTATATTGAAACTGTTTCCTTCGTAAAGTTTTTTAAGCTGTAATCTTGATGACTTGAGGAAGCTATCCAGCGCTTAAAAATTACATGCTTACTATAAAAAATGATTTGATTTTTAAACTGATTAAAATAACGCTGTCCTTATATTTACTGACCTGTGTGATTGATAAAAGACTGTACGTGAATTATTTTTAGAACATAACTTCTTTATTTGTATGTTGTGTAGATTTAGTTATAATTAGTTTGTTCTACATAATATGTTATGTTATTATTATGTTTACCTTGTTACTTTAGAGTTGGTCGTTTGATTATAGTATGCAAAATTGCAGATATAATATGTGACTATCTTCAGTAAATCTGCAAGGCCCATATTAATAAACCGATATTACAACTCAGTTATTATTTCAGCATCTTAAACCGAATCTTGAGATCGTAGAACTCTTAAAATCGGTTTATTAATAAGGTCTTAGTCAAAGTTGCAAAGTGGATTAGCTCTATAGTTAGTTCCTTTAGGTCCTGCGTAGACGTCGGATAAGGAAACAAGGTGTTTTCTAGTGTCACTTAACGCGTGCGCACGCGCAGCCTCACGACGAATGTACGAAAAAATATGATTTAAAACTCATCGTGGATTATTGTCACTTTATTGTGATACCATGCAATGGATGAACATTTCCACGTCCAACACATTCACATATTGCGCTTGGGCAGTCTCTGAATTACATGTGTATTGTACATGCTTGCTGCTTGTAAAATATTCTTGTTGACAAAGATAATGTAATGTCTGCCATAGCAATAATTCTTAGGATAAAACTATCGCGTAATAATGGCACTCGTAAGCTCTTGCTGAAATTGTCCGTCGTCTTCCCGCGCCTATAGTTTTAAGGACTGGTGTGAAAAAGTTGTAGATGACATTTCCACAGCGCCCTGTATATATGAGACTGAGTTTTGGTTGTATCGACATACCAAACGATTTTATATTGATTTTTTTGTTGACAAAGCAGAAAGAACAAGTAGGTATAGTAGTATATTCTAGTTTCTTGGTTTATATCCTGATGTGAATTACATTTTTATGTACCTAAATTGAATAGATTGAAATGTCATCTACTGAGAGGGTAGTTCAACATCAGTGAATATAGTTGACGTCTGGCTCAATAAATATGATGAGAGAAAATGTCATTTCAATGTTTTTTTGTATTGGTTTCATAAAGTCGCTATTTGGTAATATAGAATTTTGACAAATATTGGGTATTTATATTATGTTTCAAATATTGATCATTATTAAATAACTTATATTTACATGGTGTTTTGATTGGTATCTTTTCAGTTAGTTTGGGAATGTAAATAAAATGCGTGAATGATTTTCAAATGAAATATATTTCGTGGAACCCGTAGCGTTTCTTAGCTGTTTTATATAAAATTTATACAAAGACAATAATTTTACTAATTCAATTTACAATAATTATATTTCACAGGTCCTTTAATCGTTTTACATCTTTCGTTTACCATAAGTTAAATTCGTTAACCTACTTTTCTTGGGACTTTACTTGGCACCATTTCTCTAAATATTACAGGATTAAATAAGATTGTTATCTGTGGCATTAAACATAAACCCTCCCGATTTCCGCCGGGGTCACCACTCACCACTCATGCCACGTGGAACCGAGAGGAAGGAAACGCTAAAACAAATCTAAAAAAGGTTGAGATTCGAAAACAGAGAAGAGTTTCAGCGGAACTAACAAACAGTCAAATAAGTATAAACCGCAACTTATAGATAAACGACAGAAACACTCCACTGAGTACAATTTGTATCCATACACAAAATACCACTGGTAATCTCCACGGTCGAAAGAAATACCGCGCAATAAATAATACGTAAAAAGTAACAAATAATAAATAGGTCGGAAGTATGTATATAAAAATAAATCTTTATAAATACTTAAAAACTAATTAAATTACTTATCGAGCCATCATTCGATAATGCAGGAACGGATAAATGCGAAGATGTGAGAGAAAATTCGTAGTATTTGATATTATTCTAAAGGCTCATAGAAAAGGCAATTAATTACAAATAAAAATATATAATACTATAATAGTTAGTTGATAATATAATTAAAGATCTTCGCCTAGATGCCTGTTTTATCGAAACGTGGCCGAGTCTAATTGTATAAAATGAATTAAATACAATGTGTCCAATTTAAAACTATTTTACGAATAAGAAGAACGGAATCAGAAAATAATACATAAGTAAAGGCGCTGCTAGAATCGAGTAGCGACAACAGAACAGAACTAAAAAATGGCTTATGCAGCCGCTCTAAAACAATACTGTACCGTAAATTACAAGATATATACAATCAGAACTGCGAGTCTAAAAATATAAATGAAAAATTTAGATAAAAAGCGTAAGTAAAATTTATTAATAAATACTGTGATTGGAATGCGTCGCAATGTACATTTTAGTTGGCGATTTCGGAGACAGAATTACATTAATTGAGATGACCAGCATCGAATCCAGGAAAACATCTGCCTCATATTTTTATATTTTTAAATCCTTAGGAGGTGTTAGGATATTTGTTAAAATAAATCTTTAATGTACTTTACACTCTCATCTCATAGCTCGCAAAGCTTACAACACTTAATAACACAAATGTGCTTGTTTTTAATATTACAACACAAATAATACATGTCCTTAACACTGTATACACATTATCTAATACAAATTATGATAAAACATTACAATTAGTTGCAAACATAAATATTTTTATGTCGCGTTAAAGACTAGAATACGTTGAGGATAGAAAGCAGACGTCAATCTGGAGGAACTTGAGATTTCGTTTCTGCTTTTGTTGGCAAAGCGGTGGATTGGTGTTTACCGTTACGCTGTAGTGTCTGCGTGGGCTGCGGCGGCGTATTCGCTCGGTTGGGTTATACAAGATGGCGTCATATGTCAAGAAATGGCGCGAAATGTTGGGCTGTATGCGTATTAGCGTTTCCCGATGTAGTCGATCATTTGATCTAACTGTTCCTCCTCGTCGTAGAGGTACAAAGACTCCATGCAACCCTTGAAGTAGGGCGTAGTGAAACATTTCGACCTGAAATAACAAAGAGACGTTACAATCATGCTTTACAACGTTCAGTACCTAAAATGAAATAGAGGTAAACTAAAAGAAACAAAAGTAATAAAGGAAACCTGAAACCATTTAAAAAATTCAATAATATTTACTGTTACATTGCTCAATTCAAAATATCTTTCCATTAATAAAAACTAGGTGTATATGGATTCACCATTTAAATCAAATTTAAGGCGTTCATTAAAATGTTACTTAGATAGGTAGGTACTTATAAAACTACTGGGTCATAAAAAGTATCAACTAGCAATACTAGCATTGCTAAAAGCGCTAAACAATTCCTATAAGACCTCTACATCTAAAGCTTAACTTAATAAATTAAGAAAAAATAAATCTTAAGCGACAGCATCAACAAATTTTTTACAGTTCTACATGCAATTTAAGACACGTTAGATTTTGTTACAACGATCACAAAAAATATAGAAACTCAGTGAATGTTGGTTGTTAAATTTTCCATGATCATTGTAAAGAAATATTAAATTGTACAAGAGTCATGCTGTTATTACATAATACAGTACTGTGCTTAAATCTAGTCTACGTTTTAGCTTTCAAAGTTTTAATTTGTATCATTACAAAAACATATGAATTAATTACGTTCCTTTTCAGTTATATCCGTCATTGGATATATTGTTTAAAAAATAAAAATTATTTACTAAATTAAAGCCTAACATAGTTAGAGAAAAATGTACACGGATTTTTATGTTTTAATTGTTGTTTTGATAATTTTGTAATAAGGAACGTAATTATAACAATTTGTAGGAATTTAGCAAAAAGTAGAAATAGAAAGTGTTAGTGAAACAAAGTGCTGAAATACTGGCGCCATGCGGTAAGTTCTCGAAGCGTCCTCGAATCCATAGACAATGTTCCCGGAAGTGGTGAAAACAGTCCCCAAGCAATTCGTAAAAAAGGAGTGTGGATAGAATTGTGAGTACATATGCCACTTAATGTTCCATTTTGCGCAGTTATTTTATGATATTTCCATTAATTAATCTTCAAGTCATTTTTGTTAGGTATTTGAGTGTAATTCAATTATTACAAATAATGTATAATATCCAGCTATTTTCTAATTTGTATGACCTTTTAAAAATACTAGATCAATAAGGATAATCAGGCATTGTCAAATGAAACTGAAAGTAGGTACTAACTGGTAAACTTTTATCATTATAATTTTTAATCCTTTCAAGGTACATAATCTGTTTCGTTTTCTTCGAAAAGCTGTATTAAAAAAAATCATATTTTAGGTTTTGTTGTCTAAACCGACAACTTTTATTTCTTTTTTCAACTGCAGGAACGTGGCTGTGCAAATCATAGCCCAGGAAGGAAGGGAGAAGGCAAAATCAAACTCAAAAGTACCTAAATCCCTGGATCCGCCCCGTGTAACTGTTTTATATACGTCTTGAAGAGTTCGAGCTGGTCGGTCTCTTGTAGAACTTCCACGCAGCCCTTGAAGTAATCTGTCGTGAAACAGTCTTTCCTGTGCCCCAACAATCAAATATGCTTTAACGTCCATTATTTATGCCTAATTATGTTGTGTGTACCTACATTGTTTGTGTGCGTGTCTTTGATACTGTGTGATTTAGTGTGAATCGTCAAGTATTGAAAATGCGACCAAAAACGCGCCAAAATATTGCTTATCATTCATAGCAAGTGAAATATATCTGTACAGTGTGCAAAAACATAATAATGTAATAGTAATTATTTTATACAAATTTCTGTGATAAGATTGTAAATTCGAAGTTATTTGTAAAAACAGTTTGGATCTGTCTTAGTGTGACTGGCTGAAAAACGCCACAATTAATATAATATAAAAAAAAACATAGACAACTAACCTGCATAGAGTATAGAGCTGGGGTTCCCTAAAGAGGTTGTAACAGTCGTCGCAGATACGGTCGAGGCGCGCAAAGATGGCGGCATCGTAGACGCCCTTGCACTGGAGGTTGAAGAAGGAGCGCCTCGCGACGTGGTGCGGAGCGCCCGCGGGCGAAGCCGCCGCCAGCGTCAGGGCCAACAGAGCCGCCACCGCTACTTGCAACGAGCTTAGATGCATCTGTAGATAACGAGAACACGACAATTATTATCAAATTCAGATTTTGTTCTTTGATGCGGGTAGTTTGACTATTGTATACACAAGAAATTCCGAACAGTTCTTGTAGTAAAAATGGCTTCCTAAGTCAGACCTAATTCTGATTAAAATTACTAGCCACTCTTGAAATGCAATGCTCACAACACTGACATCTGTAGTAGTTTACAATATGTAAATATGAGTGTAATGACTAAAAACGACACTGGCGCCATCTTGAATTAATGAGATTCAGGGGATCATCACGTAAACTGTAACTTGCATCTGTCATCTGAAGTATTCCTACTTCCGTATCGATGATGAAAAGTTTGCAATTAATCATTGCCAAATCTTAAACGGTACCTACAGTCCGCTTTCCGACATAAAAGTAACTGTTGATATCCAATTAAAATTAAAACGTCATTGTGAAGGCTGTTAAAGAAGAAACATATAAAACGCTAATTGACACTTTGAGTTTTGATTGCTTTGCTTATTTCGCTCTTAATTTCCTTTTGTGAAAGTTCAGTGTTTTTGAATATTCTTTTATTTTTTTGAGTCTGTATTTGTGTTTCTGCAATAATAATATTGCAAGCAAACTTGGATAGTCTATGGTAATAATTGCTGCTTCCCGCCCCGGACTGGCTCACATGCATAGGGTTGTCAACTGCAGTTTTAAGTTTTCTAATATCTGTGGGTACCTCTAATAGCCTTAACTTATATCTGTGAATAGTAGATAATTCATTCTAGTTTAGTGTTTTCATGATGACACTTCAAACGCAACAGTCTAAACTCGAAAGGCGCAACTTTAGATAATCAATTGATCGTTTTGAGAAGACACAGCAGCATAATATACGTACATTAATTTTCTAGAAAATGACAACCCTAGTTAAACCATCTTGTACCAAGTTACGAAAGATCCTCGAACGCTGAACGGTTATCGAAAGCAGTCTAACTTACGGCAACGAGAACACTGATTTGCGCGAACTGCTTAAACGTTTTGTCATAATTTTCAATACAAAAGCTATTTATTTCTATCATAAACAAGGTACTATTGCGTGTCTGTTCCACGCAGATTGCGGCAGTATGGTGGTACTGAAATGTAACAGGTTTTAACAAAGGCTCAGATATTCATGTCCTCGCAATGGAGTGTGTTGCAGACTGCAGTGTTCACTCGAGAACAACTGTATACATAGGTTTGCTCCTGTCTTGCCGTATCATACTCAATTTTAAAAGTACTACATACATTTGCTCCTGTCATAACGTATCATAGTCAATTTTAAAAGAACTAAAGAGCTTAGTGTCCGCCTATTATGTCATGAGGTGTTAGAGCAGTAAATAATAATGAATTTTCTGTTGAAAAAATGAAATTGATTGGTTAATCGTAAAACGAATTAAATTAAAGTAAAATAAATAATTAAATTAAAGTAAAATAAATAAGATTTTAATACATATATAACATGCTTAAACAATGAAGATCCGCTGCAGAGAACAGATGGTTACAGGCACTGTAATGGCTTCGAGTCTATTGTACCACACTAATTCTGTTCAGATGAGGTACCAGACAGTTTAAAGATTTAGGTACTGCGTCTAAGCTTATCGATTATTTGACCACAGTCCACATTGGATGATGAAAATCGAGAACATTAACTTAATGCCGTATCTAAGTATGTATACATTATGTAATTTATGTATGCGATATTTTCTTTTTTTGCAAACATGGAAACAGCCAGCGTCCTAGAGGAAATAATAATCCAGAAAGTATAGAATAAACCGTTAACTTCTACCCGTTAGCTAGTCTATGGTAGCGATTAAGTAAAACAGCCATAAAGTGTAAATATAGTGGTCCAATTGACAACGTAAGCCCAACAAGCACCTCCGCTCAGCTTTGAGGTTATTGGATTGAAATGTAAGGCTTTAATAACTTTACCTGCCTCGTTCCATATCTGGTGCATATTTATAATATTAATACAGTCTCTATTGAAAGTCTCATACCGGGCTTCGTTGCTTTGTACGGGATCAATGGAAATCATTTTGAATTGTTATTGGACTAGTATCGACGTACTTTATAACAATACGCGAATACAGTTTATTGAGGGGATTGTACTGGTATACAACTACTTTGTCTATGACATATTTAGTATTACTCTATGGCTCTTTTAATAGTTTCTATAAGTAATCTATAAAGTAAAGTTACAAATTAATTTCTGGAAGGTTTTAATATTACCTACCACTATTAATCTATGTAGAACTAACATCTACTTAGGAGATCTTAATCATATCGTCTTAATACATATTATTATTATACATATCTATCTATCAACTTCCAAAAATGCCTATACATGGCAAATAAAATTAACTACTTGTAACATTCTTTTTGTCATCGCTGGCTGCCGAAAAATCATCAAACATCTCAAAGATACTGTACGGAACCTGTTGAAGTTACCGCCTCACGCTTGGCCTTTGTATTCGTGGTGGCCAAAGCGGGCCTGAGGCGCGCAAACAAGGCGTGCATCCCTGATTCATGGCTCGGCTCGGCTAAGTAATAAAGTTATTAACTTGATCGAGTTTCGCATGAGAACCGCAGTCAACAATCTGGTTTACAGTACCGACGGGTTAAAAATAACTCTGGAACAGTAGTGTGACTGTTGAGTGTTGGCTGCTGTGGTGTGTGGTCCGTGGTCCGCCTCAATTGGAATATTTTGATCGGAGCCTTGGGAATGAAGACGACGCGACGCGAATACGGGTCCAATTTGAACTGTGACGAATGTGACGAGCCGACACGTGACGGTCCAATTAATAAGGAACTCGTTAAAATCTCGTTTGCGGATACTCAAAATCTTGACTGCGCACACTGCACTTTATTTGTAAAATTAATCAAAGGATGTATATTAGATTACTTGGAGCTCAGTAATAACTTAAGCTGATAGACTTAACATTGACTTGTTTATAGAGGCGAATATTAAAATTGTGTTTTCTTAAATTACGTAATTACATCAGTATTCACTTCTCATTTCATTCAGACAATTATAGCAAGATACTAATAATTTTCTATTTATTTAATTGAACGTCAATGGAAGTCATTGACCCGTCCTACCCTAGTGTCCCGTTGCAGATCTATAGAGATAGCGAGTCTGAGAACTGAATCCAAGTGGACTTCAACAAACGGTGTCAATACAATCACGTGAAAATCCAAATTAGATACAATGTCGAGAGGTTCCCAATAAGGCGGTTCATCAATTAAACATCAGATTCCACGGTTTCTAAGGAGTGAACGTTAGCAGCGCCATCCGTGTGAGTGTAGCGTCTGTGTACACGAACGCACTCAAACGCATACTAATTGCGGTCGTCGTGCTAGACTGCTGGGCTGCCACCCAAGGCGAGGATAAAATGCGTGCAGCCTTGTGGGATACACTCGTTTTTGCTAAAGAGAATGTGGTTTGCAATAATTGGTCCTTCGTGCCGGATAGTTTGTTGCTACTACCCGCCGTTCAGCAAGTCACACAACTTTGTAGTGAGAAAAGTTCTTGTTTACAATCTACGAATTTGATATTACGTTTTGAATTAGTTAATATCACGATAGGTCGCTTGAGTTACGCGTCGACAACTGTGGGAACGGTGCCAAATTGCAGACACGTTTATACCTAACGTTGGAAGACATCGGCTTTTCAACGCCGTCTCGAGTCGTAATTTAGAAAAAATCGTATAATTAGATCCAAAACCAGATACATGTTGCATTGAGAACGTATTGCGAGCGAGAAAACATAGTTTCTTATGATCTCGTTAAATTTGAGTAGATGGGCCGTCCATTTGCATGTGCTGATGGCGTGCAATAAACATTCACACTTTATTCTGTTTACAAAAACCGTGCGTTACTGGAGACCATTTTGCTGTGGTCTCCTTTCCCTCGCGATTGCTTAACGAATTGCAAGATTCAAAGATCTCGTTGTAGTGGTTGTCGCGTAGACGAAACGGCACCGGCTAGTAATCACCACTGTTATTAACTTCAGCATTACTTCGCACTTCTGTGATTATTAAAATTTTCCACCAGCGTCCCTATTTGCATGCAGCAACTATTAGCTACTTAGCCTACTAGGCAGGTGCTAGGTAGGTAGGTCGTTATCTATGTGACCCATTCTGTTATCTGTTAAATATTTGTTGAATGTGATCAGAGAACTGCTTATTTTTACATTTGTTTCAGTTGGTCATGGTCAAAGATGAAAAGATTTACAGTACCTACCTACATTTTTTGGGCCCGGAATTATCCGGAATAATCCATCCATCACTTAAGTTTTTAAGGTTTGTTAATATTAATTTGACGATTGTGCTATCTGTGGACCTTATTCAATTCCGATATTTTTTTGGTCGTTTATGTATTCTACTTAGTATTTGGGCTATTATAGATATTGATGCATTGTTTTAAACATTAGCATAATGGTGACTCACATAACTCATCAAATAAATTAGTCTCTACTTCAATCATTTAAACTGTAGGTAGGTCTTGTGTATGGTCTTGAGTCTCGGCAGTCAGGCTAACGCGCAATAATAAATACTCCGAGGGTTTAAAATAAGTTCAGTTGTTAACTGCAATAAATATGTATGTAATTAACACATTTTAATGGAAATTATATTGTAAGTTATTAAGTTGTTTCGTATAATGAAACTTCCGAATGCGAGACTGCGTTATATTTAGGTGCTAAATGTTATTACTTGACTTTTCCTTTTGACATAACAATAATATTTTCAACACCCTTGCTCATAAATTGGTTTTTATCACATGGCTTTTACACTCATAAACCATGGTATTAAACACTTGTGCTTTTTTGTCTTGATCGCACTAGTGTTTTATTTTATATTCCATCAAATTAAGTTTGTACCTTGCTGAAAGATATTATTTATGCATTCTATTTGCTCTTAACTTAGCCGGGTTATAGTTTTATTTTTAAATTTCGGAAAAAAGTTTCGACTTAGATACGTTTCGTTTCAACATAAGACTAAAAATAACACTATTTTTGTAAAAAAAAAGAAGTGTACCACCTTGAATATGATAAATTTTCAACAACTTATTTACTTTAATTAATAATTCAACGTGAAACTAATTCATAAATACATAAATATTAGACTTTTACATTTTGAGTTTTGGCTGTTTAGCGTAATTGTTCGTGCCTACGCTCCAATCAAAAAAAAAATATATCAGCGCGGAGCGCGCCATTTTTAACAAACTTTCCGTTTAATAACTATAAAATTTGTTTTTTTTACTCGTAAGTGTGTTGAAAAACGTCGTATGACACACGTGAGGTTTGGTCATTACACTCTCGGTTTTCTTGCAGCACTCGCCTTCGGCTCGCGCTGTGCAATATCACCTCGAGTGTAATGACCAACATACCACACTTGTATCATAATGTACTATATTCACGTTTAGGGTAGAAAATATTTGTATTCTCGTATTTTAAATATACTGATTGATATTTTTTGTATCTTGTTACCAGCCAGTGCTTAGCATTAGAGCAATGAAGTTTTTTTCTTTAAAAAATATAACATTAGGGCGTCACTCACGTGTTCAATTTAAGCGTCAAATATTTGCAACTGAAACAGGTTTACGGTTAGTCCATGTCCATGGCACAGAGTACTTAATCACTACGTTTTAGTCCATGGCTTTTCAGGATGACACGATCAGGGATCATTGCCTTGTACAAGAACGGATAGAGATCTATAAGAAAAAGTAAAAATTATAACAACGACGCCATTGGCTTGCTTAAGTTTTCTCGCCTTGAAATAGAAAAAAATAGGTACATGTATATTGTCAATCTGCAAATAAATCTTTTAGAGAAATAATGAACGCATCCATTTAAAAGGAATGTATTAAACAATCTGATTATCATAATTATCTACTATGTTTTATGTAACGATTGCGTAGTTACACGATAATTAAGTCATGTAGGTGAATAAATTATGTATTTGTATACAAAAAAATAATATGTTGGCAGATGTAATAGAACGCGTTTATTCAAATGAACTCTACACAATAGAACTTTATCTGACTCGCGGTTGGAGGTAGGGTTGCTAGTTCCGAAATTACACTATACACAGGATTTTATTAATGAAAATATTGAGAGAAAGGCTTTGAAATCATGAAATACTCAATATAGATCTTCTTCGTATGCCATGAATGATATACGTTTTACATGGGAAAATCTGACTCTACCAAGTCGCTGCCGCGCTGCCCTGAAAATTAGTAGGTTAGTAATATTTTTGAAAATTTCCCTTTGGGTGGCAGAAATGTATCTAGCTACCTATTCATATTAAAGCAGGGAATTTCATGCTCTAGGTACCTATATAGCCTATATAAAATGTGTGCTTCCTCATCTTCGAAAAGAAGCTCGCTAAAGCACGGTTTTATTAAAGCATTTGATGATGCTCTAAGCTAAGTGTTAATAAAATTGAACGAAAAGCATATTATAAAACCCTGCCAACCTTACAGGGAGCTGGTACGGTGGGTGCGCGCGCGCAGCCTTCGGCACGACCTCTCGCCGGCCTTTGCACGAATTTACGTTAGCGCATGCTCTGCGCTCTCACTTCCTAGTTTCACTGGGGATGAGGCATCTAGCCCATATCGTTAACAATATTCTATACCAAAATATAATCAAGATTGTCCTTCTTTATAGACCTATATTTCCTTTACATATTTCATTACTGACTCACTCTTACTGTAAATGTGAGAGCGTTGACTGTCAGATCCACTTCACGTTGTAACTGTCAATCGCTATTTCGTCTTGATCATCAGGGGACGTCCAGTTTCTAGCAGGCTGTCTGCAGCGATCATTCCCCAGTTATTTATATAACATTCCGAAACGGTTAGCCGCGTATCAATTAGAGGCTAGGTCGGTGTGGCGTGATGACTGCCCGCTCAGCCAATGAGGAGCAATTAGCCACGTGTGCGTTATCTAGGTCAACGTGGACTTACAGACGCTGAAAGTGACGTGCGCGTACGTCACTGTTTAATTTAATACTTGCGAAATTTTAACTGTTGAGTTGTTGACCTGCTTTGGTTGCTACGAGCTCGATATCTTAATCGATTTAGGGCGGATTCGATTAAATCATGGCATATATCAGAGTAGGTCTCGAATGGTTGACGAATGAGGCATGAATAAACATGTAAGCTTTAGATTTAATGATTTGGATTGTGACCAGAATTCAACTCCAACTTTTGATTAATCGATTCGATTCGAAAATGCATGGAGTGAATGTAGTCATTGAGTAACACTTTGTGAAGTTGATGTGACACGTAAAAGGAAAAGGATATTTAGGTAACAATGAATTGCTATCTAAACATGACTAAATGTTTATTTAAATATTATGTGTATCCTTCCTTCCTTTTAAAGCGCGACAAGTAGCAGAGTCATAATAACAAACGTAAAGTGGTCCGTCGAATTATGATAGAATTAGATACAATTAATATCACTTAATAAATATTGAGTAATTTATTCTAAAAGACATTTCCAGTAACGTCATCGCTTTATATCTGCGTCCATTGACTCAATGTACAATCGTCTTCTACGTAATAGTCGCTGCTTATTTATTCAGACTATTTTGGTCTGTGGTCATTGGTTCAATTGGACTGTATTATATTTCGTTTTAATTCTACTTGTGACTCCTTTCGTTTTCCTTATATTACGTCGTTTGTTGCAATGTCCAAGATAATATTCATCGAAACTGAAAACTGTTTCAACTTTCAACTGTACCTACTTAACAGCCAGTAGATTTATAAAGTCATTAATTAGTAATTACGTATGCGTGGCAACTGGCAGTGCAGAGAAAAGTTAGAATTTGTGCAATAAACATCTATTACATTCGATTAATTATCTGTGCATTAGCACGCTGCGGAGGTAAATAATCTTCAATTTGTAACCAACGAACGCAGCGTTCGCGTCAAGCCGCGCCTCGCAGTCTGCGCGGACAGGGACACCGACAGTACGCAACGCACACTAACGCACAATAAATATTTACGTAACTATACTTTTTAACATCCATGTTACAGGCTGTATGCTTCCATTTCTTGACTTCATTGCAAAAGCAATTACTCTTTGCACAGCGGTTTTCAAACGCTCCATTATCTGTGATGATTTTGGCGGGAAATGATAATTTGGCAGCTGCTTAAAAAAGATAAAATTCGTCTATACTCTATAGTAAAATTATGTATGTTAAGTTCATGGAGCATAAAAGTAAGGATGGCTTTCTTTATTTTTATGTATGAAAAGTGTCCTTAAAAACGCATCCAATAAAGACAAATTTTACTGAACTCGGCAAACTTCACTTCGCAACTCTGTCTATGTACAATAGCGTCAACAGTATGTTCATATCGTACTCATTGCGCCAGCGCTATTGTCGTAGGATGATGGTAGGTACTGGAACTAATTCTATTTTCAATAAACAGCTGGACACTTTTTCAACTTTCCCCTCACTTGAGATGGCTCTCCTTTCCTCTATACTCCATGGTTCAGTTAATCTAAATGAAGTCGCTTGAATTAAGTGGATACTAATCATTTAAATCTGTAATTTTTACTGAATTACAAGTAGTTGAGTAGCTAGGTTATCGACCTCGAATGAAAATTGATTCTCTCCCAGTCGGAAAAGGCAGTATCATGAATACAAATGATGCAAATACATATCAAGTTATCGTGGGATTCTTGTGCGACGACGGCCGAGTCCGACACAAGTTTTGCGATCTAGAATATTCTGTTATGGGTTTTTACAGTTAAGGGCCCTTATTGCCTTTTTTATGATCATCAAGGTACAGTATGAGAACATCGACTGCAGCAGGTTATTAGATGTAATTAGTTTTAAACATAATAATTTATTGGTAGCTCTGTATTAAGCATTTTAATTAACAATAATAAGTAGGTAAATATTTATGCAAATATAATTAAAGTTTAAATGTTAGCCAACATTAGGATAAGCGAACTTCGAATGCCGTATTTACCTATATTAACCTAATTTTGAACAACCTTACTTTGCAAAAATGTAAAATAATTATTACGTTAATAGCCATGATGTCTTCTATAGGATTGTCCAAATGTATGCAAAGCCATGAAAAATCAGAACTAACCTCGAAGACTGGGTTGTACCTAATGGTAAGTGGTAACAATGGGTAACAATCAGCTTACCACTACAGGCCTACTACAGTACAAAAGTGCGTTGTGCTCCTTCGTGATTGGCATGCCAAGGTACCAATGCGTAAATTGTCTTTCAATTTGCATCCAACAAGTGCATACGCCTATTATTTAGGTGACTAACGCTCAAGGAATTTCGATTTCCATATGATTGCATGTCAATCATATTGTGTGATTTTGTGAACAATAAATTAACGTCGCATAAACTGAGCCAGTGTATGCTCGCAAACGGATGCAGAGAACACGTTTTATTACTGTATTAACTTACAAATGAGTACAATTGTTCACGTCCTATGAAAACATAAGGAAATGTTTGTTTGTACTCGTAAGTACTTTTCTACACCACAAAAAGTCAGCATTCTGACCAGTGAATTATTACATCGCTGACGTAAAGCGTTCCATAGAAAATTTATTACAACATTTACTGCCATACATTTCACATTAATTAGAAATACGACGACATAAAGCGGCCGAGCGTTAAGCTCAGCAAGACCAGATTCAACTAGGTAATGGCCATAAAAACTTAGGGCAACTGTCGGAAAATTGTCGCGACACCTACTCTGCCAGGAAAGCCGCGGAACGTTCTAGATTGTTCGTTTACATAAACGACAACTTTACATTTCATTACGAGCAATCGACTGCCGCAAATCCACTTTGCAAGTTTAAAACTGTTAAAAGTCGAAAAGTTACCGCTTTTAACCGGTTTGTGGACACATAAAGTTGTAGATAACCTAGGTTGCAGAATACAGCTGTAAGATACGTGTTTAAGTACTTTGTGTAAGATACTGTTCCAACAAATATCTGGAGCAGGTTGACGTTTGTGAAACATTACTTCTCGTTAATCCATTTTTTAATACACCTATTTAAATAGAACCTGATATAGAACGTACGTTCAGCAATATGACGTACTATTTTTAGCGCCATATTTTCTAAACATATAATCTGTGCTTCATAAAAGACGTGCTTGACTCGCCGCAGGCATGCATAAATCTAATTGACGTGGTAATCAACCATGTAGGCTGCCCGTCTTATTGGCCAGGCCAGCCCACCCAGGCCAACGAGGCCACCCTGAAAATGCCGCACAAAAAGACAACACGCGTCTTCTTCTGCGCGGGCATTAATCGCGAACGTCCAGACCGATACAGATTAAAAAATAAATAAATACATAAATGGCGCTTTGTTGGCAAACGTCAAATTGTGATTGTTGCCGCCGGCATAGCTGCTGCAGCCATCGCAGCAAGGTTGAAAATTGTGTAGCTATTAATCGATAGGTGTAAATTTATATTGGTCGGTTAAAATAACCAGACGAACTGGTCGGTCTAGTGCCGTTGAACCACACAGGTGGGCCTTGGATTACGAGAGATAAATTTAATACGGCATAATAATAGAGCGGTTACCGATTGACGTACGAGTAGGTATAGTGTTGGGTGCTCATCGGACTGAAACCGAGAGTTACGTGCGAGGTGCGAGTATGACTGGTGACGGGTGCGCGGGAAAATAAAGCACAGACAACACACGGTACATAATAACTAAGTACATAGGTTAAACAAGTTGCGGTACGTTAAGATAATACTGTGACTCCCCAGCCCCGATAGATCAGAGAACAAAGGATAAACTGTGACAGTTTAAACTTTAACTCAACTCAGTATCCCACTGCTCAGACAAGGGAAAGGCCATTTGAGGTTCAAAGGTGCCTTAACTGATTTTACTACTACGGGAGCATTTTTTGTATTTGGATATTTTTTTATTTTTCGTAGACATTAGCTATGTAGAGTCAGAAAAAATCTTAAAATGACTGATATTAGGTTCATAATTTAACTGGCGGTAAAAATAGCTACAAGATAGCTACAACAATAAAAAAATATGCTAATTCTAGATAGAAATTAATAAAAACTCATTTATCGCTCTCATAGTTAAGTTATTACTACCCCAATTTAGTATTTTAATAGCAATAATTTGGATGTTGAAGTTTATTTACAAGCGAGAAGATAGAATGTAGATAAACGAATTGGGTTTATAGTACATAGCTTATATAATGTACTGCGTAATTACAGAGGTACTGCGTTATAATTTATTGTCCTTACATCAACTCTACATAATAAATTTCGCACAAATTTTGAAAATGGAACGAACTCCAGTTCGATTTTTACTGTTGAGTTGATTTTAGTTCTTTAAATGGACATAAAATGAAAGATGGACAAAAAAATATATAAATTTTTGTGTGAAAAAGTCTCTGGAAATCCCGTGAATCTAATTTCTCCGATTTGATTTATCTATTTAACAAAAACGGCAAGATATTTATAATAATTATATTGTTTTGAGTCACGCCAGCATTGACAATTATTGTCAATCTAAAGGCGGAAACGGCATACAGGAAGCGGACACAGCAATAAACAATTCTTACAGGCATTATGTAAATGATAATTACTACCGACATAATTCTCAGAAATACAAATAAACATATGTAAACATATGAACTGTGAACGACCGTATTTATATAGATACAAAAAAATATTTATTTTTTTAATCCCTAAAAAATTCTTTATCCCTGAATGTATTAAAATAGTACCTCACACACAGTATTTCTGAAATTTAAGCTAGAAAGATTGTACAGATTATATTATTATTATGTACCCCTATCTACACAACCGAAACACCTATTATTATTAGATTAGTAGGTACCTAATAGTGATAGAAAGGAACAGCAAAACTTGCGAATAAAACTGCAACTACACGGGAAGTATAATTTTTAAACACACGTTCCTATATATTGTAATTGTTAACAAATATAAGTACAATAACAAAGATGATTTATGTGCAAAAAACAATATAAAAAAGTCCTTGGACACTGGAAAGAACAAGCGGGCGTTTTGACAGTTGAAATCTTTTAGACAGACAACAAAAAAATTAAAAAAAAAACATGAAAGAAAACCATAGACCAGCCTAGTATGTTAACTCATGCGTAGTTACATAAATAACAATAAACAAGCACATATCAAGCTCGGAACATGGCTCAGAAAGGAATCTAGAAATACAAACATGTATTTTCCATACAAGTTGTAATTTGCTGTTCAAGGAAAATGTTTTAGGACCGCTCCTTCGTCGCAGTATATTTATCCCAGAAACCTTCGAAGGAGGTGTGGTTCAATATCTTTATCATTTGCTGTCGTATTAACTAGTTTTTTTTTGTCATTAACAATTATTTGTTTTTTTTTTTCTTAAACAACCTTAATCTTTTTAATTTGAATTAAATTGTAGGTCAATAACAAATTCTTATTCAGCAAAAAGATTACAAGTTATCTTCACAATTAAATAAATAAAAAAAATAAACATAAGACATACATCCCCAGAACTGGCAGCTTTCTTACTCGTAATTTATTTTTATTTTATACTTCGTAAATGTTAAGCAAATCTGTATTACCATACAATGTGCCTATCTTAATATTATATGTTTAGTTATTTTAAGTTTATAGTTAGGCATAAGGTAAATTTTGTAAATATGTAAAATCACACAATTAAATGTTGCTTGTATTCGTATACAAATACTAGCTGACCGGGCAAACGTTGTTCTGCCAAAAATTTAGGGGTAGGGGGATGAAAAATAGATGTTGTTCGATTCTCCACCCTAGCCGATATGCACGCAAAGATTCACGAAAGTCGGTCGAGCCGTTTCGGAGGCGTTCAATTTCAAAAAAGCGAGACACGAGAATTTTATATATTAAATTATGTATACTGTTATCATCCTCTGCATGTGGCAAAACCATTCCGCATATAAATCAATCACAGACGCACATAATGTATTTAAGTAAATAAAATAATTTTCCCTAAGTTTAAAACTGGATTATGAATGAATGCGTAAATCACGCCAATGAGGAAACCGCAAAGCTTAAATAAATAATATTTACCGTAAACAATTGTTTGCAATCTATTTTAATATCTAATTGACATATTGAAATGTACAAAAATAGATGAATTATAATAATAACATAGTAAATTAATGTACCTACAATTATTTATTATGTTACTTAATTTTTCATTTAATGATTTTAAAAAAATCTTCATGTTTCGGTTATGACTTACAAAATCAAGTAAAGTAGGTAAAATAAAATTAAGATCAATTACACTACAATAACCACAAACCTGCCCTGACATGGTTTAAGAAAATTATATTTGAATGGGTGATTACCATTAACCTAATATGCTTATAGTAAAAGTGTTTAAACCCGTAATCTTTGAATTATGTATCTAACTATGTATAGCAAGAGTGTAATTATGTACCATTAAAATTTATGTTCGCGTTCCTCAGTCCCTTTTAAATACGGTATTCGAATTTCGAATAGAGATTTATATAGTGCCACTAGAAGTCGTTATGGCCCTTTATTATGGGTCTACACGGTTTTTAATGATAACGTTAGTATACTATTTAAAAACGTAAAAAAACTTATCCCGTGTAAAATAAAGTCAGCCACATGTATTATCACAAAAACATAGCAATATGAGTAAATTAAATTAAAATAATTTAAATAAAAATTGTTTGAATCATTTGTGAATCTAAAGAACACTCGAAAATTTCCATCACGGCTATCCAAACAAGAAAATGAGCCAAAAGGACATCAAAGGACGCCCCGCAACGACTGCACCACTATAAATTCTGCTAATGCACAGTTGTATTTTGAAATTATTCAACCACTTAGCTGTGTATTCTTGTACCTGTCTTTGAAATGTCAACAGTACAAAGCTGCAATTTTACAGTAATTTTCCTTTATTTTTGATCAAATTGGAGCTGGTACTCATAAATAAATACTTCTCTTAGGCGTTGAAGTCTGCACTAGTAAAATAAAAACAAAAAAAACTGGAGAGGTGTCAAGGGACACCCGGATGGTACGAAGTTCCTTGCAGTCAGTACTAGGATAGCAAAAATATGCAAGCGAGTGTGCCAAAACAAATCTGGGGTATTAAATTTCTCATCGGCTTTGTTCTCCTAGTAGCTATTGCTATGAGAAATTTAATACCCCAGATTTGTTTTGGCACATTCGCTTGCATGTTTTTGCTATCCTAGTACTCTGGCTTGCTTTCTATGTAAAAAAAAACTACGACGGCAAAAAGTGTCGTTACAACTTTTCGTTACGTTCGCGATAAGGAACTTCGTTCCAATAACCGTACCATTTCAGCAGTATAAAGCTTTGCACAAGCTTTACAAATCTCTCTTTTGCATGCTTCATTCTCGTATTCTTGGAATTGTTGCCTGAACATTACAAAATATGTATATCACAATGGTAAGGCAACTACGATAATTTTCAGCAATGTACTTTGTGTAAAACTGGCCCGTATAAGAGCAGTGTTCTATTTCCAGGATCTAAATTAATCTAATCACTAATGCATGGAGGTAATTATTGTATTGTGTACATTGAATAAAATTCGTAAAAAAGTTTTTGCAATATAAGGAAAGGAAACATGACGTTTTCCTTTTGTTGCTCCAAAATATTATATCGATACAGAAGTGACAGAGAAATATGTATAGTTAAGTATAATATCTAACCTTTTCTCGCGATTCTTCTTACATAGATTTGTTAAATGTGTTTTGGGACTTACGAAAGCAAGAAGCGAATACCTATTATGGAATATTTTTACTGTATCTTAATTAAGTATTAAGATCAAAAACAAATAAAATCATACCATAAATAGATAAACTAACCAAGGTTCCCGAGATTACCAAAAAACTTGAAAAATTATTTACATTCAATAAAACTCGTTTAATTAGTAACTTGTTAACTTTATAGTATTTTATAACTATTATATAACAAGATGAATGATTTTATCAGACAATGTCAGAATGAGGTCGGTGGCCCTGCCTAAGTGGCTATATTTGTGTTAAGTAGGTATTACGTAATTTGTTGGCCAAAATAAGCCATGTTTAACTTTACCTCGTAAACTGGGACCGCCCGTGGAGGACAGGTGTTCATCTTTACTCTCCGCTTCCATCATTAAAAAAAAACTTGCGACCTGATGCTCCATGAAGGAGACGATAAATATTAAATGACCATAAACATTGATAAGAAGTGGAAAGACTACAGACAATATTAGAAAACCTTTTTTATTGGTTCGGTGACAGTGTTATCTTTATAGGTTCGGAGACGAGCGGAAATGTCGCCGGCGCAGAAAAAAGGACTTTGAAACTGCTAAAAAGTCAAAGGCGGACTTGGCGGGTAATTTTTTGTTTTTATCAAACCGTCTGGCGGCCAAGTAAACTTGTCAACGCCGTCTGGCCAGTGCCATTAATTTCTTATTTATCGCCAAACGAACCCTGAGTCTTCTGAGACCTGGCGGTGCTCCAAGAAGTGTTATCGTTGCGAGATGTATTATAATTGAATCTCTCATTCACTTAAACGCCTCCGCCCATTCATAACCGTAGAATATTCTCAAGACGCCAACTGTCACGAAACGTTTTCTCGTTAACTCGACTTATTTAATGTCACCATTGCACTGCTCCAATCATTTCATTATCTATATTAATTATTTTTATTTGGTTAAAGCGCGGGAATTTAAGTACGACGTTGGGATAGACTTCGTAAGGGAAGTAATAATATTTTATGTATATTCGTCTCTGTCTTATCTAAAGAAATGTGAACATAGCCGCCCCCTGCGCAGAAAGAAAGCGCGCGCAATTTTGTCTGCCGCATCTGTGAAGAGTAGAGTCACGCATGCGGATTTTTAGACCGCATAACGCAGTGAACGTGTTAACATTATATTTTTCAGAAGAAATCGTTATTAAACTATAATATAAGAAATATAAATATTATGGCGCCATTGACAAGTTAGTAGGAAGGTGCGTCAGTGTAATTTATTATGGTTTGTATTAGGTTGTTATACAACTCTCGAGCTACTTATTGATAAATAAAATGAATAGAGCAACATAATTTATAGCCATTATTAATGTCGCCCGTCGTAACTTGTCAATTAATCTCACATAATTGTTATGCGGTTTTGATAAAACTACATTTACGTCAGAACCGTGTGAAAAAATAGGGCCAACGCATTGAAGTATAATGTCATAGAATAGACATCTCAAACAAAATGTGTATCTCCGCCGTGAGGTTCTATTTTCAAAATTGAGCCCCTGTTCTCCTTTCAAAATCGAACGAATCCATTTTTAATTGAAGCCGCGCGGCTTCAATTCATTGGAACATACATTGTGTTCGCGGTGTCTGTTCTATACGCTAGTAATAATACTTCAATGGGCCAACGCTAACGCGTGGAAATCACTGCGAAGCAATTTTTTTATTTGCAATGTTTTCGTGGTTTTTACGTTTGTCACACACGTACAAACGTAAAAACCACGAAAACATTGTTTGTGGCTTCACTCAAATTCAAGCTGAGTTCTCTACCTGTTTTTATAAGTATTTGAGTTTAAATGAATCATTCAATAAACCATAATAATATCTTTCTGCTTCCGTCTCCTAAATTTACGTGGTGTCAATGTGTCGAGTGCGAGTATTTCTGTTTACGTCGCCAGGCCTCGCAGGTTCAGGCACCGGCGAGGTTGCATGTTGTGCAGGGTACTCGGCCGGCCGGGCGGCCGCTGCACGCTACATCAATCCATGTTATCAAGGCTGACTATAATGAAAGTCGTTGCTTTGTAATTTAAAAAAAACAGTTTCAAAAATGGAACGTAAAATATTTTTCAGAAACGATACGGCTATCTAAACGTATAGTCAACGCTCTCCTCGGGAATAAGATCGTAAAGATTTTTTTATTATTGACGTGATAACGTCTATTAAAACGATGAACGCCGGGCGCACGCACGAAAAAATGTAGCGTTCCGCGAGTGAGAGAGCGGCAAAAGCGATAGAGAGGCACGATCGGCTACGATCGGCCGAAGCGCTCAATTTTATCTATAAAAGTATGCAATTCGTCAATGTTTTGTCCTGACGTTGTCACGTTAAACTACCGTCCGTAAACCGACTTTACAGACATTATTTTTTTATGTAACTTTATTCTTATATCTTTCTTTTCTTCTCCTCCATGACAAAGCACCTTTGCGAAAAGCTGGTTCATTAAAAAATGACGTGCATAAGTGTATCAATGATACCTACATGAATAAATGATTTTGAATTTGAATTTGAATTTATCAAATATAAATTGTTCTATGTAGTATCAGATATAAACGTTCAACGGTCCAACCATACAGAGAACAGAAGCAAGCTACACGAGTGATAAATTATATTATCTAATCTAATCGATTACTTAATTATGCTGTGCAAGATACTCTTGTTGTGAAGCAATTACGTACGTAGTATCGTACATGATTTCATACAACTTTTATGAAACAATGAAACCGATTCGTCACGTGATTTATTTTAAGATTAATCCTAAGCAAATAAAGAGCATATGAGGGGCTGATAAACTGACTTATGTTGACTGTTGATATTTGTGCTGTCTGAAATAATATAATAGATAATGATATTTAGTTGTAGCTATACTCCAGCTTATAATTCCACTGGATAGGAGTTAATAATTCTGCTAACTGGCTAAGATGTTCAGAAAACCAAATACATATTGCGCATGATGAGAAAGTTTATTATGAACATATGAAACAAAATTAATGTAATTGAAAGTGCAGTTGGCACGGACTATAATTAGCTATAAGTAGTTAGTATTTATTGCTTTATGTTAACAAGCGGCGGTCTGGCAGATATATTTTTAGATGTGCGTTTCCGATGACAATTTACAGGCGTCCTGTGGGATGTACGTATTCGTTCTAAGTGTATCGCAAATAAATCCTCCCTAATTTGATGGGCGACACACTCGCTACCATTTTTTATTTCTTACACATAACTTTATTTTGTGCTAGTGATGTGCCACTTTTATTTATGAATTTGCTTTAGTTTTTCTAAAGAACTTAATATTTGGGAAAAAGTTCGTAACGTGCAATGCGCAGTGTTCTGTACTTGTAATTGATTAACTATTACTCGTTAACTTGTTGAGACTAGTTAAAATATGTTTAATAGTTCTGTTATCCTTTTAACTTTCTAACGTCGTAATATTTTTGAACAACCTGTGCAACGATACTCCACATCACGGGCAGGAAAAAAATCATCCCCATTTTACTATGAGCATTATGACACAAACCTCTGTGGTTTTTATAATGCTATCCTATGATTGTATGTAACTTTTGTTAAATGATACTTTAAATGTAGGGGGAGGTACCTCACCCAATTTAAAAAAATATATTATACTGCTTTGTTGACGTGATCATTATGTTATCATGTAAATACAGCTCTCTCGTAACAAGAGACGACGAGCTATAATATAATACCGTGGACAGACGGACGGACATGGTAAAACAATTTTTTCTATTTTATTATTCACCACGGAACCCTAAAACGCCAAAGACAATTAACAAAGTGTGCACTAGCAACGGCATACCTGTGATTTCTATCTGCGAATATCAAGTGTCGCTCAACTTGGTTGGGTGACCCAAATACATTTGCCTCTCGTGTTACAATAACTCTTTGACCGCGGACTCGACCTTAGATAATCTGTACTTAAAGGACCTCTTCAACTGCTATTTACTCTGCTTACATACCGTTAAATTAATGACAGTTGGTCTGTGAATTCAAGGTGATCTAGAAATTATGTATTTAGAACATGTAAACGTTTTTATGAATATTTATTACTGTATCTGGTGGTATTGCCAGATGACAGGAGAGTCATAACAAATAAATATGGAATGAAAAAAAAATGTGATGTAATGATAGTCATTGCATAAAAAGTAATAAATAAAAAATGGGTTACCAAATCGTTAGTGGCTGAACGGTAATGTGGGTTGTGCTAAAGTTAATTAAATTGTGAAGAAAGAAAAGCTTAACGTACCTATTCAGTTTACTTTATTTGTCTTGAAATAAAAGGATTGAATATTGAATTGTGGACCCACTAATCTTTATTCAAAAAAAGTGGGTGAATGTTTAAACTGTTATAATATTGTGTCAACTTGCTTAGCACGTCGTTCATATAGGTCGTAATATTATAACAAATATTACTTATGATTGAACTTTAAACAGTGTGTTTAGTCTTTAAGAGAAGACCATAATTTTGTTTATTTAGTCTACTATTGAAGCAGCAGATTTCTTCGAAAGCAGGCAAGTAACTGTGATTTGATTGAATGTTTAGAGTCGCAACGTTGTAGTTGATATTATCGACGCTGGCTGCGTATTGCTATTTGCCAGTACTGGCAGCACTGGCAGACTGGCAGCACTGGCACGCCACGCGCGGAACTCGGCTGATTTTCCCCGGCGGGAGTGTGCGTGGATCGAGTTTCACACGCTGGCAGCGCGCGTGTGTGCGTGAGCCGCGCCAGACTTCTTGGCAACGCGCGCCAACGCAGCGTCTAAGGGCTCGTTTATACCACACCGAGCACTAGTTTTTATCACCTATTAATAGCCGCTAATAGCGCATTTACTGTTCCATTGATGGGAAGCTTTATCGCTAAAGCTATGTCCGGTTTTTTGTTTAATGCGGGTAATTGGCGTTGTCTATGCGCTGGCTCGAGGAGCTGGTCTTGTGAGAGTGCCGACTGCAGTAAAAAGACAGCTATTGTCTCAAAGATATGGTGTAATGGGAAAACTAATTGGTGTAGACAGATAATGGACGAAGTTAACAACCGAACTAATTTGGACTCGCCTAAATTCGACGAAAACTCAAACCTACTAACCGTGATAAGGTTGTTACAATATTTGGTACCTAATTTGGTCGACCATACTTGAGAAAATAAATTTCCTACGTTAATTGTGTCATTTACGGACAATTGAAATACTTGTGTAATAATGTAATGAATCAGCAGGTTTAAGACTCGCCTTTACCAGTTACATTATGAGCATGTACGTGTGTGTGTGTGTTGCTATACGACACACGGAGACAACCCGACGCCTTGCATCGGAGCTGCATATGTAGCTTACTTAAGTCATATAAATTGTCCTTTAATTAAAAATAACATTATCTGATGCAATGTCACGATATTAATAACCTGTAACTGGCTGAATAGGGTTTCTTTTGCCATCGGAAAAACAAAATTTGTCTCTGGAATAAATCAGTGTAAAATTAAAAATGGAATCTTAATGAGCACCTAACTATTTTTGCTAGAAATTTTTATGTTTAAATAGACAATGATTATAGTAACGGGTAGGTAATTAATAATGTGAGTAACTTTGTGATAATATAAGTTATAAGTGCCATAGTAACATTAGGGCGCCCGGGCCGAGCGTATTGAATATAAATAAAAAAGCAGGCAACACCCGGCCATCTAGTTAATAATATGAGACATAGTGAAAGGGAGTGACTGGTATCTCAAATTAAATCTCCCGTTGATTTCCTTGAGTACGATTAATTTTGCTACACTTCATAACTCTCTAGATCGCGTCGCTGCGATCGCGCCACTAACTAGGTTGAAGTGTTGAACTCACATTCGTCCGTGTAATGTAGGCTGTTTTCTCTGATTTGTAACTTACTGCGGAAAATTATAAAAAGTAACACACTTAGCTCAAAATCTGTTAAATGCTAGATGAAATTAAGCTTAAAGGAACAAAGTGGCATTGTGCTTTAATATCGAGGAAACATTTTGTTGTGTTCTGAATATCATCCACAATAGGGATGTTGACTAATTTTAGGATTCAATTTGATTTTATAGATAGAACCTTAAGATTCATGAAAAAAATATTATAAAAATAATAATCTTCAATTTAAAGACAAAAATTGATAAATAAAAATCATTTTCAAATTTCCCATCAAAAACGTCACGTGACGTCACTAGCCGATATTCAATACTATCTGTCGACTGAAGTTAGTTGCACTTGCATATAAAATAAGAACAGTGACGTCATAAGCTCAAAATGAGGTTTGTGGTCACGTGACAATGAGTACTATTTTTAACATTTTAAAATAATTATATTTAATTTATTGTGATTGATTTCGACAAAAGAATAATATTTTAGGTGTTTAAATGTTTTCCTTGATACTTTAAACATAAATTTATTTTAATTTACTGTTAGTGTCAAGTCAACATCCCTATTCCACATGCATTCAAAACCTGAAAGCTTCCCACAGCGCGAGCGCAGGGAACAGGATGTCTTCAGCGAGACAATTACAAAATGAACGGAGCGCAGTTGACTTGGCAAACTGCTCAAGCTATTTTTAATTTCGTACATCCGTTTTACGAATGATGTTTTCTTGAAATAAATGATTTTATCAATAAGTGAATAATAATTAACAAGATTTTCTGGTAGTTCCTTTTTACTATAGATTTGTATTAATATTGATTTGACCCATCAATTTAAAAAAATAGATATGAGCGGTAGTCAATTATACAATATCTGATAGTATTTTAAATTACGCACATAACTTGAGAAATTAGAGGCAAGTGCAGTCTTTAAATGACCCGGTCCTATATTATCGGTCATACATTAAATCACTATTAATCAGTATGTACCTAAGTGGCTACAGACAACATATAATATGTCGATACGAAACGTAGGCACTCTTAACTCTTTCGCAAAGCGTGCATAATCAAGAGCGTATTTACGGCGACGCAGGGTATCTAAAAGCACAGAGTATAAATATATTGCGTATACTTGTTAATTTTCATAATCTGCACCGGACCGGTCGGTGATAAGGTCCTTGTTGTAACACCAGATATACGATATTAGCGTGTAATGAGAGCGAATATGTCTGCAATGAATGTTTGTATAGAGTTTGCTTGCGTTGTCTACGTAAACTTGTTTTTTAGAAAGCCCGAAATAAATAGTAAGATTAATCATTTGCTCCGATATGAACCATTTAACTCTTCGATAATATATAAAAGTTCCTTAAAAGCCAAGCTTGCTTCAGTCAAGTAACCGAATTAGTTTCCTATTGAATTGAAACTAATGTCATGGCATGGCTTGCGTGTGAGTTTATTAGGGTTTTGTTTGTGTTATTGTTAATTATAGATTACTAGCGAGGAATTATTAAGTAAAACTGTATAAATAAGCATGGTTCGTCGCTCGCTCTCTCGCTCTCTCGCTGGTGATGTGACAAGAAGCGAAGCGAGGCGGTTGGTCGGCTTTGAGTCGCCGCCGAGTCTCGGATCACTGCGATGCATTACGGCGCGGCGGCCTACTAGCTTTCTATAACCAGATAATATTTAATTTGTAGGGAAATGGAGGATACGCGGCGTTGCACGCCGTGGGAAGCGTTTCGGAATGCCGAAAATGAAATATACTCTTACATGAAACAACGCTACAAGGTAAATAAGGAAAGGTAATTTAAGTAATTTCTCAGATCGGTAAGAAACTGGGAACTGAAATTGTTTATTTTGGTCGTCCAATTTTAATTAGTTGCTTCACGTGTCTTTTTAGGGTTTCTAAGTAAAATCAGAACCCCTATAGTTTTGTCATGTCCGTCCGTCCGTCTGTCCGTCTGTCTGTCCGAAGCAAAGCGCCGCGCCGAGACTTTTAATGCTAGAAAGCTATAATTTGGCATGGATATTTATTAAAACTCCAGAATTGTAGAATAAATATTGAAAAACATTTTTTCAGGGTACCTCCCCTACATGTAATAAACGTGAGGATGATTTTTTAATTTGTCGCATACCTACCCTGTGTTGGGTATCGTTGAAAAGGTTTTCCAAAAATATTTAAATAAACAGCATCTTTAGAAAGTATGTTTATTGAGGGTGGTAGAGCCATATTAAGCATGAAACCGCTTAAAATGTTACAAGTAGCTAAATCCATAGAAATCTATAGCCAGAGAATAAATAAACATTTATCTTTCAATGCAACGGGTACTCACGGTTCGTAGGTATTTTATAATACTATATTTCGACTTACATATATCGTGGTCACAGCGAGTCTATTGCAATTAAAATGTTCAGTGTCCGTGATACGTTAAACGTATGCGTTTAAACTTTAAATCAAACATCAATCATTTCAAACCTCGGCCTTAGCTCACATTTCACACACAGCCAACTGAAATAACAACGAAGCATTTGATTGTATCATTTCGATATTGATAACCTTCATGACGTTGCATACGTCAAGTTATTCCTCGTAATCGGAGTCAGCGTAAAGAGAATGCGAGACATACCGGCGACGAGTGGGATAGGTCAGACGAGCCACGTACTGTTTCCACGTATCACGCCACCGAGCTTGTCAGTTGTCCACTATATGAACTTTACTATGAGCTATATCTTATATATGGGCTATATCCCTCTAGGTACTTATGATGCGTCTTAACGTTTAACGTTAACGTCTTCATGTTTCATCTGACGTCATTAATGTCGTTATTCTTTGACGCATGCGAAGGTATTTTGTAAATGTCACTTGAGATGTGTAAATTGAAACATATAGAGCGAATCTTATCTAATCTGGTCAATGTTGTAACAATATAAAAGGTTGAGTTATTATGTTTATTTTTAATAATTACATAAGTAAAATACAATATGCCTGCCTGCAAAGCGAGAGGTTCCGGGTTCGATCCTGACCGGGGCAGATATTTATGTGACAGATAAATAAATATTTGTATTCGGGTCATGGGTGTTACTGTGATGCGTTATATATATCGTCCATGCCACCCGCGACACAGGTTAAAACCTACTGCGGGGGTATGAGTGTGTAAGCGTTTAAAAAAACTTATTAACTAGTTATATCGAGTGTCAAAGACGGACGATGTAACCCTTAATTAAAAGAAAACTAGTAAAATATAAAACACACATCATTTATATGTTAATTCACGTCAATTGGATGAATCTCCGTCGCGGTGTCATGTTTCTCACAGGTGTGCGGTCGATATTAAAATTTAATGTGAAATTAATACTTTATTTTGGAAGTTTCAAATTATTATCGAATATTCTCTGACATATGATCTTATTTTTATGGATTTAATGATGTCTGGTAATGGTTGACCCTTCGAGTGTATTTTTAGAGTTTAAAACTCGTGGAAGAGGTATGAAAATAGCGTAACGTTTTATGCTATTATATAAATTAACAAGAAAAAAAGCATATGTTGGCTTGATCGTTTTTTTTATGGAAATAGCCGGCAAAAGAGCTGACGATCCACCTGATGGTAAGTGGCTATCGTCGCCCATGGACATCAGCAACACCAAAGGCATCACTGATGCGTTGCCGGATAAGAAAAAGAGAAGAAAAAGAAAGAAAAAAGCTTGATCGTTTAATTTTAGAACGTAATATTGATAAATTCATATACTATACGGTTTGGTTCCCTGAATTCATATAAAATTATAAATTAAAATAATGAGTCTTAACTTAATAAAAAAAATTACACTCACATTAATGTTTTCCCGGCAGGATTCGAATCCTTCGTTAGATAGACTGAATTACCAACGACTCCGTGATGTCATGTCATAATTTATTTTAAATCAAAATTATATTAGTCTAAGCGGCAAGTTAATGACAAAACAATGTTTAACTTGAACTCTGTCATTTAGTACCTCGTGTCATCGAGCTTAATACAAAGTTGATGTGTTTTTAAACGTTCCATAATAATGATAACGAAGTCAATTTGTATGGGATTTTACTATCCTTATAAAATGTATGAAAATGTGATATAAAAAATTAACAAATAAATGAGTTTTAGGTCCGTTAGTTCATTTATAAGTTATGACGTAATAATAATAAAAACAATTTTTTGACTGGAATTTCTATATTAAAATATTGTGTGCTCTATGGCAGGGTCCGGTCTACAGCCGATCGCGTTGATGTCTTTTTCACGGAGTCGATAGAAATAGTAGAAAAACGCGTTATTCATATTTTATAACGTTCGATACTATAATTGATGTATTTTATAAATAAATATCAAGTTACATGTAATTGGTGCGGGTTAGCAGGCAAAGTGGATCGTTCTGAAAATCAGTGACAAGTTGGATATGGCTCCTTTGCATATTTGAAACGATTGTTGTTTTTAGGTCTTGATAGGTTTATCGCAGATACAGGTTTGCCTGTCTATTTTTCAGGACCTCTACCACTGTAAAATATATTTAATACCTACTCATTAGCGATTGCAACCATTTCAAATTTGAAACCATATTTTTGGACAATAGTCCATGGCACCCACGACACTGGGAATCCTAGTATGGGGCTATGAGTGTGTAGTGTTAAATTCGGTTCAATTTTATTTAATTTTCAATCAACTCTCACGGTCTATTCATAGGTCAAGTAAACAATGTATGCTTAAAGTGTAATTTGTAACAATTGTCTTTGCTGGATAATACCGATTGAGCGGGTATCGACATGTGCCATCGATATTGACTATTGTGTGATAATTGGAACTGCTATATCGTCGTGCGGCCATCGGGCCGGCAAGCAAATCATGTTGCTTTTCATTTTACCATGAATTTTTAATCTTGCATTTATTTTGCCGGTACTCAGTATAGTATTCTATCCGCGTTTAACAAAACACTTAAGATATGGATGTCAATAAAACTATTAGAATATCGCCAGTTACATTCTTTACCTATGAGGTATTTGAGATGTCTATCTCCTTCTATTACTGGAGAAGGTAATGCCGAGAAGATTTATAGTATGTATAGTTTGACACTGTTTAAGTGAAACAATGTTTTCAAATATAAAGTCATCTTATTATCAATAGTAGTTTTATCAGTAGTTTGCTTGAACAGGTTACAGAGAAGAAATAGAAATATATGTGATTTAGTTGTCTGTGTCAATTCTATTTACTTTTATTCGTATCGACTGGGAGTCAGTCCATATTATTTAAAAAAAACAGTAAGTAACAATATATTTTTTCAACCCTACTTGTTTCAATTCAAAGAGTATATTTTTCAATTAACAAACAATTTAAAACTTCAGACTCTGTGAAAGCTTAAATCTGCTAAATGGTTTAGTCTGACGTAAGCAGATAAAACATATTATTTCGGTATGTAGACAAGACCTGCTTGTCATCTTCAGATAAAAGATGCATATCATTTGGGGCGATGATAACATAGATATTGATATTGATATACTGAAATTTTATTTAGTTTATCAATTACCTTGTTCTGTCAAAACAATGAAGATTAACGTCGGTGCGATTTACCGATTTCAGGCTGAGTTATCAATTTAATTATGGGAACAACGGTATTAAAAGAAAGTGGCAAATCCACTCATGGATTAGTTCTTCAAACTGATATAAGGTTGAAAGATTGTAAGGTTAATTTTAGAAGGGATGTGCGTGGGATGTAAAGAACGATGCACTATCACCGTCAGGGCTGAAAGAACTTAGCATCCTCCAATCAGTGACGGATTAAGACTACTTGATGCCCTAAGCAATCCACCCCTATCCGTATGTCAACGTGGTTTTTTGTGCTTCTTCTGGTGCCCCCCCAGACGTGATGCCCTAGGCAATTGCTTAATTTGATTAAGGGTTATACCGTGACTGCCTCCAATGAGAAAGATCTAGTGCCATAGTTTTCTCCAAGTTAGTTACTTTACTTGTTACTATGTTATGGCTTGAACTTTATGGAAGTAGTTTCTTGAACTAATTTTATTTTAATCATTTATATTTTAATTACTTCCATAAGCATATAGGTTTACTCCACTAAACATTTTTTCAATTCATGTCAGTAAAATGGAGGAGCACCGAAGTGATTATTGGAAGTTCTCATATAACTTATATCTTCTATCTTTAAGAACGTTAATTATTATCTACAATTATAACCAGGACACGCCCTTTAAAAATTTCGTAACTTAATATCTGCGTATCAATCAATAAACAGACAGAATTAATTAAGTATGTGTAATGTTAACTAATGTTGAATGAAACATCAATTTGGATTATTTTAATATTTGAGTATTATTATTATTATTACATACTGTATTTTATACCATGTTTTATATCAAAGACTTGACCCTTACAGGGTAAAGAGACCGTGAAAAGGACTGAGAGAACTTAACACGTTCCCATTCCAGTGTGTGGCGTAATTATATTTTGTTAGCTTGTGGTATTAAAATTAAAAACTCGTGTACAAGACATCGTGACGAAGATTTCAGTGATAAGTATAATTTATATAAAAATAATAAGTATGTATGTGTAAAAAAATTGCACCTCCAATTGAATTAATAAATAAGATATATGTATGTAGCTTATGACACGCACATACACACGCACACATTTATACACTTACACACTCACACACACACACAAATTACTCTTAAGTTTTCTTAGTTTTTAAGCATAACTGTTCATAAATCCTGTGTAATTCGTTTTTGGCCATAGCATTTAAGTAATTGTTTTGGCAGCAATAAGTAATTTTGTAAACGCTGTTGGATTACCTAACAAATACATAGGTAAATAAAGTTTGTATGTTTACTCTCAATGATTCATATTGATTTTCACATGAACAAGATGGAACTATACAACATGCAACCGAGTTATCATGATGGTAATTGATCTCGCAAAGTGATGTGCTCATGTCCAGCTAAACAGATAATTAGCCCTCTTAGGAATCATTTGATATGCAATTATCCGACGGATCACATTTTTTTTAAATATTCAAGATAACCACTCAATACGAAACAGATTATTCACTAATCCTGATTTCTTCGATGTTGCAAAATTTAAGATAAAATGTTCTCGAGATATCTGGCGCTAACTTACGCAACAGATAAAATAAAACACAGATATCTAATAAGTTGTACATTATAAAGAGACCGGCTATCCAAGTAAAATTTTGATGTTGGCAAAATGAATAACTTTTACTGCCAAATTGCAGCGACTCAAATTAATTTAATTAATAATTAAAAGCATAAATAAATATATTACTATACTTTTCGGTATTTGATAAAATTAAAAAATACAAACAGAACTAAACAATAAACTTTACTGTGAAAATTCCACTTAAATATGAAAATATAAGTTATAGTTAATATATGGAAAATAAAACTAGGTTCAGATCTCAACCAACCTACAGTGAGTGGAGCGCACTGTATTGTACCAGATGCAGTGGACGTGGTGCTCGTTTACGTGACTCAGGCCCATTCTGACGGATTGAGCAAATGGCTCGTTATCAGATAATCGTTGGTGGGGTAAATAAACTTTAGTAAACACTGAAACGAACGGTATTGCAGCGACACACTAATCTACCATCTGTCAAAATCTGATACACGTATGTAACGTAGCGCACAGACACCAGCCCGCAGTGTGACAGAAGGTACGATGCAAGTGTCGCGCTCCAAACGATCCAGTGTCGGGTTACAGTCTACAGTTTCGCCGACCACCGCGTCATATCACAAGGCTTTATTAGAAAAAAAAAGTTTCTACTCACTGTTTATCCGGTAGAGGTACACAAACACTTTCGCGCAAGCGAGCGCAACGAACGAATGGTTGTACGTGAGAACGGTCACCCGCGAATGAAGTACGAGTAGAGGGCTAGAGGCCGTGCGTGCGTTCGGAGCAGCGTGCGTTCAAAGTTTGAGCGCGACCGGTCGCCGGTTCATGTATATATGGGGCGGTACACGCTGCGATTGGCTATGTCGCCCGCCTGAGTCACGGCTACGTCACCAGTGAAAAGCCTGCAACTTTGGTCCTCCGTGGAAACCGTGGCTACGGCGGTAGCTGAGCAGAAGAACAAGTGATCAAACTGTCTAAAACGCTCGTAGCGGCGTTTGGATATTTAAAATCGCGATTAAAAGAAGGACGTTGACTTTGCATCGAAATCACTCTAGCTTTTTGATGTGAGGCATCTATTGGCGCGCTTTGGGGGTAAGGCCCGGTAAGGTCGACTCGTATGACGAAACGGAAAACGGCATCACGTTCTCTTATGCCGTCTTTCCCCCTCTCCGTCCTTCCGCACTACGGCTCTTCGTTGTGTGTGGGTGTGTGTCCGTTACTGTTATAGAAATACAGATATCACTGAAGATACAGAGAATTATATTTCAGTAACTGCATTGTAAAAACGTTCATAATATTAAAAATATTTGTCTTATTGTTACGTTCTAATATTCAGGTTGTCTCTCTTATTTAGGATGAGTATTTTATTGTTGTTAAATGTAAATTAACGAAATTTCTTTCGATGTGTATGATGGTTGTCTGGAAGAGACCGCTAATTAGTAATAATACAGCTAGTAGTACTTATTTATCTTTATAATTAGTGTTTCTGTAAATCTTATTGGAATAAAAAAAGGGATAGGTATGTATTGTTGGAATTGTATTATAAAAAGTAGACCGTGACTAAACCCAAGAATTCACTACTTGTCTGGACTAAAATGCGGGCTTTTCCACATTTAACTGGTCGGTAAATTATTATAGCATTCAATGTTAATTAAGAGGAATATTTTATGCTCCGCGCACATTACACTTTGAAATCTTCCATGGCGAGTGGAAATTAGTTATAAGTATTGTATGATAGAATAAGTGGTAAAAGAGGGAAAATTAGAGGGTTCCATCGTCACAGTAGCCGCAGTAGATTATGCCGATTTTTGACAAGGTTGTGATGTTATAATCTAAATTATACAAATAATCTACATATATTATACAAAAAAATCGAATGTTTAAGTTTTTTTCATTTATTTGAACGCACTTATCTCTGGAACTAACAGCGGCTTTTGAATTTTTGTGTGCAAGATATTGTTAATTAAGGCTATATTATCATAATTTCATATAGAAAGGAGTTGTTTCACGGATTGTACCGGTATTCACATTAAAGTTCAAGCAAAGCGAGTGCTACTACTATGTATTAATCAATAGGTATACTATTTATTCAAATCAAGGCTAATGCAAGTCAATAGTAATTCTAATTACTACTGTTACTAAATAGCCCTTCAAAATAATTGGGGAGATTAGCAACAAGCCTATGTTTGCCGACAACAAGCCTAAGATTACAGTCTGAAAACCTGAAAGTCTACAAGACAATTGCAGCAACTATAATTTACAAATACTACTTCACTCAATATTATCCATAGACAGTTAAATACTGAAGGTGTTGCTTCTAACTCCATAGATTATTAAAACTTACAAGTTTAATTCCTTATTCAAACATGTATTGTTTAGACTACAAGAGGCTTAGCGGTAAATCCATACGACAACCGCCGCAATACGTTCCGGATTTATAAGTCTTCCTACAATTTACTGTAACTTAAGGATTTAACCCTGAACCCTAAGTTAGGGTGCAAAAACATCTGTTTCTATATGTATAATAAAACTGCAACTGATAAATGTCTGAACATCTATACTAATACATATTATAAAGCTGAAGAGTTTGTTTAGTTGAACGCGATAATCTCAGGTACTACTACTACTTTTGAATTGAAAAAATATTTTTGCGTTTGATAGTCCATTTATTGAGGAAGGCTATAGGCTATATAGCATCATGTATTTTAGTAGTTAGTATTTTCCACAAAACGCGGGTGAAACCGCGGGGCACAGTTGGTTAAATATATTTGAAAAACCTTTTTGTGGGGGTGTGTATTAATGTGCGTGTTTTCACTAATCTGAAAAACGGCTTAACCAATTTAGGTGAAATTTTCACTGATGTATAACAATATATGACAAGATTCACATTCGAAAAGAGTTTAAATTATTTACATTTGTCTTCTTGTTTCTTCGTGCTCTTTGTTTCGGAGGTTATCGTATTAGATTAGAGCACTGCAGTACTAAGTTAGTCGGGACACAAATAGATCTTCTAAATGTCTGTTCTAAACGTCATTATGATTATATTACTCACTTACCGCATCATTAAAGATACAAAGTTCATCGAAATGATAAATAAAGAGAGCAAAATATTTATATTTAGTAAACATAGCATTTATCATGTGATAACGTAACGCAGCGAAGAGATACTAAGATTATGACATGTGCTCTGATTAGAAGAACATCAAAGGCGTAAAAATTGTCGTGGCTGGACATATGCAAATACTTGTACTATCAAAAAAATGTAATCACACTTATTCACTTCACACATAGTCAAGATAAGATACCTTGATCTATGTATAGCAATCTTTCTGTGAAAATTCAAAATTGTTCTAGGATTTACACAATTATTGCTTAGTTTCTACTTTGGCACATTATATTATTAGTAAACTAAGTCGAGTAGTTTGGCGGCTGGGTAGAAAGATGTAAAAGTAGTGCCAAGTAGAAAAGATGTAAAAAGATATGAGGTATTTTTTTTATTGAAATATAGATTTTCTACCTTTTAACAAATCTAAATAAACTTACTTTGCCCCTTTGCCGTTATAATAGCCCTCGTTCTAGTAGAGCGGGGCGCTACGGTCATATGCTTTGAAAAAAATGAAGAGCGCTCATCCTTCCAACCCGATTAACCAAAATATATAGGTACCCAAAAGTTTACAACCATTTTTACTGTTCCATCGACATTGAACGACAGACGCTATGTCAAAAAATAAAAATATATGCGGCGTCAAACCAAAAGATTAACTACCAGCATCTCATCTATCTAAAACAGTTTATTTAACATAATAAAAATACTCGTCAATCATACAAGAGCTAACATTCGGGAATTCAATATTTTCACCAAGAATAGGGATGTTGACTAATTTTAGGATTCAATTTGATTTAATAGATAGAACCTTAAGATTCACGAAAAAAATATTATAAAAATAATAATCTTCAATTTAAAAACAAAAATTGATAAGTAAAAATCATTTTCAAATTTCCCGCCAAAAACTTCACGTGACGTCACTAGCCGATATTCAATACTATCTGTCGACTGAAGTTAGTTGCACTTCCATATAAAATAGGAACAATGACGTCAAAAGCTCTAAATGGCGTTTGAGGTCACGTGACAGTGAGTACTATTTTTAACATTTTAAAATAATTTTATTTAATTTGTTGCGATTGATTTCGACAAAAGAATAATATTTTAGGTTTTTAAATGTTGTCCTTGATACTTTAAACATAAATTTATTTTAATTTACTGATAGTGTCAACATCCTTGTTCTTCCTGTGCAAAGAATATACGCACCGGGTATTTCCCCATACAAAATAGGTAATCTTGTGAATAAAAAATCTAGTAACTGGTGCAGTAACTATATACAATTGCAACATGACTGAGCAAGAGGAAAGAGGCAGTACTCATGCTGTACTCGTATATAATTATCGAGACAACTGACGCAATGAAATATTTGACCCGTCAGGAATGTCATGGCTTTACTAGGACTGATTGTAGCACCAGGAAAGTTGTCCAGTTTTGCGGAGTAAAATTAACCTGAGTTATTTTTAGACCATATATTGATCCATTTATTGATTAAATAAAAGGAGGTTCTCGCTTGGGTTGTATTTTTTTGTTTTTGTTTTAATTATTGTTACTAAGGTAACTTCTAACTAAGGTAAGTTCTAAGGAACTCGCTTGTTGTCAACCGATTTGGAAGATATTTTAATAAAAATGATAGTTTAATGTAATGAAATATTTTTTTGGTATTTTTTTAACTAGTGGGCTTAACTAGTGGATCTTAGAGATCTTAAGGTGGAAAGCCCCTTGCAACCCAAAAAAGTCTGTCGGTTTGAAGGCTATATGGAATAATTACTTTTTAACAAAAAATAAAACCAACGAAAAAAAAACTGAAAAGCAAAAAATAAAATAAACCATTTAGTATTATAAATTAAGATCCGAAATTAACAGTAAATAAATAATTTTGAGACCGTGCCAAACAAACAACCAAAATTAATTACATAAAGTTCATATTATGAGGGCAGCGGCATGCGATGCACACGGCAGCAGCAGCGCGGCGCACATCTTTTCGCCGTTGGTTTTTTCATTGGTTTGGCACCGCCTCAAAATTATTTATTTACTGTTAATTTCGGATCTTAATTTATAATACTAAATGGTTTATTTTATTTTTTGCTTTTCAGTTTTTTTTTCGTTGGTTTTATTTTTTGTTAAAAAGTAATTATTTTTTAATTTTTAGTTGCTATAATACTTATAATTAATAATAAATTATTGATTTTATGAATTATAGATTCAGTTACCAGGTAAAAATGTAGTAGATGAAATATCAATCATCCCCTATTTTCGTACCTATAGGGGTAAAATTTTGTTTTGAAATTTAAACAAGAGTAACCTTAAGGTATATACTATTCAATAAAAAAAGAATCATCGAAATCGGATCATCCAGTACAAAGTTATTGGGGTTAACATGTAAAAATTCCGGGTAAAAAACGGGTGAATAATCAATCATTCCCTATTTTCGTACCTTTAGGGTGGGAATAAAATTTTCAAAAAAATATGGGACCAACTTCAGGACATACCCTATCCAATAAAAAAGAATCATCCAAATCGGACCACCCTGTGCCGATTTCTGCGTGATCATACAAAAAAAAAAAAAAAAAATATACGTGTCGAATTGAGAACCTCCTCCTTTTTTTTTCGTCGGTTAAAAATATAAACTATAGTTAAACTGGCTCATTTGATATGCGATATGGATCTTGTTCAAAATCGGTCGCCTAGTAATTATTACTCCTCTCTAATTACAAGCTGTTAAATAAGAAGAATAAGATGCATCACAATGAAACTTAACCAAACATTCTAACTATTCGTAAATCCTTGAGTTTTATCATGCGGCTTTTTTCTACCTGTATCAACTATTTGTTGATTCTCGTACTAATATGTGGCAGATAACATTATTTACGAAAATCTTCGTCACAATCAGCTGACTGAATGTAATTGTTTACAATGGGTATCTGCGAGCGGTTTATTACATCCACATGTATAATAGGGATGTTGACACTATCAGTAAATTAAAATAAATGTATGTTTAAAGTATCAAGGAAAACATTTAAACACCTAAAATATTATTCTTTTGTCGAAATCAATCAATATAAATTAAATATAATTATTTTAAAATCTTAAAAATAGTACTCACTGTCACGTGACCTCAAACGCCGTTTGGAGCTTATGACGTCATTGTTCCTATTTTATATTAAAGTGCAACTAACTTCAGTCGACAGATAGTATTGAATATCGGCTAGTGACGTCACGTGACGTTTTTGGCGGGAAATTTGAAAATGATTTTTATTTATCAATTTTTGTTTTTAAATTGAAGATTATTATTTTTATAATATTTTTTTCGTGAATCTTAAGATTTTATCTATAAAATGAAATTGAATCCTAAAATTAGTCAACATCCCTATTCATGCAAGTATTGTTGTTGGTTTAATGTGAAGTAACTACATGGGTATTTTAATCTAAACAGCAACACTAAACGAATTAGTTAATTAGTATCAGGCGTTACTATGGTATATACTTTAAAACATGTGTGGCACCTCCCTCCCTCCCACAACGGAAACATGCACTACAATAATTAAACGTATATACCAACATACATACCAGCACCATCACGTGTTTCGCCCCGAAACGGAGCATCATCAGGGTAAGTTGACTCTACAATCATCGTAGAGGTACTAAATGAATTCAACTTTTGAGTTTAATATTTGTCTAATTGTTCCCAAGTGGAGGCATTAACACGTTCACTGCGTCAACACTTTCAAAGAACTTTCAGCCTGTGCTATGGGGACCTCAAAAACCCCTTAACTAAACTTTCCTGTGGTGCGTTAGGGACCTCTTCAGCCCCCTAAAATAGCAGTTTTGAAAATAATTAATATCTTCGTCAAAACCAATGATATATTTATGAGTTTTTTGTGGCTTAAACATAGGCTATGACTCTATCTTTTGGTAGGTTCGCACGCAGTTCTGACATTAGGGTAAATCGCTATTACAAAAAAAATATTAGGGATCTGTTGTATCCCGTTCCGCAACAGATGATGGTTCAATATGTGTAGCTACTAGTGATGGGAATAAAATAAAATCCCAGTTGTCGATAGGTAAAAAAGTTTTATTACAAAAAATGGTTGTCTGTAAAGTCGGTTTACGGACGGTAGTTTAACGTGACAACGTCATGACAAAGCTCCGCTCCGCTCCGCCCCGCTCCGCTCCGCCCCGCTCCGCCCCGCCCCGCTCCGCTCTTCTCCGCCCCGCTCCGCTCCACTCAACTACGATCGCCTATGGCATCGGCTACGATACGCCGATCGTCCGATCGCCCTGCGCTCATCGTTATCACGTCAAAAAAAATTGGTACATATGAATAATTTAATATTTAAAAAAAGTGTTATAAAGAAAAGTTTGTGATGAAGGTTTTTGAAGTTATACTGCTTTAGGTGCGTTGTGAAATAAATAGAAAAAATAATGAGAGTGAAATTTTAAGATTTGTAACACGGACGGTGACACAAAAAACGTCACGTGCGTTTTTAAAAACGCTCGTTTTGAAAAATCATTATTATTATATTGTTTTCTTAATATTGTTAAAATATTATTTTTTAATATTGTTTTTTTTTATATTGGTTTTTTGATGTCATAGAAGTATAACTTCGCACGCGCGTACGTAAGTACACGTTTATGTTATTTTTTTCTTACCAGGACGATTCAACATCTCATAATCCGAATCACTATCACTGGCCACTGGCGGGATATTTGTATGTTTTGCAAAATTTTTATTTTAACATCCGATGCATACGTTCCTGTATAATCCAACGTTGACTTATTTACATACTTCCCGCACTTTTTAGGGTTCCATACAAAAAAACGAAAAACGGAACCCTTATATCACTCGTGCGTTTGGGCGACCGCCGTTCACAGCCAATTTACTCCGACAGAACTGGACCAAATGAGTTGAAATTTGGTACTCATGTACATGTTTGTGACCCAAAGACGAAGGTATAAAGTAAACAACTGAATTTTGAAAAAAAAAATAACAAATCTGTTTTGCGAACCGTATCGCGTTGTATGTCAAATAAAAGGGCTTGTTGTAATGATTTCAGACATATTTTTTTATAGTTTTACAATAGATAGTTTTAAAGTTATTAAAGAAAGAACGAAAATTACTTAAATATTATATATACTTACTAGCTGCCCGGACAGACTTCGTTCTGTCAAAAGTCTTTTTTATTTTGAAATGTAAGCTATCCTATCTTTCAAGTTGGATCAAACTGCACATGGTGTGCAAATTTCATTAAAATCGGTTAAGTAGTTTAGGAGTCCATCGCGGACAAACAACGTGACACGTAATTTATATATATTAAGATATATATAATATATACTTAAATATTGGAGGAAAACCTACAAGAAGTCTTAAAAAATGACAAAAATTAATAAAATAGAAATATAACGGTAAACATAAAATCAACGTACGGAATTCTCTCCAAGCGAGTTTAACTAGCACTTGTCAAGGTTTTTCATTTTAAAATAACTCATTGTTCGTATTTACGAGCGTAATAATTTGATATCGAAGCGCGAACTTAACGATCGCTACATGAACATCCCTAAAACAAAACTTGTGGTGCTCGTGCCTCCAACTCTCCCGTCCTTGCGGCTACGGGGCTCACGATTCACGGGTATCAAAGGAAACCCCCAACGCAAGGAGTGAATATATTTTCACTTCTGTGCGGTAGGGACCTCGTCGACCCCTAAAATATTTTATTACACCATTGCTTCAAAATTTAAGCGGGAAGCAAATATGTATAATTGTCATTATCATACACATAGAACTTTAGATGTTATTGCTTCCCGCACAGAGTGAAAGAACACGATTTTTGACGCCGCACAGTATGAAAGTTCTGCACGGGATCTCGTAGAGATCCCTAACGCACCGAACGTGTTAAAATGCTAAACCTCTGAATCCAGTAACTTTGAACATATTAAGATATAACCGCATGATTTATAGACAACTAGCTGCCCGGACAGACTTCGTTCTGTCAAAAAAATTGCAATAAAATAATATTGCGACTATAAATTGAGATGTAAGCTATCCTATCTTTCAAGTTGGATCAAACTGCACACGGTGTGCAAATTTGATTAAAATCGGTTAAGTAGTTTAGGAGTCCATCGCGGACAAACAACGTGACACGTAATTTATATATATTAAGATATAAAAAAGGTTTAGGTACCCATTTCATTTGGCTACTTTTGATAAGCGAAATAAAAAAAATCCAGTTTGAATTCCGAGGCCCACTATGGATGTAAGTTTTGATATTATTGTACATGTAAACGTAACTGGAAGGTTCATGTAGCACTTTTTATAGTATTTAGGTAATGTACTATAGTTACTTATTAATGTTAATGCCGACTATAATCCCGCCTGGTAAAAGGTAATAAGGTAAAGTAAATCCTCTTTATTCTAAGGGTTATTAAAAACCCCACGGACCATCGCTACAGTATCCTGAGCTGGTCTCTTTACCATATGAATGTGACTAACCCGACGGCACTTGTGTATGGTAAGGCACCGCCCGATAATATAATTATTAAAATAGTTTTCTACGTGCTTAAGTTTCAGGAACAAAATATAATCAATGTAGGTTAGGTATCACTAATTATTTTATTGAAAATAAGCATTAAAAAAATAAACATCTTAAAACAATCAAGTTTTAAATACAATTGATAAACATAAAAAACCACGACCTTATTTGGACTAGGAAATTGTAGCAAGGAAACGATTTGTAATCTACGTCTAAACATACAGATGGAATGTTTCAGAAATAACTCTACATACATATGTTTATAAAAAATATGGATGTGGAAATTTTAGCCACTAGAGTTAAGTAAATATAGAACAATTTCCGAATCCTGATAACATTATATCTATTTGTTTAGATATTATGCATTTCATTGATGTTATATTCCACTATTTTTGTAAGGTTTCCGGCAATCATGTGATTTAATTATTATGTTTTTCCTGTTACAACTTATTACAAATTATTACTTAGTGATTACAAATTATGTTATTGTAATTTTTTTATAAACCTAGATTCAGAAAAGTTATTTTTTTAAACATTCTTCTAAATACATTCCTCTTTTATTTATATCTGTAACACTAACAGCACTGTTATACTCATCTTAAAATGAAATAAGATATGAATAATTTCGTAACGCGGTTAACTTCATTTAAACTTTCCAAGTAGCAAATACCATCACAATTTCTAAGTATGTAGCTAATATTGTCCATGACTAGTTCACGCACCCTGTATTCCAATTCATTTAGATTAAACTACTTGCTAATAAAGTTACGCAGAGTAATGAGTGCTAAGTAGATTAAATTCCAGCTGGCTAGTACTCGGACTCGGTGCTCGGTGCTCGGTAGTGGAGTGGATCACGTAAACATGACACCATGCGTGTCGTTGGCACCAACCATGAAGACAGCTTGGCGGCACCGCTTGCACTACGGTAGCCATGTTGGTGCAACAGTTGGGACACGTCGGGATTTGTTTTTAATAATTTGAATTCAATACGCTTGAGAACTATAATTATTAAGTATAATTCTAAATCGGAATATTGTTCAAATCGTAAATAATGTTTATATTAGCTTTGGTAGCTTCATTTCGCTCTATCTGCTTTTTGTTTTATAATCTGAGGTTTAGGGTCCTTAGTCAGTTGTAATTTTTATGTTTATCGACGGTATTCTTATTGATAGACTGTATTTTTTATATGAAACATACACACACACTCACAAACATACACACACACAAACACACACACACATATATATATACACACACATATACACTTATATAATTTTATTTATACACTCATACTCACATAATAAATGTTAGGTATACACCGAGCCATACATAGGATTTATTTTATTGTCATCACTTTACAATGTTTAAAAAATATTAGTTTGTAGTATTGTACCGTATTGTAATTTTATTTTGTTCATTTCTTTAGTATACTTTTCGTAATTAAGTAAGAACATAATGTCATGTAAGTCCGGTATGGGCGTAAACAATTGCAACACAGTTTACCAACTATAGCAGTTGTTTACGAACAAATTCAGTTGTGTACATGTGTTTTATGTTCAATAAATAAATCTTTGAAATCTTTGAAATCTTTGATTTCAAATTTTTATTATTATGACTAATTATTTTATGAGATGAAATGTAGAGCCTTGCAAGTTTGATTGATTTTTTCTTGCCAAACAGATCTAGTATCTGCCAACACTCTACATAAATATAATTATGTATGGCGAAGTTTAACTTTTTAAAAAAAAAATCTAAAGAACTTATTTTTCTACAAAAATTAAATCTTTTTAGCCAATTATTAGCAAGTAACTCGTCGTAGAGTCACTAACCGTATGTTCAAACAAACATTGAACAATTATTTCTTAGTTGGATTGTATCTTTTTTAGAAGTAACTTCGTAATTATACGATTTTATATACTACCCACATGTTTTTATACTCCAAAATGTATAGAAATTGGCCGACAAACGGACGAACGAATTCAATTATAATTGTACGTAATTTAACTCTTCTTTCACAGTTGGAAAAGTGGAAAAGACCGAGACTTCTTCTACAGATGGCGACACTTGTCCCTCGTATCACGTGACTGTATCGGCCACGTCATACATACATCGAATTGGGACACTTGGCATGCGATGCCACTTGAGCTACAATTTGCATCATAAAGAGCCTTCAAGGAGTCATTGCACGCTACCGTGTGCATCCTAGTTACCATAAACTGAGACATAAAGTTGTCACTTGTAGAATCCTGTTGGCGATGCTTGAAATATATTCGGGAATTCGGCATATCGAGAACTGTCCAATAGACCATCAGCAGTTATATGTCCATTGTCCAGTTTGTTGAACAACTTTACCGAGTAACACAGTAACGCTATTCGATCGTGTAAAGTTATGAAGCATTGTCTCAAAAAAATACATATATCAATTGAAATGAGCAAAGGCTACACTTTTTACCAAAGATGTAGAATTTGTAGATTTTTTTGTATTTGTAGTCTTGTCTCTTTGTGTAGTTGTTGGTGTTGGTATTGTTGTTGTCTCTTTTAATGCGATTTAAGCATGTAAACTAAACTAGCATGCTAATTTCTAGCATGTGTACCTGGGGCCTGAAGAATCATATTAAGTAGATAGCTGCTCTAAATAGAATATTTACTTATTGTTAGACCGCTGTCAACCCCAAGGCAACAATCCAGTCATATACGGCATAATACTCGTACTTCACGCTTCATGCTTGCCGTTATATCGCTATTTCGATCGATATCGGCATCGATTTCATGTACTAAGTACACTATTAATAAAATCTCCGTATCAAGATTTATACACTAGCTTGCTGACATAACATAATTTTAATTGGCAATAAGAATAAGACGTCTAGGACCGTCAGAATTTAACCGCGCGCGTTTTAGGGTTACTATTGCGAAGTCCGAAAGCCATGTAGCAATAGTTTCACGTGTATTCTTCTAAGCTTGAACAACTTTTATGTATCTGCCATAGTCGATCTTAATTAGGCGGTGTGACCTTTATCGTTTAATATACAAAATGATAGGGTATAAAATTAATAATGCTGATCGATTAGTTATTCCTAAAGGCTGCCTTAAGGACGCTGCTGTAGCGAAAGGCCATCTTTGGATACCATCTAATAACGAAGTGCTCATTTGTTTCTGATACAATATAATGAATATGGTGTCATATTTAAGAAATACAGTAAGAATTTATGTAACAACGTAAGTTACTTTACTTTCAATATTCTAACCGCTTCAACAATTAGACACTTCAAGATTGTCCTTGTTTATGAGTTCAGACACATCTTCCACTCGGCACATAATTTCTAAACATCTGTAATTGAAATGCTTTTCTTCTGTACAATTGAATCAGTTCTCTGTAACGATCTGTTATAACGTTGGTTAATTAGAGTGTTGGTTAGCATACTTTCTAGTGAACAGATTTTTGCAATGTTAGAAAACTTTTAGTAGGTAATATTTTTACGGCTTTCCGGACAATAAAGAATGATTTGACACTCTAAGTAGCTACATATCTGAAAAATTAAATTATGTTTATTCTTAAGTTTAACATGGGTTTTTTATTTTCAATTTATTTAGTTTATTGAGCGTGTAAGTTCAAATGTGATTTTGTTTTAACTTTTACGTAACAGTTTAATTTTTTTCATCTGATACTTCGTTACTTTTTACCTATCAACATTTTTGCAAAAAGTAATTACTATCCTTATTGACTATTAATTATTCCTATTTTTAACCATGCCAGTTAAATTTATGAATCAGTTTCGATATCTTTAATCTTTATCTAGCAACACAAAAGAATCTCCGGTACCACAGGTAATAAAACTCGACGTAAGATTAGAATCCATTCATCGTTTCAAAAATGGAATCCCAAAAATGCGCACGCCCCTCGGCATGAATGAAAGATCTCTTCTAGTTATAAGATCTTATTGACGAAGACATGAGCCGTGATCCTTGACACATACGCCTTAAAGTTCAAAATCCTTTACGTCATCCGTCAACGGTTGACAGCAATAATTGTTACAGTGATTAGTGTCGGCTAGTGATATTTATGTCGATGAATATCACGACGACGTGTCACGTGAATCTTATCGGTTGGGAATAAGGTTCAAAGTGGTTTGCGTGAGGTGTATCCAGTGTAAGAGTCATTAGTGAAACATTTGGGGTGAGTGGCTACCTGTACGGATCTGACGCAACATCTCTCACTGTTTGCTGGCGGGCATTGCACGCACTGCAGTGTGCGTAGTTGGTACCTACCTACCTGCTGCGTTGAAATACAACTTTACAACTACGGTACAACCTATACCTTGTACCTTTAGGTATACCTACAAAACATAGCTAAGATAAAACCGCAGTAAATTTTAGTATCAATAAAATAAATGGATTTATCTAGGTATATAGAGAAGAGAATAGGCACCGAATAATAATAATAATAATAATAATAATAATATTAAAAAAATATATTTGGATAATCTTTTTACATCTGTAGACAAGCAGTGTGAAATTATAAAAAAATGTGTAAAAATGTTGAATTTTTAGTCATCTTGACTAAAAGCAGTAAGATTTGCAATATCCCCGAGAAATTATGCTAACTGCAACACTCTACTTAATGATAAGCTAATACCTACATTATAATAACGAAAGAGACAAGAGTCACATATGTTCTTTGCTTCTCACTGAATGATTTTCCAGCTTAATTTCCTCAGTTTATCTTAATATATATAAATTACGTGTCACGTTGTTTGTCCGCGATGGACTCCTAAACTACTGAACCAATTTTACTCAAATTTGCACACCGTGTGCAGTTTGATCCAACTTGAAAGATAGGATAGCTAACATCTCAAAATAAAAAAAAATTGACAGAACGAAGTCTGTCTGGGCAGCTAGTAAGTCTATAAGTCAGTATATAAGTCCTCAGTTTATAAGTCTACATTGCTGACTTTTTGTACTGTCAACATTAACTCGACCTGAGCCAATAGTTTATTTTGCGGGCCCTTTTATAATTATACAATCATGTATTCAATATGCGCATTACTGTATTGCATTGTGAAGTGCAGATAATACAAAAAATTACCTTGAAACTGTTCCGGGAGCACCATTCACTTCGGTTTAATTGTTTCAAATGTAAAAATTGTGCAACTCGACTTTATTTCACTATGTTATAAGGAAAATGATATATAAATCTAAAGGAGCTTCAATAATCCAGTTAAATCTAAGGAATAAGGAAGATAAGTAAGCAAGTTAAGCAATCTTTGATTAAAATCAATTTCACTAAATATTCCTCGAACCTTGTACTACAAGCTTAAAAGAGTTAACTTATATTATCCAAGGTCAACATCAAGCCTCCGCCTCCACCCCTCCCCCTCGCCCCGCACTTTCCTCTCCTGAAGCCCCTCTGAAAGGTCTCTTCCAGACGAAAATCATATGGAAAAGCCCTCGTTAATGTATCACCGCTTTACCTATTCTATATTCTCAAATAGGAAAATTTAACTGCTGTAACTTCAGCCCTATTAAAAGAAAGAGTAGAGTAGAGTACTTTAATACAGTGCGATCCCCCAAGTCTCAGAAGCGACAGACATGGAATGTCGGAAACGTTATTTTGGGTTTCGGTGTTTTCTTTTCGAATGTCCTAGCGGCCTTTACAGCTTTATGTCGACAGAGAGGCGAGCCTGGAGGGACTCAGCCGAGAAGACTTATGTGCGAAGTGTTAAATTTTATTGCCAGTACATACTAATAACGCTTTGTTATCGATACTGAGTCTTTCTTCTTTTCTGTTTTCTGCTTTTCTGTGGAGTCTACAGTGTGGAGTGTGGACACATCAAGACTAAGGAACTCAACTGATCCAGGTTACAGGACATCATTTAATTTTGTAACTTATTTATAGGGCCATTTATATTTAGGAGTTAGGATGCTATTATCCTGAGAAATTTATCTATTCTCACGGAATAAATAGTAATTGAGTAAGAGTAGACTACTAATATGCGGGTAGTGAAAACAAAGTTTTGTTGGTTTTCCTGCAAACACACCTACCTACGTGTATTTATTATAGAACTAGGAAGGCTATAAACATATGTACGCGTTGGGTTGCTCAAGCAAAACAATGGCGGATTAATCAATATAAATGAAATTAAAAGTAGGTGCTAAGCAAATTCCAACGGCATAATAAAATCTTAATTTGTAGGATTGCTGTACTAATAACAAAATAATGTGTCAGATTAGGATGTTATAAATACGTATGTACTTATACTGAAGAAAAAACCGGGAAACCGAGTGTCAGGCCACGCGCAATGTAGAGTTCCGAAGTAGTAAGTTTATCGACTACATTAAGTACATAATTATGCTAAAATAGCCGTGATAGTTTTCCTTGTAAATTCATCATATATCCTATTTTTGAGCATTTTTTCACTTGTCCAACTCCAACCGTTTAGCCGGCTTACACTTGACTGCAACCAAAATTAGCATTTTAAAGCCAAATATATATTAGAGTTAAAGAAATTACACCTTTCTAGCACTAAGGGTTCGGCGCTTCGGACAGACGGATGACATGACGAAACGCATCAGTGATGCCTTTGGTTTCGCACTTACCATCAGGTGGTAGAGTTACAAAGTAGACAGGTACACTCCTCAGCTACATAAGCCCTTAAATAAATTGCGAACACCCACGATAATAATTCAATGACGTCATTATATAACGCAAGGCAATTTAACTCATAAAAAGATAACATAAAAAAGCTGTCACAAAATACCCGCACTAATTTCGTTACAACACGAAAGAAGAGGTCAATCGTTGCGTAGCGATGACGTAGGAGTTTCATGCAAATGAATTTATATTGTCAATAGAACTTGTTATTAAACGGTTTTATTTAGTTAAGCCCGTCTGTTTATTTGTTTGGGTCAAATCTTGCAAGCTTAATTAGACCTACTTACATTTGCTTTAGTTCCAATGACATGAAAATGAAATGCAGAAAGTAGAATGCGTAGAATGATTGCTAGCTTGGCGGGTATTTTAAGTGTTATAGTACGTGACTTTTCTGCAAGAGCTTTGTCTAGATCTAGATCCTCAGATCTCTGCGACCTTCAATCCTGGACACGAGCCACAGTAGCCATCTCCATAACCTCGTCTGTTGATGAGCAAGGTATACCTCCAGCATTAGAGGTTCCCTCGGACTCAAGATTGATGAACCCTCTGTGAAAATATTGGGAAGTCGTAACTAAAAAGAGTTTTACAGGACTAGAGCTGCATCAAGTGTTCGGTCTGGCCAATAAAAAATCTACTCTCATACAATAGGTCGGCCATCAACAGGTAGGTATAACCACAACTAAATTGTGGGGATACGTTGCTGCTATATTAGTATCAATTTGTATTGATGTACTCGTATATTTAGAGACTTATAAACAGCATCAATTTCTCACATACGTTGTATCACTTGTATCAAGGAGGTATTTTTGTTTAGGGAGGGGGGGCTTGAACCTTTTGAGGATATGAAACATACCTTACATAGGTATGTTGTCACGTGTGGATGTAGTATATAAATTTGGGAGCTGCCAGTATTAGGTACCTCCCTCTGAATCAACCGCGTGTTTTTTAAGTATGTCAGTTTCCGTATCGAAGAGTTTTCCGCCTCGATTGGCTGGCAACTAGTCGTTTATTTCAGAGGTGATGTTATATGTGTGGATAGTAAATTAGTGTTATAGTTATCAATGCCACTCATGAGTCTCCTGACTATCTTCATGGAAATCCACGCTCAAATGAGTGTGACAATGGATTTTTCAAGAAATGTCTACTTTTCCGTTATATTTTTGATATACCTAAGTTAGTGCAGCGACATACAAGTTTTTGTATGCATGACTGATGCCCCCAGAGATTGGGTATTTTTGAAGACTTAGCTTAATTAGCATTTAATTATGTAAAGATACAGGCAATTTAGTTAATTTCCACTCGGGTCCTCCCATGGTTTTGTTTTTAAATCGTTATCACCAAACCGCAGACTTCCAACTCGTTTGCAAATTGCAGAACTTTAGCTACCCTCTTTGTCTTGACGTCATGGGCATTACCCATGAATCAGCTATTGGTGAAAATTGCAAATGATACCCTATTTACATTGCAGTTAGGTTGATTAGAGAAATTCCAAATTGTGTCCAATTTCGTGACAGATATTGATTTTGAATATGGGATGGGTAGGTAATAATGGTATTTGAAAATTCTGTGCAAGTTGTTAGCAGGTACAGTATCAAACTATAAATAGTTATTAAATTTTATTGCAATCAAAGTTAATAACTAGACCTGTTATCCTGATATCGTTAGAAGATAAACATTGTAAAAGGAGTTCTTCAAGACTGGACTTAAACTGGTCTACTAGCTAGCGTTTAACTTCTTCTAGCCACTGAGACATTTCCTCTCATGTTATTATGACTCATTTGACGACCATCTAACCTAGTTGCTAATGACTCTGCCTACGAAACTAGGGATCCCGGGATCGGTTGCCGGCTGACGTAGACATGGCAAAAATGTTTATTCTCGGCAATAAGTGATGTCTTATTTATGTTGTCCGTGCCACCCGCGACACAGGGAATCGTAGGTGAGTGTAGAAGTGTTAAAACTATGAATGCATTTACAAAAATAGTATCAATATCAGTAGATCATCAGCATCAATATCTCACGTCGCATTACCACGTGGCTACTGATTTAACTTTTTAGTGATGCAACACGTTATGCAGCCGGCGTCAACTTACACCAGAGATAGGCGCATTCGTTCAGCTAGAGGTCATGGGCGGCACCTGACGTAAGATTTATAGTCTCTTGCTGTCTTTAAAAAAGCTGCCGCTCACTTGGTAGTACTTGGAATTCATTGAGCCAATGTTTTCAGAATTGGACAAATGTTGGTTGTTTTTTGTTTGTGGTCGGAGGCAAAGGAACAGACGGCACCGTCGTCGACTGAAATACAAATGACACACTTCCTGGTTCCTGGTCTCAAAATTTAGAAGACTCAGAAGGTGGTTAGGTCAATGCCTTGAAGTTTTTAAGTCGGTTTGAAATTGGTTGGTTTAAATTTTGAGCACAGAGTTCAGCTAGACATCATCATGTTGTATATCATCAAATTCATCAAAGACTATGGTGGCCACTCACGGTCAGTCCATCGCGTCAAATGGCGTGATATACAGGCAAAATTTGATCGTGAATGTGAAAAACTGATGGCGTGATATAAAAAATTTGTATGTCCAATCGCGCCATTTTGACATATATCATTTGGAGCCACGCCAAATGGCGCGACCGTGAGTGGCCACCCTTAGGCCGGTAGGCCCGTATACTTAAATAAGTCGATCTTAGGTGTTTCCCAGTGGTCAGATTGATGGTCAGACTAGTCTGGCCAACGGGAATTTTTTTCCCGTTACCCAGATTTATTTGACACCTGGAAAAGACATAGAAAAAAGTACAATCAAAGTAAAAACAAGATCTCTGCGATCTCAAGAGATGATTTGAGATGCTGAAATCTTAAATCTCTAAAGTCTAAACTTCCTTATATGTTCCGCTAATACTCATAAAGATTTCCGAACCGCGTTATAAAACTGAGTCAAAATGTAACGATCATGTTCTGTTATTTCATTTATAATTCATGAGTAGTCTCGATCAACATTTCATGATGTATGATCATTATGTACAATGATTTGCGATTTGTACAGATAACGGAATTTTAAATATTATCATCAGTCATCTTTTGCAAGTAGATAATATAATATTATGCGGTATTCGACTTGATACACGCCATGTATTCGGTCTCCTACCCTAGCGATGTTAATTTGAATGCAAACGACCTATAAATGTAACTAGGTTTTTAAATCACTACAATACATTGCTTTGTAAGAAAAATAATATGAGTGTTATGTCATGCACACTTATGAATTTTGCTGAATTGGTTAGAAGCTATGAACCGTATGGCCCAAATTATTGCCTTCGTAGTAAGAGTCTATGATTATTACGTCAGCCGACTTGCGGCACACTTCTCTACTAAACGATATTTTTGAGTTTTGTGACTGGAAAGTCCGGTTTATACGTATTAAGAAGTTAAGTAGATAATTAAATTTTTACTAAATTTTAAATGAATAATTTTTTGTGCGCGTCCAAACGTAATAATTTAGTAAAGCTCTTTAGTTCATACATTCTTCACAACCTACTCAATTACTTAAGTATTTTACTAAATTTTAACTAATTTTACTAAATTTTAACTAAAAAGGGTCTGTCCAAACGTGCTAAGTGATAATTAAGGCCCGCCCACCACTTAACAGAAAAATTATTGAATTTTTTTTTATAAATTACTTGTTTACTTAAGTACTAAATTTTAACTACTAAATTGTCCGTTTACACGTATTAATTTACATAAATTTAGTTATACTACTACTAAATTTGCTTAATTACTAAATTTACTTAACTACTTAATACGTGTAAACCGAACATAGCGCGAAAATAGCGCTCTTTAAAATAGTTTTTTCCTGAGTTATCCGCGGTGAGAAGTATCCTATATGTTATTTTATCATGGCCCTCCTGCTGAGCTTAATTTCATGAAACTTCATTCATTTGTTTTTGCGTGAAATAGTTACAACCTTCCATTCATACTCACAAACAGACTTATACATTTAAATATTAAGCAGGAAGTAAGGAAGTCTTGATAATGTGTTGGATAATTACTTGATTGTCTGTTGGAATTAGGAGTATTCTAATCCTATCCGGCTGTGTATGTGTGTAAATGTTATTTTAATGAAGATTCTAATTTCTAACTACAAACCGCTATAATTGAGCGTCCTGTATATCATTGCTTGTTACACCCAAAAATCACCAACACACCGATAAATACTGATCGAGTGACTATAACTTGGAACCGTCACTCACTTTCAATTTACAATATCGGAAAAGCTATTCTGTGTTAAGGCCATGAATGTTCTGATGTAAGATTCGTAGACGGTTGCTTTGGAGTGCTAATTAGAGAAGGTATTTCATACGCCCGCCCACTGCGTTCACAGGTGGGCCAAGCGACTGTTATAGATGTAGGCATCCGACGTATTTTGTCGCAGTCAGTGTTGCCAGATGGGGCTATTAAGCGCCAATGGGGCTATTTCAATTACCGAGCGGCTATCATATTTTACCCCTTGGCTATGTGTAGCCGCGGGGCTATATTTCAGCGCTCGGACTAAAAAAGAAAAAAAAAGGTCATTGGGCTTGGATTTCTCAACAAAGTGATATGAAATTAACTGCCGATGACCTTTTTTTTAGCTCCTATACTTCGAACCCTAAATGGGGCTATCTCGGGGCTACACGCGCACTCTGGCAAGGCTATTCGAGAAAAAAATATCTGGCAACACTGGACGCAGTTCATAGTAGTTGAACAAAACTATTAACTTGCACAGCTTGCTAACTAACTGTACGTTTTTATGGAAATAGCTAACAATCTACCTGATGGTGAGTGGCTTTCGTCGCCCATGGACATCAGCGACACCAAAACCATCATGTGTCGGCCAAGAAAGAGAGAAGAAAAGAAAGTACGTACGTAATGCGTCTATTAATATTTCGCGTTCTTTGGGCTTCTTGTCAGCGTATTCGTATATTGGATATTTTACGCAGTGCAATGTAGAGTTACCTTACTTATGTACGTGCTGTTCCCGAGTAAAACCAATTCAAGGTAACGTCATTTCTGTCATATTAATATGAATCAGTATATTAATAATAATATCAGCGACATTAAATAACTCTTTCAACTCAACTCAACTTACTGTTCAATTAATTTAATAATCGTCAAAATAAATACGAATAAATTTTCTTTTAAAATACTTTTACCTGTAGGTATAGAGACACGAAGCATATTATTATGCTACTCCGAAGAGTCCGAAGTTAAAATTGTAAGGACTTTAATTCTATCTATACCAATCAAAAATCGACTAGCCTTTGCAATATTTAAAAGTGATAAATTCTCTGTTGCAGACGGCTGGAGCCTGGATTATTCATAGTTTCTTGACATAATGGAAGCATCATTTAGAACTGTCGAAATGAAATCATTACTCGTCCCAACTTTCTTCGTTGAATGATTCAAAATGTCGTGGATTCTATTCCCGGTTGCATAAGGCATATAGTTGAGATGTCACCGGTCATTATAATGCAGATATAATTTGCCGTGATAACCGGTGATCAGTCAGGAGGTTTTTTCCAAAACTTTTTTTCAGCGTTAGTCGGCGCTTCGAGCGCTTTACGTCATCGTCTGCGCGCGCGAGTGTTGCCAGTTCGTTGAATCGAACCAAATTAAAAAGTAAAAAAATTGAACACAAAAATGTAATGTTTACCGCGACATGAGTAATGTACATACAATTATGTGTACTTTTCGATGATGAATGCCCGGAAGTTAGCGTTCAGTGATTGGAACTATTATTGAAGTTATACCTCTTAAGAGGCGTTCGGAAAAAAATATGAGAGTAAAATTTTACGATGCGACAGTCAAAAGCTACACGATGAAGGTCCGTGATACTAGGAATGTACCTACTAGGCGCACAGCATTCGCTGGAGTTGTTTTGGATTGGACCTTTAAGTAGATATATACTGTTACGTGCGTACATATAGTTTTACACGTTTTTTTTAGTTTGATATAGCCAATTAAGCCAGTAGACCAGTTTTTATTAGTTTTACACCTGTGTCGCCAATGTAGAGCAAACGTACGTAATAGTATGTAACATGCAACTCTGTCATTAGGCCCCTAATAGCAGCTTACAGAGGCTTCGGAATACCGCATTCTTTGAACCCGTGGACAATAGAAAGAATGCCCGCCTGGTTTACACGGAACCGATCGAAACCAAACATCCAACTCTTGGGCAAACATTGTGACACATGTTCTATTCAGCGGACGACATCAATGACCGTTTCATTATGAACCTAATCGTTATAAAATAAGAAATAAATTTATCTGACAGCAACGTAGCGTAAAACGGGGGCGTAGCGAGTCGACGCGCTGTCTGCGGCAGACTGTAATAATTGTTCCAGAAAATTCACGTTCCTAGAACAACGTTTCCCGTACATTACGCTTCTTTCTGGTCCCTTTTGAAAGTGCTCGATTCATAAACAGTAATGGATGTTCAGCAAAAGGTATGTGTGGCGCATGCGATGGTTAAACACATTAGGCCATTGAAATGTTCCGATAAGTGTCGAAAAGTAAACAATAGTTCAGTAGCAGCTCGAAGGTGGCTTTGGATGAAAGGCTGTTTACACTGTCCATATTGGACTGTTCAAGTCATAAATCAAATAATAGAGTTGCAGTATGAAGTAAGTGCATTGCTTGGAACGATGTATCATTATTATATTTTTCTTTTATGACTACGCAGTGAACATCTTCAACCGCATGTCTGGTTTGTACTCCCAATAACAATTCCAATAGAAGTTGCATTGTTGACCTTTATCGCGATATCTAGCAAAGGTTTAAGACTAGAGATGGGGTGGCCAGTTCCATTCTTCAAGTTTAAGGCTTCCTTCCTCAGTTGTTGCGGATTCTTAAAAATTATAATATGAACTAAACGCGGATAGGCTAACCAAACCCCGGTTTAGGTAATCGAATTATCCAGGTTTCACACATTAGTCTTGAATTCCCTGGAGTAGCCTATGCCTATGGTTTGAGGTTTTATGATTATGGTAAGGTTATCCAGTATAGTCAGAGTTGACTAGAATGTCGATCAATAAATAATTATGACGACCTTCAGTTGTTTGCCAATTTCGACCCTGTAGCTCGATCAGTTGTTAGTGACACGACTCTATGTATAGAGTTTGATACCCGGTGGGGGCAGATATTTATCTCAATAGAATATAAAAGTTTGAGCGTTTGTTTAGGTTAGGTTAGGTTCGCTTTATAAACGGTCAAATTTAAAAAATCTATGTTATGGGATCAATAAATCAGTGACAAAGATGATATTATGATCACCGATAATAGTTTTTCTCATCGATCAGTTTCAGTTTTTATTATAATAAAAGTATAGCTATTAGGCATAAGATCTCCACGTCTATAGTAGGGTCGATTTTCAGGCGATACAAAATTGTAAACAAACCATTAAAATCGTTTTCTAGGGTTTTTCACCAACTGAAATTGTACACCAAATGCGTTTTATTTAGATAAACTACTCAGTGTTGTCCATGCCACCCGCTTCACAGGGAATCCTACGGGTATATGAGTGAGCAAGCGTTTAGCGTGTTAACGTTTAATGTTCCGGATGTTTCCGTTAATGTTACGGATGGTTCCGGTCAGCAAAATAAATGAGAGGGGTGTGGCTGTAGTCCAATATACTTTATACTGATCAAGTGCGGATTGACGTAGGCGATTTACACTCTAAACTAGTCTACACATAAAAAGTGCACGGATGGATTAAGAAACGATGCCAACTTTTCATCGATGTTTACTTAACGTTCAACAATATCCTCTCTTTCTCCTAATAGATAAAACGTTTTACTGCCGTTTCCGCAATCTTGGATGCAAATATTTAGCAAGTTAACAGCAAACTTAGTAATAAACATTGGGAAAGAATGTGTTTGTTGTTCAGGAATTTTCACATAAAATTTATTACTATCTCGCCTTGTTTTTCGACCGTTTGACGTGCGAAGTAGAAATAGATACTTTATTGCCCACTAGTGCCACCTACCTAAGTTTTTACCTAACATTACATCACAGATATGTCAATAGACAGGCAATGTATGAGAAAAAGTTTTACTGTTAAAGTTTCGGAAAGCTAATAGAAAACCACAGTAATTAAATAGCTTTAGTGCATATTATGAATAAAATGAATGAAAAAAAACTGACAATTAATAACATATAACAGGAAAAGTAAATCTTAAATCTAATATCTGATATATAAAATTCTCGTGTCACCCTTTTGTGAAGTTGAACTCCTCCGAAACGGCTCGACCGATTTTTATGATTTTTGTGTCTATATTTGTTTTAGCCGTATTGGGGCGGCTTAGAATACTAACCCCAATCCCACGCCGGATGAGTGTCGTAAGAGGCGACTAAATCCGGCCCGCTGGTGGTAGGGCCCCTTGAGGGATTATATTGGTAATATTGATTTTAATTGTTAATTAATACCATTATTACTATTATTATTTCTCCGTGGGGTTCGCCTGGATAGCTACCACTCTTGAGCATGAGTCAGCCGCCAAACGACTCGTCGTGTTCCGGCTGGGGGCTTGAGAGCCAGTTCTTTCTTTCTTTTTCTTCTCCTCTCTTCCTTGGCCGGCAACGCATCAGTGATGCCTTTGGTGTTGCTGATGTCCATGGGCGACGATGGCCACTTACCATCAGGTGGATCGTCTGCTCGTTTGCCGGTTAATTCCATAAAAAAAAGATATGAGAATATGTCGTAAAGTGCATTTCATACCGCTAGGTGATTAGGGTTTTCAGGGGATCCGGATTAACGGGGGAAATGCTCCCACGCGAACGAAGTCGCGGGCACAGTTATAAACAATGTTTTATGTATTTTTAAGTGTGTCTATAAATATCTTTTTTTAAATTAAATACTTAATAGGACATTAATCTGTAACGGGTTTTTAACTTTTTATACCTGTGCAATATGGATTACGGATGATCACTGGCCATTGATGCTACGCTTTAGCATTACGTAATTAAATTGCGGCGTAGTTCGGCTTAAAAATACATTATTAATTATTATAAAATCATAAAATGACCGCGCATTAATCACTATAATTGTGAACATCTACTTCATTTTAATCACATGATCAATCATAGTTACAAAAACTGGCGCCACTGTTCACTAAAAAACTATAACAATCGACCTTGAACCCGGGACCTAGAGACTTCTCAGCGGTCTCAGAACAGCTTCCAATAGTTTATCTGTTATTTTAACCGGACACGTTTTTATTAAAGCGAGCATTGGCGCCATTTCATTAGATGAGGTGTGACCACAGATACAGTGGGTGTGACTGTGTGAGGAATCTAATTGTAAGTAATATAAATAAAACAGAATTCGTTGTCCGTAATTTTAAAATAACTGTGTTTGCTCAAGTGTACCTATATATAGTTATATATATATATTATATATATAGTATATAGTTATTATATGAAAACCTTTATTTTTTGTTTGTCTTTCTTTTTGTCTGGGCTATTTTCTGGGATGGCGCGGCGGGACCGATTTTAATGGGACTTTCACTGGAAGAAGAGAAGTTCTGCTTCTCTACCTTCAAAGACTTCTGTGAAGTAATCGTTTTGTTATAAATTTTATAGATAAGTAGTAGAATTAATACATACATATTTTTATATGTTAAGCAAGATTACTTTGTTTGCGACATTAATAAGTTAAGATAATTGTACCATGTACAGTGGAAATTTTTCATAAAATTTAGATTTTTTTATCTTCCAGAGAACCGTATATATTACAAAAGTTGACGGGGAATATGGCTATAGAACCCAATCACCTAAATCAGATGATGTAGTACCTGCATACTTAATATTTAAGTTCTTTTAAGAATTAAGATGGTCCACGTAAATACGTGAGTTGCTAAGAGTAAAAAGTAACTACTTCGACTTCAATGAAAATATTCAACGTAATCACAGCTATTTCTTTTAGGTACTTACAAATGTATTTTTTTTGCTTGATAGATTAACATGTTTTATATTCTAAACAAATCAATCGGACAGGATAGCAAAAAATCTGAGCCGACATTTAGGCGGCAATGATGCGCGCGAATTTGACTACAGACTATGTAAAAAATGTTAACATTCGGAACTGATATGAGTACAGAGTGACATCCACATAACATAGCTATTTATTGAGAAACAAAAATGTATGCACTTGTATATACAGTGATTTTTTTAACTTGTGCTATTCGCTCCGGACATTTGGTTGGTAAAACTTACTTATACTTATCGGGGACATTATAAACAGGACATTGGACATTGGCCAAAATATAAACTGTGTGCCATTTTAAAGTTTTGTTATACCTGTAAATATATGAATTAAAACAATAGGTACCTACTACGTAGGTATGGTGTATGGTTTAAGTATGTAATTAATCCCAACCAATTAGATCATGAGTAGTCTGTAAAACTTCCGTAAATTACCCCCTCACATTAATCATGATCAAATTCCACTCCATTAATGATAAATTGTGCGAGTTAATTTCCTACTAAGACGACGAGTCTTTGTAATTTGATTCTTGTTACACCTCTTTCCGTGAAATACTCTGTGGCCAATTAAGTATAATATGATTGGTTGAAGAGTGAATTTAGACCACTGACAGGAGTAACGGTGAAAAAATCATATAACTGAATGTAATAAGAATGGTAACCATTTGATACATACACGATAGAGTTGATTAAGTTTTTTATTTAAACAGGAGAGCTACATGACATATGTGTAGATAATATCCTATAATACTTTAATGTTGTATAATTATGTGAACATGACAGGTTTACAAAAAAATCTAGGTATAGGTAGGTACTATTTTTTATATAAAGGCCTGGGCTGCCTTGCTAATTATCATTTAAAACCGGGCAAGTGCATGTCAGGCCACGCGCAATGTAGAGTTCCGAAGTAGTAAGTTTATCGACTATTAGCTACTCATTAACTACTTATGCTAACGATAGTTTTCCTTGTAAATTTATCGTATAACCTATTTTTGAGAACTTTTCACTTGTCCGACTCCATCCGTTTAGCCGGCAGGCACTTGACTCTAACTAAAATTAGCATTATTTCGCAAACGGACCCCTAATCCCGAAAATAGAAGGCCCATAATATTTTTGAAAGACCTTTTCAACGGTATTTCACACTATAGGGTACGCGACGAATAAAAAAAATTATCCTCACGTTACCTGTAGGGGAAGTACCCTGAAAAAATGATTTTCAATATTTTATTCTACGATTCTGAAGTTTTAATAAATGTGTATAACCCTCCCTATACATACAACATCATTGTGTATAACCATGCCAAATTACAGCTTTTTAGCTTTTAAGAGTCTCGGCCGCAGCGCTTTGCTCCGGACAGACTGACATAATGCAATTAAAAGGATTTCTGATTTTACTCCGGAACCCTAAAAACAAAGAAAATAAAAACAAATAATTAAATAGCAAAGAATATATAAGTAGATAATTATTACGTCCTACCTACTAATTAATTTGGAAATTAATAATATATTTTTTTCCAAGAATTAGCATCGAAACATAATGTCCTGAACTGCGGTCCTGCAAGGCTATTCACTTTTGTAACCTGACAGCGGAAACCGCGATGAGTTTCAAAATTGAAGTTCGAGTACGAGATCTTGATATGTGATTCTCTAATCATCTGGCACGCACTTGCGAGGTGAAGGGAGTCTCGAACTCTAACTTCAATTTAGAAACTCATCGTGTATTCCGCTGTCAAGTTACAAAACAAAAGCGAACTTGCATCATATTGATATGTTATTATCTAATCATCTAGTACGCACTTGCGAAGTGAAGTGATCCTAGAACTCGAACGTCAATTTTGAAACTCCGCTGTCAAGTTACAAATCTGAATAGCCTTCCTGAACGCTACTCCGAAAGTTTTTCTTTCAATTAAAGTAGGCAGTAGGTACTCTGATAAAAAAATAGTTTAGAGTACATATTCGACTTGTAAAAAGATCATTATCCTATTCAAAGCGAGGTCGGCCGCGGTGCTACTGCTACTAGTAAGTAATAATATAATTAATGTAATGACAAGTTTATTGCGAAACGATCAACATGATTGACAGTGGGTGGCGTGGTGGGCTAATACACAGCTCGAGTAAATATGAAGGAAAAATACACTTCTCAGAAATCCTAGTTAATAATAGCTTTAAACAACTGACGCATATAGGAAGGCTATTCAGATTTGTAACTTGACAGCGGAGTTTCAAAATTGACGTTCGAGTTCTAGGATCACTTCACTTCGCAAGTGCTTAATAGATGATTAGATAATGACATGTCAATATGATGCAAGTTCGCTTTTGTTTTGTAACTTGACAGCGGAATACACTATGAGTTTCTAAATTGAAGTTAGAGTTCGAGACTCCCTTCACCTCGCAAGTGCGTACCAGATGATTAGAGAATCACATATCAAGATCTCGGACTCGAACTTCAATTTTGAAACTCATCGCGGATTCCGCTGTCAAGTGACAAAACTGAATAGCCCTCCAGAACACTAAATACCGCCGGCCACGGACCTAACCTCGTCTAATCGAGAGTGAAGCATAGCAATGGCCGCCCGCTTACCATGTGTGCGTAATTTTTGATTCGCGATTGACGCAGTATGGTGTCAATGTGTGGGTGTGTGTACTTGTACGAATAGAGTTGGTATTACTATGGGTGCCTCACTGAATTTGTTCTTGGGATTACGTCCGTCTTTTTTTAGGTCCGTGCCCCCGGTCTCAAACGTCAGAATGATTTATAAGGCGCCGTTACATTTCTGAACCTCCAGGAAACCGAGGAAGTTATATTATCTCCTGAGTCTGTTCAGACGGTCGCGTTTTGGTTATTCGTTTGTTCTCGATTTTGCGGTTTGGATAAGTGTTTGGTTAGTAGAGTCACAATTGAAAGAAAGAAAGAAACATTTATTCCGTCACAAGCATAGCAACAACGTTAGGGATCTAATGTAAGACATATTATAATTAGTTTGATTGAGTTCGGAGTTGCAGCTGCCAACATGACGGAAAAGCAGAAACGAAAAATTGCAGGTGACCCTTTATCATACACTGCAAGCCTAGCTTTGCCGGGACAAGGCTTAAATACCTCGTAGTCTTATGACTTATGATATTTTGATATAAAATTCCAGATATGCATATAAGCAATCGGTAGTTTATTTTACTAAGATACGCAGGAAAAGGGTCCGTAAAACGAATCAGAGGGTAGATCAAGATTTTTGAAGTGAAAACTTCTTTAGTACCGGGGTGACTTGAAATTTTATGAAACGAAACTGTCCAGTAAAAAGAGACAAACACATAAATTCTAAAGTGAGATAGGAAGCATTGTATAGGGGTAGGGTAGGGGAGTGAGGGGTAGGGGAGCGGAGCGGAGCGGGGCGGAGCGGGGCGGAGCGGGGCGGGGCGGAGCGGGGCGGGGCGGGGCGGGGCGCAGCGGAGCGGAGCGGAGTGAAGTAGATTAGTAAAACCTACATTTATCATCTTCCCGAAATTTTACATTCGTCTCATTAACTTGAAAATAAAAAATTTTGAAGGTTTCACTTCTACCACGTGTGAATTGCACACATTTTAATTTTATTTTAATAAATTTTTAGGTAATAAAAATAAATTCCTTATTCAAGTTTTTCCAGACTTCAATCGTCATTCGTCAATCGGTATTAATGATTTTCCGGTTCCACTGTCATTTTCCGCATCAATCTTCCGTACGTAGGTTTTATTTCTAGGTAATCTACACTAATATTATAAAGAGGAAAGATTTTATTGTTTGCATTGAATAGGCTCCGAAATTACTGAACCAATTTGAAAAATTCTTTCACTATTGTGAAGCTACACTATCCCCGGGTAACATAGGCTATATTATATTTTCAAAAAATTAGAGATCCTTAATAAAACTCCAACAATGTAACCCAAGGTGTAAAAAAATAAGAAAACCGAAGCAAAGCGAGGGCGGTTACTTGTAACTAATAAGTTAGTATGTAAGCCCAGTAGCCTTCTTTAAATATATGTACTTTGATCAAGATTTATTACATTAACATTATGTTTATCTGTCTGTCTGTCTGGTCAACGACTTCTAAACTGTATTAGAACCCAAACAGAAAGTATACTGTAACGTTATTAATTTAATCGCCGTACTTATCATTATTGTCGAAAATTGTATGAGACGAAACAGAGGGTTTTACCCGCGGAACAAAAACTGCTCTTTTTTGGGATTGCGGTTTTGTTTGATCAAACTGATTAGATACATTACTGGTTTTACTTTTATTATTAAGTTAAACATGTTAAAAACGTCACAACTTGGGTTATGACGCTATTCAAATGACATGTGAATTTATAACATGATTATTTTCTATTATTATTATTTTATCGCACTTTTTTCTTGTATCGAATTTAAAATACTTCCCTAAATACTTACTTGCAATTTGTAGGTAGGTACTTAGAACGAGTCAGAGTACTAAAAAATTACAGTGTTTTGGAGATCCGCTACAATAAAGAAAGTCATAAGTAAATTATAGTCTCATATAAAATCTTATAAAAAATCTAGGGTCTGATGAAATATTCTAGACTGCATTGAATATTTTAATGTAGGTATGTTCTTTGCTTTTTTGGCTTTGCTGTTTTACATAGCCTTGTATAATGTGGGATTTTGACATTATCAAGTTATTACGATAACCCCGGCCACTCACATGTGCGCAAATGTTTGACATTTTTACGAATGTTTGCACATATGTGAAGGGTCAGGCAAATGGGTTCGCATATGAGTATACAAGCCCATTTCCGCTTCCTCCTAAGCTTTGTTCACGAATGTTCAATCTTGCTGTTGTTATTATGTTGTTGTCATTCAAATCAATTTTCAATACAGAAAATAAATAGTAGTACGATTAGACGCCACGAACCACGAAAAATTAAGAGATACATCACCTTTTTAGTCGTGTGTGCAACTTGTCGCACGAATGTGTGGGAGACTACACGAAGGTTCGAGGTTCGCGCGCTTTGATGTGCGACAAAAAACCGACACAGCTTGGAAAACCCCGAATGTCTCGAAAACTTCGCATAATCATTCGCGAAGGTCGTCCCACACATGTGGGTTCGCGTATTCGCGCGAATGTGAGTGACCGGCATAATAACTAAATTGAAGTTGTGACGAACATGAAAATAATGACCTGCTGTTCATTATTACGTGAAGCTTAACCCAGGACACTGGGCACTGCTGCACTGTCCTTTGGAAGTTATCATACGATTTTTTCTCTATACAGACATCATTCCCTATCATTAAAGAATTGTCTACGTTATATGATGACGGCCATTGTCTAAGTAACGTTTACACAAAGGTTTTTACCTGTGTCGCGGGTGGCATGGACGACGCATATAACATCACAATAACACCCATGAGTTCCCGAGTACAAATATTTATCTGTAACATAAATATCTGCCCCGGCCGGGCATCGAACCCGGGAGCCCTCGGTTCGCAGGCAGGGTCGCTACCAACTAGGCTACAGGGTCATCGTAAGTGGTTATATTGTTTAGAATGTCATGCTGACAAAACACCTGACTCATATTTCATGAGACAGACGTAATTGTGGGTAAAACTGGACAATTATCGACCAACCCAGTTACGTAGCGTGGGGGGGGGGGGGGGCGGGGGGGCCCTGGCCCCGGGCGGCACATGAAGAGGGGGCGGGAAGCCACACGATTTTTAAAGAAAAAATATATACATTAAAAGTAATTTTATTTATATTTTAATGTAAATTGTGCTATGAAAAAAACTACATTTTTAATTAATAAAAAAAATATTTTAAATAATATGGGGGCGGCAAAGATCACTGGGGGGGGGGGGGCAAATTTTCGGTCGGCCCCGGGCGGCAGAAGTCCACGCTACGCCACTGGGCCAACCAGTACAGTAAAATGTTAATTTGTTCCATTGTTTCACTACTATTGTCGGAAAATCAATCAATTTCGACCGCCAGACTTTAATGAACCTAGCACTTTTAAGGTATCTTTAATATTGCTGAATAAAAATATTAATTGGAAAGTAAAAATCAACTCACGTTCCGTAGCACGGCTTTTAATTACGTAGATTAATTTTATTTTGAGAGATCCATTGAATGAAATAATAAAATATTATGAAAGAAAATTTTTCGATTCAGCGTTCGTTTACGAAATATCGGCCCTTCCAGTTAAATGGTAGGTGTTGGACGTGTGAAAAAAATCAAGGCAGTAGCCTACCTAGTTATGATGAATTTAAAAGGAAAACTATCAATCAATCAAAATGCCTTCGCTCGCCCTGATTAATGGATATGGTACCATTGTGTAACTCACCGCAACTATGTGAGCTAGAGTTTGTCTTTAAAACAAAAGGCGAAACAAGAGTGGAACATGATTATGAACGATATAGTTCATTTGGATATCAGACATTACCTACATACGAAATTTGATGTACTTATTGATTGTGGTAAAATTTTTAAAACTGAAGATGTGGGCAGCATTGAGATCGAATTTGTTAAAGCTGCTATATGCAATGAGGGCTTGACGCCAAACGCTCGTCAATCACATTTCTTTCATTTTCTTCTAGTGCTGCAGAATATGATGTAAGTAGTATGCGCACCTATGTAAGCCGAATTATAAATATAATAGGTACACAAGACAATTTTTCGTGGAAAGTCACAATTTTGAAATAAGATAATTTATTGATTTACGACTTGACTCATCATACCTTTTAGAATACATCTCAATTCGTTGAAAAACCGCATAAAATGTTTATCTTATTCATTGTATCCGCTAATAGCACAGATAGGTACTTAATGAAAAACTAACACGAAAATGACAAATCTAGATAGGTAGATAGATAGACCTGGGAACAGGTAGGTACCATAGAGGATCTCATATGAGGGGAAAGATGAAAAAGCGTCCAGCTGTTTAGCGAAAATAAAGGTTCCAATAATGGCCATTTCAGAATGGCGCTAGTGTGTGAAAAATAGATATATGAATTATGAACATGGCTGTAGTAGATGGAGTGAAGTTTGCTGAGTTATGCCACCCGTAATGAATGGCGCTAGTGTCTGATAAATCACTCTTAGTGATCGAAGCCGCTAGGGGACTCATGTGTGATCATCGACGGAAGTGTGGCGGCGTTAATGTCTTTTTTATCTTAATTTGCAATTTAAAAATTATGGAAACATAAAATGAAAACAATAAAAAAATATTTAAAGACAAAACTTTTTTTATATAATTTTAATTATTATTGCAGTAACAGATTGTGCCAAGATTGCATAAAAATATTTTGATGTTATAAACCTATAAAAACAATGCATAGGTAAATACGTTAATAACGCCATCTATCCGTGATAGCGCCTACTACCTCATGCGACGCCATGTTTGACATTTCTTTGACATATGAATGAATTAGTTTACGAGGAAGAGAAAAACAAACAAGTACCAGTACACACATTTACACTTGCAGCAAAGTTCAACAGCTGATAATGTCAGGTCGAAATAGTTATTATATTTAACAATGTCCACTTACTACTGCAATAAAAATATCGTAAAGAGACAAACATTTACAGTGTTAATGTGATCTTTGTAAGAGTGTGACTTACGTTGTGTAGTGCTTCTATTGTATTATCGTGAATTAACCTCAAAATTTAAACAAAACAAAAATTAAAAGGTAAATATGAAGCCTCCAGTATTGCACAATTTTACTTTTAATGATTCAATAACGGTTCTACCGCGAACTTCCTATGCTTTAGCTTCTTCATTGTTCGAAAATAAGGTTAAGTATTATTATTAAGTGATTAGAATATTCGATATTTAAACGTAATTAATTAATCATTTAATTATTATGTAATTTTCTTGTCTGACTATATAATTGCACCTATTACTATTTATTCATAACAAGTTTATACTGTTATAGTGGTTTTCCTTCAACAGAGCATGAATAATTTCAAGGATGTAGGTGATTCTACGCGTTCTACGCCTTCCGACTTTACGCGGCTAGTATTTTGCAGTTGCTACTTCCGAATTCAGAATACCCTCATAGAACCAGCTTTATTTATTTATAGAGAGACTGTTTTTGATCCAATCTTCATATCGATTTTTTTTTATAAATTTCTTTATAAAATCTCTATCATTAGAAAGTTTTAACTTAGGATTACGTGTTTGAAGTAAAATAATTATAGTACATAAAACGATTTTGATACTTGTCGACTCGTTTCCTAATCAAAGTAGGTACCTATTAAGGTATGTAGAAAAATTGAAAATAGATACACAATTAAGTACCTAAAATCTAAGTAGGTAGGTACTGTATTGAGTATTCCTATTTTGAGGAGCCATTGTTAATGTGGCACCCTTGTATTGAAAAAATAGGACAGATGGAATTTAGGGATATTACTGACTATTTGATTTTCATTGTTAAATAATGTCCTCACATAACTCACATTTAAGCATAAATTGTACTCTTGTTCCATATAAAAATGGAGTAAAATAATATTATAAAATTTGATAAATATTTCTTTTCTAAAGGGTTATCCTCATTGGTTGCAGTGATTAATTATAACGTAATAATGATTATATCACTTATACATAAAATAATATATTAAACTGTAAAAAGTCAACAAATAACATCTTAAAAAGTAGCCCTTAAGAGTTATAAGGGCTTCTTTAAAGGTTACTTTAAGTAAGTATACTTACCTTATCAATGAGCTGTGATAGAAGAGATGGCCAAAAAGAGCTAGAACTTCCCGAATAATGCACCTGGTCTAAAGTCACGGCTACAAATGATGCTCATTAAAGTTAACATTATCCCACTGCTACTAATGATTACTAATGACTTTGACAGCGTTTGGCGTGAGGTGGCGTGAGCGTTTAGAAAATAGTGTTGTCTAGAGGTTCTGAAATGCGCTTACCTAAAACGTTATCGCATCAAGCAAATGGAACTATGCGTCGGACTTGAAGGTGGAGACGGCGAAAGTGATTTCTTTTTCTTCACACTTGATGCCAGACGTTGAAACGCAGGCATATCCGTTTCAAAGCACACCACCGTCAGTATTCTCTTATAACACAAAATCAACACTGCATCCTCAACACATTACGATAGTTACAGCGAAAGTTAGATTCGTTATCGTTTTCGATATTCACACGGTCCCATCGTTCATAACCGACGGGTGTCGGTCGTCGCCGAAATGACAGTCCAGACCGGAGGCTCACTACTAGTCCCACGCGAGGATGTAGTCAATGAGGAATGTGATTACAAAAACGATTATGACGAGAACGTAAATGAGTAACGCTGGAAATCTTGTTTCTGTAAGGGAACACAATCCGAGGCGCACAGGAGCGAGAGAAACGGACTCTTAGCATTGACTGGACTGCGCCTGGGCCGTACAGGATGCGACCCATTAGGCAAAAGACCGTCCATTATTGTATTGTCGTGGGCTTATCGTAACACTCGTGTCTTCTCAAATTGTCAGGAGCGATAAACGTATGAGTAGCACCAGGAATTTCGGTAACAATTATGAGATTTATCCCTATTTAGAATTAGCTTTATTGGGGCGGCTTAGGGCGGCCCATGCCGGCATACTAGGGTGTCATAAAAGGCGACTGACGCCGGCCCGCTTGATACCACACATAAAGCTGGTCTGGCTACCACCTTCTTGCTTGAGTCAGCCACCAAACGATTCGTCGTGTTCCGGCTCGGGGCTTGAGTTTAAAGCCAATTCTTTATCTATCTTTTTCTTCGCTCTTTCTTGGCCGGGAACGCATCGGTGATGCTTTTGGTGTTGGAAATGTCCATGGGCGGCGATCGTCACTTATCATCAGGTGGGTCGTCAGTTCATTTGTCGGCTATTTTCATAAACAAAATAGCTAAACTGTTCAAGGTTGGAAATGGTAGAGCCGACAATGCGAGGTAAAGTGTTCGTGATAGAAATTAGATGTATTTGTTATGTCAACTAAAAAAATACAAGAAAACATATTTATCAGGTTAGTAAGTTATTGAAGTTAAGTAATTAATATACAAATATTTTTAAAAAATAAATTTAAAATGAAAGCACTGAGAGGTCTCAATAAAGGGATTGACCGGATTCAGGGTTAGTCACACTCGTTTGTTCAATTGGATAGTTAAGTACCCGAAGCTCTGAAGCCGACTGTTTCCGTCGATGGTTCACACAGGAACCTATGGGAATGAATAACTGGAGTCGGGCAGAGATACGAATCAAACATAGACAATGTTTGATTTTAATATTGACATTTCCTCGCTTAACCTCGAGATCTTGGTGTTGTTTACAGAGACTAATGTGATAAGAAACGCCATTAGTTTAAACGACGGTTCCCGTAATGTGATATTTTGAAACTGTGTTGGACTAAATAAGTCTGGTTCGATCGAGTTTTATTAACGAGAGGAGAGGTTGAAGTGATAACTCAATAATAGCTGTCGGTCAAGCATTGGGATCGGAAGCTCGAAGGATCGTATGATTGCTTACGACCGAATTTATACAAGGATGATTGCAACGATGTTGTAAGGTCAGCTGATTGGTTAAAAGTGCGAGCCTTACGGTGGGATTGCTAAATTTAGGCTACAAACATTGAGATTGATGATATTTTAACGAAAATATATTCTATACATCAAATAACACTTCTACGCTTAAAAAACCGCTCAAGTTTCAAAGCATATACAAAGGACCTTGCACCTTCCTCCTACGTATCTATGGTTAATTAAGGTAACCTAAATACCTTAGTTAATTAACGGTTAAGCGAAGTTCAAATACAGTTCACCTAAAGGTTGGATTTTTTGTAATTTTTTTACTTAAAATAGGATGATGCTTGACCACAGCCCACCTGATGGTAAGTGGCGATGTGGTCCAGGATGGTGAGCGCACTAACTCAATAAAAGCCTATTCACTATTTTCTTGAAGACATCCATGTTATAGGTGGTTAAAAAAACCGGCTTAAAAGAAACCGTCTTCTAAAAACCTATACCAGAATGTATACCTATAGAGATGAGGAGTACCCTCAATTCTTCGTGGAATTCAATTTGGCAGTACGCTCATTCATATAAAAAAATATAAATCGATTCATAAATGACGAGGATCTAAGATCTACACATAAAAAAAAACAATTGAGAATCCCCTCTCGTTTTTGAAGTTGGTTAAAAGACTACCTAAGTTTCTATAACATCTTTCTAGAGAGGCGCGCCGGTTACACCAATGATTGGACCAATCGTCATCAAGCACACGCCCTTCTTTGAGTTTTCCTTAATGTGTGACATCATTGCTGAGCATAAAAATATAAATAGACTATTGTTAAAGAATAAATAAATGATTTGAATAAAATTAAGATTAAACCGTATATAGAAGACGGAACTTTATCTTGGGAACTAATCTAGCGATAAACTTAACTTTTATCGAGTAATCAGAAAATTGTTTTAAGTTCTTCTATTTTCTGATGCTCTCTGTTCAAGGACTATCAATATCTCTATCTTGATGATTCAAAAAAATTATTACAACACCATAACAGAAAGTTGTTAATTTAAAGTTTATTAATACTGTCAGTGATTATACAATCGTCGTTTATTTATCTATGTTCAGGATACAGAACCGTAGCTCGAGCACGAATATTTGCGAGAAAGTATTCGTATGGTTAACGTAAGCAATTTGTCAAATTTGTATGGCATTTTAGTACCATTTACGCACGATAGGGGCGCTTTTGAAAAAATGCCATACAAATTGCTTACGTTAACCATACGAATACTTTCTCGAAAATATTCGTGCTCGAGCTACTGGATACAGAACCGATTAGTTGGAGCGCAGGTGTGTACCGGTGCCGATCGAGAAAAACGTACAGATCGAAGCCGGTATGTAGACCCTTCGCCCACTAGAACGTCGCTGGTGAGGAATTACATGACAATTTAATAACAGCCCGTTCGCATTCCTTTTTCTTAGAATTAATATTGCTGTAAGCCTTGTAACCAATTACATTCGCGATTAGAAACAGGAAAAAGAGAAATCTCGCCGTTTCGATATATTTACGGTCGGATTGGTGAACTGGTGAAGCAACCGTTTTAATCGTTGAGATTAAATGAAAGCGACGGTTAACTTATTTATCTAACAGTTGACAATTTTGATCATCATTCAGATATCACCTTCAGGTTTTTACTTCTAACAGTTGTAACGCAATAATGTGTTGCGTGAATACTTTCTTCGGTACAAAAAAATCCTTATCTTGTAAATGGCATAGGTAAAATCAAATATCGTTCATGTTGCAGATAATGTAGATATTCTAAATGAACATTAACAAGCTTCCACTACTAATTGCTACGAATGTGTAATAGATCAAACCAGGTTTGGAGGCGTTTACATGGAAACGAAAAGTCTGTTTCATATAGAAGGAGATTGAACGTGCTCCAAAACTGTTCTATTGGCAGACATCTTCACAAACCGTTTAGATTGTTACATAAATAATTGTAGCAATTCCAGTAATTTATCTGAGGAATACAGTGACCCAGTGCCTGGAGTCCGTCGAGAAACTGTCGTTGATTGATAAGGTCCGCGTGCATTGTTTACTATAGGAATTTGCCATAGCCGACTGGAACTATGCAATCAAGTCATTAAGTCTTTGTTCATCTGAGTTCTAAAATAGCATCTATTTTATAATTTCATGCATTCTATAATACTTAATTCGTGTTCTTAAAACTCTGTAAAATGTTCTAAGGAATCTAATGAGAAACTTCCAAAACTTTGGGACTTATGGGGCCAAGGAATACAAGAAAACTTTAGCCGCAACTTTAAAACGTTTATCAATTTTAATATTTTTATATCCGTTGAAATAACCTCCATGAATCTTCTAGAAATGTGATTTTTGCATCGCCTAAAACCAAGACAAGTTTCGGCTTCCATAAAATATCTGTTACATTTTTATTGCATGAACTTTCATAATATCTTCATTTTAAAATCTCGTACTAAGTATAGAAAGTTTAAAATTTCATTTAAAAACAGGTTATTTTTATTTATAATATCTTTATTTCAGTGGATTAAAGAATCAAACATATTTCTTTCTAACTTAAATGTTATTAACGTGTTATCACTATCATAACATAAATTAATAGGTAAAACATTTGCTTATTTTAAATTACATCATGGAAAACTTGATGTTTGAATTAAGCGAGAGATAAATGTATTATTATCTAATAGTAATCTTGTGGTCCATTACTTTAAAAATATCTATAAGTAGTTCACGCCGAATCCAGAAAGATATGTCTAATTGTTCGAAAAAAAAAATATTTCAATGATATTTAAAAATGAAACTTAGTGAACGTAAAAACTGGAGTTACAACAAACCAAAATTAGGTGTTGTTTTCAAAATTTTTAGATGTGATACAGGAGTATCACCGTAACATCCCGTATTTGATGTTCCATAAGATACGGGACACCAGTTTCACCGGTTCCTAATAAAAGTTGTTTCAATGCTAATGTTAAATGTTAATGATAAATAATAATGTCTGTCCGTGCCATTCAAAAGTCTATTAACTTTATTATTAACTTTTATAACAATATAATGCGAATATTGCAGACTTTTCGTTAATAAGTTACAGGGGTGAATGAATTTAACTAAGTATGCTGTTAATGTATCTATATCCTACATTTGACCGGTCACTTGAGGATATTCATATTTATTTGTCCTATAGGTTGGTAGATAAGCACTCGGTAAATAAATAATTGTTGCTTACAAAACATTTGACACCTCCAATCTTTTACATTTATTTTAAATGGATGCTCACAAATATTATAGTTAATTATTATATTGATTATTATAATTGTATAAATAAAACTTTCTTGGTATTAATACATTTTAAGTCTAAAAAGGTAAACTTAAAATTAATAGATAACACAAGCGACCCTACATTTTTATTTTTAACCCACTTCAAAAGAGGGGGAGGCATTCAATTCGACTTTTTTTTTATGTTTGTTCCCTCAGAACTTTTGACTGGGTGAACTGATTTTGATGATTCTTTTTTTTCATCGAAAGCTGGTTCTTGTCATGTGGTCCCACTTAAATTTGAGCGAGATCTGACACTATTTCTCATCCCATTTTTGAGTTATCCCTAATTTTGAAGTCTGTTATTTTTTGTCAAGAATTAGGTAGGTATATACTAGTGGATACCTGGCGTGTTCCACTACGCTAAAAACTTTTCTGGTTTGTATGACGTTGACGTTGATGCGCTATCTTTACATATTATCTTCAAATTTTTGTGTGCGAAAAGTGGAAAATCGACTTTATCAATGGACCGAACATGCCTAATGAGTTGATTTACTCGTAGTGATCTTAAACAATCTTCGAATTGTTGCCTTTCAAATGAAACCATTTTGAGGCATATTGACATCCGTACAAACATTTTTTGTGTTTTATGTAGAATGATAGTATATTAATAATAAAATTATGTATAGTTTAATCAAATCTTTATGCTTAGTTAATAAATAATATTTATATGAACGACAAAAAAATTCCTAATTTCGTTTTTTGTTTATGGTCACCGCAATGTTCTTAAGATGAGTTTTACATTACTTAACAAGAACGGTTAAATAAATTCGAATTGGTAAAGGAACCTTCGATAGCTCAGTTGGTAGAGCGGTGGACTGTAGTGGTATATGAAATTCGAAGTCATCCATAGGTCGCTGGTTCAAATCCGGCTCGAAGGAGTTCTTTTTATTTTACGCTATTTATAATTGCCTTTCTATGATGATTACAGTTGAATTTCGTGTTTTAAGCTTCATTAATTTTTAAAAATTGTAACAATTTTAAATATAATAATATAGATATTTTTATATATTATTTGTGTCTATTTTCACCTTGTAATAATAATAATTTGTTAATGTTAAAAAAGTTAAAATATGTTTCCGCCCGGGATCGAACCGGGGACCTTGTGCGTGTGAAGCACACGTGATAACCGCTACACTACGGAAACTTAGGAATATTTATTGAAATTATGAACAAGGTTATCAAAACAAAATATTTAGTGATTATGTAAATTCATTTATATTTAAATATATACTAGTGAGATATCTCACTGGTTTATAATTACTGTTAATACTGATATCAGATACCAAAAAACCTATGTATGATTCACGCGTGAGTGCAACAAACTTTTTTATAAACAACACGGAGTAGCGGTTAGCAATGACATCTGTTGGCATAACTTTGAAACATAGCGCACCAAAGTTGTACGTGTATAAAATATAGATGTCCTTACGGTAGTCTCTAAGTTACTATTATTGCGTGTAAAGTAATCTATCTCGTTCTAATTGCTATTGATATTTAATATTTACATAATTAAAGATAAATTACGGCTCAACATTGTATTTAAAGAATTTAAAGCGAAACATTGTAATTGTTATCTATTTAGGAATTGGTTTGTTCTGGTCTAGTTGTTGAAGGTGGTAAAGTTAAGGTTGGTGTCTGCATTAACTAACTTGCAGTCAAATAAATTGCCGTTGTAACCTAATTACACAATGTATTAATATAGAGGGTGCTTTATATTTCATTTAACTAATCGTCTACCGTCATCGTCCCTGTTGGGTCCATTGACGTAAATTATATGGACGCGCTCTTTCTAAGAAATTTCGTGTCACACTTTCGTGCCACAGAGAACTCAATCACAGAGTCACTATGCGCCCAGTGTTGCCAACACCCTACTCCGAAAGAGATCATGGATACATTACTATAACTGGACATATACCATGGATATATTACTCTGTCTGGATTACATTGTAGAGGTACCTGAGGATTAATTACGTCATAACGGAATGACCATTTTTGTAGTGTTCATCCATTCATCAAAAAAAAAATCAAAAAATCGTTTCTTATTCCAGAATTTACATTTTATTACAATATGCGTGGGATCTTTCCATTTAAGTATATAAAACTTGTGTTATCTATAGTCCCAGGATATATCATTCGATTGTGTTAAAATATTTTTATGTGTGTTGTGCACTTAAAATAAAAGAAATGTATCTTAATAAATTACACTGTAGCCTCATTGAAATATTATAGTGTATTTTTGTAGAAACATCAAAAAGAGGAATTGGCAATTTAAATACTTTAATTGTCGTTTCTTTGTTTTCCAGGTAGGTTTGTGTGATTTAGGTTGTATTTAGTGTAACTCATAATGTATGATAAGCTTAAATAAAACTTTGTTTTTCAGAGCAACACGTAGTTTATTATCAATTCTTTAAATCCCGACTGATTGTCATATATAATCACATTAAGTACTTCACCTTATAGGCCGAGGGAACCTAAAATAATAATAATATTAAGTTACCTAGTCATTTGGTTTAGGCCCATGCTAGGTTCCTAAATACCGTCCCAAGAGGACGAGCTTTAACTTAAAAATTAAGTTTAAATAATAATAATAATAATGATATTATACCTTCTACCATTAATACCATGCACTTGGATTTTCTATAAGTGTGTTTTTTTAGTTTTTTAAACTATTATTTATTTATTAATTTTTTAGTTTGATTTTTTTAAATGAAATGTAGGTAATTTCTTTCTTTCTTTCTTTCTTTCTTTCTTTTTTTTTTCTTTAAATATTAAATTGTCATTGGTCCTCAATAAGTCCACGAAGTTTGAAAGAAATCTGAGCGTTTCAAGTGAGCCAAAATCAAGTCCAAAGAGAAGTTACAAACAAACAAACCAACAAACAAACATACAGGTGAAGTAATATAAAGCGTTAAAACTTACCTGTGGAAAGTTATCCTTTCAGGTAATGTTTTCGTTTTTTGCTCATAATTTTTGCAATACCGCAATGTACAAGTTGGCATTTTCGTTAATTCAATAGGTACATATAATATCTAAAACAAATAAAGTAAGTCAATTTCATATAAAAGTCACGTATTGAAATCACTTTCTAGTTTCTACCACAATTTCCGCATCTTTGTCCTTTTGTTCTCTCACTCCGCGACGTCTGGCAACCCTGTTCCGTAGTGATTAAGTACTCTGTGTTCGTTCTGTCAAGTTTGGTTCAAGATGTCGGTAATAAATATTTGACACTAAATAATTTTTAAGACTGTAAATAAAAATATAGTTACTTACCGATTATGATTAAATAAAGTGAAATAAAGTTCAAACGTCAATAATGAGAAAGTTTTAACTGTGCACAATACAGAATAATAAGTGTTCTTGAACAGTCGGAGTTTTACGAAAGTGATAGCTATGGTGACAGCACTTGCTCGCAGCCGATTATAGTACTAAACTGAGTTGGCCCCAGTTGGGGTCAACACAGGTGAACAAAATGTAAGTACTGAACAGCCTGTCTATATAATTTACGTCAATGGTTGGGTCAGCTTTATGTAGTTTGGTGTTGTTTTTAAATCTCGCTTGAATTTAAAATTTGCAAATAAAGTTAATAATAATAGCACTAAAAGAAACATTAAAAATACTAATTATTTAAATTATTAATTTCAAATTATTTTAAAATCACGCTTGAATTTAAAATATGCAAATAAAATTAAAATTAATAACAGTAAAACAAACATATAAATTACTAAATGTTAAAAAAATACTTGTTTCACAGCAATGATCGCATGGTAAACTACAGTACCCGGAAGCATTTATTTACCCACTAAAATAATTTTGATTAAAATATTGCAAATTATGCATATGAAAGTGTGGCTAAAACTTGAAATAAATGTTACCGACTAAAACTTAATAACTTAACTTTTCAGTGACTTTGAATATAATTTTGATCTCTGATAAAAAACAAGTCCTGTAAAAGTAATATAGATTTAAATCACCTGGGTGCATAGGTGCTATTAGCTATATTGGTAAATCTAATACATATATGAAAATGTAGTGGCACGATGTTATGGTCGACTCTGAAACGGCTCGACCAATTTTTATGAAATTTGTTGTGTTGGTAGAATGAGAATAGCTCGTAAAGTGTATTTCATACCGCTATGTAATTAAGGTATCTCTATATCTAAATTAAATTTAAATTATGTACTTTACCTTGACTGTTGCACCGGAGCTATCACAGAAGAGAATTCGAAAATAGAACAAATTTAAAAAGTTAAATGCAGGCGCCTTCCAAGCAGGCGCTGTCGTTTGATGGCAGAGAAAGATGGCCGTCGGTTTATATAGCAGAAAAATGTGGGGAAATTGCTTGGACCACCCGCTGAATACTCTGAATAGCTCATCATCTTGTTACTAGGGTGTGGTTCAGCAAATTTGTAATCGGGTTCGCACCCTGTGTTCAAGATAATATTCAACTTGTATTCCTATCACACTGCTAACGATCGTATCTCTTGTTTGTAGTACATTGACGATTGTTTATGATGTTTATGAATATTATTTGTTTCTCGCACATTTATGAGTTGTAGATTTAAATTAGTTGACGATGGTGTAATTATGTACCGCTACAATTATATTTCAGCTCTCATTTCAAAAAAGTTTTTGACGTGATAACGTCTATTAAAACGATGAACGCCGGGTGCACGCACGAAAAAGCTTGACTCACTGTCGCGTTCCGCGCGAGCGAGACCGCGGAACAAGCGATAGAGAGGCACGATCGGCTACGATCGGCCGATGCGCTCAATTTTATCTATAAAAGTATGCAATCATTTCATCAATGTTTTGTCATGACGTTGTCACGTTAACCCACTTGATGCTATCGTCCTTTTAAAAGAACACCACACAAATAAAATTATTGTAAACAATGTAGGTACTCATGTTGTAATTGTTTAAGTTCATTCGACACTTTGCAGGTGTAGGGACTAGACAGTAAACTATTTGTGAGAGATTTGAATTGGCTTGAATTTATTTATATTTTTTTAAAGTACACGTATTGTTATGGAGAATCCATGGTATGTTTATAGTGTTTGAAGTAATTCATATTTATTGAATAACAGCAAAACTAAATTACAAGACATCTCTAATGTCTTGTATAAATAAAATTGTATGTTAATTTTCATTATAAACATCTATTTTTCAATGTTTTATCTGCCGTCCTTTTAGACGACCGATAGCAAAATGTACTACTATGTTGTGGTGCCTAGAAAAAGTATGTATTGGGTAAATGCTGCAGATTGTGGTATGCCAATTGTGTACAATGCAATGTCCCGAGATATGTATATTTACTTTTATAATGGCAAATATCCACTGCTGTGATAATATAAATTTAGACCCCGATGACAAGTTTGCGAAATTGCGCAAACTATTTGACATGCTAAACAAGAACTTCAAAGCTTATGCTCCTTATGAAGAACATCATAGTATTGATGAGGCAATGGTTCACTATTATGGTGGCCACCTGTGTAAGCAGTTTATCAGAAGAAAGCCCATAAGATGGGTATATAAATTTTGGGTAGGAGCCACTCGCTTAGGTTACATAATTTTGTTTAATCCATACCAAGAACAGTCTACTGCTTCGAATACTATATATTATAATGAAAACATGGGAGGGGTTGATAGATCAGATCAAAATATTGATCTTTACAGAACATCAATGACAGGAAAAAAATTGTAATTTTCTTTGATTTGTCAGGACTGGATACGCGCAATGTGTGGCAAATTTACAAGAACGACAGAGGCAACTATGATTTTCTGCACTTCCGTAGAAGTGTTGCTAGTGTTGCTACTGCTCTTCTTGAAACTTACAAGAAATCTACAGAGCGAAAAAATACACGTACCTCTCAAAATTTTGGAGAAAATTCTCGTTTCGATGGAAAAGAACATATTATTCGGTATAGAGACAATTAACTTCCGTGCATTTTATGTCATAAGAAAGCTAATTTTTACTGCCCTAAATGCAACGTAATATTACATCCTAAGATTTGCTTCGAATCCTATCATACAACTCAATAAAACTACCTTAAGAAAAGAAAACTGTTTTACTCTTATCCAATCGTCATAGTAGTACATTTTGCTAGCGTCCTTTTAAAAGAACACCATTTTCCCAGTTTTCCGAATGTGGAATATTTTTTAATTTATTTTTTCCCCTCATCTTATGACATAACTAGTATGATATGTAAAAATTATTGCGATCGGAAGTAAAAAGTTGTTTCAGGAACAAGTGGGTTAAACTACCGTCCGTAAACCGACTTTACAGACAACCATTTTTTGACAAAAACCCAAAGTCCAATTGCCCATTAAGATTTACAATGTTTCCCTTAACTTTATATTTAATCTTTTTGTTTTACGTAATTTTCTTTACTTTACATAATGTGTTTGTAAAAAATAAAAAATATCATTCGCAATTTTATCATATTCTTCCTCTATTTACCAAAATAGTAAGCCATGTTTACTAGGTCTCAAATTCAGGGGCCCAAAATGTTTTTTTTTTCTTAATCTGATGATCAGTAATAAAATCACCTTTTTTAAAAAAATAACCGACTTGAAGTGAAACTTGAAGAAGATTATAAACTTAAAAAGTGGTGTTATGTTTGTGTTTATATATTGTAGAATTTAACGCTGCGATGCTTGCGATGGTGTTAAAAAAACAGTAGAAGCCTACCAATAGACACAACCGTCGATGTACAGCGTACTAAATAAAGTGTCGTGTGGTCACACCAAGTAAATTAGATTCAAGGGCAGTTACAGACATCAAATGATAATTTTCTTACAGTTGCAAGTGCGAATATACAACTAGTAGAATAGCTACACCATTCTAAAGATTGTAGCATCTCGGAGGGGTGAATGGTGATATTATATTGCCCTAAAAGTCGATGTCCGGTCGACCAGAGTTCGAATCCTGATCCCTTATCCCAATAAGTTGGTATACACCTGCTTATTTGTAATTAAAAAACAATGCAAGATTCGTTTTACCCGTGCTTAGTCTAAATATGTAGTTAAAATAGGGGGGAAATCACAAGGTGATATGATTTCAACCCATTAACGGGCCACCACAGAGTACTTAAACACTACTTTTTACGGGCCACTACCGAGCGTGAGTGTCTCCTCTTGAGAAGGCTTACATCATACTCCACCACACTGCTCCAGTGCGAATTGGTGAAGGGGTAAGTGGCCAACTTAAGTTTCATGCCGTCCCGAGACCGTTGACATGGCTTAACGATTGTTAAGAAGTAGACATCTTACGAGGAACCGAGATCTTTACGTGCCCTCCGAAGAAATTTTTGCCAGGGTGCCAGACCGCTAGGGTCACCCATCCTACTGCCGACCACCCTGGCTGTTGCTTGACTTAGCCGATCACATAGGATCAATTTATTAATCAAATTTCACGCAGGTATTTAAGCCGCCAATAACTAAAGTCTAGACTCTAGAGAATAGTGATATAGCATAAAAGCACGCAAAATCATGTAATGTAACATTGAAGCTGGAAGCGCCATTACAACCAATTTGCCATTTGGTTTGGAATTAGAGTCATTCCAGTAACGTCTAGTTGCAGCTATTTATGGCAGCAATAGGTTTTGAGATAGCATCGCCATTTAAATTGAGCCACTTGTGGGAGCTGTGGGAATGTACGCCGTTCTCACTTAGATATTGTTATTCGTAAATACCATTATTCTGTTCCATCTAGTAAAAAAGCGCTTCGCAGCTGGCACGGCAAATAAGATACAATGTCCATCATGCATCTATAATAGTAGGTACAGTCGGCCGCAGAAGTAGCTTAACATTTTAGTAACTTGTCACATTACATTTCTTAAATTTGTCATAGATGTTGCTAGGAAACCATCGAAACATTTACTATTACAAAATACTATAATGTTAAGCTACTTCTGCGGCCGACTGTACCTACTGTATGAATATGGTCTGAAAGCTAGCAGTTATCTCGCTCCAGTACCTACCAGTGTGATGTTGCTCTACAGCGATTTTAAGGCATAAACATTAAAATACGTCAAAATTTTCAGGAACGATGTCGGTCGAAGGCGTCATGGTCTCCTACAACTACTCCGATGACGGCGAGCACGCCAACATCCTCACCGTGGCTGCTTCAGGCATCAAATTCTCCAACCGGTGGGTCCTTACCCACGGCTCCATCCTCTCTCCCCTCAAGGAAGCCCAAATCATCAAGAAAGCTAAGAAGCCGATACTGAACGACGAATTTTACGACCAACTGCCAGAAATATACGTGACCTGTGAGAAAGAGGCGTCCAAAACTCCCAACGTGTATGACAGTATTGAAAGGTTGAGCCGAGAGAGGAGTCTGGATAATGATGTTGATATGGAACACACCAGCTATCAGATCAGAGTGTTAACGGGAAGGTAATTATGTTTATAAATATTTAATTTAGTTTTTGATTTATTAACATCTCGCTTCGCTCGCTTTGTGACTATAAGTTTATTCCCACCTATTCTATGGAATAGTTCTGTTGACAGTACTGGTGAGAAAAAAAAATCCCACATCTTTTTCTCACTAGCACTATCAACAGAACTACTCCATAGAGTAGGTGGAAATAAACGACCTCGCCACAGAACACATGAATGTACCGACTGCAGTCATCACTCCGTCTTCTTCCAGAGTAGTTCACGTGTGGCAGTGCCCGATCCTGGACCGCTGCGTGGACGACATCCTGTACAGCTGGACCATCGGCCACCGGGACGCGGACGTGGAGAAACAAACCCAGCTCGGCAAAGCGCTGCTCTCCGTGTTCGTGCTGGTTGATTTGGAGTGCGATAATAGAGGTACGGCGATTATTTTGGGGGTAAAACGAAAAAAAGTGACGAGTCTTTGGATTTCCGTTAATAATTACATTGGGACTGCAGCAAGACCTTATAAATATTGCTTGGAGTTTTGGACTTGACAAAGGTATTTTTGGCATTAATAAAATAAAGCATTTTTTCCAAAATATTGTGTAATGAGCAAATTAACAAGAAAGGTTTCACATCTTCAGCACACTTTCTTTCCGCAGGTATGTTGCATCTCTGTGAAACAAATACAAATAGTTAATTAAATGCGAAACTGTAAGTACAACAAAGCGTGAATGGCTCACTACGTACCATCTAACGGATCAGTGGTCAGGGTATAATCCCCCCTCCACCTGGTAATGGTGCCCATGTGCGACTTTGGCGTCGGGAACAGCACCCAATGGTTGTCGATAGCATCCTTCTTGATCATGCCGATGATACCAAGGCCGATTCCTCCGAGCAAGACCGCGTGCTTGGAGCCCAAGTATGATGCGAGGATTGGTCCGCAAGCCATTCCACCTGAAGGTAAACATGTCGGTCTTCTATGTCAGCAAGTGTCTGTAAGGCCAGGTGCCAACCTAAGCAACATGACACGTGATCTGGCTAGCTTGCCATAGTATTACTATCAACATTCAAAGTAACTGTATAGAGGAGCACCCATTAGTGACACAAAATATCTCGTTTCTGTGATGTTACTTAGGTGGGTAATGGACCTTTAAAGTGTATTTTACGTCAGCTAGACTCATGGCTTTAACCGATTACCAACGATCCACTTTGCATAGTAGCATAGTAGTATAGTGTAGAGCAGGCGAAATATGTAGGATCTTTTCGCTGCTTCAATTGCGCAGATTGTAGTATAGTATAGAGAAGGCGAAATATATCTATATTTACGCTGCTTCAATGCGGATTCATGGAAGATTCAGTCTGCACCATGACATGAGGGAGATAGCTTGAAGTCCTAAATTCCCCTAAACAATTAGCGAGTATCAGATACCTACGTTAACAACATTAACTTTCATCCTACCTCATCCTGACTCCCATTCTTTTACGAAAGTTTCGATCGTCACTGATGTCAGTGACATTACTTCAATGTGGAAAAGTCTTTTATACCTATTACTTCAGCCATGAAAAAAATGCGCAAATCATCATTTTTAAGGATTCAGTACCCAAATCGTAATAAAAAAGCGGCCAAGTGCGAGTCGGACTCACCCATGAAGGGTTCCGTAGCAGCAAGTAACATAATATAAAAGTTTTTGTAGTTCGTTGTAACTTTGATCGATGTTATTTGCGGTTTACGATTTATGACGTATTAAAAAAAACTACTAACTAGATCTCGTTCAAATCAATTTTCGTTGGAAGTTTGCATGGTAATGTACATCATAATTTTTTTTTAGTTTTATCATTCTCTTATTTTAGAAGTTACAGGGGGGGGGACACATTTTACCACTTTGGAAGTGTCTCTCACGCAAACTATTCAGTTTAGAACAAAATGATATTAGAAACCTCAATATCATTTTTGAAGACCTATCCATAGATACCACACACTGGGTATGGGTTTGATGAAAAAAAAAAATTGAGTTTCAGTTCTATGTATGGGGAACCCCAAAATTTATGGTTTTTTTTCTCTATTTTTGTGTAAAAATCTTAACGCGGTTTACAGAATACATCTACTTACCAAGTTACAACAGTATAGTTCTTATAGTTTCGGAGAAAAGTGGCTGTGACATACGGACGGACAGACAGACGGACAGACATGACGAATCCATAAGGGTTCCGTTTTTTGCCATTTGGCTACGGAACCCTAAAAACGAGACCCTATTAGGAACTAAGATTCCGCTGTCCGTCTGTCACCAGGCTGTATCTCATGCACCGGGATAGCTAAACAGTTGAAATTTTCACACATGATGTATTTCTGTTACTGCTATAACAACAAATACTAAAAACAGAATTAATTGTGGCTCCCATACAACAAACGTGATTCTTTTGCCGTTGTTGAGGCCGGGACAGATGAACTAAAAAGGTTATAATATAGTGTCTAATGTTGTATAGATAATTGTACCGAACCTTACGTGCGCGAGTCCGTCTCGCGCTTGGCCGGTTTTTAACTATCTACGTTCCTCGTCCAATAATGAATAATTTTACCGAGAAAATAATTGAACGAGTCGTCCTTCTGCCGGTACTGCTGCGCGGCGCTGGCGGCTATGGTGAATGTGGCGCCCATTAGCGCGGGATGGCCCATGTGGAACGCGAATCTAGAACATTACGCATTGATCTACCATGTCGCTTAGTGTACAGTACGTTTTTAGAAGACTCATATGTATTTAGTAAATCCTGGCAAAGGTGCAGCGCAGTGGCGCAGCTAGCCCTAAGGAGGCCCCATATCAATATTTGTTGTAGGGCCCCCTCGAGGAATCGACGTTAGCTGTCAAATATAAAAGGAGTGCCAACTGTAGCGGTCGTAGATCGCTGGCGAGCTTTTTTTTGGGAGTGTTAGTGGGGCCCCTATACGCTGGAGGTACGAGGAGCCTGGAGGTATAATTGATACGGCTGATACGGCGGTAGCTATGCCCCTGGTGCAGCGGTACTTCACACCACAACAGCTTTTAACCTTAATAAAAATGTAAGGACACAAATTCAGTAACTCCTTGCAATTTGTATGTATTACCTCTTCAATATAGGGCCTACTCCAATGGCGTGCGAGAACATCATCACATCGAACGTGGACAGTATGAAGCCAGCGATCGCTCCGTAGCGCGCGGTCACCATCACCTGCAATTAGTTTCGATGTTAATATGGCAGGCGGAATTCGTAAATGGCAATATGAGGAAATTTGCCCAGATTCCACTAGTGTCCTGCTTCAATGTGTGACAACCAAGAGTTAAATGGTTGGGAATTTCAAAAATCAGTATCCTACGCATTTGTGTAAAATTGGGACAGTTTGGAAGTCAACGCGGCGCGGCGTCCCGTTATAGGATGAATTAGGAACGTCCCACAAACATTGAGGTCATGACCATTTGACCATTTTTACTGAAAGCCCTACTAATGTGTTTAATTATGCGTAATCCGTCAGGTATGACTTCGACCCATTAATGGCCCACGTAACTAAAGAGACCAAGAATTATACTCCACCACCGAAGCACGTCCCTACTTGGGTGAAATATTGAGATATCGTGTATACACGAACCTTTTTATCCACATCACATCCATCTGGGGTATCGTAATACCTGTAATAGTTACGCTTGTTCTTCTCCTTACATTCACAAGACATAATCCTATAGATAATTCTTTTTAAAAATTAACTTGCAATATTTTGTATGTCATACGCACAGAGTACTTAATGTCATACGCATTTGACTTGTTTTTTAATGTGTCAGAATTTATTTTTAATTCAGCCTAATGCAGTTGACCCGTGATCTCTCTGACCCATAATAAAACTACCACTATACAGAGTGAATTGGATATTTAGCAACAACACACACATTATTCCTAAAATCATTTACCATAGTTAAATTACGTTCTTACATAAAATAGCCCAAGTCAGTAAACCTAATCCATAATTATCTTTATCTCATTGATCTTCATTATTATGGTGTTCTGCAGCATGAAGAGTTAATAATGTCCTTTTCCAGGTCTGAAGACCCTGAGGCCGCTGTCTGAGCTGCTGGACATGGTGCGGCCGCCGCCCGAGCGCGGCTCCAATGTCCAGGTGCATTCCACACCGTTCGGATGTGAGGTAAGTTCCATCAAACATTGCCCAATCTGGAGAGAGTGTTGCGGTTGAACGCACCCGATGCATAATGAGTAGTCTGATGTAATGATTACCATGCCGTGCAGTCCTGGGTTCCCAGGTTCTGGATGGACGACACATATAACACATCACAATCACACCCATGACCTGAGTACAAATATTTATCTGTCACATAAATATCTGCCCCGGCCGGGAATCGAACCCGAGCTTCGCAAGCAGGGTCGCTACCAACTAGGCTACAGGGTCGTCAAACGAAACACATTGTCCAGGTATTTCTGAACGCCGTAACGACGGGCTCGGTATGCGGCGTGGTGGGCAAGCGGCCGTCGCTGCTGCTGACCGACGCAGCCACGGCGCTCGGCTCTGAAGGCGGGGCCGTCTTCACTGAGGGACCCACGTGAGTGCACTGACCAGGTACTATGACGTAACCAATTACGTCATAGTACCTGGTACATGCTTACGTTACGTTACGTCATAGTACCTGGTACATGCTTGGTCAGGTGCAGTCTTTTGTGGGGCTTGATGTACAGTTATTTAAGAGTCCCTGAATTGCTCGTGGAAGTATTCAATTAAAGTGTAAAAGCTTAATAATATCTCGTTGACAAGGGTTACTTAGTACGGTATGAATGTCGCATGAAAATCTTAGTATACTTTTAATGCCTGTTTATTTTTTTTTCAAAGATCGCCGTTTCTTCTTCTCTATGATAAAGCACTTTATTGTAATTATGTTACAAGGATAAAGAATTACTGGCATTAAAAAAAGCCCACACCTGATAGTTTCAACACATTCACCTCACTTTGCAACCATGTTGCAACCTCTTGTCCATCCACTACCCATAATCCTTGAGCCACAACCCGCAAACATACATCCATCCTCTTCTCCCTCTGAACTCCAGCCACCATTGAACCCTAGCCCATGCAGTAAGGAGTTGCCGATCAACATTTATATCTCACTTGCTTCCTTGTCTTGAGTCACACACAAACATCTTTCCGTCCTCTTCTCCCCCTGATCTCCAGTCATTCAACATTGAACCTTACGTCCACGCAGTAAGGAGCTGGTTGGGCTGGTGGTGTGCAGCGTGTCGTGGTGGCGCGGCGAGTGGGTGGGGCTGACGCTGGCGGCGCCGCTCCGCTCGGTGCTGTCCGCTAAGCTGAGAGTGTCGCCCGTGGCTGTTACCAGGCCGCTGCCGTCGCCGACGCATGCTAGGATACTCGGTATAACCCTTATAACCCTTTATAATAATATTCTTGGAGTTACTTTTATTATTTTTGAGTTTTATTTCATTTTAGGTTTACATTGACGACCCGTGTGGCGTAATGGTTACCATGCCGGATCACCGCACCGAGGGTCCTGGGTTCGATTCCCAGCGAGGCGGTTTGAATGATGAGTTTGCATTTCTGTTACAAGGACCAGTGTCTTCTCCCATTTATAAAATCTATTGTTTAATCCAACAGCATATTACAAAAAAAATATTATTATACCTACTGTGTAAATAAAAATATACGCACTTCTTTTTGGCAACCCATAACTATAAATATATCACTTGTGCTTGTGTATTTCTATATATCAGGGTGATTTCCGTTTCAGAAAGCATAGACAGCACAACGGTGTTAGTTCGTTGTGGCGCCGCGTGGGGCGCTGGCGTGTACCTGGGGGGCGGGTTCGTGCTGACGTGCGCGCATGTCGTTAAAAATGTAAGTGAGGAAATAAGTGACGACCGTGCGGCACAATGGTTGCAATGCCGTGGCAAGGGTTCTGGGTTCGATTCCCAGCGAGGCGGAAAAAATGATGAGTTTCTGATTTCGGTTTGGGTGTGCGTTCTTGTCTTTGTGTGTTGTCCATAGTACCTGTAATTCAGGAAATCCTAGTGTAAGGCTATGAGTGTATACAGTGTACAATTTATTTATTTTTACCTTGCCAAAGAAGAAAATGCTGAATATTCAAAGTTACGCTGAAATTCATAAAAAGAGTTCTGAAAGTTATACTCAATTTCAAACTTACACTCAAATTCCAAGTTACACTCAAATTCCAAGTTACACTCAAATCTCGTCCCCAGCACTCGCTGCACAAGATCTCGCTGTACTGCCAGAGTGCGAGCGAGACGGCGATAGTGCGGTACAAGAGCCGCGACGACACGGCGTTCGACCTGGCGCTGCTCTACACCAACCCGCAGTACTGGCCGCGGCTGACCCCCGCCGTGTTCGCTGAACAGCCCGCTGAGAAAGGTACATCACTATCTATAATATGACGAACGTTAAATACCCCTAGTTTATAGGTATTACATATGTATTTATCATTAGACTTTTTATTTAAGCAAAAATTTATACAGGCCCATATTTATGTTAGTAAGTCTTAGTAACTAGGCTAGGGGTTAGTAACAAATAAACAAAATAAATGACATTAAATTAAAAATACAAACATAAAACATACAAATACAAAACACCAAAACAAGCATAGAATTACTATTACTAGCGTATAGAAGGGACACCGCGAACATCGGGTTCGGGGGTGTGCATTGCAGCCGGCCGGCTGCATTTCATTCTGTCACTCAGCTGTCACTCGGCTACGCTCATTGCGGCCGCATGTCAAAATTGTTTACGAAAAAACTGAAAAATGCCGCCGTGCGTAATAAGAATGTGTCACAATTGCACGACAAAAAACAAAAAAGATAATGTTATCACTTTATCATAACAAAATCTTAACTTAAATCAACTAAAACGAATTAAATTAAATTATTGAGCAATGTTCCCGCCATTTTGAATGAAAAAATCATAAGGAGCGTTTGAACTTGGCAAGCCACTAGCGTGTTAATGGACTAAATAAGCTTGCCGACGTGACGCTTGTGACCAATTTAAATTGTTGGATTTTTTGACACGAATTTACGGTATACACGAAAAACAGTAATTACGTTTGAAATCGTTTAAACGCTTTTGCACGTTAAATAAAGTTGGAGTAAGAGCTTGTAAAGATTTGGAGTCTGTGACTGCTTGTCTTGGTTCGGCAAGTGACATATACAAAGTTACTCTATGGCAAGTGTGCAAACGAGGCTTCTAGTTTGAAAAGAGAACGGAGGGCAACCGGCGGTGGAACACACATTTTGTTTGAGATAGCCTCTCTATGTATACTACCTCAATGAAAACAAGTGATAAAATTAATACGTGTAAACAGACAATTTAGTAACTTTTTAGTTAAAATTTAGTTATCTACTTAACTACATATTACGTGTAAACTGAACATAACGGTTGTAATGACCGGTCAGGTGAGTCGGTGCTGGCGGCGGGGTACCCGTACTTCAACGAAACCAACCTGGAAGACCTGAAGCCGATGGTCACCAGTGGGCACGTCAACAACGTGTCGCCCTCCATGATCCAGACCTCCTGCTGCGTGCAGTCCGGCTTTAGGTGACCACTTTATTCTTACTCGTTTATTTTCATAGACAAGCATTACAACCTAATTTTTTTGTGTATTTGTGTTTCCTGTGTTTAAATTTTTGAAGTGAAAACTTCTTTAGTACGGGGGTGATTTGAAATTCGATGCAACAAAACTGTCCAGTAAAAGGAGACAGACACATAAATTCTAAAGTGAGATATAGGAAGCATTGTACAGGGGTAGGGGAGTGAAGTGGAGCGGAGTGGAGTGGAGTAGTAAAACCTACAATTATCATCTTCCCCAAATTTTACATTCGTCTCATTAACTTGAAAACAAAAATTTTGAAGGTTTCACTTCTACCACTTGTGAATTGCACACATTTTTTTATCTCTAATATATTTTTTGTACTTTTAATTGTGTTGAAGTGTATGTATGGCTGTGGATATAAAGTTTGTTACATTCCATTCAATAATGAATATTTGCTGAAGAGCGTTTTTCCCCCTTTTTTCTTGACCGTATCGCGCAGATAGTGCCTTAGGGATCTTCACACATTGCAGCCGTGATCCGATATCTAGGCCATAAATGGACATCGTCATAGAAAAATTATAATGTTGTTCTATCTGTCTATCTATTTCCTATAACTGCATCTCATGATGTGGCTTGTCATTTCGCTCTTCGCAAGTCCGAGGAAGTTGGGAGACGGCGACAATTTTCCAGGTGGATTTAAAACCTGAATGTATATCTGCAGCGGAGGCCCGATCTTCCGCATCCGGAAGCGCGGTGCGGGCGAGGGGGAGGGGGAGAGGAAGGGGGAGGGGAGGGGGCAGTGTTTGGAGGTGGTGGCGGTGATCGTGAGCAACGCCAAGACGCAGGCGGGCGCGTGCTACCCCTACATCAACATGGCCGTGCCCGCGCGCGCCTTCCGTCGCCCGCTGCGGGGGTATCTGCAGGACAGAGGTATTACTTGATAGTCAATTATAGTTTATTAAACGCTACACTCACAGGCTAGCGCTACACTAGGATTCCCTGGGTAGTGGGTGCCAAAGACAAGAACATACACACCAAGACCTTGAAGAGAAATTCAAACTCATCAATCAAAGCGCCACACGGGTCATTACTGTCATTAGTGAATTATTGTTAGGTACAGTCAATTATACTTATAGTGAATTATAGTTTGACCACTGAGAGAATCCATTCCAATCAAATACCTGATGCTAAGTGGTTACCAATGCCCTTATTGGTTACACCAAAATTAATATCACCCTATCAATCAAGGCCGTCTTTAACCTATTGGAGGCCATGGGCATATTAGGATAATGGGGCCCCTATGACTTTGACTATTTTATTAGAATAAACAAAGAAAGTAGATAAGCAAGCCTCTAGATTTATGCAACAGCTAATAAGCAAATTGCTATTGTAGTCAGTAATTTAAGTTCAGTTTATTCGAATTAAAAAAGTTTTTCGGTAAAAAATATCGGTTATCGTTTAGTGATCTGGCAGGAACTAGGGGGCTCCTATCGATCACGGGGCCCTGGGCGGGAAAGAGGGGTCTCCCTATCATAAAAAAGCGAAGACCCCCTTTATTTCTAGCCCTCCAACACTGTGAACGAGACACTAAAATCATTGTTACTGTACCATTCCATGGTTATTGCAGACCGCGCCCAGCTAGCGGACATTGA